>CM035842.1:422416293-423616293 GCA_020510985.1 Pholidichthys leucotaenia | reverse complement strand
GTTGGACACAACATCTCCTGCCAAAGAGTCCTTGTTGTTCTTAACTGATACTACACTCACACTTCAACATTACACTCATACTGATCCACACAACTGACGATAAAGATGACTCACACACTGCTCTCTCTGTGTCTTGTGAACTTTTGGTCTGCTGATTGTGCATTGAGGGCTTTTTTTTTTCTTTGTAATCATAATATTGATCATATGTGACCACTATTCTGAAATCAATGATTTTTTTGCTCCTTCCTATTGTATTATTCTTATGCCACCTGTACCCTTCTGTTGGCAGGCGCGTTTCAGATGCCGCCGCGTCACCGGAAATGCAGGTTCATTTTCTGTGTCAAGTCAAATCCCTCGTATGTTATCAGAATCTGTTAATGTACTTGGCAATAAATTCTTTCTGAGTTCTGAGTTCTGAGATGCAGACCTGTGGATTGACGGCTTTGGAGCCCCGCTGCGCTCGGATCGACAGGAAGAGGTAACTGGGAAGCGTCAGGGGGGCGGTGTATGTTTATACATTAATAAGCAGTACTGCACATCTGTCACGGTCAGAGAGCGCATCTGTACAACCGATGTGGAGTTGCTGTCTGTGTCACTACGCCCCTTTTATTTGCCTCGAGAGTTTCCTCAACTTTTCATCACAGTTGTGTACATTCATCCGAGGGCAGACGCTGACTCCGCCTCCAGCACCATCTCTGATGTGGTGCAGTGGCTGCAGTCAATTTCTCCAGAGGCGCCAAACTTCATTCTTGGGGATTTTAACCATGTTTCTTTAAAGAAGACACTTAAAAACTTTCATCAGTATGTCTCCTGCCCAACCAGGCGAAAAAAGACATTGGACCTGTGCTATGGATCCATAGAGAGGGCCTATAAATCACTCCCCCTTCCTCCTTTAGGATCCTCAGATCACAACTGTGTTCATTTGCTGCCCACATATAAAACTGCTCTCAGAAGAGGCAAGGTGGAGATGAGAGACATTGATGTGTGGACAGAAGATTCAGAGCACAGCCTCCAGGAATGCTTTGACTGTACAGACTGGAAGATGTTCATAATGGCTTGCGGGGATGACTTGGACTCTCTGGCTGAGCTCACATGCTCATACATGGCTTACTGTCAAAATAAGATTGTTCCACGTAAACATGTCAAAATATACCCCAACAACAAACCATGGGTTACTAAATCAGTTAAATCCTGCTTACAGAGGAAAGCTCTTGCCTTTAAACAGGGGTCTGTTTCTGAGCTACAGGTTGCCACTAAGGAGCTGAAGGCCGAAATTTTAAGAGCAAAACAGAATTATAAATCAGAGTTGGAAAGCAAGATGGCAGCAAATAAACTTGGTTCGGCCTGGGCCAGTATGAAAACTATTGCAGGCCTTCAGAGCACAGAGCGCAGTAATCGTGTGTTTTTAGATGGTTTTAGTTCAGACACAGAGCTGGCTAATGCTCTTAATTGTTTTTATGGTCGTTTTGACTCCTTTGATTTTAGCACAGAAATCCAAGATTTGAAACAGAAACTCAAAGACAATCAGCACTTTAATATTGAGATGCAGGATGTTAAAAGGGAGTTCTGCGCTGTAAAAGTGAACAAAAGTCAGGGCCCTGATAATATATGTGGACGCCTGGTAAAGTCCTGTGCACATGAACTGAGTCCTATATTTCATTACATTTTCAATAAGTCCTTACAGACACAACATGTGCCTAAGATCTGGAAAGATGCCGTGGTTGTTCCCGTTCCAAAATCCAGCTGTCCTAAAACGGTAAATGACTTTAGACCAGTTGCTTTGACTTCAATTTTAATGAAAATTTTTGAAAAACTGGTCAGATGTGAGGTCCTAACTAGACTAGACTAGAACATAGACTAGAACCTAGACTGAACATGCATTGGATCCTCTGCAGTTTGCCTATAGGCCTCACAGAGGAGTGGAGGATGCCACTGTCACTCTGTTTAACATGCTTTTCAAACATCTGGATTTTAATGGGACACACGCCAGGCTTTTATTTGTGGACTTTTCTTCTGCCTTTAATACAATCCAACCTCATATTTTAGTTGAAAGGCTCCTGCAACAATTTGATTTGAGTAATAATCTGGTGGGTTGGATTCTGGATTTCTTAACCAACAGGACGCAGAGAGTAAGGGTCAATGGCACATTGTCTGACCTAAAGTGCTCTTCTACTGGCTCTCCTCAGGGGTGTGTGTTGTCACCACTACTCTTCATCCTGTACACAAACATGTGTCGGAGCAGACATGACAACAGACACATTATAAAGTATGCTGATGACTCAGTTATTGTCAGTCTCCTCCAGGATGGTGGGAGTGGCCACGGCCCAGTAGTTGATGATTTTGTTCACTGGTGTGAGGATTCCTACCTGCAGCTGAATACGACAAAAACTAAAGATATGATTATTGACTTTAGGAGGAAAACTCCCAGGCACAAAGTCACCATACTAAAAGGCCAGACCACCGAATGTGTACAATCGTACAAATATCTTGGGACGATTATTGATAGTGGATTGAACTTTGAGGTGAACTGTGAAAGGGTGTGCAAAAAGGGTCAGCAACATTTGCATTGTTTGAGGAAACTTGCACGCTTCCAAATTGACCGAACCATAATGACTATGTTCTATCGGGCTTTTATTGAATCTGTTTTATCCTTTTCTTTAGTGTCATGGTTTGGTCAGATAAAACTGAAACAGAGGAAATCCTTGGATCAGGTAGTCAGATGGTCCAGTCGTTTGCTTGGTGAGTCACAGCTGAGCCTGACATCCCTGTACACCAGACAAGTACAGAGGATGGCCGACTCGATTTTAAATGATGACTCCCACCCTTTGCACTGCAACTTTCAGCTTCTTCCCTCCAGACGGAGGTTTGCTGTCCCAAAAAGTAGAACCCAGCACTACAAAAACAGCTTTGTTCCTGCTGCTGTCAAAGAGTTGAACAAGCTATAAAAATTATATTGTACATATTTTATATTTACCTATTTTGTAAGATGTGTGCCTGTGTTTGTGTCTATGTTGAATGTAATTAGTGGCTTGTAAATATGGATGTCACCAACTGCAAAACAAATCTACCTACGGGTACAAATAAAGTAACCTGAACCTGAACCTGAACCTGACCCCAACAGCGACCAGTGCCAACACAGAGGGGTGCAGTGCAACCTGATCAAAAACTCAGCTGAGACTACTGCTCTCTTAACCTCTACAGCGCAATGGCCAGTGGGGGTAGTGGAAGAAGATGGCTGCAGAGCAGCAGCAGAACCAAAACCACCACCAGTAGAGCATCCCAGTGTCATCAGCTGCAATGATGCCACAGCTCATCCAAGCATATGCTGGGTAAGTGAGACACCACACACCCGCCTGTTCTCCAGCTGGACCCCAGAACAACTCGGTAGAGAACAAAAGACTGTTTGTGACATAGCACCAGTGTGGGGGTGGATAGAAAAGGGAGGCCACCGGCCACCATGGACAGACATAGCAGTTTGTAGCCTTGCCACAAAAGCCTACTGTGCACAGTGGAAGAGACTGTATTTGAAAGGTGGAGTATTACTGAGGAAATTACAGAAGGTAAAATGTTTTTTCTACAAATCCTGCTGCTGCACACATACCGCAAGTCTATTATGGAACAGATGCACGATGGTCCTGTCTGTGGTCACTTTAGAGCAGAGAGAATGCTGGCACGCCTTAAAACCTGGTACTGTTGGCACAACATGAGAGATGATGTCACTCTGTGGTGCTGTACCTGCACCAGTTGTGTTGCTAAAGCCCATCCCAAGAAAAGTCCTCGGGCGGATATGGGCACAGTACGCGTTGGAGCCCCTATGGAAAGAATTGCCATTGACCTAATGGGACCCTTAAATGAGACTGAAAGACACAACCACTTTATACTAGCAGTGCAAGACTACTTCAGTAAGTGGGCTGAAGCTTATCCTGTCCTTAATGAACAGGCATCAGTGGTGGCAGAGAAGATTGTCTCTGAGTGGGTGTGCAGATACGGAGCCCCTTATTCTCTACACAGTGACCAAGGCACCAACTTCGAGTCAGCTGTTTTCCAGGGGATGTGTGAACTACTCGACATCGAAAAGACACGGACCACCCCATTTCACCCACAGTCCAATGGTCAAGTGGAGCATTTTTAACACCACCCTGCAGAAAACTTTAGCAGCCACAGCTGACAGATGCCACTGGGACTGGGATTTAATGATCATCGAAAGCAGTCATGGCTTATTGTGCAACTAAACATAGCTCCACTGGCCTGACTCCTAATATGATGATATTTAGCTGAGAAATATCTGAGCCCATTGACCTGGTTGCTGGGCCACCTCCCAACCATGAACACCTCAGCACCCCACCACAGTATGTTCTACAGCTCAGGGAAAGGTTGGCGTTCTCTCACCAGTTTGCAAGAGACGCCCTGGGAAAGTCTGCTGAGCGTGCTAAACGACAATATGACAAGAACATTTGCCAGGTTCAGTACCAGCTTTGTGCAGCAGTATGGCACCTGATTAAAGGCACGAAGAGAGTGAAGAACAAGGTACGGAAATTCTTACCTTTATACGAGGACCCCTACTTCATTGTGGACCATCTTTACAACCTAGTCTACCGCATAAAGCGAGGTCCCAGGTCAAAGGCCCAGGTGGTTCACCATGACAGACTCAAGCCCTATCATTCCAGGACCCCACTGGACAACAGCTGGGTCTTCCAGAACCTCAACACATCAACACCAGTGGAAGTGTCAACCTCTGCATTAGAGGAGGATGCTTCTGACATTGACATCAGTCCCCTCGACCTGTGGGACACTCCATCAGAGACGGTGGCTCCTGCTCCAAACTCCTAGGGGCGGCTGCTCCCAGCTATCCACCTCTCCCAGCAGCAGCCAGCCTCCTGCCAGCCCTGCACAGCCTCAACTGGATGAGGTTGGCACCAAACACTCTACCAGGAGGGAAGGCTGCCCTTCTCCTCTGCATGTCACACCGGCTCGTCGTCCACAGAGGACTCTGCGAGCACCAGACATGTATGGTGAGTGGGTCAGTTGCTTGACACCACTCAAGGACAAAAGCAGTCAACCTGGGTCAGGGTGTAGGCGGATCACTGCCCTACCCAGTAAAAAAAGAAAAAAAAAGTGGTTGTTTAAAAAAAAAGTTTGTACTGTTGAAACTTGCAAATAAGTTACTGTTCAGGTGTTAAATATGACTGTTATATACAGTGTGTGTGTGTGTGTACACACACACGTATATATCTTGGTCATGGGTCTGATTACACTGGTCAACACCAAATTTATTGTCTAAGTTTTTTTAGCTGATATAGGACAGTTTTGATGTGCTGAATCCAAAAATCCCATTGGTTTTGCTCAGTCAGGTCAACTTTTTGAATTATGGCCACATGTTGTTTTATACGTTTTTGTTTACATGTACGAGTATTTTCACTTTATATGATGCAAAATTCTTTTTATGTTTTGAAATTGTCTGAATTTTGAACAATGATGACGCAACATTCAATTTACAGTACATGTACTTACCTTTATATAAAGGTAAGTACATGCACAGTACTAAGTAAGTACAGGTTTTTACTTAGCACCTGATCGAGAAAAACGGATGTCATTTTCGGATTCAGCGGTGTAAAATTGTCTTAAATCAGTTGAAAAAGCACAGACAACTTACAAAAAAATTATTTTTGTAACCCTGTGTTATTTATGTTTCAAACAGCAAGCTAAGCAAATGTTAATGAGCTACATATTCTGTGCAGTAATATCTTATACTTGGTGTTCAATGAACAGTGGAGATTATCTCAGTGGTTTTTTGAACAACTGAGTGGAGTTAACCTTATTACCTTGCCTTACACTAATAAAGGTATCAGCTACTCTGCTAATCTTCTGGGCCAGGTATGCAATGGGGTACTCCACCAGGTTTGATAAGAATACACTTAACCATGCCATCTGTCTTTCAGGGTGTGTATAATTGTTTTGATGTGGACACTTTATGGACATTGCACAAAGACTGTGGGTGGGAAACAGCAATTATTAAGAGGTAATGTTTGATATATAATGTCCTACGTCTACGTCAATGCTGGAGTGATGTTAAAGGAGTTAATCATCATCCAGAGTGAGGGTAGTGTTATGGACTTTGCTTGCCCCTTTAAGAAAGTGGACATCTCTGCAGATCCATGATGTGTACATCCTTATGCAGTTATGCTGTGTGTTGTGTTGTTTTGGCAGTTGTTACTGAATATAAGGGCAAAACGGCTGTATGTGTTTCCCCAACCAAGAGAAGATAGATAGATAGATAGATAGATAGATAGATAGATAGATAGATAGATAGATAGATAGATAGATGTACTTTATTGATCCCAAACTGGGAAATTACAGTGTAACAGCAGCATGACAGTTGACAGCCAAACAACAGAAACACACACGACAGACAAAGGGATTACCCATGGAAAGTAAAAAAGAAACTAACACGACTATAGAACCTATAGTATACATCATAGCTTAATATATGATGACCCGTATAAACACATGAATCATCCCATTGCACAAAGAAGGACTATCAGAAGCAGAGTGAAAATGTGAGGTACCAGTTAGTCTGTAAGGTGCAGTGTGGCAGCATAGCCATCACCAGAATACAACATCATAGTGAGTTATTGTACAGTGAAATTGCATGTGGCAGGAAAGATTTCCTGGACCTGGCCATTCGACAACAAAGCTGTAGTAGTCTACTGGAGAAAGTGCTTTGCTGCCTATCTAGTGTGTGGTGGAGGGGGTGATCAGGATTGTTCATGATGGATCGCAGTTTATTTAGACCCACTGTTGTGAAAGTATTAGCATATGCTCTGTGTCTAACTGGCTGCAAAACCTACCTAGACCAAAGCCTGTTACCAGCTAACGAGCCAGGCTAAAATATGGATGTTTTAGCTTTAATTCAAAGGGAGTCCATACTACAGTTAGGAACTGCCAAGATGTGAAAGTCAACAATGTAACAATGTGTTCTTTCTACCGGGGCACCATTGAGAGCATCCTCACCAGCTGCATCACGGTGTGGTATGGAAGCTGCACCGCGTCCTGCCGGAAGACACTACAACGCACAGTGAAAGCTGCCAGCAAGCTCATCAGTGCCCCTCTGCCCCCCCCCCCTTGGATATCTACCTCACCCGCCTCACCAGCAGAGCCATCAACATTGCAGGCGACACCTCCCACCCCTCACACTCCCTCTTCATCCCCCTGCCCTCGGGGAAAAGGTACTGGAGCCTCCGGGCTCGCTCCACAAGACTGCTAAACAGCTTTGTTCATCAGGCCATTGGGACCCTGAACTCTGTCCACCCCCCCCCCCCCGGACCGCACTCACCCACACAATAACTACCTCAGCTGTTGGCACAGAAAGACTGGCACACCAACAGCAATACAGTTGCTGCTGTATGTCTCTGCACTTCTACTGCAACCATTTGCGCAAATGCCATATCTGCTGCTGTCTGTCATTGCAATACTGATCATGTGCAGTCCTATCTGTCACTGTCTGCACCTACACTGCTGCATTGAACTTGCAACTACCGGTATTACAGCTCCACTTTTCTGTATATAGGATTGCTGGGTTTCATCATCGTTCATCTCTATTTGCACTATAGGAAGTCTGGGTCTATGTTTTGTCACCATTTGCACTACAGGTAGCATTACTGTACATAGACTGCTGTTGTTGGTTTTCCAGCCTTATTCCTTTTTCTTTTAACATTGTGCACACCACCTTTACCTTTAAAGTTACTCCCTGCTTGTTTCAGGGTCAACAGTTTCTGAAACCCAACTTGAATTGTTTTCTAAATGTGCTGGGGGGGGGGGGGGTTATATATATATCTTCCTGCCTGCCCCAGGGACTACAGATTGAAATTAGTGAGAACACTATAATCTGGTATAGAGCATCTTTATCCTGTGTTTAATGTTTTTTCTGTACATTGTCCCTGACAAATAAACCAATAAACTAAACTAAACCACTGAAGAGAGAGAGAAACACCATTTCAATTCTCCTCTATGTCCTGTACGTATAGTAGTATTGACAAATAAATTCTTTGAATCTTTTGAATAATAGGAGGCCAGTCCGAGAAAGCTCCACAGTTCTTCAACATTCCGCAGAACCGGACAGTTTCTTACCGCTGCCACCTTCTCTGGATCAGTGCTGACTCCCGCAGCACTGACGACGTGGCCCAGGAAGGTGGCTTCTCACTGAAACAAGTGGCATTTCCGCTGGTGCAGCCCGGCCCGGCGGACAGCGTCCAATGCTTCCAGGAGGTTGGACAGGGCTCCACCAAAATCGGCTTCGTGAACCAGCAGGTCATCGAGATAAACAGTGCAGTGGCTCCAGGGGACGGGAGCCTGCACTTGCTCCATCAGCCATTCAAAGGTGACTGGGATATTGCAAAGTCCAAAATCTTGAACTGCCACAGTCCCTGCCCGATGGAGAAGGTTGTTTTCTGGCGGGCCTCTAGTGACAGCTCTACCTGCCAGTAGCCACTGCAGAGGTCGAGTAAGCAGAACCAGCTGGAGCCAGTGACATAATCCAGCATGTCATCAATGCAGGACAGAGGGTAGGAGTCCTTACGTGTGACGTCATTCAGGCACTGGTAACCCACACAGAACCACCACAAACCATCCTTCTTCTTGACGAGAACCACCGGCACCGCCCAGGGGTTACTGGAGGGTTCAGTGACATCTGTCTCCAGCATTTCCTGAATCTTTTGTTCTCTCGCCACCCGCCTTGAAAAAGGCGGACAGCGGAGGTGGAGCCAGATTGGCCTGGTCTCACCAGTGTCGATCTGGTGCTGCACCAAATTGGTTTGTGTGTACTCTTCATCCCTGGCAACAAAGCTGGCATCTCTGTCCCAATTCTAACCCTCTGCAGCTCTGCTGGAACAGCTCCTCGACTGCCTGCTGGGTTTCCAATGACATGGCAATTTGCTCCACTGCCCCCCCCCCCTCTGGTGGCGATGACGATCCCTCTGCTCACACTGGTGGGGCTGCTGCAGTCGGCTCCCCTCAACTCGGTGTGCTCTGACAGCCCCTCAATAAAGCCAGCCCCCTGGTTCCTCATCTGACTCTTGCCGCAAAGCGTGATGGTCTGAGCCCTCAGAAGGAGAAAACAGCTGGCAGTGTAGATCTTTGCACCCCATGCCTCGGCAGATCTAGTCCAATGATGCATGGATCTTGGATGTCAGCCAGCCAGAATGGGTGGTTTGTGTTCTGACCGGCCACTCCCACCCCAAGGATTCATCACCCTCCCAGTCTGGCATGCTCACTGGTGGCTGTGGTGACACAGCGCTTGGTGGGTTCCCACCCCTACGCTCTGAGTTCATCTGTATCGGGCAGCGCCCCGGGTCAAACCAAGGAGATGGTAGAACCAGTGTTAATCAGGGCCCAGGTTGGAGTGCTGTCCAGGCTGCACTTCAGGTGCAGCCCTGGTGAGTGTCCAAGTTGGCCCAGACGTGGTGATGGTTCATTGGGGAAAATGTCTGTGAGAGGTGGCAGGTCCCCCGTCTGTGCCACCTCGCTCTAGTTTAATGCTAGCAAGGGGGCAGGGCAGTAAGGATTTCAAAGGCTTTATCATCATGTGCACAGTTAAGAAATGCAGCATTTCCTGAGCAATGAAATTCTTACTCTGCTGTCCGTAACGAATGCCAAGGTAATAAATACACATCAATACTAATACTAATAAAGGTAATAAACACACCTTAATACTAATAAATACACATTAAAGGCAATTAGGACAGTTAAAGCAGTTGAGACTAGAAGAAACAAGAAGAATGAAAATTCACTGGGTGACTATAACTTGTCCCCGAGTAAAATAAAAATTCACTGAGTATGACTTGTCTCTGATGTAATGTATTTAGATTAATGGATTTATAGGTGTTTTATTGTTGGTTTAAGTATTAATGTAAATATGAATGTGAGTAGGGATGAAAATTTAAACATAATAATAATGGATAATTTATGAACAATTCTTTATTTGTACCACTTATGAATCTTCCATCCATCCATCCATCCATCTTCTTCCGCTTAATCCTGTTCGGGTCACAGAGGGGCTGGAGCCTATCCCAGCATCTTTGGGCGAGAGGCAGGGTACACCCTGGACAGATCGCCAGTCCATCGCAGGGCCAACACAGAGAGGCAGCCAACCATTCACTCTCACATTCATACCTAAGGACAATTTAGAATCCCCAGTTTTGATGCCAATTAACCTAACTTTCATGTTTTTAGCATGTGGGTGGAAACCGGAGAAATCCCAGGGTAAACCCACGGAGACACAGGGAGAACATGCAAATTCCACACAGATCACTGTTGGTCGGGGGCTGGGATCGAACCCAGGATCCCCTGGCCAAGGGTGAGTTACTGTGCTGCCACAGTGCTAACCACTCAGCCACCGCGCTGCCCTTATGAATGCCACTTATGAATCAGTCTAAAAAATAAAACCTCTTGTGAGTTCTTGTCTGCTTATAATCAAGAAGATGGACATGAAATCAAACAATAACTCCCATATGTCTTTCAATAGTTTAATAAGAAATGTCAGAATAGGTTAACACATTTGGATGATTTTAAAACAAAGAATTCAACATGTATCATGGGCATCATAGACGGTTATTGAATTACTGAGCATCACACGTGAATCAAACATTTGTGGGACCAAATAAACCATAGTTTAACATGGCAATATACTGGACATTGGAAAACCATAAAAGAAAGAAAAGTGGATGCAGTTTTATGAAGAAAATAATCAGTAAACTACCTAGAAAAATGGAAAAGGTCCCTGGTGGCAGCAGGGCCCCCATGTGCCAACCTTGATTCAGCTGGATGTCTGTGGATTCCGTTGATGGAGATGCTGATAGGCAGGTTCTCCAATAAGGCCGTGGTCCTGAGATCGCAACTGGCTGATTCTTGAGCAAAGCTGGGTGAGGTCTCTCTTATGCACTGAAGAAGGAATTTGTTTATTGTACAAAGTCCAATCGGAAAGTCAAATTGAGACAAACACAAGCTACAGATTCATTTCTTCCAATGTATTGTGGCTTGAATGAGTTGGTTTAGGCTTAGAAAAAGAAACAAAATCTTCTTGCACAGTCATTTAAAGAAAAGAATTAAAATAAGGAAAAAGTGAACTTTAAAGAAAATAAAAAGAATTTTCGCAGAGCATGGGAACTCTGGGCCTACATGAAAATAGGAAAAGAAAGGAAAGAGCAGAAAATGCTCCTTACAGCTTGACTACACCCCAAAACTGAACAAAAGGAAGATTTTTTTTTCGGGTGTGGCAGAATCTCACTGAATTTCATGAAACTGAGCTGGACCAATTGAACTAGAGTTTCCTGTTCAATAGAAGTCATAAACAGCTGGCCAAAAAAGGAGATGCAGTGGAGCCTGGAAACCCATTGGTCATTTCAAAGTTCAGGGCTGTGTGGGTCTCCCAGCAGAGAGAGGAGGGGGGGAGACATTTGATATGCAAAGTGAGATCCTCCTGCACACACATGTGCTGCTGAATAAAACAAAAATTCCTTAAACTTTAGTGACTTAAGATATTTTATCTAATAATAAGGGAACATACAGTGTCTCTACATTGTAACTGTAATTAATTTGTGATAGTAAGTGTGCAAAAATCAATTTCTTCCTGAAAATAAAGCAACACATATCAAATATCAATAAAAGCATTTTTTTTTTTTTTGTTACTTATTTGTACCCGTAGGTAGATTTGGTTTGCAGTCTGGTGACAAGCCACCGGCTGCCGGTCGCTGCGTGCGCGAGCGCCCTAAACCTACATGTTTTTGGTATGCGGGAGGAAACCGGAGAAATCCCGGAGTAAACCCACGCAACACGGGGAGAACATGCAAACTCCACACAGCTCACTGTTGGTCGGGGGCTGGGATCGAACCCACGATCTCATGATCCCCGCGGTCCCCCGGCCGAGAGTAAACTGTGCTGCCACAGTGCTAAACCACTGCGCCACCGTGCAGCCCTTTGAAACCACAATTGTCCATTCTAGAGTTCAGCCATGTCTTCAGTAGCAGAGTAGTCTTCACTTCCGCCTTCCAAAGAGAGCAGACGCTTTTTTCCTTCTCTCCAGCTCTGACTCTTTATCTCTTTCCTCCCCTAACTGACTGGATCCCAGCTTGCTATCGTCTGTCTGCGTGTCTCTACTGCTGATTATCGAACGAAATTATGGATCTAATAAGCTGGGCTTTGAACGCAATTGACACTATTTTTTCAACGAGGAAAAGTGCCCCGGGGGAGGTAGTTTGCCCCACAGGAACAGCGGCTGCGGGCTATTTGAAGGACACAAGTAATTGGAAACTCTTGTGCCTGTGTGATCTCTCTATCGAAGATGTTGAAGATTTATACATCTTCGTAGCAATGGTCATCGGAATCTTTCTGATTGGATCTGGGATTGTTCTGGTGTACCGTAAATTGATGAAGATGGAGGGAGCCTATCAAAATGCTGACCAGGCGAGGCTTAACCATCAAATTGAACAATTGGGCAGGACTCTGACAGAGGCTAATGGAGAACTGTCTAGGAAAATGGATTACATCATGATCACGCTGAGAGCCGTCCATGAAGAATTCAACGTCCAGCACTGAAGGATTAAAGTACTGAATCTGTAAGAGAATATAAAGTTTTTTTCTCTGGGAACAGTACTATTCGACTTATCTGACCTGCCCTTACAATCAAGTCCTCCAGATTATCTGCAATTTTTTGTTTTCAAAACATTTGAGCTGCATTGACTCTTATGGACAGCCAGCTGCCTGGCACAAGGACAAAGCGCCAGACGCTAGACACAACATCTCCTGCTGAAGAGACTTTGTTGTTCTTAACTGATATAAACACCTTCACTCAACACTACACTCATACTGACTCAATAAACTGATGAGAAGATCATTCATTCACTGCTCTCTTTGTGTCCTTGTATACATTATATTGTCTGCTAATTGTGCGTTGAGGGCTTTTTTTCTTGTAATCATAATATTGATCATCTATGACCGGTATTCTGACAATCAATGCTTTTTTGCTCTCTCCTATTGTGTTTATCCTTTTCTTCCCTATGCTTCCTGTTCCTAGTCTGCTGACAGGCGCGTTATCGACGCTGCCGCGTCACCGGAAATGCATGTTGTTTTCAGTGTCAAGTCAAATCCCTCGTATGTTATCAGTTGTTTACTGTTAATGTACTTGGCAATAAATCCTTTTCTGAGTTCTGAGTTCTGAGATACTGTCTTGAGAAAAAGAATATGAATTAATTCATTTGTCCATAATGCATAAATTCCACTGCAGAGAAAAAAATTAAATATTTTGATTCGTCTACCAGATGGCACTGTGAAACTGTCAGGTTGTTTACTGAAGAAGGTTCCTTGACTTCTCCACCTGGACTATATCAACCATAAATCTATCATTTGGGGCATTCCTTTGCCAAATAGAGAAAAAGGGAGAAAAACTAAGTTCTGGAGAAGGGATTAACTTCCACTTTATGGCCAATGGGTCATGTTACAACTCTGGTCCTTGGGTGAGAGAAGCAGTTCATGACCAGACTTTTGAGTTGAAACAATTTTCTTCAGCAAAGAATGATTTTATAGATTGGAACCCAAGGTCAATGCTACACTGATAATACCCAATAGACTGTACAATGGTAATTTAAGATAAGATAAGATACGATAAGCCTTGGGATCAGTCCGCCAATGGGTTGACATGGGTTGTCATGGTTGACACGCCTCTGCAACATTGCGTGGAGGTTGGGGGCAGTGCCTTTGGCATGGCAAACCGGGGTGGTGGTTCCTCTCTTCAAAAAAGGGGACCAGAGGGTGTGCTCCAACTTTAGAGGGATCACACTCCTCAGCCTCCCTGGGAAGGTCTATGCCAAGGTACTGGAGAGGAGAGTCTGGCCGTTGGTCGAACCTCGGATTCAGGAGGAGCAATGTGGTTTTCGTCCTGGCCGTGGCACATCGGACCAGCTCTTTACCCTCTCGAGAATTCTTGAGGGTTCGTGGGAGTTTGCCCAACCAGTTTACATGTGTTTTGTGGACTTGGAGAAGGCATTTGACCGCGTCCCTCGTGGATTTTTGTGGGGGGTGCTTCGGGAGTATGGGGTATCAGGCTTGTTGTTACGAGCTATCCGGTCTCTGTACGACCGTTGTGAGAGTTTGGTTCGTATTGCCAACACTCGGTCGGAGTCATTCCCAGTGAGAGTTGGACTCCGCCAGGGCTGCCCTTTGTCACCGATCCTGTTCATAATTTTTATGGACAGGATTTCTAGGCGCAGCCAGGGAATGGAGGGTGTCATGCTTGGTGACCACAGGATCTCATCTCTGTTGTTTGCAGATGATGTTGTCCTGTTGGCTTCATCCAGCAATGACCTACAGCTCTTGCTGGGACGGTTTGCCGCTGAGTGTGAAGCGGCTGGGATGAGAATCAGCACCTCCAAGTCTGAGTCCATGGTCCTCAGCCGGAAAAAGGTGGATTGTCCTCTCCGGGTTGGGGACAGGCTCCTGCCCCAAGTGGAGGAGTTTAAGTATCTTGGGGTCTTGTTCACGAGTGAGGGGAAAATGGAGCGAGAGATCGACAGACGGATTGGAGCAGCATCTGCAGTGATGCGGACATTGTACCAGTCTGTTGTGGTGAAGAGGGAGCTGAGTTCTAAGGCAAAGCTGTCGATTTACCAGTCAATCTACGTTCCTACTCTCACCTATGGTCACGAGCTTTGGGTAATGACCGAAAGAACGAGATCGCGGATACAAGCGGCTGAAATGAGCTTTCTCCGTAGGATTGCTGGACTCACCCTCAGAGATAGGGTGAGGAGCTCAGTCATCCGGGAGAGGCTCAGAGTAGAGCCGCTGCTCCTCCACATTGAAAGGAGTCAGTTGAGGTGGTATGGGCATCTGATTAGGATGCCTCCTGGACGCCTCCCACTTGAGGTGTTTCAGGCACGTCCCACTGGGAGGAGACCCCGGGGCAGACCCAGGACTCGGTGGAGAGACTATAGCCTGTTTTCCACTAGCCCAGCACACCTCGGTACGGCTCGGTTCACTTCAGTACGGCTCGGAACGCTTCTGTCTCCATTGGTGTTGTGCTTGTGCTGTGATGGTTTAGGAGGTTTTAGAAGCGGGGCAGCAGCAGATTCTGAGCGAGGCGGGGCCACACTCCCGTGACGTTACGCACCCGACTGAGTCCTTATTTACACCAGACAAAAAAGGATTCAAGGATTATTGCCTTGCTCGCTCTGTGGATTTATCTCACAATTAATTTTATCTCATAATTAAGCTGCAACAACACAAGTCACTTTTGTTTTGAATTAACTGCCAAATGACCTAGAAATAAAGAGCTGAAACTTGTTTTTATTCGTATTAAATAATGAGACGGTGGCACACTGGACTACACCAAATTATTATTTTTTACATCCTAGGGCATTTTGGATGTACTGAATTAAAAAAAATTCATGTTTTTCACCTTCAGGTCAACGTTTGGAACAACAGTATTATTATTTTCCGTTTAGATGATGCTACACTCCTTCTAAAGTATTGTAAATCTCTGAATTTGGAATGCCGATAGAACATTCAATTTACATATACTTACTTTTTTACATTGACTTGTAAGCTTGATCAGTCTCTCCTGCTGCATTTTAAAGTCCAACTGTGCAACTTCTTATAAGTTAACATAAAAAATGTTCCCAAAGTTTAGAACTGGATCATGCAGGGCTAATTTTTTATGATATTTCAATAAAAAGAACAGAAAGCTTCCAAAAACATTTGTTTTTTGGTCTAGTTAAAAATTACATTACCTTTACAATGGTTGACCCTGACAGGAAGATCAGTATCATTTTGATCAGACTAGGCAATGGAATTTCTATGAAATTATACTGTTTTATAATTCAGTGTTATAACAGACAAACCACACTTTCCAAAACAATTCCATTTTATTATATACAAAATATTAAAAGAAAAAAAAAACTTTGCAACACAACATGAAGGTTAATCGACATTTTATACACGCCGACCACTGAGTGTCTACACCAGCTTCCCAAACTGGGTCACGACTTGGCTGAATGAAGGCGTCTCTGCCAGCTGTGGGTCAGGAAGGCTCGGTTGAATAATCCGGACGGGCTGTCGCGGCGGACGCGTGGGATGATTCTACAAGGAAAATGCACACAATAAAATACAGCACAATAGTTTTTAACAAGAATACATAAGCTGAGGACTTCCGGTCTGGACGCCATGGCGACTGCAGCTTAACACTGAAGCTCTCAGACTCAATCCAGGATAACACCTTGAAAATCAAACTTAACGGATTTTTGGAGGAGTGAAAATCAAAAGACAAAATCATCATGTCTAAAGGAAAACAGAAGAAACTGAAATTCTCCAGGCTAGGACACGTATCGGCCGGAGAATCTGAACTGGAAGATCCCCGTTCAGAAGACGAGGAGCTGGTGATAGCTAACAAAAGGGTTAGCCTGAAATCACTATTTGAGGAACTACGACGATTTCGCCGAGATGTTACGGCCGAATTTCGGGAATTCAGAGAAGAATTGAAAAGGACAAACAGCAGAGTGGACCAGGCCGAGAACCGAATCTTGGAAACAGAGGATCGAATAAAAGTGCTCGAAGATTCTGTGCTGGACCTACGCAAAAGACAAGCAGCTATAGAGGCTAAGCTAACCGACCAAGAAGGAAAACAAAGAAGAGACAACATAAGAATTCATGGTCTGATAGAAGGAACCGAAAATGGTTTTAACTCAATGGCAGAATGCGTGGAATCCTTACTAAGAGAGAAATTGGATATTCCACAAACCACCGACTTGAAGATAGAAAAGGCACATCGTTCATTAGCCGCTAGGCCGGCGGCGGAAGCGCCCCCACGTTCGGTGTTGGTAAGATTTTCCAATTTCAAAATAAAACAAGAGGTTGTAAGACTGGCCTGGCAGAAAAAAGGATTTATGCACCAGGAGAGAAAAGTCTACGTGGAACACGATTACGCCCCGGAGGTCCTTAAAAAGCGCAGGGAATACAATGACGCGAAAAAGGTGTTAAGAGAGAAGAAATTGCGCTTTCAGACACCATTTCCTGCGAAGTTAAGGGTCTTCTACGGCGATGAAACGTGTCTCTATAATTCGGCGGAAGAAGCAACAGCTGACATGGCGAGAAGAGGGCTCCCGGTAACGGTGTTTAAACCCGCAGCAGACCCGAGTGAGAAGATCAAAGCGCAAACATGGACAACACAAAGACCCTCAAAATCCACGGACCAGCAGCGGGAAACCCAGCACCAGAGCGTCGCGGATAAACTATCCGTTTTCAGGTTGGAATAGCGACCTTTTTTTTTTTTTTTTTTCCTTTCTCTTGAATCAATCCGCACATCCAACCCCCCTCATACAAGGTAACAAACATTAAAGGAGATGCATATTCAGCATGTGGTAAAACATTTCATGGAACAATCATATTATTTGAAACAAATAAGTCTTTGTAATAAAAAAAAAAAAAAACTTGTTAAAATAGAAATGTGACAATAATCCACATGTTCTGCTCATACTAACAAATACTGTTTTTGCGTGAATGTTTGATGTGATGGGGGTGGGAGGGTGCACACAATTTCACAGGGTTTAGGCATAAAAGGAAAAAAAAAAAAAAAATCATTACAAGTTTGGATTGGGTTCTGAAACTCACGTTAAAAGCATGGGACTACTTTCAGTGGTACGAGAGGGCCCTCAACACGTAACAGAGTTTGAGGAATTTCCCTCAGAGCCTTCACTCCATCAAGGCTCTTACAGGGTCTTTAAAAAGACCTCAGCTCAGGAAGTTCTTTTGACAGTTTTTTGTTTTAAAGTTTTTTACACTATGTTCTTAATGTTTTTCTTGTTTTTAATGTTCTTTCAGTTTCTGAGTAGCACAAAAGAGGGCCACCACACAGTTATACTAAACAAAACAACACAATGGAGAAACAGGGTATAACCAAAATAATTTCATATAATGTAAAAGGGATCCTGAATCCAGTTAAAAGATCCAAGATTCTAGGCAAAATGAAAAAAGACAAAGCAGGAATAATACTTTTACAAGAAACCCACCTAACAGACGTGGAACACAATAAACTCAGTAGACAAGGGTTTAAAATGATCTCTTCATCTTCATATAAATCAGGGAGGAGGAGGGGAGTAGCGACATTGATATCAACCAAAATTACATTTGAAAAAAAATCAGAACACAAAGATAAAGAAGGGAGATACAGTTTGGTAACTGGGCGGCTAGAGGGAGAAGATATCACCCTGCTGAATGTGTATGCTCCCCCAGGGGCTAACTGGAAATTTTATAAAAATGTATTCGACCTAATGATAACTAAAGCTCAAGGTTTAGTGATATGTGGTGGGGACTTCAATCTTAGACTGAATCCATACTGGGATGCTTCTGGTAATTCCCCACATCAAAATAACACCCAAAACAGGAAGACTCGGATGCTACTAAAAGAAATGGGAATCTGTGATGTGTGGAGGGAACTCAACCCCAGTGTAAAAGACTATACATTTTACTCAACTCCACATTCATCTTACTCAAGGATTGACTATTTTTTTATGTTTAATAGAGACATTGGTAGAGTAAAAACATGTAAAATAGGACTGATGGATCTCTCCGACCACAGTCCGATCTACATGGACTTAAATATCCAAAAATACACAAATAATACATTTTCTTGGAGGTTAAATTCAAATGTCCTGAAAGGACCATTGAAAGATGAATTGGAGTCAGATATTCTCAGATATTTGGAAGATAACGATAATGGAGAAGTATCCCCTTTAATACTGTGGGATGCATGTAAAGCTGTAATAAGAGGAAAGATTATTGCAAAACTGGCAACCCAAAAGAAACTAAGACAAGAAAAACTATCCACATTAGAGTCAGAACTTAGGAACCTAGAAAAAGAACACAAAGGCAACACTCATTCTACTGACTCGCTCAAGATTAAGGAAATTAAAAACCAAATAAATGAGATCTACACAATAGAAATCCAGAAGAAACTTACATTTCTGAAACAAAAATACTATGAAGCAGGCAGTAAATCGGCAAAATTGCTAGCCTATAAATTGAGGAAACATCAAACAGAAAGAGCAATCTACAAAATCAGAGACCCAGTATCAAAGGAAATAAAATTCAGAATTCAGGATATTCTTAAAAACTTCGAGAATTACTATAAGAACTTATACTCCCACAAAAAACATAAAAACGCATCCGAGGCATTCCTAAACACATTAAACCTTCCCCAACTTACGGAGTCACAAAATAAAACACTACTGTCAGAAATACATCCTAAAGAATTGGAAAAAGCAATTATGAAACTTAAAGCTAACAAATCCCCAGGAGCTGATGGCTATACAGCAGAGTGGTACAAAACCTTTAAACAGCAACTATCTCCTCTCCTCCTGAAAACATTTAATTATGTCCTCCACACAGGGGAAATCCCCCCCTCCTGGAGAGAAGGTGTCATTGCAGTTATACCTAAACCTGAAAAGGATAAACTAGAGTGCTCCAACTACAGACCAATCAGTGTACTAAATCAGGACTATAAGCTTTTTACCATTATCCTTGCCAAAAGGTTAGAGAATATACTGACAGACCTAATTCATTTAGACCAAACAGGTTTTATAAGACAAAGACAGACACAAGACAACATTCGACGCACTTTACACATAATTCATCATATAAAAAAATATAACTTAAATGCAGTCATATTAGGATTAGATGCTGAAAAAGCATTCGATTCGGTTGACTGGTCTTTTCTATACAGAATCTTATCCAGTTTCAATTTTCATAACAACTTCATTAGAACTATACAGGCATTATATAAAAAACCAACAGCTAAAATAAGGATTAACGGTAATTTATCATCATCTTTTGAACTGGAAAGAGGATGTCGTCAGGGCTGCCCCCTGTCTCCACTGCTCTTTGCAATCTTCATAGAACCTCTGAGCCAATGGATAAGACAAAACCAAAAAATTCAAGGTATTACACTTGGTCAGAAGGAACATAAAATAGCACTCTTTGCTGATGACATTTTAATATACCTAGGGCAGCCGGACACTTCTTTACCAGAACTAACCTCAGTTTTTTCAGAGTATGGAGATTTATCGGGGTACAAATTAAATATGCATAAAACCCAAGTTTTAACATTCAACTATGACCCAAATCATTATTCACTAAGCAAACTCAAAACTAACTGGGAGTCGGAATCTATGAAATATCTGGGGGTCAATATCCCGAAACAACTCAACAAAATTATATCACTAAACTATGATCCACTGGTGACAAAAATAAAATCTGACCTAGCAAGATGGAATATGATACCATTCTTGGGTATTGCACAAAGAATTGAAGCAGTCAAAATGAATATACTTCCACGTCTTCTATACCTTTTCCAAACAATACCGGTAGAACCTCCCAAAAAAACATGGCAGGAGCTGGACAGAAGGATCTCAAGATTCATATGGCAGGGCAAGAGACCTAGAATCAGATATAGAACCCTACAGCTAAACAAAGACAAAGGTGGGCTCGCGCTGCCAAATATCAGGGACTACTTTAAAGCCGCACAAATTAAAACTTTAGTAGAGATATGTAACCCAGTCTACACTGCACAATGGAAGGAGATCGAATGCCAAATAACAAGTGACATCCCCCTACAGGCGATAATAGGGAACAATGTCTTACCTAAGCTTTTGAATAACACTAACCCGTGGATAGAGACCCCGCTAAAAATTTGGTTTTAGATAGTCAGAGAGAATCAAACTAAAGAGCCCTATCGACTTCTGCAATGGATCGCCTATGATCAGGACTTTACTCCTAATAAAACAGACACCAGATTTAAAAAGTGGAAGGAGAAGGGGCTGATAAAATATTACGATTTTTTTAAAGGGCAAATCTTAAGAAGTTTTGAAGATTTGAAAAAACAAGGCCTAATAAATCAAGACCTTTACAGGTTCTTCCAGCTTAGACACCACATAAACAATATACTTAAAAAGGAGGTTTTGGAAAGGGCCCAGTCAGGTGTTCTGAAGGTCTTCTTAATGGCATATAAAGGGATCCCAGGGATCAGATACATTTCTAAAATATACCAAGGTCTTCAAGACTTAAAAGGAGACAACACATCTTATATAAAAGAGAGATGGGAAAAAGAGGGGAATTTCACTTTACATCTGGAAATATGGGAAAAGCTAAATAAACAGCAATGGAAAAGTACCTCATCCCTGCAGTGGAGAGAATTTGGATGGAAAAACTTGGCAAGATTTTTCAGAACACCTGCACAAATCAAATTTACCCATAAGGGATTGAACTGTTGGCGCTTGTGTGGTGAAAAGACTGCAAATCATTTTCATGTGTTTTGGTCATGCCCAGTTATCCACCAATATTGGACCAATGTACAGACAATATTGGGGAAAATATTCAAAATTACAGTTCCCTTTTCTTTTGTAACTTTGTATTTGGGTTTACTACCGGACTCACTGGAAAGACGAGGAGAAAAATACTTATTCAATGTTTTAATATTGGCAAGCAAAAAAGCTCTAACTAAAAAATGGATGTTGAAGGACTGTCCTACACCTGAAGATTGGACTAACGTGATCCAAGACATTTACTCGATGGAAAAGTTGACATTCGCACTGAGACAGGACATGGATGGGTTCATGAACTTTTGGCAACCCTGGACCGCATATGTGTCTTCCATTAGATCTAATCTTTGACAAATACCATTTCAATAATGGTTCTGCTCTTTGTTCCAATACTACTCAGATGCTCTTTTATCTTTATTTACTTACTTTTTCTTTTTGTTTGTTTTTTACTGGTTTGTTTGGGTTTTTTTTGTTTTTTGTTTTGTTTTTTTTTTCTCTTTAATTTCACTTTTTCTTTCACTTTAAAAAAAAAAAAAAATAAGGGGTGTTGTAAGAATTAATCTTCCAATGTTGTCAGATATCAGAAAATAAGGGAACATGTGATGAAAATGTAAACACTGCATTGCTGTAACGACCTGTATGCCCTTTACAAAAACTTAAATAAAAAAAAAAAAAAAAAGAATACATAAGCTTATTTCAGCGTATTGTTCACATGAATAATTAAAATAAAAGCTTGAGTCCGCAGTGTGCTGCAAGCAGCGATCCATCCACAAATGAACAGCTTTTTTATTGCATAAATAAACTGAGCGTCTTACCGAATATATTTGCGAAAAAACGCACAATAAAAAAAAATTAAAACTCACCGTTAAAGGACTCCGATGTCGAGACCTCCCGGTATATTTTTTCATTCCGGGCGGCTCCGTCTAACTCGCGCTGGATACGTTCGTCTGACAATGCAGTGAGCAGACACTGCAGCTCCTTACTGGTCCATGGAACACCCTTATTACGCGAAGCCATTTTTGATAGAGAATAAATGAAAATAGCACAGCAATACACTGAAAAGAAACCGCCAACAGTGGTTGTGTGCTGAGTAAAGGCGGTCGTGAAGATTCTTTTTTTTTTTTTTTCAAAAACTTTATTGAGAAGGTCCGTGAAGATTTGGTAGATGAGGAGGAGGAGAGGGGCAGTTACAACCTGACCAATCAGCACCGGTTACGACCTGACCAATCAGCGACGACCAGTCTGTTAACGTCACAACACGGCACAGCTCAGCACTGCTGTACCCTGCCCTGCAGCGGGGCTGAGAATTGCGGCTGTTAAACCGTGTTGGGGCTTGTGGAAAAGCATACAAAGCGTGCTGAGCCGTCCCGTGTCGCGCTAAAGCGTGCTAGTGGAAAAGGCCCTTTAGTCTCCCAGCTGGTCTGGGAACGCCTTGGTATCCCCTCTGAAGAGCTGGAGCAGGTGGCTGGGGAGAGGGAAGTCTGGGCTTCTCTGCTTGAACTACTGCCTCCGTGACCCGGACCTCCGGAAAAGCGGTAGAAGATGGATGGATGGAAGATAAGCCTTTATTAGTCCCACAATGGGGAAATTCCAGGATTGCAACAGCACAGGGATAGCAACACTCAGAGCAACAATCAGAAGGCAAGAGAAAAAAAAACAAAAAACAAGAGCAGCAAGTATACATATGTACATATAAATATAAATGTATATATATATATATATATATATATATATATATTAGTGCTGTCAAAATATCACGTTATTATCGCGTTAACTCAAGCGCCTTTTTAATGGCGAGATTTTTTTTAACGCGAGATTAATGCTGTGACCATAGTTTTTCATAAGCACAGTGTACTGGCTGTAATACCACGCACGTACACATGGTGGCGGAACGAAGGATACGATTTCAAATATCAAACAAAGAAGAACCCAACGACTAAAGCGCACGGCACTGGCGGCACTAGTCAGCCACAGTAATGGACGCACCAGGGACACTTCTGAACGGAAAGTTTACATTTAAAATAGGAAAGGATGGTTCGATCGATAAAACTAAAGTTATTTGCACTTATTGTCGATGTGAACTTAGCTACCATCGAAGCACATCCAGTTTAAAATACCATTTGATGGCCAAACACACCAGTGATGTAGCTTCGCCTCCTCCGCGTCAGAACCAAACAAGTTTGGATGGCTTCCGACAGCGGCCCATGGATGCTGCTACTAAAATGAAGCTAACAGCTGCCATAGCTAAGTGGGTGGCTACGGCATGCAGGCCCGTTAGTATTGTGGAGGATGAAGGTCTGGCCGAGATAATTCGCATCGCATCCAACGACTGGACCTACGAAACTCCTTCCAGAGCTACTATCACACGCCGGATAGAAACGTTGTTTGAAACGGAGAAGTCCCAGTTACAACAGGCATTGGGGCAGACAGAAATAGTCGCGCTAACGGGAGATTACTGGACGTCACTTGGCAATGACAACTACCTCGGGGTCACAGCACATTATTTCACCCCACAGTGGAAACTTCAGTCCCATGCTTTGACTGTTATGAAGACAGAAGAGAGGCACTTCGCTGATAATGTTGCAGAGCACTTCATGAATGTAGCCAGAGAGTGGGGCATCGAAAAGAAAGTTGTTTCACTGACCATGGATAGTGCACGCAATATGATGGCTGCAGCCAGAGAGCTCCCCTTTGAACACCTGCCGTGCATCGCACACAGCGTGCACCGAGCAGTCACGGTTTCTCTGCACAATAGCCCATTCGACAGCGCATTGGCAAAATGCAGAAAACTTGTGGGACACTTTAAACACAGCCCAACGAATGCCCTGGAACTCGAGCGGCAGCAAATCGCACACAACCAGAAAGAAGAAGCGCTCACGCAGGAGGTAGCAACAAGATGGAATAGTACCCTTGAAATGATAAAAGCGTGTCAACCGGAATATTGAACCTCTGACAGCTGCCCTGGCCCTACACTCAACCAAAGTCACCATGCCAACAGCAACGGAGCTGGAGAAAACAAAGAAGCTCGAAGCTGCGTTGGAGCATTGCAGGTAGGCCTAATTATGTCTTGCAGCCTATATCTGATTCTTTAACAATTAAAGTAGATCTGTGTCAAGACAGAAACATTAGCATCTGTCTCACCCAATGTAAAATACCACCCTGTGGCATGTTTTAGATGGGCCATCTCTATGTGTAGACTGTTTATTTGCTTCATTTTACTCAAAGTGTAGCTCGTGATTATCTGTATATTTTTTCTGTATTTTGACATAATCAGTGACTGTTTCAATAGCTATGATTCCCTGTGTAACTTAACAACAGAGAAGGCCAGGAAGCGCCCAAGAGGCTAGGTTTTCAGCACTTTCCGCCCTAAAAACGCATTTGGTGGACACAGGCCCTAATGTCTGTCTGTCGGTATCACCTCTCTCCCTTCAACTGTGTGTGTTTGTCCCGCACAGCACTGTAAATGGGTAATGTGTGTGTGTGTGTGTGCGCGCAGGAACACATGTGATTCCTCATATCCCCTCCCATCACTGTAACTGTAGGTTATCTATCAGGTGTCCGTATGTGTGTGACAGAGTTTTGTGAAAGAGCTTTTGTATATTGTTGCAGATATGTGACAGATCTTCTGGGTGGAGAGAAGTTTGTTTCTTGCTCTGTGGTGATGCCAGCATTATGCCACCTGTCCCGAGTAATGGAAGTCACTGAGGACGACCCAGCGTACTTGATCAAGTTCAAGGAAACCTTTTCAGCGGATATGGAAGGTCGCAAAGAGAAGTTGAACATCGCATGGCTCAGGGTTGCTACAGCACTCGACCCAAGGTAAGATATTCATTCTACATTCTTCTCAGTATTTTGTTTGTCTTAAGCACCACTTTGTTTTGTGGGTTGGTTCTCTTCAATATCCATTTTTTTCTTCTGAATCTGGAATAGAGATTAGGTCAATGTTTTGTTTTACTAGTGCCTTTGCTTGTATGGCAATAACGTTGATATTTTTTATTATTTCATTTCAAGGTTTAAGGACCTCAAGTGTCTGAGCAAACCTTACCGGGTTGTCGTGTGGG
The DNA here is from genome assembly GCA_020510985.1 of Pholidichthys leucotaenia. Classification (NCBI taxonomy): domain Eukaryota; kingdom Metazoa; phylum Chordata; class Actinopteri; order Cichliformes; family Pholidichthyidae; genus Pholidichthys; species Pholidichthys leucotaenia. The sequence continues at coordinate 423,590,879 of CM035842.1, read as the reverse complement.
ATTCCATCCGTGCCTTACTCCAGCAGCAGGAGAAGGGGAGACCAGCAGCACTGGATGACCAAAGCATGCCTGAGCCAGAGAAGAAGAAGCCAGCTCTCATGTTTGCACAAGAATCTTCCTCAGATGAAGAGGAGGACACCGTGGAACGCTGCATTGAGCGCTACAAGGCAGAACCTATGATTGGCATTGAAGACTCTCCACAGGAATGGTGGTCCACACATAAAGCGTCACACAGTGAGATGGCCTCCCTTGCATGCAAATACTTAGCAACGCCTGCCACGTCAGTACCATGTGAACGATTGTTTTCACTGTCTGGACATGTCGTTCAGAAAAAACAATCTTCCCTGTTGTCTGAAAATGTCAATAGGCTTGTCTGTTTGAGCAACTGGCTCAAAGACAGAAAGTAGGCCTTTAGGTTGACTCACCTGTTACGTGCTAGCAGTTACATTATGTTCATGTTCAAGAGGCTGTGTTGGTAAGTTTAAAACTGCAGCAGTTGGGCTACTATACAGTCATTAGACTGTACTACTCCTCTCAGGGGACACTCTCCTCTTGTTTTCATTTTGTATTTAAGGGGCTGCTTTTGTGCCTATATATTTTTTATTTGTATGTATCTTTTTTTATCGCAGATATCAGTGGCAGGGTTACTAAACTAATGAAAAGGAAAAAAAGAAAACATTTTTTTATTTTCAGAGTAATATGTCCTGTTTTGTTTTCTCGGTCTGATACGGAAGATATGGATGCTTTGCAATGATAATAATAATAAAAAACATTTGTACAAAGCAAGCCCACTCACTTTTTGTGCTGTTAAGAGAATTACAATGGTTTTTCATGAGACAAAAATACGCAACTAAAATGTGATTAATCATGAGTTAACTATGAGATCGTGTGATTAATTATGATTAAATATTTTAATCGCTGGACAGCACTAATATATATATATACAGTATATATATATATATATATATATATATATATATATATATATATATATATATATATATATACATATATATATATATATATAGAGAGAGAGAGAGAGAGAGAGAGAGAGAGAGAGAGAGAGAGAGACACAGTGCGGAGCATTGTAGCTGGATGGAATAAATATGTAAATATATAAACACACACAGTGCGGAGCATTGTTGCTAGATGGGATGAAACAGCACAACCGTCTACTTAGTTATCCTACATGGTATGATTATGTGCCCATACATATTCTTACCCTCCACAGCGACCGGTATTTTCCTAGTTGTATGCCGGAGGGGACCATTGTGTAAGTCTATTGCGTCTTTTGCATTCAATACTATTAGGTTGTCACATCCTTTTGCTATCTCTGCGAGCAGCCCTGCTTAGGTTGTACAGTCTGACAGCCGTTGGTAGGAAGGACCTGTGAAACCTCTCGGTTGTGCACCTGGGATGATGTAATCTGCTGCTAAACGAGCTCCTCAGTGCATTCAGTATGTCCTGCATAGGGTGGAACTCGGACTCCAGCAGAGATGACAGTTTAGCCACCGTCCTTCTCTCTCCTATCTCCTCCACTGGGTCAAGGAGCTGCCCCAGGACAGAGCTAGCTTTCTTGATCAGTTTGTTCAGTCTCTTCCTATCGACTGCCGTAATGCCACTGCCCCAGCAGACCACTCCAAAAGTGATGGCTGATGCCACCACCGTGTCATAGAATGTCTTCAGCAGCGCCCCTTGTACACCAAAAGACCTGAGTCTCCTCAGTAGGAACAGCCTGCGCTGTCCCTTCTTGTAGAGTGCGTCAGTATTGTGTGACCAGTCTAGTTTATTGTTCAGATGAACACCCAGGTACTTATAGGATGTCACCATCTCGATGTCTGTTCCCTGTATATTTACTGGTGCTGTGAGGGGTTGTCCTTGCCTGCGGCAGTCCACCACCAGCTCCTTCGTTTTCCTCGTGTTGATCTGGAGGCAGTACCGATGGCACCAGTCCGCAAAGTCCTGGATAAGCCCTCTGTACTCAGCTTCATCTCCATTGGAGATGAGGCCAACGATCGCAGAGTCATCAGAGAACTTCTGTAGATGGCAGTGTGTTGTGTTGTGTGAGAAGTCCGCAGTATAAAGGGTGAACAGGAAGGGAGACAAAACCATTCCCTGGGGGGCCCCCGTGCTACCAATGATTGTGTCGGACACACAGTCCCGCGTTCTCACAAACTGAGGCTGGTTAGTAAGGTAGTCCAGGATCCATGATGACAGGTGCTGGTCCACCCCTGCGCACAGCAGCTTGTCCTTCAGGATCATCGGTTGGATGGTGTTGAAAGAACTGGAGAAGTCAAAGAACATGATCCTCACCACATTCCCGGGCTTCTCCAGGTGGGACAGAGAACAGTGAAGGAGGAAGATCACTGCATCCTCCACCCCAATACCATGCTGGTAGGCGAACTGGAGTGGATCCATCGCTGGTCCCACCAGAGGGCGGAGGTGAGCAAGGAGCAGTCTCTCCAAGGTCTTCATCATGTGGGACATCAAGGCCACTGGTCTGTAGCTGTTCAGGTCTTTGGGGTGGGAAGTCTTTGGTACAGGTACCACACAAGATGTTTTCCACAGCTGTGGTACCCTCCCCAGCTTCAGGCTCAGATTGAAGATGTGCTCCACAATCCCACACAGCTGGTCTGCACAGGACTTGAGGAGCTTTACGCTGATGCCGTCCGGTCCCGACGCCTTCCTCGCCTTGATCTTCCTCAGCTCCGTCCTCACCTGGGTCTTAGTCAGGGTCAGGTTGGGGGGCTGTGTGTTGGAAGTGGGGGAGTGTTGGTGGAGTGGGGAGTGGGCAGCAGGACTTGATGTCTTTAGAGGCAGCAGTGGTTGTTGTGCAGTCAGGGGGGAGGGCGGTTGGTCAAACCTATTGAAAAACAGATTCAGATTGTTCGCCCACTCCCTGCCCCCCGTGGCCTGGGAGGAGGTATTCTGGAGCCCAGAGATGGTTTTGATGTTTCTCCAGACCCCGCTGATGTTGCTTTGTTGCAGCTTGTCCTCCATCTTCTTCCTGAAGCTGTCCTTGCCTTTTCTGATCTTTCTCCTCAGCTCCTTCTGTACTGACTTCAGCATCTCCCTGTTCCCCGACCTGAAGATCCTCTTCTTCTCTCTCAGAAGTGTTTTTATCTCAGGGTTGATCCAGGGTTTGTTGTTTGAGCAACACCGTATGGTCTTGGTGGGAACGGTATTGTCCACACAGAAGCTGATGTAGTCCGTGATGGTGTGAGTGAGGCCATCGATGTCCTCACCATGTGGATCGCAGAGCTGCTCCCAAGCAGTGGTTTCAAAACAGCCCTTTAGAGTGTCCATTGCCTCCTCAGACCATAACTTCACTGTGTGCATGGCCGGAGGTTGTCTGTGCACTAGGGGTTTGTACACCGGCCGGAGATGAACCAAGTTGTGATCCGATCTCCCGAGTGGGGGGAGTTGTGATGAGGTGTACGCCTCCTTAGTGTTTTCGTAGAATAAGTCCAGTGTTTTATTGTCTCTAGTGTGGCATGTGACATACTGGGTGAACGTGGGTAGAATGGGAGATAGTGAAACATGGTTGAAATCGCCTGAGATGAGGAAAAGAGCATCTGGGTGTTCTGTCTGCAGCCTGCTGGTTACTGAATGGATGACGTCACGTGCTGCCCGCATAGCGCTAACCACGGACGCGTCAGATGTGGCCATAGGGGCCGTAGTGGAACAGCAGGTTGCCGGGGTTTGGCAACCACTCGCATTCTTCAGCAGGTCCCTACGCGAGGCTGAGCGAAAATACAGCACGTTTGACAGGGAGCTGCTGGCGCTCCACTTGGCTATTCGCCATTTAGATAGATTAGTTTATTTGACAGGGACAGTGCAATAAACATAGACAATTAATCAATGACAATCAATCTGATGTGTTGCACATAGAGTGTATAGCTAATTAGCTAATTTGCAACTCTTGTCCCTTGTTCCAGTTCTGGTTGGAAGGGTGGCATTTCACTGCATTTGTCAACCACAAACCGCTCACTTTTGCGATGTCCAAAACTTCAGAACCGTGGTCAGGGCGGCAACAGAGACAGCTGGCCACAATTTCTGAATTTACCACCGATATTCAGCACGTAGCCGGTAAAATCAATGTGGTGGCAGACTGTTTGTCACGCGCTGTAACAGCACCCGTCCGCGCGGAAACGGATTGCGCGGCCGCTTACCCAGAGCGCGGTAACAGCGCGGACACGCGCGCGGCTCCGGTCCACGTGGGAATAGATTATGCAGCCATGGCGGCGGAGCAGAGCGAGGACGCGGACGTGCGCGCGCTCCTGTCTGGACCAACAGGGTTAAGGCTGGAACGCAGAAATCTACAAACCGATTTCCCCCTGCTTATTTGCGATGTATCCACGGGGTGACCGCTCCCGGTGGTGCCAGCCGCGTGGCGCCGTCGTGTTTTTGACGCCGTGCACTCCCTAGCGCACCCAGGGGTGCGCGCTACGGTGAAAATGGTGGCGCAGAAGTTTGTTTGGCCGAGTCTGCGCAAGCACGTGAAGGAGTGGGCTAAAACCTGCATGGCTTGCCAGCGCGCTAAGATTCACAGGCACACTAAGGCGCCCTTAGAACCGTTCCACATTCCGGCTAAAAGGTTCGATCATGTGCACGTGGACCTCGTGGGCCCCCTGCCCACTTCACAAGGGTTCACGCATCTCTTGACAATGGTAGACCGAACCACTCGTTGGTCGGAAGTGGTCCCGTTAACATCGACCACAGCGGCAGAGGTGGCACGCGCTTTTTTAACAGCCTGGGTAGCGCGGTTCGGGGTCCCGTCAGATATTACGTCTGATAGGGGACCTCAATTTGCGTCGGAACTGTGGTCAGCAGTGGCCAGCGGCTTAGGAGCGGCGGTACATCGAACGACCGCTTACCATCCCCAGGCCAACGGTTTATGCGAGCGTTTTCACAGGTCTTTGAAGGCAGCCCTCAGAGCGTCACTGACGGACACAGATTGGGTAAACAAACTACCATGGGTTTTATTGGGGTTGCGTTCGGCACCCAAAGAGGATCTAGATGCCTCACCAGCAGAATTGGTCTTCGCACAACCGCTCAGGCTGCCAGGCGAGTTTTTACCCGACCACATGGCACCAGGGCCCTCCCCGATCCGGGGGTCTCTGAGTAACACGGGAGCAGAAATGCTCCCGGGCCCCGCTCATCACTCTTTCCCGCGTGTGTTCGTGCCCCAGGCTTTACGAGACGCAGAGTTTGTTTTTGTCAGGCACGATGCTCAGCGGCATAGTCTCTGCCCACCTTACGACGGTCCATTCCAAGTGCTGGAAACCGGGGAGAAATATTTTGTGCTAGATTTGGGGGGCAGGAGGGAGACGATCAGTATCGATAGATTAAAGCCTGCTTTTGTGTTGCATAACGAGTCTGTACGGCAGGCGGGCGTGCCTCGACGCGGCAGGCCTCCAAAGGGGTGGCCCCGGGACCCCCCACGGGGGGCAAATAACCCTTCTCCCCCTCACTCCACAGATGCACAGCAGGACGGCCCAACACAGAGCAGGAGACCTGCATACAGCAGATTCGGGAGAAGATTGAAACCTAAGCTGCATGCAGAATGATGTGTTTTGGGGGGGTTTTTGTTTTTTTGGTCAGGTTGTTTGGGTTGCTGTGAGATTCTGTTGGGGGGGGTGATGTGCTGTATGACTGTTGTATGACTGTATGTGGGTGCCCAGACTTTCGCGTGGAAGGGGGGAGTGATGTGGAGCCCATAGTTATAACCTATGTAACTCACATGTGGCTGGCTGAATTCAGCCAAGAGAGACTTTGAGCTAGCCATGTGTATTGACTTCACACCTCAAGAGGAAGACATGTCTGCACCCCCTGGGGACTCAGGAGAGAGGAGAAGATTACCCGGCCTGACCTTTGGGGGTCGGAAAGGAGAACAGAAGGACTCTGGGTGTTCTATTAGAGATGAAAGGATGTAGCTGAGTATTGTGACTTTTGTGTGTGATGTATTGTTAGAAGATGAGTGTATAAATGTATGTGTGTGACTGCGTCCTGTCTCTTTTCACTCCGATCGAGAGAGGACGTAGGATGAATGGGGAATTAAAGCAGTTACTGGAAAAATCATCCAGTCTCCTCAATTCTTGACTCCTACAACACTGTAATAAAATATCCTAACACCTTAATCCTTAATCCAGCTGCAAGTGTGAGTAGGCAGACCAAGCTGAAGCAATTTGGTGATGAGAATGTTGGGAATAATTGTATTAAATGCCGAGCTATAGTCCACAAACAACATTCTTACATAGCTCCCCTTGTCTTCTAAATGGCTGAATGCCCAGTGGAGAGCTATAGCAATAGCATCTTCAGTGGATCTGCTCTGCCTGTAGGCAAACTGGTACCGATCAAAGTCTGGGGGGAGACTAGGCAAAAGACGTTTCAATACCATTTTCTCAAAGCACTTCATAACAATGGGTGTTAATGCTACTGGTCGATAGTCATTCAGACTGCTAATAATATGTTTTTTAGGCACAGGAATAATGACTGCAGATTTTAAACACTGTGGAACAAAGGCTGCCTTGAGAGACAAATTAAAAATGTCAGTCAGAACAGAGCATAGCTGATCTGCACATGCTCTGAGCACCTTTCCTGGCACTCCATCGGGACCAGTAGCCTTTCTCGGGTGAACTGCTCTCAGTGTCTGTCTCACCTCATGATCCTGCAGGGTAAGCACATCAGAGCTGGCATTCAATAACATCAGTGGGTCCGGGCGAGGTGTATTTGCCTCAAACCATGCGAAAAAGCAGTTTTCTTCTGCCAGTGAGGCGCTGATGTCACTGGAAATGATGCTGCTGCCCTTATAGTTTGTGATATGGTGAAAGCCTTGCCATACTCATCTTGAATCATTATCAGAAAAATGGTCCTCAACTTTCTTCTTATAAGCCTGTTTAGCCTCCTTAATGCCTTTCTTCAGATTAGCCCCGGGGTTGCTATACAGATCTGTGTCCCCTGATCTGAAGACTGTATCACGGGCTCTGAGGACTGCCTGGACTTCTTTTGTCATCCAAGGCTTCTGGTTAGGAAAAACCCTGATGCGTTTTTCCACAGTCACCTGGTTGATACAGTAGGTGATGTAGCATAATAAGATAAGATAAGATAAGCCTTTATTAGTCCCACAATGGGGAAATTCCAGGATTGCAACAGCACAGGGATAGCAACACTCAGAGCAACAATCAGAAGGCAAGAAAAACAAGAGCAGCTAGTATACATATGTACATATTACTAGAAATATATATATATATATATATATATATATATATATATATATAGATATATAGATATATAGATAGATATATATATAGATATATATATAGATATATATATAGACACACAGTGCGGAGCATTGTGGTTGGTGGATGTGCAGCAGAAAGTCTAAGCTCTCTCTCCAGCGGGCCAGCTGGATGTCTTTGGGCATGATGGTGACCCTCTTGGCGTGGATGGCGCACAGGTTGCTGTCCTCGAAGAGACCCACCAGGTAGGCCTTGCTGGCCTCCTGCAGAGCCATGACGGCGGAGCTCTGGAAGTGCAGGTCGGTCTTGAAGTCCTGAGCGATCTCCCTCACCAGGCGCTGGAAGGGCAGCTTACGGATGAGCAGCTCCGTGGATTTCTGGTAGCGACAGATCTCTTTCAGAGCCACGGTACCGGGCCTGTAACGGTGAGGCTTCTTCACCCCGCCAGTGGCCAGAGCGCTTTTCCGAGCAGCCTTGGTGGCCAGCTGCTTCCTGGGGGCTTTTCCTCCAGTAGATTTACGGGCGGTCTGCTTGGTTCTTGCCATCGCTCTTTATTATTCTGTCTTATATTTCTTGCACGCCGCCTAAACTCCAGCCCGGTACCCGCGTCGTTTTTGCTTCAGTTCTCCCGGTATGTCGAGTTTCTCCGTTAGCACCGGGTGGCGGTTGAGTGCTAGCTAGCTCTTCCTTGCTGTATCATCTCCTGCTGTAAACAGTGGCTCCGTCCGCTGACTCGGGAGACCTTTGGGGCGATCTGTGAGTCCGTGATATATATAGAGTGAAAGGTGTAGAAAGAAGAAGGAAGATAAAAGAAGAAAAGAAGAAAAAAAAGGGCAGTTGCAAAAGGCAGCCAACTCGTGTGGCGCCAGACCCGGTTCTGGCGCCAATACAGTCTGTGTATACATTTCCAGATCCTCATTCTTGAATAAATCCCAAAGAGTGTTTGAAAAACAGTCCTGCAGCTGAGAAAGAGCTCCCTCAGGCCATGTTGTGATGTTCTTTGTAGTAGGTCTAGCAGTTCTTCTGAGGGGGGTGTATGCTGGGATGAGGAGCAATGATAGATGGTCTGACAGGCCAAGATGTGGACACGGCACAGCTCTGTAAGCATGCTTCAGGTTCGAATATACCTGATCAAGACAATTCTTTCCCCTAGTGGCACATTTCACATACTGTGTGAAATTAGTTAGCACAGTTTTCAAGCATGCTTGATTAAAATCACCAGCTATGATGTGAACACCCTCGGGATAGGCCAGCTGTGTGGGGAGACTTGAATAACGAAACCGAATTGCCTTTCATTCCAGTTTATTCAAGTAATCATTCCACTGTCTGCTCTCATTCCTGAGCAGCGAACAAAGAGAGTGAACACACCAAAGTCCTCTCATTTAAACATTCTGACATCAAACCATTTCCCTCGCGGGGGAAATCACACATCTCTCTCAAAATCTCTTTATTCACATTCATTAGCCTTTTATTTACATAACTCCCCCTTCTCTCCTCTCGAGCCTCAGTGGTCAGGAAGTCTTCTGTCCCCTGTCCTCCGCAGGGGGTCCAGGCTCTGTGGCTCCGCACCGCAGGGGGCTGGCTCTCCTTCATCGTGGTTAAATCACATGTGCAGTGTCCAACATATACATGTCTCACAACACAGCCATATAACCCCCCCCAAACGATGAAGAACAGACTAATTCCTAAAATTTAATAGCACCTTACTCACTACTGACTAATCAACACCAACATTCAGTCTGTGCGCCGCTTGGGCTTCAGCCGTCTGCCGAATCTGCTGTGCGTTGGCCCCGCCTTGCCTGCGGTGCGTTTCTGCTTCGGGTCTGTTGACTGAGGAAGAGAGTGATTAATTGCCCCCTGCGGGGGCCTGCCTCGTCGAGGCGCCACTGCGACCGGTACAGACACGTCCTTCATGACAAAAGCAGGTTTTAGTCTGTCAATACTGACTGTCTCTTTTCTGTCTCCAAAATCTAGCACAAATTGCTTATCACCTGCCTCCAGCACTCGAAATGGCCCTTCGTAAGGTGGTTTGAGCGTTGCTTTAAGGGCTTCGCGCCTGACAAAAACGAAATCGGCATTTTTCAAAGCCTTGGGGACGAAAACTCGTGGAAAAGCGTGATGAACCGGACCCGGGAGCGTGTCTGCCCCCGTGCCGACTAACGGTCCCAGAGCCGAGAGAGGTGGGGGCTCTGGGTGCTCTGGTAAAAACTCGCCCGGCAGCCTCAGAGTTTGTGCGAATACCAGCTCCGCTGGGGAGGCGTCTAAGTCCTCTTTAGGCGCAGAACGCAACCCTAATAAAACCCATGGAAGTTTATTTACCCAATCTGCATCCGTGAGCGACGCTCTGAGTGCTGCCTTCAAAGACCTATGAAAACGCTTGCATAAACCATTGGCCTGAGGGTGGTAAGCCGTAGTGCGGTGAATTTTGGCTCCTAAGCCGTTGGCCATCGCTGACCACAGCTCAGAGATGAATTGCGGTCCTCTATCGGACGTAATGTCCGACGGAACCCCGAAGCGCGCCACCCAAGCCGTTAAAAAAACGCGAGCCACCTCCGCGGCCGTGGTCGTTGCAAGTGGGACCACTTCCGGCCAACGTGTGGTGCGGTCCACCATTGTCAAAAGATACGTGAACCCCTGTGATGCCGGTAGGGGGCCCACAAGGTCGACGTGCACATGGTCGAACCTTCTGGCCGGAATGCGGAACGGTTCTAACGGGGCTCTTGTGTGCCTGTGAATTTTGGCCCGTTGACAGGAAATGCAGGTTTTTGCCCATTCCTTCACGTGCTTGCGCAGGCACGGCCAAACAAACTTTTCCGCCACTAGTTTCACCGACGCGCGCACCCCCGGGTGCGCCAGTGAGTGGACCGAGTCAAAAACACGGCGAACCACCGGACGCGGGCGCCCCGTCGACATGTCGCAGATCAGGGGGGGCATACCGGTTTGTAAACACTTGCTCTCCAGCCTCAACCCTGTTGGTCCAGACTGGAGCGCGCGCACGTCTGCGTCTGCCCCCTGGTCCGCTGCCATGGCTGCGTAATCTATACCCACGTGCACCGGGGCTGCGCGCGCCACCGTGCCGCTCTCCTGCGGCGCGGTCACGGTGGCCCGTTCTGCCTCTGCGCGTGTTGGGGTTGTGAACGCGCGTGAGAGACAATCCGCTACTACATTGAATTTGCCCGCGACGTGCCTAATGTCAGTGGTAAATTCCGAGATTGCGGCCAGCTGCCTCTGCTGCCTGCCGGACCACGGGTCTGAAATTTTGGCCATGGCGTATGTGAGCGGCTTGTGGTCCACATAAGCGGTGAAGCACCGTCCTTCCAGCCAGAACTGGAAATGACGAATAGCCAAATGCAGCGCCAACAGTTCTCTGTCAAACGCGCTGTATTTTCGTTCAGCCGCGCTTAAAGATTTGCTAAAGAAAGCCAAAGGCTGCCAAACTCCGGCTACGTGTTGCTCAATAACGGCCCCTATGGCTAAATCTGAAGCGTCTGTCGTCAGCGCGATACGTGCTGCAGGGTCTGGGTGGGCCAGGAGCACAGCGTCAGCCAAGGCTTTTTTAACCTCTGTGAACGCGCGCTCCCGCTCCGGGGACCATTCGACCACCTGGGTCGGTTTTTGTTTTTTGAGCGCAGCATATAACGGTTGCATGATTTGAGCTGCATGGGGCAGGAATCGGTTATAAAAATTCACCATCCCCAAGAATTCCTGTAGTGATTTGACCGTTTGTGGACGGGGAAAATCCGCTACCGCGCGTACTTTCTCTGGTAACGGAACCGCTCCCTCCGGGGAGACGCGGTGACCCAAAAAATCGATCCGCTCGACGCCGAACTGGCACTTGGCTGGGTTAACTATTAAGCCGTGCTCTCCCAGCCTCCTAAAAACTGCTGTGAGGTGCGTTTCGTGTTTGTCCTCTGAAGTACTCGCGACCAAAATGTCGTCGAGGTACACAAACACGAAAGGGAGATCGCGTAACACGGCATCCATCATCCGCTGAAATGTTTGCGCCGCCCCTTTGAGACCAAACGGCATGCGTAAAAATTCGAAAAGTCCGAACGGGGTTATTACCGCTGTTTTAGGAATGTCCTCCGGTTGGACCGGGACTTGGTGATAGCCGCGAACTAGATCAATCTTTGAAAAAATGCGCGCCCCCGCCAGGTGCACCGAAAAATCCTGAATGTGCGGGATGGGATAACGATCGTGCGCCGTAGCGTTGTTTAGCCTGCGGTAATCCCCGCACGGTCTCCAGGAGCCATCGGCTTTCGGTACCATGTGCAGCGGCGAAGCCCACGGGCTCTTCGACCTACGAACGATGCCCAGCCTCTCCAGGCTGGCGAACTCCTCGCGCGCAATGGCGAGCTTAACTGCATCCAAGCGCCGAGCTTTTGCAAACACGGGAGGACCAGAAGTGGGGATAAAGTGTTTCACCCCGTGCTTCGCGACCGTCGCTGAAAAAGTGGGCACAGTGAGCGCTGGAAATTGGGTGAGGAGTGTGTGAAACTTACCACCTGCTGTAGCGACGTGGGTCTGTACTGGTGGCGGGGACACTCGAGCTGAACAGGGGAGAGAGTAAAAAGAGAGTGCATTTACCAGCCGTCTATTAGCAAGATCAACTAACAGATTGTGTGAACACAAAAAATCTGCGCCCAACATGTTGAAACTCACCGCCGCTATTACAAAAGTCCATTCATATGTGCGGCCATGTAAGCACAAAGGCAAGGTCCTTCTCCCGTAGGTGTTGATGTTCGAGCCATTTGCCGCTGTAGCTCCGCTACCGTGGGGTCCAGCCACCCGGTCCGCGTATGTTGGGGTGATGAAGCTCACTTGGGCTCCGGTGTCGATGAGGAACTCTCGTCCGGAGCGCGCATCCGTGATGTAGAGCAGCTTGTTGCGTTCTCCGAGGGTCGAAGCTGCTAGCGACCCCCGGTCTTGCCGTTTCCCGAACTCCTGAAGATGCAGGGCGGCACACACCTGCGTGCCTTCTCTGCGAACCTCCGATGGTAAAAGCAGAGATCTTCTCCTCCGCTGTGTCGTGCCCGCGCCTCTGCCGCCGGGCTATTGGCTCCACCTCGTCGCGGCCGTGTTGCCGCCGTCGTCGCCCAGTCTGGTTCTGCCGCCTCTGGCTCCCCGCTGTCACGGGTCGCCGCTGTGGTTGCTTGCCCGCCGCAGGCGTCCAGGATCCCATCTGCCTCCTGGGCCAGCTCCCGGAACTCCTCCAGGGTGTGACACTTTTTGCCGGCCAGCGTGCTTCTCGCATGCGCCGGGAGGTTGGAGAGGAAGATGAACTGAAAAATTAAATCATCGTTGTCCAACCCTCTCAGCTGTATCATCTCCTCCATCAGGGTGCTCGGCCTGTGTCCACCTTGGTCTAGCAAAGACAGGATCCTCCTCGCCCTCACTTCAGCCGAGGGGGTGAAAAACTTGATGAGGGTGGATTTCAGCTTGCCGTACCTGTCGGTCGCGGGTGGCTGCTCCACCAAGCTTTGCACGCACCGAGCTGTGCTGTTGTCCAGTTTAGCGATGACATGGTGGAACTTAGTGTCATCCACCGTTACTCCTGCGAGCGCGAACTGCGACTCTGCTTGCAGAAACCACGACCGTGGGTTATCCTGCCAGAAATCAGGCAGCTTAACGGCCACTGCGCTCGCCAGCTCTGAGCGCTGTGAGTCCGGGACCCTGAGAATTTCTTCGTTCATTCTCAACGTCGTCAGTCACCAATGTGGGGAGACTTGAATAACGAAACCGAATTGCCTTTCATTCCAGTTTATTCAAGTAATCATTCCACTGTCTGCTCTCATTCCTGAGCAGCGAACAAAGAGAGTGAACACACCAAAGTTCTCTCATTTAAACATTCTGACATCAAACCATTTCCCTCGCGGGGGAAATCACACATCTCTCTCAAAATCTCTTTATTCACATTCATTAGCCTTTTATTTACATAACTCCCCCTTCTCTCCTCTCGAGCCTCAGTGGTCAGGAAGTCTTCTGTCCCCTGTCCTCCGCAGGGGGTCCAGGCTCTGTGGCTCCGCACCGCAGGGGGCTGGCTCTCCTTCATCGTGGTTAAATCACATATGCAGTGTCCAACATATACATGTCTCACAACACAGCCATAAGCTGCTGTTTATTTATTGCACTGTACAACTGACTATGGGCCGCTTTAGTATTTGCATCAGGACAAATATAGACCACTGTTATAATAACCACGGTCAGCTCTCTTGGAAGATAAAAAGGCAGACATAAAACTGACATTGTCTCTAGATCAGGAGAACAGTAAGTGTTAATAATATGACTGTGGTTAATCCAAGTGTTGTGAAGAAAAATACGAGACCGCCCCCTCTCTTTTTACCGGATTCCGCTGTTCGGTCCATACGGTGAAGTGTGCATCCTGGTGTCTGCACTGCAGCATCGATGATCAGCAGGTGGAGCCAGCTTTCCGTTAACAACAGCACCCAGCAGTCTCTCACAGTACTAGTTGCCAGCTGTAGCTCTAGATCATCCATCTTGTGGACGATGCTTCTGGCGTTGGAGAGAAAAATGCTGGGTAGCGTAGGTCTATGCGGCTGTCTCTTTAGCCTCGCTAGCAGGCCCGACCGGCATCCCCGCTTTTTCTTTCTCTCCCTCCTCAGTCTGCGTCGCTTCCCAGGACCGACAACAATCCATGGTGATCCTGCTGGTCTACAGATAGCCTCCGGTATGTTTTGTGTGTTCTCAAAAACTGCTGTAATAGCAGACTTTTGTTGAAGTCCAATATTTATCAGCTCAGTACGACTGTACACAAATCCAGCTTCATATGGTCCAATATCCAAAAACAGCATACATACAAACAAAAATAGGGAGCAAAGAGCCGCTGCGCAGACGCGCGCCGCCATCTTGCCATAAATGTTTAGAACATGAAATTAGAAAAGCATATGTAAACAAGGAAAATGGAGCAGCTGTGGGCGACACACATTGTGGGCTCACATTTCCACAGAGATATGACTGCATGCGTATTGGGGGTTTCACGTCTGGAAGGACAAAGGACTCGAATCTGCAGAAGATAACGAGGAGGTGTGAGATTGGTCTTTTTGTCCCACAGAAGATGCCCCGGAGGGATTTCCGGTTCATCAAGGAATGAGAGACAATGGTGAAGGTTCAAAGGGATGCTTTGTGACTGTATGTTTACTGAAAACACCATGTGACTTGAGTTCTGATGCTGGAAACATATAAAAGGGTGATGTGATATGATTCTTTCTCTTCTTCGTGCTTTGAGAATGCTAGACGATGTGTTCTGTCAATAAAGCTGAACTTAAGAACTAAACTCAGCCTCATCATTCGAGCACATCCTCTACACAGCTGTATTTTTTGATGTTGAAAAAGCATATGACATGATGTTGAGAAGATTGTTCATTAAGTTACATAATATGGGAATAAGAGGGAAAATGTATAAGTGGATTAAACAGTTTTTATCAGAAAGAAAGATTAAAGTGAGAATTACTTGGTGGGTAATGGAACACCTCAAGGGAGCATCATAAGCCCAATTCTTTTTTCAGTTATAATAAATGAAATTTTCAGTAACATAGATGGGTCGGTGGGGGGTTATTGTTTGCAGATGAAGTTATGTGGAAGAGTGGGCGGAATGTCACATTTATATTTAGTATTGCAACAAGCAATGGGAAAGGTAGAGGCAAGGGCACTTCAATGGGGATTCAGGTTTTCTGTGGCTAAACTGCTGTGTCCATATGATGAAGCCGGGAAGTATAGTTACTCACTTTATTAAAGAACAGAACCTCTCAACAGAACACTCCTAACTAGTCGAGGATCAACAGTGAAGAGAGCTAGTCTCCTCTTCCCGTGCCTTTTATACCCCGAGCGACATCACCACCGGAAAGGCAGTCCGCCACCCCTACCTATTCCCCCGTCGCCCCAGCCGCCATCTTACTACTTAACAACCCCCCCCCCCCCCCCCCCCCGTAGAAAAATGGCAAGCACACTAATTATCCCTCCCAATATTTACAACCCGACTCACGTACTAACAATAAAACTGTATGTACAAACATAAGTAAACATGCCTATCCATTCACACAACATAACTAGAGGGGCCAGGTGGACTACCGGCACCCCCTACATGGCCAGGCGGATTATTCTGCCACCTATTCTTAGCAGTCCAAAATAAAGAAAACAGCCGTGTTTCTAAAATAAAACAATCCCATACCAGCATGTGTGTTATGACCCGAGCGCCGGTTCTGATCGCGCTCGGGCTAAGTTCTTCTCGCTGCCGGCCTTGACAGCTGCGGGCTGTATTCTGGCCTCACCGGGCTCTTATTGTGAAAGTGCTCGGTGGGGCTTCCGCCTGTCAAGGGCCGGTCAGCTGTTTGTCATTACCGTCGTTAGTGCTTCGCCCTTTTAAGCCCGGCACTAACGACGGTAAGACGCATCAGTATCAGTCAACACTGGTCAACGTTCGGTCAACAACAGTCAACATTACGTCTGTATTGTCTGAGTGTCTTCGTCCTGCCAAGCCTGGGTCTATGCCTCGCCGTGCTTGAAAGTGCTGTAGACCTTCATGTCAGGTTCGTTATTGTAGCTTTGTTCACAGTTTAGCTCGTAGCGGCTGGGGTTAGCCCTACGAGCCCAAGTCTCGTCCATGTGTGTGTTTTGCCCTAAGGGGCTCATAGCTTTGTTGTGTCACGTCTGTGAATAAATAACATCTTAGCCAAACTCTCTGGTTAACTCTGTGGCGTCTCTTGGTGATCCGCGAGGATCACCACATGACAATATGAACATTTACATACACAAGGTTTCAATTAATAATATCTATATACACATCCAATGGCGGCCCCCCACCCCAACACATCCGCCCAACAACCCAGGCACAACATGACACAATAAATACAGTTAATAAGGAACAAGTAGTGTTGGGGCTCTCTCTTTTTTTTTTTTTTTTTTTTTTTTTTTGAACACGGGCCCACACACTCCCAAATGCACATATAAATTGACAGAAAAACTATATTACACCCTTGACTTGAGGCTAAAATGACATACCGTATCACCCCTTACCCTCAGTCACCACACCAGCCCGATGACGAGGGCCACCCTCCAGGCCACCATCCGGTGAATCCCGCCCAGTGCGCCTCCGCTTCCTGGCCTCCAGAGACACACTGCGCCAGCATTTCTTCTCTCCGACAAGCCCAAATAGCCATCCTCCTGGGTGGCCACCACTCAAAGCCGCCCCTGTAGGTCACACCGTCTCCGTCTCTCATGAACTTCTCTGGCGTGAGCCTCCTCCCTGGGCCGGACCTCGTCACCAATCCGCAGGGGAACCTGGCCCGATCTCTTGTGTTTTCTGTGTTGCGACCGGACCTCCTTCCTGAGCCATGCCGTCCCACTGACCCGGTCCGAGCTTCTCCTTTGTCAATGATGTTTGGTGTGCCGCAGAACCACGCCAGTTGGGTCCAACCCTCTCTCCGGCTTCAGCAGCCATCTTCCTAGGGGTTTCGCTGTGCCGTCCAGTTCCCACACCAAGGGTAACGGGGACACTGACATCGGAACCCTCCCAGGTTGCCGATCCTCATCACCACCCAACACGCCAGGCCGGTCCATGTCCCAAACCGCGTCGTCCTCCACCTGTATCTCTGGTTGGTCCCACAGGTTACCGCCCGACCACTCCACTCCGACACCACTGATGATCTTAAAGCCCAGGCCGTAGAATAAATTACCCCATTATATCCTTGCCCCTGACCGTCACCACCAACCAGACGTTTGCTATTACCGCCGACTTATACTGAGCCGTAAGTACCAGCGAGCCCACCGTTGGTGGGCTGCTATGGTGGCTCTGGAGGAGGCCAATTTGTCTCCTCCATAGCCGCAGTACGATGCTGACAGTGCCCTCACACGATAATATGGGAACAGGCTCCTCACGGTGGACCAACTCAGCCCTGAAGCTACCGCTCCCATGTCCACTAACAACGGCACCTCTACTCTGTCCAGCAGCACGTTGCAGTAGATGTATCCTTTAGACGATGGGGAAATGGTATGAATAACTGTAGGAGCCCTGGCGGGGGAATGCACTCCACATTTTTGGTCCTCCCCCTCAAACTGCTTGCATGTTCTGGCTAAGTGATTCAGAAGGCCGTATCTCCCGCACCGCTTGCCCTTTGCCGGACACTCTCTCGACTTATACTTGTGCTTTGTGGACCCGCAACCATAACACTTTGGCGTACCCGGGGCAGACCTAACCCTCACAGTGGCGGTATATTCCTCTTCGCTCATGCCGTCATCGCTGTCCGAGCCCACAGCCAGTGTCCTCCACTCAGGTTCTCCGCGCCTCGACGTGCTTTTCTCACGGTCTTCAGATAGCTTCTCAGCTGCTTCGCATTGGGTAGCAATATCCACAGCCATGGCCAACGTCAGTACACCCGGATATGTCAGGAGCCTCAACCTCACCGTGGGACAAAGCACATGCTCCGCCAGCTGGTCATGGACCATTTCTTCCTCCAAGGCTCCAAAGTGGCATTCCCCCACCAGCTGACGTAGGTCTGCAATGAAGCGTTGCAGCAACTCTCATATCCATTGGTGTCGCTGCTGAAACTTGATCCGCCGGACTATCAGTGGCATGAAAATGGCACGCCATCAGGTCCACCACGCCTCCAAAACTATCAGCTACACCCAAAGTCCCCAGGATCCTCTGACCCTCCATCCCGAGATTATGGACCAATATTGCTCTCGCACGCACTTTGCTGAGCTCCCCGAGGTTGAGGGCCACCAAAAAATTTTGGAACACCATGTACCATCTATCACAGGGGCTGAGGTCGCCAAGGTGGTTAAAAATCTCCTTGGTGGCCGGGCCCCGGGGGTGGACGAGATTCGCCCTGAGTACCTCAAGGCCCTGGATGTTGTTGGGTTGTCATGGTTGACACGCCTCTGCAACATTGCGTGGAGGTTGGGGGCAGTGCCTTTGGCATGGCAAACCGGGGTGGTGGTTCCTCTCTTCAAAAAAGGGGACCGGAGGGTGTGCTCCAACTTTAGAGGGATCACACTCCTCAGCCTCCCTGGGAAGGTCTATGCCAAGGTACTGGAGAGGAGAGTCCGACCGTTGGTCGAACCTCGGATTCAGGAGGAGCAATGTGGTTTTCGTCCTGGCTGTGGCACATCGGACCAGCTCTTTACCCTCTCGAGAATTCTTGAGGGTTCGTGGGAGTTTGCCCAACCAGTTTACATGTGTTTTGTGGACTTGGAGAAGGCATTTGACCACGTCCCTCGTGGATTTTTGTGGAGGGTGCTTCGGGAGTATGGGGTATCGGGCTTGTTGTTACGAGCTATTCGGTCTCTGTACGACCGTTGTGAGAGTTTGGTTCATATTGCCAACACTCGGTCGGAGTCATTCCCAGTGAGAGTTGGACTCCGCCAGGGCTGCCCTTTGTCACCGATCCTGTTCATAATTTTTATGGACAGGATTTCTAGGCGCAGCCAGGGAATGGAGGGTGTCATGCTTGGTGACCACAGGATCTCATCTCTGTTGTTTGCAGATGATGTTGTCCTGTTGGCTTCATCCAGCAATGACCTACAGCTCTTGCTGGGACGGTTTGCCGCTGAGTGTGAAGCGGCTGGGATGAGAATCAGCACCTCCAAGTCCGAGTCCATGGTCCTCAGCCAGAAAAAGGTGGATTGTCCTCTCTGGGTTGGGGACAGGCTCCTGCCCCAAGTGGAGGAGTTTAAGTATCTTGGGGTCTTGTTCACGAGTGAGGGGAAAATGGAGCGAGAGATCGACAGACGGATTGGAGCAGCATCTGCAGTGATGCGGACATTGTACCGGTCTGTTGTGGTGAAGAGGGAGCTTAGTTCTAAGGCAAAGCTGTCGATTTACCAGTCAATCTACGTTCCTACTCTCACCTATGGTCACGAGCTTTGGGTAATGACCGAAAGAACGAGATCGCAGATACAAGCGGCTGAAATGAGCTTTCTCCGTAGGATTGCTGGACTCACCCTCAGAGATAAGGTGAGGAGCTCAGTCATCCGGGAGAGGCTCAGAGTAGAACCGCTGCTCCTCCACATTGAAAGGAGTCAGTTGAGGTGGTATGGGCATCTGATTAGGATGCCTCCTGGACGCCTCCCACTTGAGGTGTTTCAGGTACGTCCCACTGGGAGGAGACCCCGGGGCAGACCCAGGACTCGGTGGAGAGACTATGTCTCCCAGCTGGTCTGGGAACGCCTTGGTATCTCCTCTGAAGAGCTGGAGCAGGTGGCTGGGGAGAGGGAAGTCTGGGCTTCTCTGCTTGAACTGCTGCCTCTGCAACCTGGACCTCCGGAAAAGCGGTAGAAGATGGAGATGGAGATGTACCATCTTGCCCATGGCACAGGCGGCTCGCCCGGCACCTCCAAGAATGGCCAAAAATATGTCACAGGTCTCTCCATTCCTGTGTTCACCTTGTTACCAAATGTTGTGTCCATATTCTGGGACGCAATGATGAAGCCGGGAAGTATAGTTACTCACTTTATTAAAGAACAGAACTTTTCAGCATATTCTCAAACTGTATTGGCAAAATCTAGAGATAGTTGAGTGTTTTAAATATTTGGGGATTTGGTTTGACAAGAGGATTACCTGGAAAACGCATGTTAAGAAAATGGTAGAAAAATGCAAAAAAAATATTGAACATTATGAGGTGCCTGAGGGGAAAGGAGTGGGGAGCAAATAGAACAGCTTTGAAAAAGGTATATGTTAGTGTGACGACCCCCTCCATGGGAAAATAGTCAGTGGTGCAGGTCATGACACCATTAGGGTATACCTCCACTCCTAGCCAAGGTGCTAGGGAGGAATTCCTCTTTGGCTCAGTGGTAGAGCAGGAGGTGATTGGGATCCTGGTGTCATGAGTTCAATTCCCAGCCTGGGACATGAGGTGAGGTCTACCTTGCCCAATGGTGAAAGTGACTTGGGAGTTGTGGTCTACCTTGCCCGAGGGTGAAAGGGACAGGTCAGTCCACCTTGACTCTAGGGTCAAAACGGACTTTGAAATCTAGACAGATCTGTCTTGGACTAAATCTCTACTTAAAAAATGTGATGTAGTTCAATACCAGGCCTTAAGGCTGTGCTGTGGAGCAATGAAAACCACACTAGTGTCGACATTGCAGGTGGAGATGGGTGAAATGCCACAGGAATTAAGAAGGAAACAACTTTCATTAGTATACTGGGCTAATTTAAAAGGACATGATATCAGTCATCCTGGGCAGAGCATCATCACGCCGAGCCAAGAGATAGTTAAGGGGAAAGCCGAGAGTTTTGGGTGGACAATAGACGACAGGGTCAGAGAAGTAGGGTTAGTTGGCAAAGAAATCAGCCCGTCTGTGCCGCTTGCTAAGATTCCACCATGGATGATGGAAGGGATTAAAATAGATCTAAAACTATTACAGGGAAAATATTTAACCAGGAATATAGTCAACAAATATATTGGAATAAATTACTCAGAGCATATTAAAATTTACACAGATGCTTCAAAGTCACCATACCATAAAGTTGGAATAGCATTTGTAATCCCGGAGCTAGATTTTGCAATGAGTAAGAGAATTAATGACAGTTTGGCAGTCTACACAGGAGATTTGTTGGCTATACAGCTGGCATTAAATTGGGTAGAAGAGATCAGACCAAAAACAGTTTTAATAGCTTCAGATTCCAGTAGTGCACTAGTAAGTATTCAGAACATCCAGTCAGATTCGAGACAGGACATAATATTTGAAACAGTACAAACATTATACAGAATTCAGAGGGCAGGAGTTACAGTCCAGGCACTATTGGTTTCAGCACATATTGGTATAGAAGGTAATGAATTGGCAGAGATATGCAAAAGGAGCTTCTCATAAGGCAGAAATAAGCATGCTGATAAAATATAGTAGAGCTGAGATTAAAAGTATAGTCAAATCAGAAATGAAAAAGAAATGGCAGGAAGAGTGGGATGGAGGGAGTAAGGGCAAAAGAAAGTAGTGTGGAGATTGTGTGGAAAGGATGAGGCAGAGTTATTTCTCGGGTTCCATTTTATTCTCAACACACTCTCCAACATTCAAAAGCAGAAGAAGGAAAAACTCCCAACAGCTGCCAGTCTTATACCCCTGACATCAAAGTACAAAATCCCATTGTCTTTAAATCCCAAACACAATGCATCCCCCCCTGCAGTTCCTCTCTCTTCCACCCAAACCTGGGTGGTCAGGAAACCATTCATGTCCATCTCTTTGCATATCAAAAGGCCAACTCTCTCGTCCTCCTCTTATCCCCAGGAGGTCCAGACCTTTTGTTCCTCTTCAGACGTGAAGCCAAAATAAGCACACAGGAATATACATGAGAGAATATGAACAGTCATATACATGTGAGCCCATGAAACTACATATGTGCACCACATATAACCCCCCCCCAAACGTCTAAGATGGAACAGACTAACACAGATTGCATGTCATAATAAAATCGCCACACATCAGTCCACATGCTGTCTTGGTCTCAACCGTCTGCCGTATCTGCTGCAGGCGGGCTTAACCTGTTCCGCGGCGTCCTCCTGCTGTGGAGTTGCTGTCTGGGGATTAAAACTGTTAGTCAATCTCTGTGGGTGCACTGGGGAATGCTCCCTAGGGGGTCTGCCCCGCCGCGGGGCCCTCACCAACTGCAGTTTTGTCAGCCATCGCAAAAGCAGGTTTGAGTCTGTCTATGCCAATCATCTCCTTTCTGCCCCCCAAATCTAGCAAAAAATGCTTATCACCTGTTTCTAGCACTCTAAATGGTCCATCATAAGGCGGTCGCAGAGCTGTGCGGTGGGCATCATGTCTGACAAAAACAATCTCCTCATTTTTTAAAGCTTTAGGCACAAAAACACGCGGAAAACTGTGGTGAACGGGGCCTGGTAGGACACTCGGGCCATTGCTATTCTGCAACCGCTGAGCCGAGGAAAACTCTGGCGCTGGATTGTCAGGGAGAAATTCTCCAGGCAGCCGAAGTGGCTGTGCGAACACTAGCTCCGCTGGGGAGGCGTCTAAATCCTCTTTAGGTGCAGAACGCAACCCCAATAGAACCCATGGTAGTTTGTCAACCCAATTTGCATCCGTAAGAGACGCTCTGAGAGCTGCCTTCAGCGACCTGTGAAAACGTTCGCATAACCCGTTAGCCTGCGGGTGATACGCGGTCGTGCGGTGGATCGCTGCCCCCAGGCTGCGGGCCATCGCTGACCAAAGTTCGGAAACAAATTGTGGGTCTCTGTCAGACGTAATATCCGACGGAACTCCAAAACGTGCTACCCATGCAGTTAAAAAAGCGCGCGCCACCTCCTCGGCCGTGGTTGATGACAGGGGAACCACTTCTGGCCAGCGCGTGGTGCGGTCAACCATTGTCAGAAGATGTGTGCACCCTTGCGAGGGCGGTAGGGGGCCTATGAGGTCCACGTGGACAAGATCAAACCTTTTAGCTGGAATATGAAACGGCTCCAAAGGAGCTCTCGTGTGTCTATGCACTTTGGCCCGCTGACAGGCCATGCAGGCTGCCGCCCACTCTCTAACTTGCTTGCGCAGGCCCGGCCATACAAATTTCTCCCATATCATTTTGACCGAAGCGCGCACCCCCGGGTGCGCCAGCGAATGGATCAAGTCAAAAACGCGGCGGTGCCACGAGGCCGGAACCACCGGACGGGGTCGACTGGTGGAATTGCAGATTAGGGGGGGCATACCGTCTTGAAGCACCCTGTCCTCCAGCCTTAATCCTGTTGGTCCAGACTGGAGCGCGCACACGTCCGCGTCGCCGCCCTGCTCCGCGGCCATGGCTGCGTAATCTATCCCTACGCGGACTGGGGCCTCGTGCACTTCTGCGCCGCTACCCTGGTCCACGGCAACAGCTGCGAAATCTACCTCTACGCGGGCTGGAGCAGCCACGGCACGCGAGAGGCAGTCTGCCACTACATTAAGTTTACCTGCTACATGCTGGATATCGGTAGTGAACTCCGAAATTGCGGCCAGCTGTCTCTGCTGCCGGCCCGACCAAGGTTCCGAAATCTTGTCCATCGCAAAAGTCAGCGGCTTGTGGTCAATGAACACGGTGAAACGGCGTCCCTCCAGCCAAAACTGGAAGTGACGAATAGCCAAATGGAGAGCTAACCACTCCCTGTCGAATGCGCTGTATTTTCGTTCACTATCGCGCAAAGTCTTGCTGAAAAACGCGAGCGGCTGCCAGGCTCCAGCCACATACTGTTCAACAACCGCTCCTATGGCCACATCTGACGCGTCAGTAGTGAGCGCCATGCAGGCCGTTGGGACTGGATGCGCTAACAACGCAGCGTTTGCCAAGGCTGTTTTGACTTCAGAGAATGCGCGCTCCCGCTCGGGAGACCATTCGATTTTATTTGCGGGTTTTTGTTTTTTAAGCGCAGCGTACAATGGTTGTATGAGCTGCGCTGCGCGGGGGAGGAAACGGTTATAAAAATTCACCATTCCCAAAAACTCCTGTAACGCTTTGACCTTTTGTGGCTGGGGAAAATTTGCCATCGCGCACACCTTGTCAGGCAGAGGGACTGCTCCTTCGGGAGAGACGCGATACCCCAAAAAATCAATCTGGGCCACCCCGAACTGACACTTCGCTGGGTTGATTATTAGCCCGTGCTCCGCCAACCTCCGGAAAACTGCCGTGAGGTGTTTTTCGTGTTCGTCTTCGGACGCACTGGCTACCAAAATGTCGTCCAGGTAGACGAACACAAAAGGGAGATCACGCAACACCGCGTCCATCATGCGTTGGAAAGTCTGCGCTGCGCCTTTAAGCCCAAACGGCATGCGCAAAAACTCAAAAAGCCCGAAAGGAGTTATTACCGCTGTTTTGGGTATGTCCTCCGCGCGGACTGGGACCTGATGATAACCGCGTACCAGGTCTATCTTAGAAAAAATGCACGTCCCCGCCAAATGAACTGAAAAATCCTGGATATGTGGGATTGGGTAGCGGTCGTGTGCTGTAGCATTGTTCAGCCTGCGAAAATCACCACACGGCCGCCACGAGCCATCAGTTTTAGGGACCATGTGAAGCGATGAAGCCCAAGGGCTCTTTGAACGTCGGATGATGCCCAATTTTTCCAGGTTGGTGAACTCCTCGCATGCTATGGCCAGTTTAGCTGAATCCAAGCGCAGAGCTTTTGCAAAAACTAGCGGTCCGGTGGTAGTAATAAAATGCTCCACCCCGTGCTTAGCCACGGTCGCCGAAAACGTTGGCACCGTGAGTGCTGGAAACCGAGTGAGGAGTGTGTGGAACTTACCACCTGCAGCTGTGACGTTGGCTTGTGCTGTTGGCGGGGCCACTCGCGCTGTACAGGGAATAGAAGAAAAAGAGAGTGCATTAACCAGGAGTCTGTTAGCAAGATCGACCAACAAACCATGTGAGCACAAAAAATCAGCACCGAACATGTTGAAATTGACTGCCGCTATGACGAAAGTCCACTCAAATGTGCGGCCGTGTAAAGACAGAGACAGGATCTTCTCTCCGAAGGTCTTAATCGCCGAGCCGTTCGCTGCTGACACCACAGGGCCACTGGAAGACGCCAGCCGGTCAGCGTAGGAAGGTGTGATGAAACTCAGCTGGGAGTCTGTGTCCACGAGGAAGTGCCTCCCCGATCGCGCGTCCTTCAAGTAGAGCAGCTTGTTCTCCTCACCGAGAGCCGCAGCTTCTACCGACTCCCGGTCTTGGCGTTTCCCGAGCGCTTGAATTGGCACGGTGGAATGCCCTTGCGTGCCCTCTCGGCGAAACGGTGATGGTAAAAGCAAAGGACATCGTCCGCTCCGCGCCTCCTGGCCTCCGCCGCTGCCGTCGTCGGTGAGTCTAGGGCTGCAGCCTCTGGCCCCCTGCCATCTCCGGATGTTGCGCCCAGCTCCGCTGCTGCGGTCGTGGCCGTGTGTCGTCTATGGGCGTCGACGAGTCGTTGTGCCTCCTGGCCCAGCTCGTGGTAGTCTCGGTGGGCCAGCAGCTGTGAACTGGCCAGGGTAACTCTCACCGCTGGCGGTAGTGTCCTGAGGAAAAGGTGGGCGAAAATAAAGCCATCATCTTCGGCGTCTCTCAAACTCAGCATCTTCGCCATCAGGTCTGCAGGTCTGTCAACTTCACACTCAGTCAACGCCAGGAGCTTCTCTGCTCGCTCTCCCAGCGAGGGGGTGAAAAAACGGATGAGAGCAGCCTTCAAAGTGCCGTACTTGTCGTCGTCTGGCGGGTGGTTGATCAGGCTCTCTACACGCTGGGCTGTGTGGCTGTCCAGCTTTGCAACTACATGGTAGAACTTCGTGGCGTCTGCCGAAACCTTCCGAAGATGGAACTGTGCCTCGACTGCGTTAAACCAGGAGCGCGGACTGTTCTGCCAGAAGTCCGGAAGCTGGACTGTGGTAGCTGCATTAGCTTGGCTGGCTCCTGATGAGTCCGGTGCAGGAGAATCGTCTCTGGCCATAATACATCTTAAGGTCACCAGTGTGGAGATTGTGTGGAAAGGATGAGGCAGAGTTATTTCTCAGGTTCCATTTTATTCTCAACACACTCTCCAACATTCAAAAGCAGAAGAAGGAAAAACTCCCAACATCTGCCAATCTTATACCCCTGACATCAAAGTACAAAATCCCATTGTCTTTAAATCCCAAACACAATGCATCCCCCCCTGCAGTTCCTCTCTCTTCCACCCAAACCTGTGTGGTCAGGAAACCATTCATGTCCATCTCTTTGCATATCAAAAGGCCAACTCTCTTGTCCTCCTCTTATCCCCAGGAGGTCCAGACCTTTTGTTCCTCTTCAGATGTGAAGCCAAAATAAGCACACAGGAATATACATGAGAGAATATGAACAGTCATACACATGTGAGCCCGTGAAACTACATATGTGCACCACAATAGGAGATATGAGGGAATGTAATAGAAGCAAGAAGGAAGAGGACATTATTTCAAGATTGAGGTTTGGACATACAGGACTGAATAGTACTTTATTCATAATAAAGAAACACCCTTCAGGAAATTGCGATCATTGTGGGTCACCAGAAAGAGTAGAGTGTAGAGACTGGGTTAATCATCTCAGACTGGATGCAGAGGGTAAACAGAGAAGGACAATAGCTATGGAGACTCAATCACTCAATCAATCAATCAAAAACTTTATTCCAGACTCATGGGCCATCAAAAATTTTTATTTTTATTTTACCTTTATTTAACCAGGAAAAAAACCCGTTGAGATTAAAAACCTCTTTTTCAAGGGAGTCCTGGCCAAGATGCAGCAAAAAAAATCACAAATACACTTACAATGACATACAAATCATATAAAACAGTTACAAATTAGTGAGGCCATCTCAAGTGTTCTCAAACTGGATTTAAAGTCGTTCAATGAAACAAGTTCCATTAATTTCCAGTCTTTTTGCAACATGTTCCATGTAGAGGGGGCTGAGAACATGAAAGCTCTTTTTCCCAGCTCAGTACGGGCAAATGGAACAGAAAGCAACAAATAATCATTTGAACGCAAACCATAAGAATCAACACTTCTCAGTGTGATCAAATTACAAATGTAAGGGGGCAACAGTCCAAGCATGGCCTTGTAAATAAAAATGTACCAGTTGTGGCGGTTTGGTTAACCCCCACAACAGATTAAGGACACTCAGCTCTCTTCTCTTGGTTTTTTCTGCTGCACTACTGATATGTAGATGTGCTTTGGTGTAACCCCCACAAACAGACTGGTCAAACACAGCGCTCGGCTAGAGCAAATAACAGAACAGTGAAATGTGTATTAATGTCTACAGGCAGACTCGTTTTGTCTGGCTCACTTCTGTGATGTTAATGTTGCCTTTCATGCATTGTGTTCATGCGTCCTGTCCTCACTGTGACCTAGGGACTGAGATCAATATGTCTCTCAAATGCAAATGTCTTATGCCTGTTCTGTTATCTCTTTGATCATACCAACTGCTGGGGTATGCCCTTGATGTATTGTTGTAGTCGAGTATATATGCTGCAACTCTGTAACGCAAACCCTCTCATTCTCTCATTCCCACTTCTGCAACTGCTGCTGCTGGACACAGACTTTGTGTCCCTCTCCTCTGAGAGCCGTTTGGGCTCGCTCCCGGCGCGCATGCACGGCGCCGGGAGCGGAGCCAATGACGGCTGGATGATATAATTAAACTCTCCTTAAAACCACAGCTTATTTTTTATTATCCGCCGCACAGTGAATCAACCTCCTGGTGGACAAAGAGGGCCATCCCACTCTAGAATACAGTTCACAGTGATGGGTCAAGACTCTACAATTTGTAACAAACCTCAAAACAGCATGATATACAGAGTCAATCTTACTCAGACACTGAGCTGAAACGTTCATATATAAGAGGTCTCCATAATCTAAAATAGATTAAAAAAAAAAAGTTGCAGTAACAAGACGCTTTTTAACCTCAAAAGAAAAACAACATTTATTTCGAAATAAAAAGCCCAGTTTCAGTTTAAGTTTCTTCACAAGATTTTCAACATGGGGCTTAAAAGTCAGAGCATCATCAAGCAAGATACCAAGATACTTGTATGAGTGAACCACCTCAATTTCATTAAAAATAAAATAAAATAGAGACTTCCGGGAAGATGGCGGAGAGACATAACGCTTAAACAGAGAGCTCTCCCTAGCCGGATTAAAAATCATCGGTAAATGGCCGACTCGACATAAGTGGATCAATAAACTAAGGGATGAAAACACGAAGGAGCCGGGCACAAGGACAAAAGCAGGGTAAAATTGAAGAATTCCTCTCCAACAACGCAGGAAAAACCGCTGAACGCGAAGCCCAAAAAAACGAGGTGTCTACAGCAGAGAAAATGGAGGACGCCAGACTCGAAAACATGAACACTGGCATCGCCAGTTTGGGTAAAGAGTTGAGAGAATTCAAGCGGCAGCTACAGCAGGATTTAGCGGCTCTTAAGGAGGAGCTGAAAAAAGAGATTAAGGAGGAAATTATGGGCCTCCGAAGAGAAATGGAGCGCAAGCTAACAGAAAACATGGAGGAGCTGCACTCCCAGCGGGCGTGTATGACAGAAGCGCAGGCCTGAATATCGGAGCTGGAAGATTGGAAAAGCGAGGCAAACAAACAACTACAGACCCTGACGACGCAAACGCAGAGGATGCAGGAGAAAATAAACGACTTGGAGAGCAGATCCAGACGAAGCAATATGCGCATCTTTGGAATTCCGGAGGGCATTGAAGGCAACTCGATGACGAAATTCATGGATCATTTCTTAAAAAAAGAACTGGAACTGCCCGAAGAAACGGATCTGCAGATTCAACGAGCACACAGAACCCCGGCACAGAACCCGAAAACAAACGCTACACCCAGGTCAGTTGTGGTAAACTTTGTGAAATATGACATAAAGGAAAGAATCCTGACGCAAGCATGGAAAAAAAAGATACGAATCGGCGACAAACAGGTATTCTTCGACCATGACTACCCGACAGAAATTGTGCAGCAGCGGAAGAAATATGCCAACATTAAAAAAACGCTGAAAGAGAAAAAAATTAGATTCCAAACGCCGCTAACGAAGATGAGGATTCATTGGGAGGACGGCGTAAGAACCTACAACACAGCCGGAGAGGCAGCGCGGGATATGATGGAGCGGGGCCTTGAGGTGAGCGTGCCGAAGGAGACGGCTGGAGCAGCGGCGGCCCTGAACGCACCACGACAGCCGGAGTGGAGACGAGTGAACGGCGGAAGAAGGGGGAGAGACGTGGCGCAGCGGGCCCAGGAAAAACTACAAGGCTTTCAACTGAAAGCCTTGATCATAACAAAGATTAAGAAAGGCACAGAAGAAATGAAGGCCAAGAAGACAAGGTAAAAGAGAAACAAACGGCTAGGAGAGGTTTAAGTGATATTTGTTGGACGTTTCTAGACTAATGACTATTACTTTGATAGTAATTAAAGGTCTAGGGAGGGCCCTTCACTCTGTGGAGACAATCCCCCCACCCACCAACAGGGACCAGTGGGCAGAAGAAAGGCCCAAAGTACGGAGGTCGAGATTTTTTAATGTGTTTTTATATAAATATGTGTTATTTTTGTTGTTAAAGGGGCTAGGAGCACAAGTTAAAAAAATGGAAAAACATGAATATGGGTAAAAATCTTAAGATAATGACACTAAACGTGAATGGTCTGAACTCACCTGTTAAAAGGGAAAGAATAATAAGAAAATTCAAAAAGGAAAAAGCTGAAATTATATTTATGCAAGAGACACATTTGAGCAAGGCAGAACATGTGAAACTAAAGAGATTTGGCTATAAGAACTCCTACTACAGTTCATTTAAGGGAGGAGCTAAAAGGGGAGTTATGATACTAATCTCAAACAAAATACAATTTGAAAGTGAACAGGAAATCCAGGATAAAGAAGGCAGGTATGTAATAATAAAGGGAAGAATAGATGGTATGCAGATCACATTAGTGAACATCTATGCCCCACCAGAAAGTGACAAGGGTTTTTTTCAACATCTGTTTGATCTCATAGCAACACACAGTGAAGGAGTCCTAATTTGTGGAGGAGACTTAAATGCTGTCATGGATCATGAAGTTGACACAACAAGTGTTAAGAAGACAAAAAAACATGTAACAAAGTTCATAAGAACCTCACTGGCAGAAATGGGTATGGTAGACATATGGAGGGACCTGCACCCACTCGAAAAAGACTATACACATTATTCAGCAGTCCATAAAGTACACTCTAGAATAGATTACTTCCTTATGAATGAAGATGACAGACACAGGGTGAGAAATTGTTGGATTGGAGGGGCAGAAATATCAGATCATAATCCTATATACATGGAAATATATTTAAACAATAGAAAACGACAAACAACATGGAAACTTAACATAGGACTGTTAAATGATGAGAAAATGAAAGAAAGAATAAAAATAAACATAAACGAGTATATCCAAGAGAATGACAATGAAGAAGTGGACCCAACAATACTATGGGACGCACTAAAAGCCGTGTTAAGGGGTAAATTAATTGTTGAAACAGGAAAAGCAAATAAGACTAAACTGGAAGCGTATGAACAAAGATGTGAGAGACTGAGGGAATTAGAACATAAACATCAAAACACAAATGATCCAAAAATATATCAAGAAATTAAAGAAGAAAAAACAAAGATAAAAGAAACACAAATGGATGAAATTGAAAGGAAAAATAGATATCTAAAGCAAAAATATTATGAAACGGGACCAAAAGCCACAAAACTGCTGGCAAAACGGTTAAGAAAACAACAAACAATGAATAATGTATATAAGATTAAAGACCCCACCACAAATAAAACCACAGTTAACCCAGAAAACATCGAAGAAATATTCCATAATTTCTACCAAGAACTATACTCGCAACCTGAAGAAACAAATACTAAAGATATTAAAAAATTTCTAGGCACATTGGACTTGCCATCAATAGGAAATCAGCAAAATGAAAAACTAACAGCAGAAATAACAACACAAGAGATCAGAGATGTGATTAAGTCACTTAAAAACGGTAAATCACCAGGTAGTGATGGATACCCATCTGAGTTTTATAAACTGTTTATAGAAGAACTCACGCCACAACTCCTAAAGTCATTTAATTGGACGTTGAACAACAACAAAATACCTCCATCATGGAACGAAGCTATCATTTCAGTTATTTTAAAGCCAGGGAAAGATAGAGAACAATGCGGAAACTATAGACCAATCTCATTATTAAATGTGGATTATAAAATATACACAACAATTATATGTAAACGAATAAAGACATTCTTGACGGAATTAATAGAAAATGATCAAACTGGTTTCATAGAGGGACGCCAAACACATGACAATATCAGGAGAACAATACATATAATTAACCAAATACATAAAGAAAAGAAAAGCGCAGTAATAATGAGTTTAGACGCAGAAAAAGCATTTGACAGGGTTACCTGGAAATTCCTATATAGTGTACTGGAGCGCTTTGGATTTAACGAAAAATCAGTACAATGCATAAGGACGCTATATCAAGAACCTGTGGCAAGAATCAAGATAAACGGTAGCTTAACAGACAAAGTAAATGTACAAAGATCAACTAGGCAGGGATGCTGCTTATCGCCCACCTTGTTTGCTCTGTTCATAGAACCACTGGCTCAAGCGATACGACAAAATAAGAAATTAAAAGGTATAACAATAAAGGGGGCGGAACACAAGATTGGGCTATTTGCAGACGATATTATAGTTTACCTTGAACAACCAGATGAATCAATAATGGAAATGATGAACTTGATAGAAAATTTTGGAAAATTATCAGGATACAAGATAAACATAACAAAAACACAAATACTGACATTCCACTATAACCCTCTAAACCAGATAACTGATAAGATCAAACTAAACTGGAAACAAAAAGAAATAAAATACCTTGGAGTGAACATACCTAAAGACCTAAGCAAAATATATAAAGCAAACTATGATAGGTTGGAACAAGAAATAAAAAAAGATATTGATAGATGGTCAATCTTAAATATGGATCTGAATTCAAAAATTGAGACAGTCAAAATCAGCATACAACCTAGATTACTTTACCTCTTCCAGGCTATACCAACAGAGATTCCAGATGCCCAATTCTCAAAGTGGGACAGGATGATATCGAGATTTGTTTGGGGAGGTAAAAAGCCAAGAGTGAAATATAAAACTCTCCAATTACCAAAAGAGAAAGGAGGCATGGGCCTACCGAGTCTAAAGGAATATTACTACTCAGCACAAATAAGATATATCATATGTTGGTGCGACGAGGGATATGAGGCAAAATGGAAAGAAATGGAAAAGGAAATTGAGGGACTCCCAGTACAAAGCATAATAGGAGATAAAGATGCATATAAGCAAATCAAACAAATAGACCCAATCACTAAATTTACTTTAGAACTGTGGTATAAAATAGTACAAAAGTATAATATAAAGGAAGACATAAAACTATTGAAATGGGTAGCATTTGACAGTCAGTTTGAACCGGCAAAGCAAGATAGGGGATACAAAAATCTGGTGAACAAGGGAATCACAGCATGGGGCAATATCGGAAAAAAAGATCTCGGGAGCTTTGTAAACATCAGGAGAAAATTTAAACTAGAAAGATCGGAATTTTTCAGATATCTGCAGATGAGAGATTATTATATGAAGAAGATTAGGCATAACCTCCAAACAGATGTGAACGAGATTATACAACTCATTTTAAGCTCATATACAGGAAATAAAACAAGAATTATTTCAAAGCTATATCAGAAACTTATGGCAAACAATCATACAAGTAACTATATAAAGGAGAAATGGGAGAAAGAGCTCAATTTAAACATAACAGAAGAAAGCTGGCAGGAAATATGGAAAACACAACACACATCAACAAATTCAAGGACATGGAGGGAATTTGGATGGAAAAACCTGATTCGCTTTTTCATTACACCACAGATTCAAGGAAAATATACAAATACTCAAACTTTATGCTGGAGGGGATGTGGGGCTCAAAATGCAGACCACTCACATATTGTGACGTCTGCAAGGTTCACACAAAGAAAATGGAGCAGATGGCTGTGATCAACCAGATTTATTTTGTACACCCCAACCCCAACTTGCAACTTAGTACACAGAGCAGGGGAGGTCATTCTCACAGACCCCTGTTTGAATCATGGTTACACACACATGATACATCTTGCCCTAATCCTGCTAAACACTGCTGGGTCATTATAATGCAGTTATAATGACCCAGCAGTATAACTCAGAAATAACACATTTTACACACACAGTAACGTTTCAAACTGGCAAAGCATGCTGGGAAATTCACTTAACATGGCCCCAACGTTACACTGCCCCCCCCCCCTGGACTGGTTTCTGTCCCCAGAAAAATTAAAGTCCAATTTAAAAGTCCAATACAAACTCATCCAGGTGTCGGGGCGGTCTTCGGCGCCGGTGGCCAACACGTACAGGTCCTCTAGTGTCCATCTGGGTCTCGTTCGGGGTATCAGGCCGGGATGGAAGCTCCGGTTCGTCCACCAGCGGTGCAGATGGCCGATACGGGGCGAGACGGTCACGATGAAGAACCACAATCCGGTCCCTTTTTCTAAGCCTCACCCTGTACACCACATCTGACAGTCTCTCCAGGACCACGCATGGCCCCGACCACTGGCTCGCCAGCTTCGGTGATCGTCCTCTCTTCCTCTCAGGGCAGAAAACCCAGACTCGATCTCCCGGAGCAAAGTCCCTCCCCTGGCAGCGGGAGTCGTACGCTCGCTTCTGCCGACCCCCTGCCGCTGCCAGGGCCTCTCGAGCCAGCTCGTGCACCGTGTGGAGACGTTCTTTCAAACAAAAAAAATAATCCAATCCAGGTTTTCCTTCCACCTCCGGCTCAGGGGGGCAACCGAATACCAAATCCACCGGTGTGCGCAGCTCGCGTCCAAACATGAGCGCCGCAGGGGTGCACCGGGTAGATTCCTGAGCAGCCGTCCGATATGCCCACAAAACAAAAGGCAGATGCAGGTCCCAGTCTCGCTGTCGCTGATCCACTAGGATAGCGAGCTGGGTGGTGAGGGTCCGGTTGAATCGTTCGACCAGGCCGTCGCTCTGTGGATGCAGTGGGGTGGTCCGGGTCTTCCGGATGCCCAGCCGTTTGCAGACCTCTCCGAAGACCTCCGCCTCGAAGTTCCGACCCTGATCGCTGTGCAGCTCCTCCGGTGCGCCAAACCGACAGAACATTTCATCCACCAGCTTTGATGCCGTCGTAGCGGCGCTCTGATCCGGGACCGCGTACGCCTCTGGCCACTTAGTGAAATAATCCATCGCGACCAGCACGTAGCAGTTCCCCTGGTCCGTGGTCGGGAAAGGGCCCAGGATGTCCACTCCCACTCGCTCCATCGGTGCTCCCACCCGGTACTGCTGCAGGGGAGCGTGGGATCGCTGAGTTGGTCCCTTCTGAGCTGTGCATGTGTCGCAGCGATGAACGTGGAGCTCCACGTCCTGATGACAGCCGGGCCAGTAGAACCGGGCCCGAAGGTGCTGCAGCGTCTTTGTCACCCCGAAGTGGCCCGCTCCTACCGCCCCATGAACCAGCTGGAGTACTTTGGGCCGGAGTCGACGAGGAACCAGCAGCTGCCAAATGTTCCGCTGCCCAGCTGGAGTCTGCCACTGCCGATACACCACGCCCTCATGACAGCGGAGGTTGGCCCACTGGGAGTGTAAGGCCTTAGTCTCTGGGTCCAGCGGTGACACAACCTCCCAGGCGGGCCGCTGTCCTGCGTCCAGCCACTGCCGAACCCGCGAAATGACCGGGTCTCTGTCCTGCTCGCTCTGCAGCTGCTGCGTGCCAAGAACCTCTGTGTCGTCATCGCCGGGGAGAACTGCCTGATCATCTGAGGAGGGGCTGTGCATCGCTGCGTGATTCCTGCTCGCAGCGGCTCGGAGAGCGGCAGCCCGTGGGGCGATTTGGTCCCGATCTTCAGCCCGTTGACAGTGACGACACTCCTCTGTCGCGCAGGGGCGCCGAGACAGCGCGTCAGCGTTGGCATGGAGGCGGCCTGCCCGATGCACAATCTGGAAATTATAATCCTGCAGTGCCTCCAGCCACCTTGCCAACTGTCCATCCGGTTCATTGAAATTTAACAACCAGGTCAGGGAAGCGTGATCCGTCCTGAGCTGGAACCTCCCACCGTACACATACGGGCGGAAATGACGCAGTCCTTGAATGACAGCCAGCAGCTCTCTGCGAGTCACACAGTAATTTCTCTCGGCTCTGCTGAGAGTGCGGCTGAAGTAAGCGACTGCCTGCTCTCCATGCTCTCCCTCCTGGGATAGCACCGCCCCGATGCCCTGGTTGCTGGCGTCCGTGTCCACAATGAAAGGGCGGCTCGGGTCAGGATACCGCAGGACGGGGGCTCTGATGAGCGCTGCGCGAAGCTGGCAGAAAGCAGCAGCACAGCTGTCACTCCACTGGAACGTGCGTCCTTTCTGCGTCAGCTGATGCAGCGGGCTGGCAATGGTGGCGAAGTCTTTCACAAACTTCCTATAATAGGAGGCCAATCCAAGAAAACTCCTCAGTTCTCCAACGTTCCGCGGCACTGGCCAGTCTCTCACTGTTGCCACTTTTTCCGGGTCGGTGGCGACCCCCGCTGCGCTGACGACGTGGCCCAAAAAGGTGGTCTCTTGCCGGAACAGGTGGCATTTCCTAGGGTGTAACCGTAGCCCCGCCTGCTGGATGGCTCCCAGCACCTCTCGGAGATTTGACAGGGCGCTGTCAAAATCAGCTGCATGCACCAGCAGGTCATCCAGGTAAACAACGCAGCGGCTCCTGGGCATGTGAGCCAGCACTCGCTCCATCAAGCGCTCAAAGGTGGCCGGAGCGTTGCAGAGTCCAAATGGCATCACTTTAAACTGGTACAGTCCCTGCCCGATGGAGAAGGCTGTTTTTTGGCGGGCCTCGGGTGACAGCTCTACCTGCCAATAGCCGCTGCGTAGATCCAGCGAGCTGAACCAGCTGGAGCCTGCGATGTGGTCCAGCGCGTCATCGATGCGGGGCAGGGGGTAGGAATCTTTCCTGGTGGCATCGTTCAGGCGTCGGTAATCCACACAGAACCACCACGACCCGTCCTTCTTCTTGACCAGCACCACAGGCGCTGCCCAGGGGCTGCTGGAGGGCTCAATAACATCTGCCTCCAGCATTTCTCGCACTTTTTGTTCCGCCGCTGCCCGCCTTGAAAAGGGCAGCCGGCGTGGGTGGAGTCGAATCGGCCTGGCCTCACCAGTGTCGATCTCGTGCTGCACCAACCCGGTCCGGCCGCATTCCTCATCCTTCGTAGCGAAAACACCCACGTAATAGTCCAATAGCTCCCGCAGCTGGCGTCTCTGTTCCGGGTCCAGCCCGCTGCAGCTCCGCTGAAATAATTCCTCCACCGCCTGCTGTGTCTCTGCTGACACGTTGGCCCCTCCCCTTGCTGTCCCTGTGTGTGCTCGTGCTCCCTCTGTCCCTGCTGGTGATGTCATCGTGTCCAGTCCTCGCGGTGGCCTGCCTGGTCCGGTCTGTCTTGGCGATCCCTCGATTGCGCGTGCCCCCGCGTCCCTTCTCTGGGTTCTGCTGTGGAGCGTGATGGTCCGGTTTCCCAGCTGGAGGGAAGGTCCGGCGGTGTCGATCTTGGCACGCCAGGCTGTGAGCAGGTCTAATCCAATAATACAGGGGTCTTGGATGTCAGCCAGCCAGAACGGGTGTCTTATGTTCTGACCGGCCACCCCCACCACCAGCACTCTCCGCCCCTTCAGTCGGGCACGCTCACCGGTAGCTGTGGTGACGCAGCGCTCGGTGGGTTCCCACCCCCGCGGAGCCGTCTTGCTCGTGCCCGGCAGTACGCCCGGTCGAACCAAGGAGATTGTAGAGCCAGTGTCAATCAGGGCCCGGATCGACGTCTTCCCCAAGCTGCACTGTAGATAGATCCCTGGAGAGTGTCCAACTCGGCCCACGCGCGGTGCCGGCTCCTCGGGGGAAACATCTGCTGGAGGTGGCCTGTCCCCGTTCACGCCACCTCGCTCTAGTTTAACGCCGGCAAGGGGCCGGTTTGTCGTGGGGTGGGTGCGGGGCAGTATCGTGCGATGTGTCCCATCTCTCCGCAGCGGAAGCACCCTTCCTCGCGCCGCCGAGGCCATCTTCTCCGTAGACGCGCCGCCGTGGTCTGCCGTAATTCCTCCTCCTCCCCCTCGCTCTCCATCGTAGCCTGGTAGGTTCTTCGGCTGTGCGTTGCTGCTTCAGCGGTGCGATTTATTAGCGGCTCTGCCCGCTCTGCTTCTGCCACTGCAGTCTTCCAGTCGCTTGCGGCGTGGAGCCGTACGTGGCTCTGGAGCTGGGCCGGGCGGAGACCTTGGATGAAGCTCCGGAGGGCGAGCTTCTCTACTGCCTCCGGAGCGAAATCTGGGTAGCTGCGCCGGGTTAACAGCCATATGTCTGCAGCATAGGCTCCTAGTTTCTCCTGGTGGTTCCGGCGGCGGCGGGTCAGTTGTTCTTGGGCGTGCTCAGCGTCCGCTATTCTCCCAAATCGTCTCTGGAGCGCCCCTTGTAGTGTTGGCCAGCTGTGGTGCTCCTCGGGCCGGAGATCAGAGAGCGTGCAGAGGGCTTTCCCTTCCAAGGCCAGCGCGACCTGTACGGCGGTTTCCTCTGGTGACCAGCCGTTCAGCGCCGCAGTCAGCTCGACCTGTGTCAGGTAGTCATCTAATGTGGCTTCGCCATTGAAACGGGGAATCTTGGCCCGCTGTCGAACAGGTGGGGTGGTCGTTTCCTGATCGATCGCCACCCTTGATCGCCGTGGGGTCGCCAGCCCGTGCTGTCCTGAGAAGGGTGGAACGTTTGCTCTGTTCTGCCCGCTCTGTCTTGAAAAAGACAGGAGGCGGGGTGCGCTGGCCCCGTCAGGTCCGCCGCTTCGTTCGTCCCGGCTCCAGGCTCCCGGTGGTGGTGTCTCGTCATCCATTGTCAGCTGAGCAATGGCCTGCTCCAGCTGCCGGATCTCCATTCTGATCGCTTCCATTTGCTCCATCCCACTTCTGACACCAGTGTGACGTCTGCAAGGTTCACACAAAGAAAATGGAGCAGATGGCTGTGATCAACCAGATTTATTTTGTACACCCCAACCCCAACTTGCAACTTAGTACACAGAGCAGGGGAGGTCATTCTCACAGACCCCTGTTTGAATCATGGTTACACACACATGATACATCTTGCCCTAATCCTGCTAAACACTGCTGGGTCATTATAATGCAGTTATAATGACCCAGCAGTATAACTCAGAAATAACACATTTAACACACACAGTAACGTTTCAAACTGGCAAAGCATGCTGGGAAATTCACTTAACTTCACTTTGTGTGGACAAATCCGTTCCCACCAAGACCATACGGCGTCACTCAAACAACAAACCCTGGATCAACCCTGAGATAAAAACACTTCTGAGAGAGAAGAAGAGGATCTTCAGGTCGGGGAACAGGGAGATGCTGAAGTCCGTACAGAGGGAGCTGAGGAGAAAGATCAGAGAAGGCAAGGACAGCTTCAGGAAGAAGATGGAGGACAAGCTGCAACAGAGCGACATCAGCGGGGTCTGGAGAAACCTCAAAACCATCTCGGGGCTCCAGAATACCTCCCCCCAGGCCACAGGGGGCAGGGAGTGGGCGAACAACCTGAATCTGTTTTTCAATAGATTTGACCAACCGCCCTCCCCCCTGACTGCACAACAACCACTGCTGCCTCTAAAGAAATCAAGTCCTGCTGCCCACTCCCCACTCTACCAACACCCCCCCACTCCCAACACACAGCCCCCCATCCTGACCCTGACCAGGACCCAGGTGAGGACGGAGCTGAGGAAGATCAAGGCGAGGAAGGCGCCGGGACCGGACGGCATCAGCGCAAAGCTCCTCAAGTCCTTTGCAGACCAGCTGTGTGGGATTGTGACGTATATCTTCAACATGAGCCTGAAACTGGGGAGGGTACCACAGCTGTGGAAAACATCTTGTGTGGTACCTGTACCAAAAACTTCCCACCCCAAAGACCTGAACAGCTACAGACCGGTGGCCTTGACGTCCCACTTGATGAAGACCCTGGAGAGACTGCTCCTTGCTCACCTCCGCCCCCTGGTGGAACCAGCGATGGATCCACTCCAGTTCGCCTACCAGCATGGCATTGGGGTGGAGGATGCGGTGATCTTCCTCCTTCACCGTTCTCTGTCCCACCTGGAGAAGCCCGGGAATATGGTGAGGATCATGTTCTTTGACTTCTCCAGTGCTTTCAACACCATCCAACCGATGATCCTGAAGGACAAGCTGCTGCGCGCAGGGGTGGACCAGCACCTGTCATCATGGATCCTGGACTACCTCACGAACCGGCCTCAGTTTGTGAGAACCCGGGACTGTGTGTCCGACACGATCATCAGTAGCACGGGGGCCCCCCAGGGAACGGTGCTGGCTCCCTTCCTGTTCACTCTTTATACTGCGGACTTCTCACACAACACAACACACTGCCATCTACAGAAGTTCTCTGATGACTCTGCGATCGTTGGCCTCATCTCCAATGGAGATGAAGCTGAGTACAGAGGGCTTATCCAGGACTTCGTGGACTGGTGCCATCGGAACTGCCTCCAGATCAACGCGAGGAAAACTAAGGAGCTGGTGGTGGACTGCCGCAGGCATGGGCAGCCCCTCACAGTACCAGTAAATATACAGGGAACAGACATCGAGATGGTGACATCCTATAAGTACCTGGGTATTCATCTGAACAATAAACTAGACTGGTCACACAATACTGATGCACTCTACAAGAAGGGACAGCGCAGGCTGTTCCTGCTGAGGAGACTCAGGTCTTTTGGTGTACAAGGGGCGCTGCTGAAGTCATTCTATGACACGGTGGTGGCATCAGCCATCACTTTTGGAGTGGTCTGCTGGGGCAGTGGCATTACTGCAGCCGATAGGAAGAGACTGAACAAACTGATTAAGAAAGCTAGCTCTGTCCTGGGGCAGCGCCTTGATCCGATGGAGGAGATAGGAGAGAGAAGGACGGTGGCTAAACTGTCATCTCTGCTGGAGTCCGAGTTCCACCCTATGCAGGACATACTGAATGCACTGAGGAGCTCATTTAGCAGCAGACTACATCATCCCAGGTGCACAACCGAGAGGTTTCGTAGGTCCTTCCTACCAACGGCTGTCAGACTGTACAACCTAAGCAGGGCTGCTCGCAGAGATAGCAAAAAGACGTAACAAACTAATAGTTTTTTGAATGCAAAAGATGCAATAGACTTACACAATGGTCCTCTCCGGCATACAACTAGGAACATACCGGTCGCTATGGAGGGTGAGAATATGTATGGGCACATAATCATACCATGTAGGATAACTAAGTAGACGGTTATGCTGTTTCATTCCATCTAGCAACAATGCTCTGCACTGTGTGTGTTTATATATTTGCATATTTATTCCATCTAGCTACAATGCTCCGTACTGTGGGTGTTTATATATTTATATATCTACATATTATTCCATCTAGCTACATTGCTCCGCACTGTGTGTGTTTATATACTTGCATATTTATTCCACCTAGCTGCAATGCTCCGTACTGTGGGTGTTTATATATTTACATATTTATTCCATCTAGCTACAATGCTCTGCACTGTGTGTTCATATATTCATATATTTATTCCATCCAGCTACAATGCTCTGCACTGTGTGTCTGTGTGTGTGTGTATATATATATATTTTATAGTAATACGTACATATGTTTACTAGCTGCTCTTGCTTGCTTGTTTTTTTTTTCTTGCCTTCTGATTGTTGCTCTGAGTGTTGCTATCCCTGTGCTGTTGCAATCCTGGAATTTCCCCGTTGTGGGACTAATAAAGGCTTATCTTATCTTATCTTATCTTATCTTAACATGGCCCCAACGTTACACTATGTTTTGGAAATGCTACAAAATCTCATCATTCTGGAAATCTATACATGTGACAATACAGAGGATATTAGGATATAATATACCAATGAACTGTAACCTGATGTACCTATGTGATCTTAAAAGAGACAATGTTATACAGGCTGAGGACAGATATCTAGTTAAAATCTTGTTGATTGCATGTAAAAAAACAATCACAAAAAAATGGCAATCAGAAGTTCTTCCTGACCAAGAGCAATGGACTGACATTGTTGAGGACATACGTATGATGGAAAAACTAACATATTGACAAAGAATGCAAGAAGGACTATGGGGAAAAAAATGGCGGAAATGGACACACTACAAAGTGCAACAACGAGGCAGAAATTGAAAGAATAACCAAAGACACTGAAAAAAACAGAAGAATTAAGAGATGGAAACTAAGAACTTGATGCTCCAACATTTGCCCCCCCCCCTTTTTTTCTTTCCTTTTTTTTCTTTCTTACTCTAGCCCCTTTGTTTTTTAAATGTAGAATGTGATCTGAATGCATTATATATGATGAAAAATGAATAAAAATCTAAGTTATAAAAAAATAAAATAAAATAAACAAGACAATTGAAACAGTTAATAAGAAAAACAATCAAAAAGTTACAAAACAATAAGAAACAACTACTAAAAAAAAGTACAAAAACAGTACAGACTTTAAAAAGACTTAAAAAGACATCAAAAGACAAAAGATTATGGTGCGGTAGCAGGAAGAAGGAGTTGGGGGGAGAAGGAATGAATGTGTGGCACACATATTTTAGATAATATGTATAGCACATTGACTGAGATGCTTAAGACTGCATACGGTATGTATTTTGTAACCTCATGTCTTTGAAGGAACAATATGTCTGGACCTCCTGGG
The DNA here is from genome assembly GCA_020510985.1 of Pholidichthys leucotaenia. Classification (NCBI taxonomy): domain Eukaryota; kingdom Metazoa; phylum Chordata; class Actinopteri; order Cichliformes; family Pholidichthyidae; genus Pholidichthys; species Pholidichthys leucotaenia. The sequence goes on along the minus strand of CM035842.1, from coordinate 423,549,370 downwards.
GATAACAGTAGGAGGTGGAGGTGCCTTTGGTGAGGACTCTGAAAGGACCTCCTGACCTCCTGGGGTCAGGTGGAGGAAGAAGGGACCTGGGGGAGAATTATTGTCAATGGGGGGTTTGATGACAAGGTGATTCTGTTCTTTGATGTCCCAGGTATAAAAGTGGGGGTTTGGGGGAGTTTCCTCTCTTTTTCTGTTTGAGAGATGGTTGGAGATGTGAGATCGTCAATAAACCTGAATTGAGAAATAAATTCAGCCTCTTCATTTCACGCTCTCCACATTGGTGACCTTACGACATACAATGGGCAGAGACAGTTCTCCCGAGCCGGACTCGTCAGAGACCACTCGAGCAAGCACGGTCTCAGTCAAGCTACCAGAGTTCTGGCAGGACAACCCGGACTCGTGGTTCCTCCTGGCCGAAGCCCAGTTCGCACTCGGGGGAATAACAGCAGATGACACGAAATTCTACCACGTCATCGCCAAACTCGACAACCGCACAGCTCGGCACGTGCGGAACCTGGTGCAGCAACCGCCCCCTGGCGACAAATACAGCAGGTTGAAAGCTGCCCTCATCCAGCGTTTCACGCCCTCGGCCGAGGAGAGAGCTAGGAGGCTGCTAGCTCTGCACGACTTGGGAGGACGCAGGCCGGTCGACCTGATGGAAGACATGCTGCAGCTGAGAGGCACAGACAACGATGATTTCTTCTTCACGCATATCTTCCTGAGAACCCTTCCATCGCAGACAAGGGCGACCCTGGCAGGCACGCGTTTCGTGACCCAGCGGGACTTCCGCGTGCTGGCCCAGGAGGCGCAGCGAATCCTCGACTCCAGCGAGGAGCACGCGGCCACCACAGCAGTGGCAGATCTCGGTGCGGCGATCGGGAGCAGCGGTGGGCCAGAGGCGACGGAGGCGATCCCACCAACGATGACGGCAGCGAAGTCCCGACACAGCGGAGGAGACGACTTCTGCTTTTACCATCGTCGCTTCGCAGAGAGGGCGCGCAAGTGTGTACCGCCGTGCCAGTTCAAGAGCTCGGGAAACACCAGGACCGGGAGTCGTTAGCAGCAGCGGCCCTCGGCGAGCGGAACAAGCTGCTCTACCTGACGGATGCGCGCTCTGGGCGGCACTTCCTCGTGGACACGGGCGCCCAAGTGAGTTTCATCACCCCAACCTACGCTGACCTGCTGGCAGGCCCCCGTGGTGACGGGGCAACAGCGGCAAACGGCTCGAGCATTAAGACCTTCGGTGAAAGAACTCTGCTTCTGTCCTTGCAGGGCCGCACTTATGAATGGACTTTTATTATAGCGGCGGTCAGTTTCAACATGTTAGGTGCTGATTTTCTGTGCTCACATGGGTTGTTAGTTGATCTTTCCAATAGACGACTGGTTAATGCACTCTCCTTTTACTCCATTCCTTGTGCAGCTCGAGTGTCCCCGCCACCAGCACAGACCAACGTCGCCACAGCAGGCGGTAAGTTTCACACACTCCTCACTCAGTTTCCAGCACTCACAGTTCCCACCTTTTCGGCAACAGTTGCGAAACACTGGGTGGAACACTTTATCACTACCACTGGGCCCCCCATCTTTGCGAAAGCTCGGCGCTTGGATGCAGCTAAACTGTCCATAGCGCACGAGGAGTTCGCCAACCTGGAAAGGTTGGGCATCATCCGCCGCTCAAACAAGCCCATGGGCTTACCCACTGCACATGGTCCCTAAAGCTGACGGCTCGTGGAGACCTTGCGGTGACTTCTGCAGGTTAAACAATGCCACAGCGCATGACCGCTACCCAATTCCACATATTCAGGATTTTTCGGTACATCTGGCGGGGGCGCGCATTTTTTCTAAAATAGACTTGGTCCGCGGCTATCATCAAATCCCAGTGCGCGCTGAGGACATTCCCAAAACAGCGGTGATAACCCCGTTTGGACTTTTTGAGTTTTTACGCATGCCGTTTGGCCTTAAAGGCACCGCGCAAACCTTCCAGCGCATGATGGATGCCGTGTTACCCGATCTCCCTTTTGTGTTCGTCTACCTGGACAACATTTTGGTAGCCAGCACATCCGAAGAGGAACACGAAAAACACCTCACAGCAGTTTTTCGGAGGTTGGGAGAGCACGGGTTAATAATCAATCCAGCTAAATGCCAGTTCGGGGTGGCGCAGATCGATTTTTTGGGGCACCGCGCCTCCCCAGAAGGGGCCGTTCCGCTACCGGACAAAGTGCGCGCAGTGGCAGATTTTCCCCGGCCACAAACGGTCAAAGCACTACAGGAGTTTTTAGGAATGGTGAATTTTTATAACCGTTTCCTCCCCCACGCAGCGCAGCTCATGCAACCACTATATGCCGCGCTTAAAAAGCAAAAACCCTCCAATGCAATCGAATGGTCCCCGGAGCGGGAGCGCACATTCGTGGAGGTAAAAAAAGCCCTTGCAGACGCTGCGTTGTTAGCTCATCCAGACCCAACGGCCCGCATAGCGCTCACTACTGATGCGTCAGATTTGGCCATAGGGGCGGTTGTGGAGCAGCACGTTGCCGGGGTTTGGCAGCCGCTGGCCTTTTTCAGCAGATCCTTGCGCGAAGCTGAGCGAAAATACAGCGCGTTTGACAGGGAGCTGTTAGCGCTCCACTTTGCCATTCGCCACTTCCAATTCTGGCTGGAGGGTCGGCATTTCACCGCGTTTGTCGACCACAAACCGCTCACTTTTGCGATGGCCAAAATTTCGGAACCTCGGTCGGGCTGGCAGCAGAGGCAGCTGGCCGCGATTTTGGAATTTACTACTGATATTCAACACGTAGCGGGTAAACTCAATGTAGTGGCAGACTGCCTCTCTCGCGCGGTAACAGCACCAGTCCGCGCAGAGGTAGATTATACTACCGCAGCCGCAGAGCAAAATAGCAGCACGGAAGCGCACGCGGCCCCAGTTCACGTGGGGATAGATTATACAGCCATGGCAGCGGCTCAGGGTAGCGATGCGGATGTGCGCGCGCTCCAGTCTGGACCAACAGGGTTAAGGCTGGAGAGCAGGAGCCTGCAAAATGGTATCCCCCCCCCCCCCCAATCTGCGATGTCTCTACTGGACGACCGCGTCCGGTAGTGCCGGCCGCTTGGCGCCGCCGCGTTTTTGACTCGATTCACTCCCTGGCGCACCCAGGGGTGCGCGCATCTGTGAAAATGGTAGCGGAAAAGTTTGTTTGGCCGAGCCTGCGCAAGCACGTGAAAGAGTGGGCAAGAGCCTCCATGGCTTGCCAGCGGGCCAAAATTCACAAGCACACAAAAGCCCCCTTAGAGCCGTTTCACATCCCGGCCAAGAGGTTTGATCATGTGCATGTCGACCTCGTGGGCCTTCTACCATTGTCGCAGGGGTTCACACATCTCCTGACAATGGTGGACCGAACCACGCGTTGGCCGGAAGTGGTCCCACTGGCATCAACCACAGCTGCAGAGGTGGCCCGCGCATTTTTGAAGGCTTGGATAGCGCGTTTCGGGGTTCCGTCGGATATTACGTCCGACAGGGGACCTCAATTTGTGTCTGAGCTTTGGTCAGCGATGGCCCACAGCCTAGGTGTGACAATTCACCGCACTACCGCTTACCACCCCCAGGCTAATGGTTTATGCGAGCGTTTTCATAGATCATTGAAGGCAGCCCTAAGAGCGTCGCTTACGGATGCAAATTGGGTAAACAGACTACCATGGGTTTTATTGGGGTTGCGTTCTGCGCCGAAAGAGGACTTAAAAGCCTCCCCAGCGGAGTTGGTTTTTGCGCAGCCTCTCCGGCTGCCAGGGGAGTTTCTGCCAGATAATCCGGCGCCAGGGCGTCCCCCTGTTCAGTGATCGCTGATCGGCACGGGAGCGGACATGCTTCCGGGCCCCGTTCATCACACTTTTCCGCGTGTTTTTGTACCCAAATCTTTAAAAAATGCCGAGTTTGTTTTTGTCAGGCACAAGGCCCAGCGCCCAGCTCTGTGCCCACCTTACGATGGCCCATATAGGGTGCTGGAAACAGGTGATAAGCATTTTGTGCTAGATTTGGGGGACAGGAGGGAAACAATTAGTATAGACAGACTAAAACCTGCTTTTGTGATGGCTGACGAGTCTGTACGAGGGGCGAGGGCTCCTCGACGTGGCAGACCCCCCAGGGAGCATGGCCCAGAGGCCCCGCAGGGATCAACTAACAGTTCTCATCCTCAGTTAGCAGATTCTTTGCAGGATGGCGCCACAGGAGCTGCGAAGCCCGCTTACAGCAAGTTTGGAAGGCGTTTGAAGCCCAGACGGCATTTGGACTGATGTTGTGGTTTTATCATGTTGTGTGGACTATGTTGTATTGTTTCATTCTTCGACGTTTGGGGGGGTTATGTGGCACACATATTTTGGATAATATGTATAGCACATTGATTGAGATGCTTAAGACTGCATATGTATTTTGTAACCTCACGTCTTTGAAGAAACAATATGTCTGGACCTCCTGGGGATAACAGTAGGAGGTGGAGGTGCCTTTGGTGAGGACTCTGAAAGGACTTCCTGACTTCCTGGGGTCAGGTGGAGGAAGAAGGGACCTGGGGGAGAGTTATTGTCGATGGGGGGTTTGATGACAAGGTGATTCTGTTCTTTGATGTCCCAGGTATAAAAGTGGGGGTTTGGGGGAGTTTGCTCTCTTTTTCTGTTTGAGAGATGGTTGGAGATGTGAGATCGTCAATAAACCTGAATTGAGAAATAAATTCAGCCTCTTCATTTCACGCTCTCCACAGAATGTATTGTGATGTGAGATGTCATGCAGATGTGAGATGGGCGGTTGGTATAAAAGGAGAACCCCTGGTGTATTGAGACATGCTTTTTCTGTGTATGACTGATGTGAGAGTGAATAAAGTCGTCTGCTGCATAAATCAGTCTCGTTATTTACGCTCTCCACAAGAGCATATTTTTGTCCAATGTTCTAGGTTCACACAGCATAGGCAAATATTCAAACCAGCACTGGAGAGAAATTAGACTAGATTAAATGTTAGGGATCTACTGCAGAAAAATTCAGTGGATGCGCTTTTTAGGGCCATCTTTCGATTTTTGGGTCATACAGGGCTGATGGAGAAGGTAGTGGGGTGGTGCCATGCCTGTCCGGTCCACACTCCAGTCCAGAAGGTGGCGGAAATGCACCTAGAAGTTGTTTGCCATCCGCCATTAAACAAAGAAGAAGAAGAAGACAAGCCATAGGACACGTGATTGGCGCTAGTTGGAGTCAAGATGGCTGTGGCCGTGCGGAGCCTGCAAGACCAGCTGGAAAAAGCTAAAGAAAGCCTGAAAAATGTAGACGATAATATTCGTAAACTGACCGGACGTGATCCTAATGAATACAGGTAGCATATCTGAAATATCTGTGCGGTAATTTTAAGTACTGAATGTGACGTGTGTTCTGTTAGCATTGCAGTTAGCATGATTAGAACGTCAGCTAACAGCACCGGAAGCTTTTTTTTTTTCTATTTTTTTTTTTAAATAATTAAACACGACCTCGATTAACTGATAACTGAAATGCCAAATTAATCCAGAAACACTTCTAGAATGAGCGAGTGGATCCAGCCTTGACTGAAACTTCGGCCCGGCTGTGTGAGCTCTGTGTAGGCCTGGGTGTTGGCGTCATCCCGGTGTGACCTCACCATTCCGGGCTAAAAACAAACCGTGGAGGACCGCGGAACCAACATTATAGTGTGTGCTCTTATTGTGGCTGTTATTGTGTGTTTGTGTTGACCCCGGGTCATCTCTTTGTCCTCAGGCCGGGACAGATACGTCGGCTCGGCGGCCCCATAGTAGGCCTCGGTGGAGGTAGAGGCAGAGGACTCAACCTGCTCAGGTACACTTCTTCTATTTTTGTCCGCATGTACTTTTATTAACATTTTTAAATTAACTTATAACCCAAAGAAACAAAAAACATCCAAACTTAACACCTACTCCAATTAGAATACATATTCATTATCACTCTCGCATACGGGAAGGACGCACGTAGTTAAAACCATAATCCCGACTACAAGAAAATATATATATATATATATATATATATATATATATATCACAAACACTAAATACAAGACATACTCTCACATCTGCTTGAAGCAAAATGAATAACTACCAGGCAATGTATTAATTTCATACAGAAACATTCAAACAGATTCCAATATTCACAACATGGGGCCCCAAGATTCCTCCCACTTGTATTGATCATGGTGTGTATTTGGTCTTGGCTTTTCCATATAGATAGATACTTTATTTCGAACAAAAAAAGTATAACAAATGACAAATGCAATAAAGTAACAGTATACAGTGTTCGAAAGGGAGAAGGAAGAAGTGAACACTTATTAATTCCATCTCCTCTTTTCCATAAATACACTCATGTGAATTATATACAAATTACCACATTTAAGACCCCAAGTAAACAATTTACTGTATGTTTTACAAATCAGCATTAACACCCATCCATCCTAACATACATTGATGTCCATACATCAAAACCAGCCTCAAACAACACAGATATACACAGTGCTGTCCCACCCACCATTCCATAATGTCCCAGAGTGAGCATAGTGAACCGTACATATAAATACTACCCTTCTAACATATATCCTTTCAGCAAATAATGTTTGTACCTCTTTTTGAATTGATTTCTGTTTGTACATAGTTTCAGTTCCGGCTCCAGATTGTTCCACAAATCCACCCCACAGACAGATATGCACAGACTTTTCTTGGTTGTTCGTATCTTGGGTTTTGTAAAGTTTAAGTTTCCTCTCAAATTATGATCATTGTCTCTTTTTTTTAAATATTTTTACCTCCGCCAGGCCGAAAAGGCCAGGAGGAGGTTATGTTTTTGCCAGGGTTTGTGTGTTTGTCTGTCTGTCTGTTGGTTAGCAAGATAACTCAGAAAGTCTTGGACGGATTTGCATGAAACTTTCAGGCGTTGTTGGAAATGGTACAAGGAAGAACTGATTAAATTTTGGGGGTGATCCGGTTCACCGTCTGGATACAGGAATTTTTTTAAAGCATTTTTCCACACTGTGACATACGGCCATTTTCAACATGTGCGCAGGCGCAATGGAGGCCGCTGGGCGTCGTGTCTGACCAACACAAACTCCGCCTTCTTCAACGTTTTAGCCACAAAAGCATGCGGAAAACACTGCTGGCCTCGGACCCCCAGCGTGCCTCTGCCAGCCATAGGCGCTGCGCATATTGCGCTGGTTGTCGTGTCTGACCAACACAAACTCCGCGTTCTTCAACGTTTTAGGCACAAAAGCACGCGGAAAACACTGCTGCCCTGGGCCCGCCAGCGTGGCTGCTTTTGCGTCACGCTGCAAAACCTGACACGGACACCTGTCCGCCGCCCCATTATTTGCCACAAATTCCCCGCCCAGCTATAGGCGCTGCGTAAAAACGACCTCTCTGCCAGGGAAGACTCTAAATTCTGTTTTGCCGCCGAGCGCAACCCCAATATAATATAAAACCCACGCCAACCTGTCTAACCAATCTGCATCCGTCAGTGGAGGAGATGGACACACCAACACTTCAGTTTATTACCTCCGCCAAGGAGGCAATGCTTTTACAACCGTAAAACGGGGCTAGAAGGGACGGCGGGGTAATATGGGACACTTTTCTAAATGTAATTCTGCTTTTTTAATTTTGCTTCCGCCTAGATTTGATGAAGGATTCATGGATATTTGACAATAACAACACAACTCAGCATCCTGCTCAAAATAAAAAAAGCACAATTACATTTAAAACATTTCCCACAAAAGTCTCCCTTATTAACCTGCCGTCCCTTATAGCCCCATTTTACACTACTGAACCACTAATCCTATCACTATCACATTGATTGTCATTCATTAATTGTCTGTTTATTGCACTGTCCATGTCAAAGAAACAAATAATCATTGTGAATCCAATTGCTACTCATATCTTTTCATGCTCAGGGAATCTGAAAACGTACACACAAACACTCTATGGGCCGAACTGTGCCGCTTGGCGGAGGTCTGCGCTCTCAAAGTGCTTTTCTAGTTTGTATATTAGTTGGGAGTTGATTATTAATTGCCCTGTACATGACTTGTGCTGTCTTAAATTTAACTAAATCAATGAACTTTGACGTGACTTTAAAAACAACGAATTGGTATGGTCTCTATATCCTACATTATTTATTATCCTTATAGCTCTTTTTTGTAACGTGCATATTGACTGTATGTTGGTCTTGTAGGTGTTTCCCCAGACTTCTACACAGTAGTTAAGATAAGGTAGAAACAGTGAATTGTACAGTAAGACCAATGATTTATAGTCCAAGATGTGTCTTGTCTTCCCCAGTATGCCTATACATTTTGCTAACTTGGCCCGGATGTGACTGATGTGAGGTTTCCAGCAGATTTTATTGTCTAGTGTCACCCCCAGAAACTTATTTTCCTGTACTGTTTCTATTCTGGTATCATCTGTTGTTAGCATTATTTCATGATTTATTTTATAATTTCCAAACAACATAATCTTTGTTTTTTTAGATTTAGAGATAATTTATTTTTGTTGAACCACTGCGTTAACTTTTTCATTTCAGTTGTGACCACCTCTAAAACCCGCTGCAAATTCTCACCAGTGCAAAGGATATTTGTGTCATCCGCAAACAAAATAAATTTCAGAATTTTTGATACTTGGCATATGTCATTTATATACAAAATAAAGAGTTTGGGTCCCAAAACTGACCCCTGGGGAACACCACAAGTGATGTCCATGAAGGGTGATTTGTGCTCACCAATTTGTACAAATTGTTGTCTGTTACTTAAATAACTTTCCACCCAACTCAGTCCGACTCCTCTTATCCCATACCTTTCCAGTTTCCTTAGTAGTATTCTGTGGTCAATGGTGTCAAAAACTTTCTTTAAATCTAAAAATACGCCTACAGCAAACTTTTTTTTTTATCTATACAACTAGTAATTTCTTCTATAAGTTCGATCAGTGCCAAAGATGTAGATTTATCTGCTCTAAAACCATACTGGCTGTCTGTAAGGAGGTTGTGTTTTTCAATGAAATCATCCAGTCTGTTAGTGAAGATTTTTTCAAGTATTTTGGAGAATTGTGAGAGTAAAGAGACTGGCCTGTAATTTGTGAAACAATGACTGTCTCCTGTTTTGTATAGAGGTATTACTTTTGCTATTTTCATTTTGTCTGGAAATTTACCAGTTTGAAATGACAGGTTACAGATGTGGGTGAGTGGCTTAACAATTCCTTCAATTACTTTTTTCACTATTGTCATGTCAATTTCATTCCAGTCCATTGATTTTTTTGTTCTTAAAATTACTCACAGTCTCGATAATTTCCTTTTCAGTAACTGCACCCAAAAAGATTGTGTTTGGATTTCTATCTTCTATTTCATTCACAGAACCACTGTTGTTTGTTTCTGGTGTCACTATTGATTTTGCTAATTCAGGACCAACGTTTACAAAAAATTTATTGAAACCACTGACCACATCCTCCATATTATTTATCAAATTGCCATTTTCAGTAAAATATTCTGGATAATTAGCATTCTTAGGTCGATTACTAATAATCCCATTGAGTACTTGCCATATTCCTCTTAAGTTATTTTTATTATCCTCTAATATTCTGTTGTAATATTCTTTCTTACAGGTCCTCATTATATTAGTAAGCTTATTTTTATATCTTTTATATTTGATCTCAGCCTCCACCATTCTGCACTTAATGAATTGTTTATATAATGTATTCTTTTTACATGCATTTATTAACCCCTTGGTGACCCAAGGAATACTTTTTTTTTTGTTGTTGTTGTCTGTCACTGTATTGTTTTATAGGACAGTTTTTATTGTACAATGATTGAAATATTTGTAAAAAAAAAAAAAATTATCATGTGCTTTGTCATTTTCATCATAAACTATCTTCCAATCTTGTATTAATAATTCCTTTTTCAGAAAATACATAGATTCTTCGGTTCTTATTCTTTTATATTTAATATTTTTGGTATACTTTTTCTTCCTATAATCACATTGATAGACAACAAAAATCAGCAGGTGGTCACTGATATCATTCAATAAAAGCCCACTCCTGATATTATTTTCCATAATGTTTGTGAATATGTTATCTATTAGTGTGGCACTGTGTGACGTGATTCTGCTAGGTCTGGTAATTGTTGGATGTAAGCCCATACTGTACATTGTGTTGATAAATTCTTCTGTCAAACTATGTTGTTTTGAATTAATCAGATCTATATTGAAATCCCCACAGATGAACATAACTTTATGAGTTAGTTTTGCATACATTTTTTTTCCATCCAGTCCTTAAATAAGTCGATGTTTGATCCAGGTGTTTTATATACACAGCTCACTACTATATTCTTCACATTGTCCAGACAGATTTCTATTGTAATACATTCAAATAAATCATCCACAGCTACTGACAGGTTTTCAACAACCTTGTATTTCAAGCTCTTGTCAACATAAATTGCAACTCCTCCTCCTTTTTTCACTTTTCTATTTATATAATTTAATTCATAGCCATCCATGGTAAAATCCACTCCTTTCTCTTCACTGAGCCACGTCTCTGATATTGTCACAATATTGAACGGCTCTTTAAACTGATGTAAATAATCTTTGTTATTAAAGTTGGCATAGAGACTTCTGCTGTTGAAGTGGATCATAGAAATATTGAAATCAGATGTGACCATTGTGTTAAACTGTTCATCCGTGTAGTAACTACAGTTATTATTGATGGAGCTAAATAAATTATCAGGGTCTATGTTATATTCTATGTCCTGTGGGTTGTGATCTGTATATTCAAAAATTTTCAGTTCCTGTTGTTCCTGTTTGTTGATCTTTTGTTTCATGTTGTTAAATGTCTTGTAGCAAATGAGTATAATCCTTCAGTGTCCTACAGTTGTCTGATTGTTGCTGTGACTCCAGTTCATAACATTCATTGATATTTGTCCAGTTCCATAATATTACGGCTGTTAATGACCTTGGCTTCTTCAGGTGGTCCGTTTAATTTGATGAATATTTTACAGTTTGATGTCCAGGTGTTTTGAATCTTTTTCTGCTTTTTCATGTACCTTGCTTTTCTGGCTATTTCTGCGTTCTCGTTCGTGAGGTGCTCGTTTATGTAAATGTTCGTTCCTTTCAATTTCCTACCTTGTTTTAACAGCGCAGTTTTGTGTTTTCTGTTCACAAACCTCATGATGACAGCCGGTTTGTCGCCGTTTTTCCTGGGCAGAGGGTGGCAGGTCTCTATGGTGTCGCAGTCCAGCTGAATTCCTTTTGACTGCATGAAGGCCGCCACTTGTTGCTCCGTGGATTCGTCTTCCAGCTCACTTCCACTGCTGTCCGCGGCCACTGCTCTCGCGTATGATTGGGGTTTAATGTGGAGCCCCGTGATGATCACGTCGTTCACCTGAGTATTCTGCTCCAGTTCCGACACTCTGCTCTCCAGATACGCCAGCCTCTTTTCCTTCTCAGCGTTCTGGATCCGCAGCGCTTTCACCTCCTCGACCAGGTCCAGGATATTTCTTTGCTGCAGCTTAACAGCAGAAATCTCTTCCGCCAAGAAATCCAGCGCTTTTTTAATTTCGTCCACCTCCTCAGTCTGCTGAGTTTTCTTGGGACCCATGATCCCGGCCGATGATCGTTGATTGTGATCGTAGGGGGAAAAAAAACACACCAAATAAGCTCCTGCAACCAGTTTTTCAAGCTCGGGGCATTTGATGACTTGCAGTTTTTAAGAATTAGTTTTGTTGCAAGAACCATACCCATCGATAGGGCCGTCTGAATATGTGAGGGTAGCTTTAAAAAGTCCAGTGAGCAATCAGTTATGGCGAGATCTCTATTCAGTGTGGGAGTCCGGCCATATGCTTCAGAAAAAAAAAAAGAGAGAGAAATACTTGACCAAATGGAAAAGATAAATGGGCAATCCCAAAATAAGTGCAACAGTATATCATCATTTGATTTACTTGTGTCACAAACTGGAGACACTGAAGGATAAAATTTATGTAACATGACCTTAGAATAGTGAAAGTGGTGTAACACTTCAAACTGAATTAACCTCTGCCTACTATTACTGAGCATCTGTGAATCTAGAGAAGTGCAGTCTTCTATATCTTATCGGACAATACAGTATTCATTTCTCTCTCCCTGTTTTTCTTAATACAGACAGCAGGTGCAGAATCATCAAAAAATACTTAAATTTAATTATAAGTTTTTTATTTTCTGGTGAAATAGAAAATCGTTCCAACAACTCATGCCCCTTACAAGAGAACTCAAACTGTGGAATATTTTCTCTCACAAAATGCCTCAGTTGCATATAACGGAAAAACTTAGAATGGGGTTGATTATCTTTTGAGCTTAACTGGTCAAAAGAAGAAAAGTTATCATCAATATAAAAATCCTTATTGCGCTAAAGCCCTTAAACATACCATGTAACAACAGTACTGTCCACCAATGCTGGTCCGGGTGGTGGAAGCAGCAGTTCAAGCAGAGGAGACCAAGGCGTTCCCAGACCAGCTGGGAGACATAGTCGCTCCAGCGAGTGCTGGGTCTGCTCCGGGGTCTCCTCCCTGTGGGACGTGCCCGGAACACCTCAAGTGGGAGGCATCCTGATCAGATGCCCATACCGTCTCAACTGGCTCCTTTCAATGTGGAGGAGCAGCAGTTCTATTCTGAACCTCTCCCGGATGACTGAGCTCCTCACCCTATCGCTGAGGGTGAGTCCAGCAATCCTACGAAGAAAGCTCATTTCAGCCGCTTGTATCCGCAGTCTCGTTCTTTGAGTCATTACCCAAAGCTCGTGACCATAAGTGAGAGTAGGAATGTAGATGACTGGTAAATCGACAGCTTTGCCTTAAGAGCTTAGCTCCGTCTTCGCCACAACAGACCGGTACAACGTCCGCATGACTGCAGATGCTGCTCCAATCCGTCTGTCAATCTCTCGCTCCATTCTCCCCTCACTCGTGAATAAGACCCAAAGATACTTAAACTCCTCCACTTGGGGCAGGAGCCTGTCCCCAACCCAGAGAGGACAATCCACCTTCCACCTTTTTCCGGCTGAGGACCATGGACTCGGACTTGGGAGGTGCTGATTCTCATCCCAGCCACTTCACACTCAGCGGCAGACCGTCCCAGCAAGAACTGTAGGTCGTTGCTGGATGAAGCCAGCAGGACAACATCTGCAAACAACAGAGATGAGATCCTGTGATCACCAAGCATGACACCCTCTGTTCCCTTGTTGCGCCTAGAAATCCTGTCCATAAAAATTGTGAACAGGATCGGTGACAAAGGACAGCCCTGGCGGAGTCCAACTCTCACTGGTAATGAGTCCGATCGAGTGTTGGCAATACGAACCAAACTCTCACAACGGTCTCACAACGGAGACCGAATAGTAACAACAAGCCTGATACCCCATACTCCCGAAGCACCCCCCACAAAAAACCATGAGGGACACGGTTGAATGCCTTCTCCAAGTCCACAAAACACATGTAAACTGGTTGGGCATACTCCCACGAACCCTCGAGGATTCTCGAGAGGGTCAAGAGCTGGTCCGATGTTTCACGGCCAGGACGAAAACCACATTGCTCCTCCTGAATCCAAGGTTCAACCAACGGCCGGACTCTTCTCTCCAGTACCTTGGCATAGACCTTCCCAGGGAGGCTGAGGAGTGTGATCCCTCTAAAGTTGGAGCACACCCCTCCGGTCCCCTTTTTTGAAGAGAGGAACCACCTTCCCAGTTTGCCATGCCAAAGGCACTGCCCCCAACCTCCACGCAGTGTTGCAGAGGCATGTCAACCATGACAGCCCTACAACATCCAGGGCCTTGAGGTACTCGGGGCGAATGTCGTCCAGCCACCAAAGAGATTTTTAACCACCTTGGCGACCTCAACCCCTGTTATAGGCAAGTCGTCCCCCTTGTCCACAAGCCCGGTTTCCTCTGTGGAAGGCATATCAGTGGGGTTGAGGAGATCTTGAAAGTATTCCTTCCATCACCCGACAATACCCCCAGTCGAAGTCAACAGCGCCCTACATACAGTCTGGACAGGGAGCTGCTTTCCCCTCCTGAACCACCGGACAGTTTGCCAGAATCTCTTTGAGGTCGACTGAAAGTCTTGTTACATGGCCTCACCGAACTCCTCCCATACCCAAGTTTTTGCTTCAACAACCACCTGAGCTGCACTCCACTTGGCCTGCCGGTACACCTCAGCTGCTTCGGGAGTCTCACAAGCCAACCAAGCTTGATAGGACTCCTTCTTCAGCTTAATGGCCCCCCTCACCACTGGTGTCCACCACTTGGTTCGGGGGTTGCCACCACAAGATGCCCCGACAACCTTGCGGCCGCAACTCTGAGCCACTGCTTCAACAGTGGAGGTGGAGAACTTGGCCCATTCAGACTCCGTCTCCAGACTCCCTCGGAATGTGGTTGAAGTTCTTTCGGAGGTTGAAGACCTCCCGGACAGGGGCCTCAGCCAGACGTTTCCAGCACACCCTCACTATACGTTTGGGTCTACCAGGTCTGAATGGCTTCCTCCCCTGCCATTGGATCCAACTCACCACCAGGTGGTGATCAGTTGACAGCCCTGCACCTCTCTTTACCCGAGTGTCCAAGACATACAGTACGTTCCCAGGTCTGACACGATAACAGAATCGGTGATCGACCTGCGACCTAGGGTGTCCTGGTGCCAGGTGCACGTATGGACACCCTTATGCTTGAACATGGTGTTCGTTATGGACAAGCTGTGGTTTGCACAGAAGTCCAATAACTGAACACCACTCGGGTTCAGATTGGGCAGGCCGTTCCTCCCAATCACCCCCTTCCAGGTTTCACTGTCATTGCCCATGTGCGCATTAAAGTCCCCCAGTGGGACAGTGGAGTCTCCAAGAGGAGCACTATTGAAATATTCGGAACATTATATTTTTTGTTTAAGTTGACTGAGAGTCTTCAATGAATTTCTAACAACACAACTGTGACTTACAGCTTTTAAAGCAATAGCAGAATTTGTAAAAAGTCAAGAAGAAAGTATGGTTTCATTAATGACAGAAGCTCCATCTTTAGCCAAAGGGGAGCAGAATTCAGCAATTCAGGATCTGGAGAACCCCATTGCCAATATATTAGTGCCCTAGCATTAGCTGCCCAAGAATAATGTTTAAATATTGGAAGACCCAAACCACCCTCTTGAATAGGCCAACAAAGATGTTTCTTTGACAGTCTGTTTTTTATAACCCCAGACAAATTCTAAAATAATTGACTCTAACCTCTTAAAAACTTCAGCAGGAATCAGTACAGACAGATTTTGAAAAAGATATTAAAAACTTGGGTAGCGATACCATCTTAATGGCATTTACTCTGCCTGTCATGGATAATGGCAGAGTCCTCCAATATTCAGTATTACATTTTAATTTGTCAATACCCTCTAAGAAGTTTACTTTAAACAGCATTTCTGGATTGTGAGTAATTTTAAGTCCCAAATATGTGATATGATTCTGAACAATATTCCCTGGGTAATTTTTGAAAATTAAATTGTTTCCTGTAAAACTAAGTTCACTTTTAGAACAGTTTATAGCCAGAAATTTTGCCAAAAGCATTTAGATACTGAAAAAGGTTAGGAGTACCCTCTTCAGGATTGGTTATGGTAACAAGTAGATTGTCAGCATAAAAAGTCACAAGACACTCTGATGTACCCACTGGAACCCCCTTAATATTAGGATAACTACGAATACCAATTGCCATTGGTTCCAACGCTATATTAAATTAAAGGGGACAGACAATCTCCTTGCCTCACACCATGATGCAAACTATATGATTTTGATAAGATGCCAAAAACATGCAAGTTAGGTTAATTGGCATTAAACTGGGGATTCTAAATTGTCCTTAGGTATGACTGAGAGTGTGAATGGTTTCACTGGTCTCTCTGTGTTGGCCCTGCGATGGACTGGCGATCTGTCCAGGGTGTACCCTGCCTCTCGCCCAAAGATGCTGGGATAGGCTCCAGCACCCCCGCGACCCAAAAAGGATTAAGCAGAAGAAGATGGATGGAAAATACTATTTATTATAACAGAGGCTTTAGGAGAACGATAAATCATTGGGATCCAATCCACAAAAGTCTTACCAAACCTTCTCAGCGCTTCAAATAAATAAGGCCATTCAGTTGAATCAAAAGCTTTCTGAGCATCCAGTGTCATGACAGCTACTTGCCTACATTTACCCGAATCAGTATAGATTACATTTAATAAGCGGCACACATTGAAAAAAGAAAATCTGCCTGGAATGAAAGCCGCCTGATCTGGGTGAATTATTGTTGCTATATGCTTACTCAACCTATTTGCTAATAATTTTGTTAGAATCTTATGATGTAAATTAAGCAGAGAAAGTGGTATATAGTTTGCAGGCTCATTAGGATCTTTACCCTTTTTCAATAACAAACACACATTAGCCTCATACAGTGAAGATTGGAGTGTTTTTATTACGTCCGCCAAGGAGGTAATGTTTTTACTGGGGTTTGTCTGTTACCAACATAACTCAAAAACTTATGAACGGATTTTGATGAAATTTTCAGGAAAGGTGTGTAATGGCACGGGGAACAGATGATTAGATTTTGGTGATGATCTGAGAGTGCATACCTCCACCAAGGGCTTTGTTTGTATTTGTGCAGCAGGATTACACAAAAACTACTGGATGGATTTGGATGAAATTTTCACCAGAGGTGGTTCTTCTAAACTCAACGTGGATGATGGCCATGCGCGTTCATGTGCGCGCTTGCAGAAAGTCATTGCTTCATATATTTTTCTTCATAAATTCATATCTCCTTGGCATGGCAGTAAAATTTCTGGCGAAGCGGCCCGCCACCGAGAAATGTTACCAGAGGAAGCCCTGCATGGTGTCCCACATGCTGTGGGAGGGATTAACGAACTAACTGAACCTGCAACAGCAGCTTTCAGCGTTGCAGCATAACTTCACAACCTGATCTTGACAAGCAGAGACTGGACAAACTTCAGTCAAGGTCAGCACTTCAGGTTTTTCCACAGGTGACAAGATCGCTGTCATTAATGTTGTGCATCGATGCAGAGGCCCGCATCCTGGTGCGTCTACGAATGGAGAAATGTCCACACCTACTGGTGATGACAGCCAGTGTTGGGTGTGACCAAGCTGCAGTTCTGGCTTGGTTTGAGTGTGCAGGTGTAGTGTTACATCAGGTGGTGGTGATCCACAATCGTTTCAGTGCTGCAGAGGTGCTGACCTCTGACCTCAGACAAACTGTTGAGTTGGTTTTCTTTTGTCCATTTAGATTTACACACGAGTAATAATTTCTCTGTATTTCTCAGTAGTAGTGCTCCATATTGACTGTCTCCTGTTTTTGGTTATGAGACCATTCCACATCTCGTCTGTTTCCTTCCTCAGGCGTAGTCTCTCAGATATGGGGAGCGGCGGCCCCCCTGCCAAGCAGAGGGACATTGATGGAGCTTTGCTGAGGTGAGGTTGACTCTAGGATCAGAAATGTCTCTATAGACACAACAGTCTGTCATTTATTTATAACATAGCCCCGTTATTGGATTTCTCAACAGCGTAAAACCACAGTTAAACTACAGGAAGTTTTTTGTCCCCCCCCCCCCCCCCCCAAATGTTCTGCCTTCAGGTGAACTTTGTTGTGCAGGTTAAATCCACACACAACCAGGTTAAAATCCAGGTTAAATCCACACGTGTCCATTCATGCACTTGTCTGCATGAATGGACACATGTGTTGTAGAGTGCTTCTGGCATTTTGAATAATCCTCTAAAATTCATTGACAACAATATTTTACTGTTTTGGGTTTTTTTCCTCCCACCATGGTTGCAGGCTGGCAGGGGACCAGAGGGCCAGGAGAGACGTGCGTCATGACAGCGACGCTGAGGATGACGATGATGTCAAAAAGGTAAGACTTGAGTGACTCAGGTTTTGCATCTGAATCACCATTTTCAGCTTGGAAGTGGATCGTTGTTAATTCTGGAAGCAGACGTGGCTGCTGTCAGTCAGCGTGGATTGATGGAAGATAAAAACACTGGTTTAATCATTTCCTTCTTGCTGCAGCCAGCGTTGCAGTCGTCTGTTGTAGCTACCTCCAAAGAGCGAACGCGCCGAGATCTCATTCAGGATCAGACCATGGATGAGAAGGGCAAGCAGAGGTAGGCAGACACACACCCAGAAGTGATCTGTTGTCAGAGCAGTTCCGTCAGTGGTGGTGAAAATAAACTGGAGGGTGGCGATTACCTTGTTCAGCTGATATTCTGATTTGGAATTCTGGGTGTTTGTTTGTCCAGAAATCGGCGCATGTTCGGCCTGCTGATGGGGACCTTGCAAAAGTTCAAGCAGGAGTCGAACGTCTCATCAGAGAAGGTCAGGAAGCTTGACTGACATCAGAGCACTCTGAAAATGATTTTCTGCATCACAACTGACAGATCTGGTATTTGTCCCACAGCAAAAAAGACGTTCAGAGATTGAGCAGAAACTGGAGATTCAGGCTGAGGCTGAAAGGAAGAAGGTGGAGAATGAGAAGAGGGAGCTGTTTGAAGAGAGACGAGCCAAGCAGACAGAGCTGAGACTCCTGGAGCAGAAAGTGGAGTTGGCTCAGCTGGTAAGAATATTTTCACTGAGGATGAGTCTCATTTGTATGTACAGTGGATATAAAAAAAAGAGACCAAGATAAATCATTTCAACACTTTTTCCACCATTAATGCAACCTATAACCTGTACAACCCAACTGAAAAACAAACTGAAATCTTTTAAGGGGAAAAATAAGCTTACAATAACCTGGTTGCATAAATATGCACACCCTTAAATTAATACTTTGTTGCAGCACCTTTGGCTGTTATTACAGCACTGTCTTTGTGGGTAGGAGTCTATGAGCGTGGCACATCTTGATGTGGCAATATTTGCCCACTCGTCTTTGCAAAAACACTCCAAATCTGTCAAGATTGCGAGGGCATCTCCTGTTCACAGCCCTCTTCAGATCACCCCACAGATGTTCGATCAGATTCGGGTCTGGACTGTGGCTGGGCCATTCCATAAATGACATTGACTTATATAGCACTTTTATTCTCATCTCTTGATGACCAAAGCGCTTTACAGATCCTGCTGTCCACCCATTCACACACACATTCACACACTGATGGCGGCATGCTACCTAACATCGCGCTTCCAGACCCACCAGGAGCAATTGGAGGTGAAGTGCCTTTCCTAGGGACACAACAGCAGGATATCCGGGAAGAGCGGGATTCGAACCGCCAACCATGTGGTTATTGGACGACCTGCTCTACCTCCTGAGCCACTGCCGCCCCCAAAACCTTAATCATCTTCTGGTGAAGCCTTTCTTTTGTTGATTTGGATGTGTGCTTTGGGTCATTGTCATGCTGAAAGATGAAGTTCTTCTTCAGCTTTCTAGTAGAAGCCTGAAGGTTTTGTGCCAACACTGACTGGTATTTGGAACTGTTCATAATTCCCTCCACTTTGACTAAGACCCCAGTTCCAGCTGAAGAAAAACAGCCCCAATGCCTGATGGTGCCGCCATCATGCTTCACTGTAGGTATGGTGTTCTTTTGGTGATGGGTAGTGTTGTTTGCGTCAAATATACCTTGTGGAATTATGGCCACAAAGTTCAACCTTGGTTTCATTGGACCAGAACACGTTTTCCCACATGCGTTTGGGAGATTTCAAATGTGTTTTTGCAAAATATAGCCAGGCTTGGATGTTTGTCTTCATAAGATAAGGTTTCCTTCTTGCCACTCCACCCCATAGCCCAGACATATATGAAGAAGACGGGAGATTGTTGTCACATGTACTAAACAGCCAGTACTTGCCAGAAATTCCTGCAGCTCCTTCAATGTTGCTGTCGGCCTCTTAGCAGCCTCCCTGACTAGTCTTCTTCTCGTCTTTTCATCAATTTTGGAGGGACGTCCAGTTCTTGGTAGTGTCACTGTTGTGCCATATTTTCTCCACTTGATGATGACTGTCTTCACTGTGTTCCATGGTAGGTTTAATGCCTTGGAAATTCTTTTGTACCCTTCTCCTGACTGATACCTCTGAACAACGAGATCCCTTTGATGCTTTGGAAGCTCTCTGCGGGCCATGGCTTGTGCTGTAAGATGTGACTACAAAAATGTCAGGAAAAGCCTGCTAGAACAGCAGAACTTTATTTGGAGTTAATCAGAGGCACTTTAAATGGTGGCAGGTGTGTGCTGACTCCCATTAACATGAGTTTGAATGTGATTGGTTAATTCTGAACACAACCACATCCCCAGTTATAACAGGGTGTGCATATTTATGCAACCAGGTTATTGTAAGTTTTTTATTTTTCCCCTTAAAAGATTTCAGTTTGTTTTTCAGTTGGGTTGTACAGGTTATAGGTCACATTAATGGAAAAAGTTTTGAAATGATTTATCTTGGTCTCATTTTCTTACATCACAAAAACCTGGCATTTGAACAGGGGTGTGTAGACTTTTTATGTCCACTGTAATTTACCTGTTTGAGCAGCACTTGACCACAGAGGGGACAAAAACTTGTAACAGGAAGAAACGTCATCATATAGAATAGAACTGAAGACGGGTCAGGGTTAGCAGTGAGGGGAAGGAGAAATGAGTTGGGAGACAAAACACAAACTGAAGAACAGTTTAATGCAATGCTGCAGTCTCATATTAAAGGAAACCTGTACTGGTCATTATAACAACATTAATCCTGCTTTAGGTATTACTTACACACGTGGACAAAATTGTTGGTACCTCTCTGTTAATGAAAGAAAAACCCACAGTGGTCACAGAAATAACTTGAATCTGACAAAAGTGGTGATAAATAAAAAGTCTATGAAAATTAACCAATGAAAATCAGACAATGCTTTTGAATTGTGGTTCAACAGAATTATTTTAAAAAACAAACTCATGAAACAGGCCTGGACAAAAATGATGGTACCCTTAACTTAATATTTTGTTGCACAACTTTTTTTTTTTTTAAATTTAAGTTTTTGTAAAGGGTATACAGGTCATTACAGCATTGCATTGTTTACATTTTCATCACATGTTCCCTTACTTTTTGCTATTTGACAACATTGGAAGAATAATTATTACAACACCCTTTTTTTTAAGGTGAAAGAAAAAGTGAAATTAAAGAGAATAAAAAAACCAAACAAAAGAGCAAAAAACAGACAGAAAAATAAAAACAAATAGTTAAAAATAAAAGAGCATCTGAGTAGCGTTGGAATAAAGAGCAGAGCCATTATTGAAATGGTATTTGTCAAAGATTAGATCTAATGGAAGACACATATGCGATCCAGGGTTGCCAAAATTTCAAGAACCCATCCATGTCCTGTCTCAGTGTTGCACAACTTTTTGAGGCAATCACTGCAATCAAACAATTTCTGTAACTGTCAATGAGACTTCTGCACCTCTCAGCAGGTATTCTGGCCCACTCCTCATGAGCAAACTGCTCCAGTTGTCTCAGGTTTGAATGGTGCCTCCTCCAGATGGCATGTTTCAGCTCCTTCCACAGATGTTCAATAGGATTTAGATCAGGGTTCATAGAAGGCCACTTTAGAATAGTCCAATGTTTGGCTCTTAGCCATTCTTGGGTGTTTTTAGCTGTGTGTTTTGGGTCATTATCCTGTTGCAAGACCCATGACCTGTGACTGAGACCAAGCTGTCTGACACTAGGCAGCACATTTCTCTCTTTCTCTCTAGAATACCTTGATAGTCTTGAGATTTCGTTGTACCCTGCACAGATTCAAGATGCCCTATGCCAGATGCAGCAAAGCAGCCCCAGAACATAAAAGAACTTCCATGTTTCACAGTAGGGACCGTGTTCTTTTCTTGGTATGCTTCATTTTTGCGTCTAAACATGGAGCTGATGTGCCTTGCCAAAAAGTTCCAGTTTTGTCACGTCTGTCCATAGGACATTCTCCCAGAAGCTTTGTGGCTTGTCAGCATGCAGTTTGGCAAATTCCAGTCTGGCTTTTTTATTTGTTTTCAACAGTGGTGTCCTCCTTGGTCGTCTCCCATGAAGTCCACTCAAACGACGACGGATGGTGCGATCTGACACTAATGTACCTTGACCTTAGAGTTCACCATGAATGTGTTTAGAGGTTGTTCTGGGCTCTTTTGTTACCATTCGTATTATCCGTCTCCTCCTGTGGCCACGTCCAGAGAGGTTGGCTACAGTCCCGTGGATCTATAAATTTCTGAATATGTGCAACTGTAGTCACAGGAACATCAAGCTGCTTGGAGATGGTCTTATAGCCTTTACCTTTAACATGCTTGTCTATAATTTTCTTTCTAATCTCCTGAGACAACTCTCTCCTTTGCTTCCTCTGGTCCATGTTTAGTGTGGTACACACCATGTCACCAAACAGCACAGTGACTACTTGTCACCCTTTAAACAGGCCGACTGACTGATTACAAGTTTGTAGACACCTGTGATGTTAATTAGAGGACACATCTTGGTTGAACATGTCCCTATGGTCACATTATTTTCAATATTTTCTAGGGGTACCATCATTTTTGTCCAGGCCTGTTTCATGAGGGTTTTTTTTTTTTTTTTTTTTAAGTAATTCTGTTGAACCACAATTCAAAAGCATTGTCTGATTTTTCATTGGTTAATTTTCATAGAATTTTTATTCATTACCACTTTTGTCAGATTCAAGTTATTTCTGTAACCACTGTGGGTTTTTCTTTCATTAACAGAGGGGTACCAACAATTTTGTCCACGGCTGTATAAACCAAAAATGTGTTTATTCAGTAAAAATAACCTCCTAGAGTCAGTATACTGAATAATTTTATCCCATGAAATCCACTCGGTCAGAAACAATGGGAAGCAGCTATCGTCGGCTGGAAGTGATGTACACTCATTGTTTCCAGCTTTACCGCGGCTGAGTAAACGTGTTCAGCAGATGCTCAGTGGGTTGAGATCCAAGCTGAAAACCTTGCAACATGTCCCCGCTCACGGACACGTGTTCGTGGAGAGCCCGGTGCTTGTCGGCCTCCGTCGGTCTATGATGACCATGGAAGAGAATCCTAAACAACTACTCTGCTGGAACAGCACCGCCTGTGGCTGAACAGGCCGATGCGCGAATGGCAGTCCCTGTCACACAGGTCGCACTTGTGGGTGGTCTCCGTGCTGCTGGAGCTGTGGCGGTTCTTCCTGCGGGTCCTTTTTTCATCTGCTGCTGCAGTCGGTCTCTCTTCACCCGCCTTGAGCTGTCTGGTCAGGGTGCCTCTCCATTTGGAGCGGTCTGTTGCAAGGTCCTCCCATCGCTCTGTGTTGATCTCCAGGGCCTTCATGTCTCTCCTGCAGACGTCTCTAAAGCGCAGCTGTGGGCGGCCAACGTCTCTCCTGCCAGTCGCCAGTTCTCCGTAGAGGACGTCCTTGGGGATTCTGCCATCCTTCATACGGTGAACGTGGCCTAGCCAGCGGAGCCTGCGCTGCCTGAGTAGAGTGAACATGGAGGGAAGGCCGGCGCGGGACAGAACTTCTGTGTTGGGCACTTTGTCCTGCCAGGATATGTCCAGGATGCGGCGAATGCAGCGCAAGTGGAAGGAGTTCAGTCTCTTTTCCTCCCGGGCGTATGTTGTCCATGTCTCACGCCCATAGAGCAGTGTGCTGATGACACAGGCGTTGTACACTGCCATCTTCGTCTTGACAGAGAGTTTGGGATTCTCCCACACTCGTGTGGTGAGGCGAGCGAGTGTGGAGGCTGATTTTCCAATCCTCTTGTCGATCTCTGTATCAAGGGAGGGGTTGTTGCTGATCGTGGACCCCAGGTACGTGAACTGATTCACGACCTCCAGCTCGTAGTCGTCGATGGTGATGGTTGGTGGTGCTTCCGTGCCTTGCGCCAAGACGTTAGTCTTCTTCAGGCTGATGGTAAGCCCGAAGTCCTTGCATGCCTGGGAGAAGCGGTCCATCAGGGTCTGAAGCTCCTGCTGTGTGGGTCGCGACTGCAGCGTCGTCTGCGAACAGCAGGTCTCTGATTAGAGCCTCGCGTACTTTGGTTCTGGCTTTCAGGCGGGCGAGGTTGAAAAGCCTGCCGTCAGATCTTGTATGCAGGTAGATTCCCTCTGTTGCTGTGCTGAAGGCATGCCTCAGGAGCATAGCAAAGAAAATCCCAAAGAGGGTTGGTGCATGTACACAGCCCTGTTTCTCTCCGCTGCGTATGTTGAATGGCTCTGAGACGTTGCCGTCGTGCTGCACTATCCCCTGCATGTTGATGTGAAACGATTCGATGAGGCTTTGCAACTTTGGTGGGCATCCTATCTTTGGCAGGATCTTGAAAAGGCCCTCTCTGCTGACCAGATCGAACGCTTTGGTGAGGTCGATGAAGGCGACGTACAGGGGCATGTTCTGTTCTCTGCATTTCTCCTGGAGTTGGTGGATGGAGAATATCATGTCTACCGTCGATCGCGCAGCGCAGAAGCCACACTGAGACTCGGGGTAAACACGTTCGGCAAGCTTCTGTAGACGACCGAGAACAACTCGTGCGTAGACTTTGCCAACAACGCTGAGGAGGGAGATGCCCCTGTAGTTGTTGCAGTCGCTTCTCTCCCCTTTGTTTTTTTAGAGGGTGATGATCTTGGCGTCCCTCATGTCCTGTGGTACGGCACCTTCCTTCCAGCACTGGCAGAGGACGTCATGCAATGGCAGCAGTAGGGCGGTCTTGTAGTGCTTGATCAGGTCGGGGGGTATGCCGTCGTTGCCGGGTGCCTTGCCAGCGGCCAAGCTATCAATGGCCTTGCTGAGTTCGTCGATGGTTGGCTCGGCGTCAAGTTCGTCCACGGATTGCAGGCAATCGATGGCATCAAGGGCTGACGGTGTCACGGTGTTCTGTCTGGAGTAGAGGTCGGAGTAGTGCTCCACCCATCTCTCCATCTGCTTGTTCTTTTCTGTGATCATCTCCCCAGTGGAGGATTTGATGGGGGCCGTCTTGCTCTGAGCTGGACCAAGTGCTTTCTTGATGCCATCGTACATACCACTGATGTTCCCTGTTATGGCAGCGGTTTGAATGTCTTGGCTGAGCTGAGTCCAGTACTCGTTGGCACAGCGCCGAGCAGTCTGCTGAACTTTGCTTCTCGCAGCCCTGAGAATCTGGAGATTCTTCTCGTTTGGGTACTTCTTGTACTCGGCAAGAGCTGAGCGCTTGGCTTCAATGACGGGGGTCATCTCGGTCAACTTGGCATCAAACCAGTCCTGTGACTTCGAGGTCTTCCTCCCAAAGGTAGCCAAGGCTGTGCGGTGGATGGTGTTTCGCAGCTCTTCCCACTTCTGCTTTGCAGATTCTCCTTCTTGTGGTACACCAAGTTCCTTCTCAAAGGTGGAGGCAAACTGCTGAACAAGTTCTGGTTGGGCCATCTTGCTGGTGTCAATCCGTGCCTTTTCCGACTAGAAAAGTGCTATATAAGTGCAGGTTAGTTAGTTAGTTAGTAAGATAAGATAAGATAAGCCTTTATTAGTCCCACAACGGGGAAATTCCAGGATTGCAACAGCACAGGGATAGCAACACTCAGAGCAACAATCAGAAGGCAAGAAAAAAAACAAGCAAGCAAGAGCAGCTAATATACATATGTACATATTACTATAAAATATATATATACACACACACAGACACACAGTGCAGAGCATTGTAGCTGGATGGAATAAAATATATGAATATATGAACACACAGTGCAGAGCATTGTAGCTAGATGGAATAAATA
This sequence comes from Pholidichthys leucotaenia, assembly GCA_020510985.1. Lineage (NCBI taxonomy): Eukaryota > Metazoa > Chordata > Actinopteri > Cichliformes > Pholidichthyidae > Pholidichthys > Pholidichthys leucotaenia. The sequence goes on along the minus strand of CM035842.1, from coordinate 423,523,675 downwards.
TGTAAATATATAAACACCCACAGTACGGAGCATTGCAGCTAGGTGGAATAAATATGCAAGTATATAAACACACACAGTGCGGAGCAATGTAGCTAGATGGAATAATATGTAGATATATAAAAACACAGTGCGGAGCATTGTAGCTAGATGGAATAAATATATAGATATATAAATATAAACACACCCAGTGCTGAGCATTGTAGCTAGATGGAATAAATATGTAAATATATAAACACACACAGTGCAGAGCATTGTTGCTAGGTGGGATGAAACAGCATAACCGTCTATTTAGTTATCCTACATGGTATGATTATGTGCCCATACATATTCTCACCCTCCATAGCGACCGGTATGTTCCTAGTTGTATGCCGGAGAGGACCATTGTGTAAGTCTATTGCATCTTTTGCATTCAAAAAAAACTATTAGTTTGTTACGTCTTTTTGCTATCTCTGCGAGCAGCCCTGCTTAGGTTGTACAGTCTGACAGCCGTTGGTAGGAAGGACCTACGAAACCTCTCGGTTGTGCACCTGGGATGATGTAGTCTGCTGCTAAATGAGCTCCTCAGTGCATCCAGTATGTCCTGCATAGGGTGGAACTCGGACTCCAGCAGAGATGACAGTTTAGCCACCGTCCTTCTCTCTCCTATCTCCTCCATCGGATCAAGGCGCTGCCCCAGGACAGAGCTAGCTTTCTTAATCAGTTTGTTCAGTCTCTTCCTATCGGCTGCAGTAATGCCACTGCCCCAGCAGACCACTCCAAAAGTGATGGCTGATGCCACCACCGTGTCATAGAATGACTTCAGCAGCGCCCCTTGTACACCAAAAGACCTGAGTCTCCTCAGTAGGAACAGCCTGCGCTGTCCCTTCTTGTAGAGTGCGTCAGTATTGTGTGACCAGTCTAGTTTATTGTTCAGATGAATACCCAGGTACTTATAGGATGTCACCATCTCGATGTCTGTTCCCTGTATATTTACTGGTGCTGTGAGGGGCTTCCCATGCCTGCGGCAGTCCACCACCAGCTCCTTAGTTTTCCTCGCGTTGATCTGGAGGCAGTTCCGATGGCACCAGTCCACAAAGTCCTGGATAAGCCCTCTGTACTCAGCTTCATCTCCGTTGGAGATGAGACCAACGATCGCAGAGTCATCAAAGAACTTCTGTAGATGGCAATGTGTTGTGTTGTGTGAGAAGTCCGCAGTATAAAGAGTGAACAGGAAGGGAGCCTGCACCGTTCCCTGGGGGGCCCCCGTGCTACTGATGATCGTGTCGGAAACACAGTCCCGGGTTCTCACAAACTGAGGCCGGTTTGTGAGGTAGTCCAGGATCCATGATGACAGGTGCTGGTCCACCCCTGCGCGCAGCAGCTTGTCCTTCAGGATCATCGGTTGGATGGTGTTGAAAGCACTGGAGAAGTCAAAGAACATGATCCTCACCATATTCCCGGGCTTCTCCAGGTGGGACAGAGAACGGTGAAGGAGGAAGATCACCGCATCCTCCACCCCAATGCCATGCTGGTAGGCGAACTGGAGTGGATCCATCGCTGGTTCCACCAGGGGGAGGAGATGAGCAAGGAGCAGTCTCTCCAGGGTCTTCATCAAGTGGGACGTCAAGGCCACCGGTCTGTAGCTGTTCAGGTCTTTGGGGTGGGAAGTTTTTGGTACAGGTACCACACAAGATGTTTTCCACAGCTGTGGTACCCTCCCCAGTTTCAGGCTCATGTTGAAGATATACGTCACAATCCCACACAGCTGGTCTGCACAGGACTTGAGGAGCTTTGCGCTGATGCCGTCCGGTCCCGACGCCTTCCTCGCCTTGATCTTCCTCAGCTCCGTCCTCACCTGGGTCTTGGTCAGGGTCAGGATGGGGGGCTGTGTGTTGGGAGTGGGGGGGGTGTCGGTGGAGTGGGGAGTGGGCAGCAGGACTTGATTTCTTAGAGGCAGCAGTGGTTGTTGTGCAGACAGGGGGGAGGGCGGTTGGTCAAATCTATTGAAAAACAGATTCAGGTTGTTCGCCCACTCCCTGCCCCCCGTGGCCTGGGGGGAGGTATTCTGGAGCCCCGAGATGGTTTTGAGGTTTCTCCAGACCCCGCTGATGTCGCTCTGTTGCAGCTTGTCCTCCATCTTCTTCCTGAAGCTGTCCTTGCCTTCTCTGATCTTTCTCCTCAGCTCCCTCTGTACGGACTTCAGCATCTCCCTGTTCCCCGACCTGAAGATAGTAGTTAGCCTTTCCAGGCTGTCTATCACGATGGAATTTCTTCAGCTGCAGCTTGACCTTGCAACACACCAATGAATGGTCTGTGTCGCAATCTGCACTCTGGAACAAACGGGTGATTAGCACGTTCTTCAGTGAGGTGCGCCTGGTCAGGATCAAGTCCAGCTGGTGCCAGTGCTTTGAGCGCTGATGTCGCCAGGAAACCTTGTGTTGGGGCTTGGTCTTGAAGAACGAGTTTGTGATGTACAGATCTTGATAAGTGCAGAACTCGAGCAGCCGCTGTCCGTTGTCGTTCATTCTGCCCACGCCAAATAGTCCAAGACAGGAGGGCCAGGAGTCGTGGTCAGCACCCACTCTGGCATTGAAGTCTCCAAGGAGAATGAGTTGTTCAGAGTTGGGGATGATCCTGACAGTTGTTGCGAGATTCTCGTAGAACTCGTCTTTTGCCTCTGGTGTGGCTGTCAGTGTTGGGGCATACACACTGATGAGGGTGACTGGGCCTTGAGTGGTGTTCAGGCGGAGGGTGAGGAGTCGTGCAGAGCCATTGCTGCCCGGCTCAGTGGGTTGAGAGCCGAGTTGAAAACGGTGCAACATGTCCCCGCTCACGGACACGTGTTCGTGGAGAGCCCGGTGCTAAATAAGATCATTTACGAATTATTTAATTGGGGACGGCAGTGGCTCAGGAGGTAGAGCAGGTCGTCCAATAACCACATGGTTGGCGGTTCGAATCCCGCTCTCCCCAGATATCCTGCCGTTGTGTCCCTGGGCAAGACACTTCACCCCCAATTGCTCCTGGTGGGTCTGGAAGTGCCATGTTAGGCAGCATGCCGCCATCAGTGTGTGTGTGTGAATGGGTGGATAGCAGGATCTGTAAAGTGCTTTGGTCATCAAGGGATGAGAATAAAAGCGCTATATAAGTGAATGCCATTTACCATATACTGCACAAACTGTCCATGGAAATGGCCTTCATTGACGGCATTATCCACAGTTACCGCCGGGGACCAGCAGCTGAAGGGGACCTGACGAACAGGCAAGTTCCCAGTCAAGTAACTTCAGAAGACGTTGAATAAATCTTGATATACTAGAATTTTATTTCATTAAATTATATTCAATTCAATTCAACTTTATTTATATAGCGCCATTTCACAACAACAGTCATCTCATAGCACTATCAACTGTAGGGGGGACCCCCACAGTTGCAGAAAGACCCCAGCAATCAGGCGATCCCCTGTGAGCAAGCACTTGGTGACGGTGGAGAGGAAAAACTCCCTTTTAACAGGAAGAAACCTCCAGCAGAACCAGGCTCAGGGAGGGGCAGTCATCTGCTGCGACTGGCTGGGGGGTGAGGGGATAGAGAAGAAGAAAAGAACAGACATGTAGAGAGCAAACAGCACGATGGGGACTCAATCTATGGGAGAGAACAAACAAATGTTAATGACCAGCAAAAAAAAAAAAATTTCATAGAGAGTGAGGAAAGGAGTGAGGCCCAGTGCATTACTGGAGGTCCCCCGGCTGACTAAACCTATTAGCAGCATAACTAAGGGAGGGTTCAGAAACACATGATCCCTTCCTAATTGTAGGCTATATCAAAAAGGTAGGTTTTAGCCCTATTCTTAAAAACGGAGATCGAGTCTGACTCCCGAATCCAGATTGGCAGCTGATTCCACAGGAGAGGAGCTTGATAACTGAAGGCTCTGCCTCCCATTGTACTTTTGGAGATTCTAGGTATTACAAGTAATCCTGCATTTTGGGAGCGTAGTGCTCTGTTAGGATGATACGGTAGTATCAGATCTTTTAAATAAAAAGGAGCCTGATTGTTTAAAGCTTTGTAAGTAAGAAGAAGGATTTTAAACTTAATTCTAAACTCTATGGGAAGCCAATGAAGGGAGGCCAGAACCGGAGAGATATGATCTCTCTTTCTAGTACCTGTTAAAACTCTTGCTGCAGCATTTTGGATCAGCTGAAGGCTTTTTAAAGATGTTTTAGGACAGCCTGATAATAAAGAATTACAATAATCTAATCTCGAGCTAACAAAAGCGTGGATCAGCTTCTCAGCATCACTCTGAGACAAGATGCTCCTAATCTTGGCAATATTACGCAAATGATAGAAGGCAGTCTTAGAAACAAATTTAATATGTGAATTGAAGGACAAATCCTGATCAAAAATAACTCCAAGGTTCCTCACAGAGCTATTAAGAGAAAGAGTAACTGCATCCAAACTGAAAGTTTGATTTGGAAAGGAATTTCTAAGGTTTTTTGGACCAACAAGAATGACTTCAGTCTTATCTGAATTTAATAGCAGGAAATTACAAGTCATCCAAGCTTTAATTTCCTTAAGACAGGCTTCTAACTTGGCTAATTGATTAGTATCATCTGGCTTCATTGAGAGGTATAATTGTGTGTCATCTGCATAACAATGAAAATGTATACAGTGCTTTCTAATAATGTTGCCTAACGGAAGCATATATAAACTAAAAAGAGTAGGGCCTAGCACAGATCCCTGTGGAACTCCATGACTAAGCTTTGAGCTAAAAGAAAACTCATCATTTACATGAACAAACTGGAACCTATCAGATAAATAAGATCTAAACCACTGCAACGAAGTTCCATTAAGTCCAACATAGTGTTCTAATCTATCAAGTAGAATATTATGATCAGTAGTATCAAAAGCTGCACTAAGATCTAAAAGGACAAGTACAGAAACTAGTCCATTATCAGATGCAATGAGGAGGTCGTTAGTGACCTTCGCTAAGGCTGTTTCAGTACTATGATGGATTCTAAACCCAGATTGAAACTCTTCAAGTAAACCATTTCCCTGCAGGTGGTCAAATAATTGCGTAGCAACAACTATTTCTAAGATTTTTGAAATGAAAGGGAGATTAGAGATTGGTCTATAGTTAGCTAAAGCTCCTGGATCTAGCGTTGGCTTTTTGAGTAAGGGTTTAATTACAGCCGTTTTAAAAGCCTGCGGTATATGGCCTAAAGTTAATGAAGAATTGATTATATGAAGAATAAAGCTACCAATAAGTGGGAAGACTTCTTTAAATAACCTGGTAGGAATAGGGTCTAAAAGACAAGTTGAAGGTTTGGATGAGGAAACTATTTTGTCTAACTCACAAAGGTCGATTGGAGTAAACTCATCAAGACAGACATCAATAGAAGGAGTTGTAATAGTTACAGTATTTAAGTTAACTGTGGGAAGAATCTGATGAAATTTTATTATTGAAAAAGTTCATAAAGTCCTGACTAGTAAGCTCTAAGGGGATGCTAGGATTGACAGAGTCCTGACTCTTTGTCAACCTGGCTACAGTACTGAAAAGAAACCTGGGATTATTCTTGTTCTCTTCTATTAATGCAGAGTAATAACTCGTTCTAGCTTTTCTAAGAGATTTTTTATAAATTAAAAGATGATTTCTCCAAGCTAAATAGATTTCATCTAAATTAGTAGAGCTCCATTTTCTTTCTAATTGACGAGTCTTCTGTTTTAAGCTACGAGTTTCTGCGTTGAACCAAGGAGTTAAAAATCTCTGATTAGACTTTTTCTTTTTTAAGGGGGCCACCAAGTCTAGAGCCTGATGCAGAGAAGCTGAAACACTATCCACCATGTTATCAATTACAGAAGGAGCAAGCTGTCTATAGCTTATTTCCGTTGTGTTGACACATGGCATAGAGGAAACAATCTGCATAAATTTGGAAACGGCATCATCTGAGAGGCATCTACTGTGATAATATTTTTCTTTAGGAGCCAAATAGTCAGAAATAGTAAAATCAAAGGTTAACAGACAATGGTCTGACAGTACAGGGTTATGAGGAGACACTACAAGATTTTCTATTTCTATGCCATATGTCAGAACAAGGTCCAATGTATGGTGGAGGTAATGAGTAGAATTTCCTACTTTCTGAGAAAACCCAATCGAGTCTAATATTGAATTAAAAGCCACATTAAGGCAGTCACTATCTACATCCACATGTATATTAAAGTCCCCTACTATAATTATTCTATCAGATTTCAGCACTAAATCAGCTAAGAAATCAGCAAATTCGGATAAAAATTCTGAATAGGTTGATGGGGGACGATAAACTATGGCAAATAAAATTGGGTTTAACCTGAAATTGCTAAAGTGCCCAACACTGAGGATCAGGCCCTCAAAGGAATTATAACATGTTTTTTGCTTTACATTAACTAGTAATTTGGAATGGTAAATTGTTGCTACTCCTCCTCCACGACCAGAACTTCTGGGATTTTGACAGTTTAAATAACCAGAGGGAGTTGATTCATTTAAACCAACATAATCCTCTTGCCCTAACCAAGTCTCTGTAAGAGAAATTAAATCAATCTGATGATCAATTAACAGATCATGGACTAACAGAGACTTGGGAGTTAGAGACCTAATATTTAATAAACCACATTTAATTTTTAAATTATGAGGAGGAACAGAGGCCAAATCATTCAATTTAGAGGCTTTATGTTTACTTTGAGTTTTACCAATATTTTGCTTTATCACTTTGGGATGCTTATACATTATATTTTTATTTACTTTGGAGGGAGCAGACAACGATTCTCTGATGGGGAAGACAGGGGCTAAGCTGAGGGGTGGCGGATGAAGAGGAGCTGCAGAGAGGCGTGTAAGACTGCGACTCTGCTTCCTGGTCCCAATATGCGGGTAGATTGATCAGACCTAAATGAAAGTCATTGTCGCCCCCGACAGACTGCTATGATGATAATGATGATGAGATTTGCTTGTAAAAAATTACATAAAATTCAAACTTTGGGCTGCAGTGTAGCAGTCAACAGTCAGTCGCACAAAGCAATGACTGTGCATCACTACCGTGCTGAAACTGGCCATGGAGGAGGCAAGAAGTCTGTGACCATGACTGACTGAGAGCAGTGACTTGAAACTCACGTGTATTTGAGAAGGAATCGTGACTAAAATTACCGGACGGAACCACTAGTATCATATTTTATCCTTTGAAATAGCTAATGATTAAAATTCTCTACAAGTACCCTTTAACGTGTGGAGGGTGAAAAGAGGTTGTGCATCCAAACTGTCCCTTCACATCTAACTTTAGCTTGATAATAAATGAGTGGAAAATACATTCAGGGTTGGTTTTTGACAGCTTGAGTATCTGCACCTTAAGCCCCTAATTTGCATAAAATAATTTGGGCCTCTATTGTATGCAAATGAGATACAAGTGGCCTGGTGTGTCTCTGAAAGCAAGAAGCTAAATGGTCGCTGCATGATGGGAAACATTAAAACAGCTGGTTGTTTGTGATGGAAACCATGACTCATGTATAGGTTTTTTATTATTATCCCTTGCTGGTTGAAGCCCAAAGGGGGATTATGTTATGGGTCCATCCATCCGTCCGTCCCACTTTTGTGAAATCAACTCCACCTATGGTTTGGGTCGGATTGTTTTGAAGCTTGGTACCATGGTTTGATATACACTGATGTGCCTATTGCAATTTCATTCATCGGATGACCTTGAGATCTCTTCAAAACAGGAACTACTGAAAGAAATGTCGGCTTTTCAAATCGAGTAGTTGTATCTAATACACATCTTGGATGACTTGCGCCCTCACCTAACTATGGGTTTGGGGTAGGAGTGAGCAATATGGCCGAAAAATGATATATTTCTGTGAATTTTCACGATAACGATATTCTTCGCAATATTCCACGATTCGTGGAATAGTTTTTTCTTTTAAATTTATTACAGACAGTTTCACAGGCCAGCGTTAATTATGTTCAATATATTCAGTAAAAAAAAAAAAAAAAAAAATTCTCGTTTTATAAAGTGCAGTTTAGAATGACTTTCAAACTTTTTTTGTTCTGCATCAAATATGACCAGAAAATATTATAAACCTCTACATCAGGGGTGTCAAACTCATTCCATGGAGGGCCAAGACCCTGCAGGTTTTACTTCCACCCAGTCTCTTCAGCAGGTGTTTTCACTGATCACCAATCAGTGGGAAGAAATTCAGAGAAAACACCTGTTGAAGCCACTGGGTGGAGGTAAAACCTGCAGGGTCTTGGCCCTCCATGGAATTACTACTAACTAACTAACTAACCTGCACTTATATAGCGCTTTTCTAGTCACAAAGACCACTCAAAGCGCTTTCATTAATACTAACCCTCTATTCTAAGGGCCTATAGGAAACGGATATCTAGGGACAATTTAGAACAGCCAGTTAACCTAACATGCATGTCTTTGGCATGTGGGAGGAAACCGGAGAAATCCCGGAGTAAACCCACGCAACACGGGGAGAACATGCAAACTCCACACAGATCACTGTTGGTCGGGGGCTGGGATCGAACCCACGATCCCACGATCCCCACAATCCCCCGGCCAAGGGTAAACTGTGCTGCCGCAGTGCTAACCACTGCGCCACCGTGCAGCCAATGAGTGAATGAGTTTGACACCTGTGCTCTACATCTTAAGTGCACTGAGGGGTGGACTGGGACAAAAAGTCAGGTCGGGAATTTGACTTCATCCTAGGCCACTGTGTTGTTGGAAACCAGAAACCACCACAGTTTTAGTAGACCAACATTTTAAAATAACAGGTTATAAATGTAATTATAACCTTCAGCTGGGAGGAAAATTATAAATTTGGATTTTAATACTCAACTGATCTATTGATTATTAAAACAACTGATTGACTCATCTTAATTTAAATCTGGTACTGCTTCACCTTTTTGGAATAAATACACAATTCTGCATGAAAAGGTCACAAATTTGTCACAAAAAAATTTATATTAAAGTGTACATTTATGAAAAGATGTTTAAAAAAAAAAAATTAGAAGAAAATTTAGGAGAGAACGGTAACAAGCAGATAAGAGTAAAGTTGCTACTGCAGACTACATATGGCCTGTAGTTTTGAAAATTCTGCAGATTTTTCTTAAAACATCTGAATAGTCCTGAAAACACTGCCTTATGAATGTAAGAGATAATTTAGCAATGGTTTATGCAATCTATTTATTCCATTTAAAAATGTAAACCCCAAACTATAAGCAGCTACAGCAGGATGATATAACCACAGACAGGCTTTCACCACATCACTTTGGTCTTCATCTCATTTCTATGCTCTGGGGCATGAGGGGGTTTTGGTCATTTAACATATAAATGTATGGGTTTTTTTTTTGTTTGTTTTTTATTTTTTCACCGGGTCAGGAAGAGTCTTAAAACAGGGAGGGAGTGGGCTTACTTAAAACTGTTATTTCATCATTTTTATCATATTGAATATATGCTGGCCTACCTGCTTGCCGTTTCCTCCAAACTAGACTAACTTCTGCAGGTAAATGAGTGCTGCATCGGCCCTCTCTCCCCCTCTGTTTACCCGCGTTAGAAGTCTTCGTTATACATACAACTCCTGGGGCTGGTAACAGATTTCTTTTCACTTTTGGGTGGTTGAATCACACTGAAACAGCCACAACAGAGGGAAAATAATCCTCTGGACACTTAGGATGTCAACACCAACACTTCAGGGTGAAGTAAAACTTTGCCCTGAAGCAGTGATGTTGACGTGTGGAAAGAATGTGGGCAGATTATCCACATCCCTTTACTGTTTTTTTTTTGTTTTGTTTTGTTTTTTTTGAAGAGGGCAGCAGTTTCAAACAGCCTTAAAACCTAATTGCGTCTTCACAACTAGACACAGACGCATGGAGCGCCACTTCCCGTGCCATGTTTGTTTTGATGTTTCTATGGTAACGCGTAACTTCCGGCAGCGTAAGGGACCCACGCGATATTAATTTTTACACCGGTATCAAAATTTATACCAGTATTATCATGAATGATACAATATGGTACACCCCTAGTTTGGGGTCAAAGTTAACATTACAGTTGCACTATGGGAAATGCTACATTTACTATTTCTATAAAACGAGTACCACTAGGGCCACCAAACTTGGTTCACATTGGAGTCCTGACCTCTGACTATGGGTTTGGGGTCAAAAGGTCAAGGTTACAGGGATGTGATTTTTCCGCTAATTCGCAGAATTCCACTTTTTTTATCTTCCAAAATAATAAAAAAAATATGAGTATATACCAGATTCTGGTATATTCCGGGGCAGAGCCCCCCCGAACCCCCCTCACCGGGGCTGTGCCCCGGACCCCCTGCAAAATTTTCAGATAATTTCACCAACCCCAAATCACATCCCTGAGGTTAGCATTTCTTGTGCCTTATTACCGTACAAGTAAGCTAGGACCATCAAACCTGATGCACAGGTTTGCCTTGGGATTCTGGCCTCAGACTATGGGTTTGGGGTCAAAAGGTTAACATTTCCTATGCCTTATTACTGTACAACAAGTAAAGTTAGGGTTACCGAGCTTGGTACACAGGTTCACCCTGTGACCCTGACGTGTGAATGTGGTTTTTGGATTGCAAGATCAAAGGTCAACATCCAAATGGCTTATAAGCTATATCTCAACAACAAAGAAAGCTAGGGTCACCAAACTTGCTACATAGGTTCACCTTGGGATCCTGACATCTGACAGTGGGTTTGGGGTCAAAAGGTCAAATGTCAAGGTTAACATTCCTTATGCATTATCACCGTATAACAAGTAAAGGGTCACCAAACCTGGTACACGGGTTCATTCTGAGACACAACCTCTGACTACAAGTTGGGGGGTCAAAGGTCAAGGCACACCCTATGATCTCTTACTATAGAAGCACCATACTTGTTCCACAGGTTCACCTTGGATCCTGACTTACATCTGTGGGTTGTATATTTGTGGACGATAGGCTTATCATAATTTGGTTTTGCCACAGTAATTGTATTCAGAAGTTTAAAAATGCTCTCCGTCAGTAAGTACTGGGATCTTCAAAGAAAACGGAGGTGGGGGATATTGCACTTGCCTCAGTGCTCTTTTCACAAGAATGGCTTCAGGATTTGAGCATGGAGTAGCTGGTATATACAGTGCATCCAGAAAGTATTCACAGCACTTCACTTTTGCCACATTTTATGTTACAGCCTTATTCCAAAATGGATTAATTCATTTTTTTCCCTCAAAATTGTACACGCAGTACCCCATAATGACAACATGAAAAAGTTGAGATTTTTGCAAAATTATTAAAAATAAAACCTAAAAAAATCACATTTCCTAAGCAGTGTTTCCTCTGGCTTAAAGATCTTGGCACGGTGGCAACATATTTTTCCTGGGGGGCGGTAAACATACTGGAATATGTTAATTTTATACTATTTATTTCTTTTTAAAATTTTACACAGTAACATTGCATATGGAACGTACCATCTGAAGTATTGTACAACCGAGGCTTGAATATTGGGCCAGTTGGGGTCCCACCCAGACATCCTGTGTTTAGACTTTTTAGTGGTGTTTTCCTTCTCTCCTTCCTCTGTCTGAACACTTTCCTCTCCTTGGCTCCTCTCTTCTGTCTCATCTTGCCCTCTCTCAGCTCTAATTCAGGTTCTCTCTCGGTCTATGGTGGTATACAAGCAGATTAGAAAATATCAAGTGTCATGTTTTATCCTGCAGGATTTTTTTGTCATGGTTTACATAAATGGCAAATGTGTATTTTATTTTTTTTTTATTTTTTTTTTTTCCATTGACAGAGTAGGGAAGGGAAAGAGACATTCACAATAGTAATGTACTCAAGCATACTTAAATTATATGATCAGGTTGGTATAGTAACCAGAAATTGTACTCATGTAAGAGCATTGCTTTGAAATTAATAATCAAAAGTAGACAACCAAAAATTTCTACTTGAGTTAATGGTACAAAGAGCAGCCACTTAAAAACTTGAGCAATGACTTCAGTCTTGAAAGTTTGAGGTTTTTTTCAAAAATTTATAACCATTTTCTTAGTTTTCTACTTTTCTTTGTAAATCTAAAGATAAGATAAGATAAGCCTTTATTAGTCCCACAACGGGGAAATTCCAGGATTGCAACAGCACAGGGATAGCAACACTCAGAGCAACAATCAGAAGGCAAGAAAAAAAAAACAAAAAAAAACAAGCAAGCAAGAGCAGCTAATATACATATGTACGTATTACTATAAAATATATATATATACAGACACACAGTGCAGAGCATTGTAGCTGGATGGAATAAATATATGAATATATGAACACACAGTGCAGAGCAAGTTGAAACCATGTTCCTCAAATTTGTAATTTCCTCTTGTAAAATTGACTTTTCTTGTACATTTGAAACTTTATTATAAATTTGTTGATTTTTTTATGACTAATTTTTGTCTGTTTTTTTAAAATAAAATTACTGTTTTTAGATAAATTTAAAACTGGTAATTTTTTTACTTTTACATTTTTTTACAATTTACATTTTTGACCATAATTTTGCAGTCAGAACAGAACAATAATTTAACTCTGATTACAAAGAAAAAATATTAATAAAATTGTATTTAATGAAGTAATTTAACTTAAATGGCCAAGGATGCCATTATTTCTGTTATTTCTTTATCATCATCACAGCAGTCTGTCGGCGGCGACAATGACGGTTTCATTTAGGTCTGATCAGATTCCTCCACGCAGCTCTGTCCTTCGCCCTCCGTTGCCAGGAACTCCTGGCCTTGCTAAGCCGGGTGACGTCCGAGCCGGTATGAGTTGCTTTATATATTTTTTTTTTTTAGAAATCTACTCACCCCCCAGACAGCAGGAAAACCTCCCTTATTTTGAAATCAAATGTTGGCACGTTTAATTCGTCAGCAGCCTTCAGACAAATTTAAGTCACTGGTGAATTTCGGTCACCTTAACCTGCCAGGTACATAATGGGGAACTGTAGCAGACTCTAAAAGACATAATTCACCACAATATGTGTTCATGTACAGAATGATCTGCTTAAGCAGTTACAGTTGTGCTCTCAGGCTTTCTCATCAGGCACCTCTCTAGGCAGCTGCTGAAGGACCTCAGTTTAGCGTGAAAAGAGAGCTAGCGTTTTTAGCTGTTGCTTTTTGTCACTGCCACTGGAGAATAAAAACGGCACGCCTGCTCGTGCGAGAAAAGAGAGAAATTGCCAGTCTCTTCATTCCTGCAATTCCTGCAGAACATAACTTAATATTGTAGTGGCTGGTGAAATAGATCCTCAGCAATTCATCAGTCTCGCTTGCCTTTCCCTTCATATGATGGGCAGCACGGTGGTGCAGTGGTTAGCACTGTTGCCTTACAGCTAGAAGGTTCCTGGTTCGAATCCCCAGGCTGGCAGGGGTTGGAACCTTTCTGTGTGGAGTTTGCATGTTCTCCCTGTGCTGTGTGGGTTTACTCTGGGGGCTCCGGTTTCCTCCCACAATCCAAAGACATGCATGTTAGGTTAATTGGCTGTTCTAAATTGTCCCTAGATATCTGTTTCCTATAGGCCCTTAGAATAGAGGGTTAGTACTAGTGAAAGCGCTTTGAGTGGTCTTTGTGACTAGAAAAGCGCTATATAAGTGCAGGTTACTTAGTTAGTTAGATATGAAGCCGGCTGCATTTGAATTCTAACCACATCTCTTAGCTAAGCGACTCTTCCGTTATTGCTCCCATTTCCAGCGGGTTAAAACCACGATGACCGCCTCCAGTCCTTACATACCTCTTCTGATTTTTTTTTTTTTCACGTTTTAAAGTACTTTAATAAACTCATGTTTCTGTCGCACTTAGCGAGACACTGCCTGCTGACTCGAATTAACTTGCGTGGGTGGGGCGCTTCTAAACTCCGCGTGGATGACGGCCATGTGCGTTGTTCATGTGCGCGCTTGCAGAAAGTCATTGCTTCATATATTTTTCTTAATAAATTCATATCTCCTTGGCGTGGCAGTAAAATTTCTGGCGAGGCAGCCCGCCACCGAGAAATGTTACCAGAGGAAACCCTGCATAAATATTCAGTCTTTGCTCAATACTTTGTTGATGTACCTTTGGCAGCAATTACAGCCTCAAGTGTTTTTGAATATTGTGCCACAAGCTTGGCACACCTGTCTTTGGGCAGTTTGGCCCATTCCTCTTTGCAGCACCTCTTAAGCTCCATCAGGTTGGATGGGAAACGTCAGTGCACAGCCTTTTTCAGATCTCTCCAGAGATGTTCAATTGGATTCAAGTCTGGGATCTGGCTGGACCACTCAAGGACATTCACAGAGTTGTCCTGAAGCAACTCCTTTGATATCTTGGCTGTGTGCTTAGGGTTGCTGTCCTGCTGAAAGATGAACCATTGCCCCAGTCTGAGGTCAAGAGCGCTCTGGAGCAGGTTTTCATCCAGGATGTCTCTGTATATTGCTGCATTCATCTTTTCCTCTATCCTGACTAGTCTCCCAGTTTCTGCCGCTGAAAAACATCCCCGTAGACATCAGTTAGATGAAGAAGGCCCAGATTTGTCCTGGGAATTTGTCATGATGAAATAAAGAACCTGAGATAAAAACTCAGGTGATTGGTCCAACAGTTTATTCAGAAGAGCTATGAGCGTTGAGTCCAGACAGGCAGTTTCATGTGGTTACCAGACTGACTTATTCCTCCTGACTGGGACGGCTGGAGTGATGATGTGGAGTGGGGTGCGTGGCGGTAATGCACCTGTAAGCTGGTTGCCAACCACCAATCAAATATAAAAGGGACTGAACGGTAGTAAGATTTGATTGTGTGAATATTAATTACAGAATTATTGAAAATGAATGGGACATACAATATTAGCAACTGTTTTGGAACCCTTGTTTATTTTTGTCAGATCACTTATTTGTCTGGTCTTTTATGACATATCCGTAGGTGTTGTATCTTGCACTTTGGGGAATGGGAGTTGTTCAGTCATCGTAATAACCTACAGACTCTAAAATTCTATGACCTAATTATTACAGGGATGGCAATTTTCCGCCGATCCGCGGATTTCCGCCGATTTATGATTTTAGCAAAAATTAATATGATTACAAAAGCGCTCGGCGCTTCCCTGAGTGACAGTCTCCCGCGATAACCCGGATGTTATGTACATCCGGGTACATAACAATCGCAGGCAAACGGCCCTGCGATTGGATAGTTGGAAATGATTGGACCAATCAAATGGCTCGTTGTTGCTTTGTCAAAAAAAGTCATGGCTGCTGGAGCAGGTGGCTGGGGAGAGGGAAGTCTGGGCTTCTCTGCTTGAACTGCTGCCTCCGCGACCCGGACCTCCGGAAAAGCGGTAGGTGGTGGAAGATGGATGGTAAGGTACCTTATTGTTACCGATTTTAGCGAAAATCAACACAATACATTAGCGTTCGGCGTTTTCCCGGGTGAGTTTCCCGCGATAAACCCGGATGTTATGTGTAAACAGCCCTGCGATTGGATAGTTGCAAATTTGGACCAATGAAATGGCTCGTTGTATGCTTTGTCATCGGTGTGTTGGCGTCGGAATTTTGAGCTTTCGGTAATATTTTCAGCGGAATTATGAAATTTTTATCGAAGGATCAGGAGTCATCAGTGGCAGAAATAGACAGAAGTGTCAAAAAGTTCCGATGGAATTGGCTTGAGAGAAAAGTGACGGTAAAAGTGAAAATTGGCTCAAAGTTTGACGAGGTAACAGAAACACTCGGACAATTTTTGAAGAAACCAGACGTGTCAGGAAAAGCTTTTTGTGTGTATTGTAAAGAGCTGATTAACTATGGATCGCGTGCATGTGTGGCGCTGTCAGACCACGCATCAAAAGTGAAAAAACATGCCCACTACCTTGCCATTCGGCGGAGCAACTATTCTTTGGGATCAGCGTTTTTGAAACAATCTTCCACAGTAGATAAAGCAGTCAAAGATGTTACACACTGGGGGACTTTGGCATAGATAAAATTAACTGATTTTGATTTGATCAAGTGTTAAAGCATGTGATGGATAATGCTTGTTGGAATATTTTAGGAATGCTATCTTCTTGGAACATAAGTCAATATTATACAGTAATAAGTGGCAATCAGCTGTTTGTTTTATGTCATTTAAGCACAGTTCTGGTACTTAAAAATCATAAAAACCCAGGAGCTTCGGGGGGCTTTGCCCCCCCACCGGGGCTCTGCCCCGGACCCCACTGGGAGACTATGTCCCCCAGACCCCCTGCTAAATTTTCAGATAATTTCCCCAACCCCAAATCACATCACTGGTTCGTGTTGGAATTCTGAGCTTTTGGTATTGTTTTCAGCGGAATTATGAGATTTTTATCTAAGGATCAGGAGTCATCAGTGCTAGAAATAGACAAAAGTGTCAAAAATAAGTTCTGATGGAATTGGCTTGAGAGAAAAGTGACGGTAAAGGTGAAAATTGGCTCAAAGTTTGACGAGGTAACAGAAACACTCTGACAATTTCTGAAGAAACCAGAAAAGGAGATGAAGTTCAAAGTTCAGAGACTGACGCAGCTTGCTGCCAAAAGGAAGAAAGTTTCACATTAGAAGTGACTTGGTGACCAGTGTAAATAGTGTAATAAACTCTTATAGAACTGTTAAATATGTTGGACTAAAGACGGTGAGATAACATTGAAGAAAAAGTAAGTTAACTTTTCATTAAATTTAATGATTTATCTAAGTCTAGTATTTCATTTTTTTAATCATTTTTTTCAGTCTAAATTCTGTTTTACTGAAAACCTCCCAGCTTCAGGGGGGCTGCACCCCCCCCCCCCCCCCGGCCCCCCATAAGTCAATCGACCAAATTAGATTTCAGCTGAAATCAGAATTTCCTGTTGCCATCACTGTTATTATAATTGTTTTAGTTTTTATGTGTAGTTTATGGTCTAGCATTGATAAACTCATGCAGTACTATAACAGGACACGTTCACAAATGTTTGAGACCCATTCTAGTGCATCCTTTTTATATTTTAGCAATATTATAAGTACAAAGCACCAATATTATACACAGCAGAATGACCCGTTTGGCTGCAACTGTTGCATCAGTGTTGCCCATTTGTCAGTAAATATTTAAATGAAAATTATTTATTTCGTTATTTGAGCGTTTTTGTGTCCAGTTTGGTGACAGTCATTGCTTAGTCAAACTGTGCATGTGGCCACATATGATATGCAGTTGATCTGGGCATTCTGCTCTACAATCATGGTGGTATTATTAACTTTCAATTTTTAGACAGCTGTGCGAGCACACCGAGAGCAGCACCATCTGCGATGGCGAGTAGTGGTCCTACAAAGGGACTCCTGTCTACCGCTGACCAGGTGGGCTGGGCTTGCTTCCCTGCAAAGGACCGTGTTCTGCCCGCTGCTTCTACAACACCGGGGTTCTGTAATTCAACCTTATTTATATAGCGCCATTTCACAACAACAGTCATCTCATAGCACTATCAACTGTAGGGGGAACCCCCACAGTTGCAGAAAGACCCCAGCAATCAGGCGATCCCCTGTGAGCAAGCACTTGGCGACGGTGGAGAGGAAAAACTCCCTTTTAACAGGAAGAAACCTCCAGCAAAACCAGGCTCAGGGAGGGGCAGTCATCTGCTGCGACTGGCTGGGGGGTGAGGGGATAGAGAAGAAAAGAACAGACATGTAGAGAGCAAACAGCACGATGGGGACTCAATCTGTGGGAGAGAACAAACGAATGTTAATGACCAGCAAAAAAAAAAAATATTTCATTGAGAGTGAGAAAAGGAGTGAGGCCCAGTGCATTACTGGAGGTCCCCCGGCTGACTAAACCTATTAGCAGCATAACTAAGGGAGGGTTCAGAAACACATGATCCCTTCCTAATTGTAGGCTATATCAAAGAGGTAGGTTTTAGCCCTATTCTTCAAAACAGAGATCGAGTCTGACTCCCGAATCCAGATTGGCAGCTGATTCCACAGGAGAGGAGCTTGATAACTGAAGGCTCTGCCTCCCATTGTACTTTTGGAGATTCAGAATCAGAATCAGATTTATTGCCATTGTTCATGTAGTACACAAACTAGGAATTTGTCTCGGTGCCATGCTGCAACATTAAAAACATGATGAGATAGAGATAAACTAAAAAACTAAAGGATTAAAAACGTGCAATAAGTGTAGAAAAATAAGTAATAATAATAATGGTAATAATGAGTAGTACTAGTCAAGGCAGTTTTAAAAAAATTAGCAAGTAGCAGATAATATGGGGTACCACAGTGCAGTTGATAATGCAACAGAAAAAACAGTGATGAATGACTTGAGTCTGGTTGAGCTGCTGTACATAGTGCACGAGAGTCAATAAGTCACTTAATGTTCAGCAGTCTGATGGCAGAGGGGAAAATGCTGTTCATGTGCCGGGAGGTTTTAGTCCGAATGGACCGAAGTCTTCTACCTGAGGGGAGGGGGGCAAACAGTACGTGACCAGGGTGTGAAGGATCGGCTATGATCCGGCCAGCACGCCTCCGGGTCCTGGAGATGTACAGGTCCTGGAGAGATGGGAGTTTGCAGCAGATTCTAGGTATTACAAGTAATCCTGCATTTTGGGAGCGTAGTGCTCTGTTAGGATAATATGGTAGTATCAGATCTTTTAAATAAAAAGGAGCCTGATTGTTTAGAGCTTTGTAAGTAAGAAGAAGGATTTTAAACTTAATTCTAAACTCTATGGGAAGCCAATGAAGGGAGGCCAGAACCGGAGAGATATGATCTCTCTTTCTAGTACCTGTTAAAACTCTTGCTGCAGCACTTTGGATCAGCTGAAGACTTTTTAAAGATGTTTTAGGACAGCCTGATAATAAAGAATTACAATAATCTAATCTCGAGCTAACAAAAGCGTGGATCAGTTTCTCAGCATCACTCTGAGACAAGATGCTCCTAATCTTGGCAATATTACGCAAATGATAGAAGGCAGTCTTAGAAACAAATTTAATATGTGAATTGAAGGACAAATCCTGATCAAAAATAACTCCAAGGTTCCTCACAGAGCTATTAAGAGAAAGAGTAACTGCATCCAAACTGAAAGTTTGATTTGGAAAGGAATTTCTAAGGTTTTTTGGACCAACAAGAATGACTTCAGTCTTATCTGAATTTAATAGCAGGAAATTACAAGTCATCCAAGCTTTGATTTCCTTAAGACAGGCTTCTAACTGTCCTTCTAAGACCTGTCTTTCCTTAAGACAGGTCTGTAAGCAGACCCCGGGTCCCTGCTGGCATTCCCCAAATTATCCTTTAGACGTACACAATCGCGGCAACATTATAGGATTTTTTTTTTTTTTAAGCACTACATCTTCACTATTCTCTTGTCAAATTTGTCGCTTTTCACGTCTTTTTGTTTGCGAAGCATTGACTGTCTACCTTAAATGTGATTTGAAATTGTACTCTTAAATTGTTTTTGTGCCGTCTCTTACAACTTGACCTGAATTGGTTTCTATATGTGCCGTTTTTCTTTTAATATCTTCCTGCCTGCCTCAAGGATTACAGATGGAAATTAGTGAGCACACTATAATCTGGTACAGACCATCTTTACCCTGTATTTAATGTTTTGGGGGGGGGTTGGGGGGGGGTTGTACATTGTCCCTGATAAATAAACCAATAAACTAAACTAAGCGCATACCTGCCAACTACTCCAGGTTTTTTTTTTTTTTGTTTTTTTTTTTTTGGTTACTTATTTGTACCCGTAGGTAGACTTGGTTTGCAGTCTGGTGACAAGCCACCGGCTGCTGGTCGCTGCGTGCGCGAGCGCCCTAAACCTACATGTTTTTTATTTTGGTGTGTGGGAGGAAACCGGAGAAATCCCGGAGTAAACCCGCGCAACACGGGGAGAACATGCAAACTCCACACAGCTCACTGTTGGTCGGGGGCTGGGATCGAACCCACGATCTCATGATCCCCGCGGTCCCCCGGCCGAGGGTAAAACTGTGCTGCCACAGTGCTAAACCACTGCGCCACCGTGCAGGTTTTGCCGTAATGGTCACGGTTTTCAAGACCCCATTCTGGGTTACGGCTTTATTAATCAAAATTACGGTTTTTCACTAAAAATTCAGTCAAAAATTCTAAATCGTAAAAAAAACACAAAAGCAATTCCAAACACGAGATCGCTAGGAATCGTATCTAAATTTACCTGAAGCGTTTGCTAAGCTAACGCTATCGCTATAGCTAACGCCATAGCTAGTCGTAGCACCTAACACCGATACAAAGAAGCGACTCCGTCCCCGGTGATTGGGGCTCGCCGGAGGAACCAACCGAGGCAACAGTTGGACGGGAGCCGGATCGGAGCTCAACTACAGCGGCGGTGGGCGACGGGACTCGGTGGAGGAGCTGCCGGTACCCCGGCTGGACAGGAGCTCAGTTGCAGCGGCGGTAAGCAGCGGGACTAGCAGCGGAGGGGGCTAGCTGAGGCCCAGCTGGATTCGAGGTCGGTCGGATCGGATACCGGCGACATCAGCAGAGATTGTTTTACTATCAACAGGTCAGTAAAAATGCCACCAAAGAAGGAGGAAATGGAAGAGATCAAAAAATCTCTGAACCAAGTTCAGAGATTTTATCTTCTTGGAACATAAGTCAACATTATACAGTAATAAGTGGCATTCAGCTGTTTTGTCATTTAAGCACAGTTCTGGTACTTAAAAATCATAAAAACCCAGGAGCTTCGGAATAATAATATTAATAATGCTAATATTTGTTTGGCAAATATTAGCATTATTATTATCGGCTAGCTACTAGGCTTTTCAGGTTTGAAAAGTTGGCAGGTATGTAAGTGCTGTGGTGACTGACTAATCGTGACGCCATGTATTATCCAATCACCATGGCCATGATGCCACGTATTATCCAATCAGCATGGAGTCGAGCCAAAACACACACACACACACTGAAGGGCATGAATAGACAGCCGTGGCTAAACTTTTATTGCTAAAAATTGCATATTTTGACTGAGCGACTCCATACTCAGGGATGCACACCCTCCTAACATCAGCAAAGCACTTATAAAATCTGAGGCCGGTCTGTACGGTTCAAGAGATATGCGTGGAACACACACACACACACAGATTTTGTGCATTTATAGATGGATCACAAATATCTAAGGGAAAAATGTCCTGACAAAGCAGTTACAACTTAAGAGACAAAACAAGTTTTCTACAAATTTGAGAAAAGTTACAAACTTGGGAGAAACCCGCTGCAGATTTACAAGGAAAAAGTCATAAAATTTTCAATGGGGGGGGGGGCAAACTTCCTAACAAACTTGGTAGGGTAATTATGCCGTATTACCCAAGAGGGAGTGTGGTATCATTAATATAGTAACTAGTGATTCATTCTCCGTCAGGTCGAAGACATCACTGCTGTTACTATATTAATGAACACAACCTCCACTGTAATATTACTTTTATAAAACAGTTCCACAAGCAGTTTATTAAATGGTAGCAATGCAGGACAAAATATTTGTTTAACCAGTTATTTTGCGCTAAGAAAAATAGTCCTTCTAAATGTAGCCAGTTAACTGTTGCTCAGCACCTCAGTGAGCATAGTGTAGAAAAGAATAGGACTACTGTCATTTTGCACACACAAACACATTAAATATTGTCCAGTGCAGAATTCAGTTTATAATGCGTACCGGTCATCTGTTCATGTGACCACAACCTTGTTCAAAGGTTGTGGTCACAGAGTTCGCGCAGGTGGCTAGTTAGCATGCTAGCGATTTGGCTTCTACACATTTCACTCGCTTTTTCTTGGCATTTTCAGATGAATTAAAGAGTCCATCACCACAAAAGTACTGTGGTTTGCTGATGGAGACAATAAATCCAACTCTAGCTTTTTTTTTTTATATATATATAAACTGATGTTAAATTTCTCGAGGATGTTTACAAAGGTAGGATTTCTGGGTCATGGAGATGATTTCTTTTTAACAGCGCCTCACTGTGGAAATTAAGGTATCAACACAGTATTAAAATTGTCATCAGACAACTGGCACACCTGACAGTAATTAACTGTTGGTCATTAATGGTTACTAGAACACCTTTGAAGCGGAGTGATACATGCGGGGGGAGGCTGAAAGGTTCATAGTGGTCATATTTGACCACGTGGTTTATTTTTCAACCGCAGGGATCCAAGCGCTGCAACACTGGAAGAAGTGTGTGGACCGAAGGGGAGACGATGTTGAAAAATAAACCACATTTGGTCAAATTTGGGCTGCACGGTGGCGCAGTGGTTAGCACTGCGGCAGCACAGTTTACCCTTGGCCGGGGGATTGTGGGGGTCGTGGGATCGTGGGTTCGATCCCAGCCCCCGACCAACAGTGATCTGTGTGGAGTTTGCATGTTCTCCCCGTGTTGCGTGGGTTTACTCCGGGATTTCTCCGGTTTCCTCCCACATGCCAAAAACATACATGTTAGGTTAATTGGCTGTTCTAAATTGTCCCTAGATATCTGTTTCCTATAGGCCCTTAGAATAGAGGGTTAGTATTAATGAAAGCGCTTTGAGTGGTCTTTGTGACTAGAAAAGCGCTATATAAGAAAAGAGAAGAAGAAGAAGAAGAAGAAATTTGACCACTATGAACCTTTGGGCCCCCCCACCTCGTATCCAGTAAAACATCACAGAATATAGTAACTCCTGGAATTCCTGTTGTCCAGTCAAATTGCTCAGTTGGACCTAACTGTTATATAATAGAAAATAAATTCCTGAAGAGTCCAAGTGATTAATTGACCAATGAATAAATTGCTCACAGTAATGTTTGGCTGCAGCCCTGATGGTGCTCTGCCCCACTCTTGTCCACAGCAGGAGGAGTGGACCAGCCACAACAGTCACCTGGTGAAGTACATCCGCACAAAGACCAAACCTCACATTTTCTACACACCTGGAAAACTGTGCTCCGCCACACAGAAGCTCCTCGATGACTCCACCAAGAAGCTAAATGGTGGGTTGATGTTCCTGTTTGGAGCACTGTGTGTGATGGCCCCAGGCTGTCGTTTCTGTAACCATTTTCTTTTCCTCTTGAGCAGCTGTGTTTGAGGAGAGGCGTGATGCATTCGCTGAGCTCATCAGCAAGATGGAGTCACGCCCCCGGCGACAGCTTAACCGTGACCAGGACGGAAACCCAGCGGCGGCGGGGACGGAGCAACCGGCGGAGGGTAAGACAGCAGGTCAGGTAGGGAAGCTGACAGGTAATAAGCGCAAAGTAGAAGTAGAGGAAGAGGAGGGAGAGAATGAGGAAGATGGAGAGAAGGAGCAAGATGTTGGGAAGGTGGCAGTCAGTGAGGAGAGGGAGGAGGAGGTGTTGGAGAAGGTGGAGGAAGAGGTAGAAGGGATGGAGTTGGTTGAGGAGGGAAGTGAGGAGAAGAAGGAAGGAGAGGAGCAGAAGGGGGAGGAGGAGGGGGTCAAAGGGGTGAGTCCAGGTTCAGAGGAGATGGAGGTAGAGCAGGGAACAGAGAAGGAAGAGGTAGAATCAGGGAGTAAACAGGAGCCCACAGACCTCCAGAGAGAATACACTCTGGATCCAGAGTCCTCCCAACCCACCGCACTTGGCCACGAAGAGACAAACACCAGTCGTGAACCCAGTCGCCCTGCAGAGGAACCGGCACCCCAGTCCCCCGTTATCCAGGAGGCCTCTCCAGCCCCGGAGCCCCCCATTACCCAGGAGGCCCCTCCAGCCCCGGAGCCCCCCATTACCCAGGAGGCCCCTCCAGCCCCGGAGCCCCCCATCACACAGGAGGCCTCCCTGGCCCCAGAACTCCCCACGACCCTGACCCTTCCTGCAGAGGAGCCCATAGCCCCTACATTAAAGACGGAGGACTCTGCAGCTGAGACCCAGGTGGCAGAGGTCAAACCAGAGGAAGAGGTGCCACCCAAACCTGAACTTCTGGAGACCTCCGTCACTGTCCCTGCCCCTGCCAAGGAGAATGAGGACGGTGGCAGAGGGAGAAAGAAGGAAAAGGAACTGAGGAAGGGCCGTAGTCGCAGCAACAGCTCCTCCTGTTCCTCTTCCGGCTCGTCCTCCAGCGGCAGCTCCTCCTCTTCTTCGGGATCCAGCCACTCCTCTTCGTCATCGTCGTCATCCTCCTCCTCCTCGTCTTCGTCCAACAGCAGCAGCCGGAGCCGCAGCAGAGACAGCGGCAAGCGCAAAAGGAGGCCTTTAGACAGAAGCAGGGACAGGAAGAAGGGGGAGGACAGGAGCCACCACAAGAGAGGAGGCAGCAGCGGCGGTGGAGGAGGAAGAGACTCAAAGGGATCGAGGGAGAGGAGGAAGAGGAGCGACGAAGGGAGGGGCAGGTCTTCCCGGAGTGACAGAGAGCATAGAGACAGGAAGGACAAGAGACGCTGATCTGGTCCTGTCACCTTCTCAGGACCAGAGGGGACAAACCTCCAGAGATTACTCCTCAGTGAGTCAGTAAAACTAGAACTTTGTTTTAGAAACACCAGATTTTTGTAACAATATAAAGATGGATGACTGGTTATGACATCATCATTTCTGCATTAGACTCTCTCTGATTGGGCAGCTAGCTCAAATGGTAAGGCTTTCAGTCTGGCATGTTGGTTTTATGAAGTAGATGTGATGTGTGTTCTGGCCAGTCGCAATGCTGTAGATGTGAGGGTGTTGATGTCATCAGTGACCACATACCGTAGTTTTATGTTGAGCTTGTTCTCCACTGTATTATTTCTCTCTGAACAATGTCAGGTGTCATTCACACAGATATTGGGATTAGTTTTTGTATTGATCAATAAATCTGCTTCAAAATAAAGGTGGAGTGGTGGAAATCTGGTTTCTTTTTTGAAGATGTTGTACCTGTCAGAAGAAATGTCTTTAACAACATGAAAGCTGGGAGACTGGAGGAACTCTGTAGACATGTCTGTCCTCCATCAACGCAGCAGGACTGCTGGTGCTCAGCTCCTGAAGATGCCAGGCTGCTTTTCCACTGGTGGAGCTGGGGGTTGTAGAGGGCATGCAATGACGTCACTTTGCTTACAGCCATGCCCCCCTCCTTCCTGATTGAGTGGCAAAACAAATCAAAGATGGCTGTGTGTAGCAGTAAAAACGCTGACATGGAGAGGAATACAAATGCTCAAGCTGAAGGCAGTTGGATTCGACAGTGACCCTCATAGCTTTCAAAAGAATCAGTGGTCCGCTAATATCCACATATGGCCAGAAATTGGGTGTCCTGATGTTTATATGGACTTAATTTCGACACCAGGAAAATATACAAAGCAGAGCCTGAAAGCATTTAAAAGCCTGGATGCTTGGTCATACGTCAAGGCAGGATTTGTAGGCGAAATTAAAGTAACGAAGACACATGAATATTCTGGTTGTCTGTGGACTATTGTTTTTTTTTGTTTTTTAAATGTTACCATTAGCTAACCTAGCATTAGCTAGCTATCATTCACATTTTTCCCCCACATCTAGCGGTTACTCATTAATTGTGCAGGTAAAACACAGCCAGTGAATGGCTTTAATAAGCTAATAAATCACCATCCTCTTTACAATAAATAATCCAACATACCCATGACAAAATGAAGAACGAAGCCATGTTTTGGTGCGTGGATTCCAGTTGCTTCTGCCGATTGCAGCAACCCATTTTCTTTAGTTTTCGGCGGTCTGTAAAAGGATAGCTCAGACTTCTTGCAGAATCTATTTGAACAGGCAATTGCCGGGCAGCTCTTCCCCATTTTAGATGTGCTTTCAAGGCACTGAAAGGCAGGAAAGTCTCAGGTTGGTGCTACCGACTGTGTCGGGAAGCTAGGCTAATGCACAGTGAGCCGCTAACTAAGAAAACCGGACTTTCTGGGTGACCTTGC
The DNA here is from genome assembly GCA_020510985.1 of Pholidichthys leucotaenia. Lineage (NCBI taxonomy): Eukaryota > Metazoa > Chordata > Actinopteri > Cichliformes > Pholidichthyidae > Pholidichthys > Pholidichthys leucotaenia. The sequence continues at coordinate 423,497,902 of CM035842.1, read as the reverse complement.
ACTGTAAAAAGTGATTTAAAAAATATCTAAAATTTTAAAAAATAGGGCATACACAAGATTTCAAACATGTCGCCTCAAAAGTTGATTAAACCAGCCTGTCTTCATTTTAAGTGTTTTTTTTCTGCATTCAAATGATTCAAACCAATGGTGGCGCATTTTTTTTGCCACTCAGTGCTGAGTAAACACCATAACTTCTGGGATTATGATGTCATGTGCATGCCCTCTATTCCAGAAAATGGGGTTAACATTCTGAAGTCAGGGTTAAGTGAACCTGCCAGAAACTGAGTTTGTGGTTCATGAACTCTGGTTTTGACTGTGATCAACTTGATTGACCTTGAGACATGTGCATTCACGGCAAACCTAAGAAGGCATGTGTTGAACACGGAGACCACGAGCAGTGGAGGAAAAAGGAGTTGACTTCTGAGTTACAAGCACTCTTGGAGGCACATGAGTGCATTTAAAAAAAAAAAAAAAAATGGTGCCAGCCAAAGATGGGGAGCTGACATTCAAACAACTGCTGACTACATGAAGTGAGTTTTCTGGGTTCTTCACCAGTGGACAGTCTATTGTGTAAGTATTTCTAACTGACTTACCAGGTAGTCAAGTCTCAGTGACATGAGTGTCAGACAGGCTAAGTTGAAGCCCGCTTGGATGTCCTTTGGGTCAAATTTATTTAACATTTTAAAAGTATTCAGAATAACGTGACAAATGGAGTGCATTGCAAGGCAGTAAGATTTTATTACATTTTTTGCTTTTGCTATAAAGATTTTTTTCATGTAAATTTGTGCCTTTTTTCATAAATTTGCAGCTTTTCGTGTAAATTTAAGCCTTTTTTTTATATAATTTTGCTATTCATAGTAAATATGCAATTTTTCCATGTAATTTGAAATAATTTTCCCACAGATACTTCTTGCAGATTTCTTTGTAAATGTAAATTTTTTGTTAAATTTACAATTTTTGTCACATGAATTTGAAGTTTTTTTTTTCTTTAACTAGTTCTAAATTTCGAATCTTAATCTAAACGGAAATTATGGATTTGGAAGCGGCTTAAATGTGCTATTGTCATTATTTTTCAACAAGAATTGGGCCAAGGGGGAGCCCAAGAATTGGAACCTGCGAGGAGACTCATGGACATTGGAATTCATGCGTCTGTGGAAACATTATTGGTTATGATCTCAGGACTTCTATTTTTGGCTGTGAAGTTCCCTGATGCATCAGAAATTGAAGGAAGGTGAGAGAGCTGATCAAAGCGGACCCAGCAAGCTCCTTCATCAAATTCGACCAGTTGGGGAGGGCACGAGTAGCGGCAAACGGTGAACTGAATGACAGTGATTCAGTGGAGGAATACATCTGGAGCCCTGTGCTCTCCATGGAAAAAAGTTTAAGCCTGCACATGGAAATTATGAAAGCACAGAATTGCACGGGTGAGGAAAAATTCTATTCTCTGAGTGCACTGTGCTGATTTGATTTGACCTTGTCTTTGGTGCCCCGTGTTTACATTCCTCCTGATGAAGATAAGCGGAAGGAGCGGCTCTGCCTGCTAACCCAAACAAGACACAGTTGTTATTGTTTCAACAGCTGAACGCTCAAGGACAGTGCACCATGTGACAGTTTACCATCTGCAAGCAGAGCGAGAGACTCTAGACTGTTTAAATCACATGACTTTAACATCTATCCACTGCTAGGAGGTGCCCTCTGCTGTTCACTAGCAATTGACACACCTACACTTGCATTCAACATTACACTACTGACACAATTACTGATATACAGTATATTCACAATACACTGACTCTCTCAACTACTGCTTTGTCATTGTGTGATCTATTGTCTGCTAATTGTGCATTTGAGAGTTTTTTTCTTGTAATCAAAATTTTGGTCATAAAATGAGCTCTATTTTGATCAACAATGCTTTTTTCTCTCTCCTATTGTGTTTTTCCCTATCCTTCCCCCTCACCCCCCCATATGACAGGCGCCTTTCATGGCTGCCGCGTCATTGGGATGCGTCTTTCGTGCGCGCCCAATGTCAGGTCAAATTCCTCGTATGTTTACTTCTTTACTTGTAAATGTGCTTGGCAATAATTCTGATTCTGATTCATTCATGTAATTTTTTTGACTTGGGGGAGAAATGTAAATCAGAATTAGCATAGTTAAAATTGAGCAGTTTGGGTGAAGGAGGAAATATCCAAAAAACTGAATCCCACTGTCATGAACAGATATCCAGATAAAAGAATATCTGGGTTCTGCCCTGGTAAAAATGTAAGTCTGATGACTCCATCCTTCATTATTTTGTGAAGCTTATAATAATGATAATCAGATTATACAGGATGGATTTTAATTTTTCCCATATTGCAATGACAATAAGGCATCACTATTAAGTGTTTTACAGTTTTATCGCCATCATAGTCCAAGCTGGTGTCCTTGTCATCTAAATATAGTTTTCCCCCCCTTTTTGACAAATTATCCCTCGTTAGGCTGTAAGACTGTTAATGCACTTAAAAAGCTGAAGAGGAGGAGCTTGCATCAGCTGTGACAGAAGTGGACATAGAGGGTCCACGGAACTATATGGACAATATATGCCAAGCATCAATATGTGACTGTGGTGTTTGAAGACAGGATCTGCAGCAGAACTTTTCTGTTCCATCAGAGACTGAACAGATCAGTGTAGTGGATCCTCCTCCAACATCTGTGCAGCAATTTGACAATGTAAGAGACAGATTTTATTGATCTTAATGTCAGACAAATTACTGCTAAACAGAAATGAATATTTTACCTTTAAGATCACTAAATGTAAGAATTTCACTGCTGTTGTCAGCAAAGGATCTGTACAAAATTATCTCAGGAAAAAAAAAATCAGAAAATAGATGTGGAGATTAAATATTTGCATGCAGGCGAGGAAGGCTGCAGGTCTGGACAGCATGAGCTCGAGGTTCAAGTCCTGCACAGACCAGCTGTGCGGGCTTGTGGAGCACATCTTCAGCCTGAGCCTGAAGCTGGTAAGGGTACCACAAGCTGTGAAAAACATCCTGTGTGGTACCCATACTGAAGACCCCGCACCCCAAGGACTTGAACAGCTACAGATCAGTGGCCCTCACATCACACTGAATGAAGACCCTGGAGAGGCTGCTCCTCGCCTACCTCCACCCCCTGGTGGGACCAGCAATGGATCCACTTCAGTTTGCCTACCAGCATGGCATCGGGGTGGAGGATGCAGCGATCGTCCTCCTACATCATTCCCTGCCCCACCTGGAGAAGCCTGGGAGCACTGTGAGGATCGTGTTCTTTGATTTCTACACTGCTTTCAACACCATCCAACCAGTGATCCCGAGGGACAAGCTGCTGAGCGCAGGGGTGGACCAGCACCTGTCATCGTGGACCCTGGACTACCTCACAAACAAAAAGGACCACAGTTTGTGAGAACCCAGGACTGTGTGTCTGACACCCTCATCTGCAGTACAGGAACTGTTCTGGCTCCCTTCCACCCTCTACACTGCTGACTTTTCACACAACACACCACACTGCCATCTACAGAAGTTCTCTGACAACTCTGCGATCATTGGCCTCATCTCTGACGGGGATGATGCGGAGTACAGAGAATTATCCAGGACTTTGTGGACAGGTGCCTATGGAACTGCCTCCAGATCAATGCGAGGAAAACCAAGGAACTGGCGATGGGACTGCTGCAGGCAAGGAAAACCCTCCACAGCACTGGCAAACATCCAGGGAACAGACATTGAGATGATGACATCTTACAAGTACCTGGGTGTTCACCTGAACAATAAACTGGACTGGTCACACAACACAAACAAGAAGGGGCAGCGCAGGTTGTTCCTCCTGAGGAGACTCAGATCTTTTGGAGTGCAAGGGGCACTCCTGAAGACCTACGATTCGGTGGTGGCATCAGCCATCACATTTGGAGTGGCCTGCTGGGGCAGTGGCATCATGGCAGCCAACAGGAAGAGGCTGAACAGGCAGATCAAAAAAGCTAGCTCTGTTCTGGGGCACCGCCTCTACACAGTGGAGGAGCTAGGAGAGAGAAGGATGGTGGCTAAGATGTCATCTTTGTCATGTCATCTGGGCGGTGCAGTGGCGTAGTGGTTAGCACTGCGGCAGCACAGCAACTCACCCTTGGCCATGGGATCCCTGGTTCGATCCCAGCCCCTGACCAACAGTGATCTGTGTGGAGTTTGCATGTTCTCCCCGTGTCTGTGTGGGTTTACTTCGGGAGTTCTCCGGTTTCCTCCCACAGACCAAAAACATGCAGGTTAGGTTAATTGGAGACTCTAAAGTGGCCCTAGGTGTGAATCTGTGTGTGAATGGTGAAGGGATAGCGCTGTACCGTGGCTGCTTCATCCATCCAGGTGGATGCCCTCAATTTCCCCTCTGGGGATCAATAAAGTATACAAAATCAAATCAAAAATCTTTGCTGGAGTCCGAGTCCCACCCCATGCGGGACACGCTGAACGCACTGAGGAACTCATTCAGAGGTAGGCTGTGCCATCCTAGGTACACGACTGAGAGGTTCCGTAGGTCCTTCCTACCTACAGCTGTCAGACTTTATAACCTAACCAGGGCTGCCTGTAGAGGTTGTAGTAAATGTACTATATATAACTTTGCACAATAGAGATCATCCCCTCCAATACACAACTAAGACAACAACAATTATTATTTGAGGGTGGCAACAACTTTGTTGATTCAAATGTGAAATATACTGTCTGGGTACATATTCATATTCTGTAGCGTAATTTAACAAACTGTAATGCTGTTGATATCATCTAGCTGCAGTGCTCCTGCACTGTGTATAGAACTGTGTACATGTGTATATTTATTTACTGCTTTGGCTAACCAGTTCTTATCTTATTATCTTATTACTATTGCTCTGAGTGCTGCTATCCCTTTGCTGCTGCAATCCTGGAATTTCCCCCATTGTGGGACTAATAAAGTCTTATCACTCTATATATATAATTCAAGAAATCTGTGTTTGTCTGTCTGTGTAACGATCATTCAAGATTCAAAGGCTTTATTATCATGTGCACAGTTAAGAAATGCTACATTTCCTGAGCAATGAAATTCTTACTTTGCTCTCCGAACAAATGCCAAGATAAAAGGTGCAGAAACAACAATTCTGATAAGGTCATGACACACTAACACAGTAACAATCCTGACGCTAATGGATGCTAATAACACACACACCAACACACAGGCAGTTAGGACTCCTTAAGCACACCTTGATACTAAATACTAAAACTAATGAGTACTAATACCACTATGTACAGTGTGCAAATGAGCACTCTGCAACCTGATGTGAACCTGAGATGGCATAGACCTGTGTACAATGTGCAAATGAGCAGTGTGCAACGAGCAGTGTATAATTACAAATTAGTAGACAGATCTAAACTTGGTGAATAGAGGCGTGTAGAAACCAGAAGATGGCAGCAATGCAGCAATACGGATGCCAGCTGCCGTTAAACTCAAGAAGTACCCGGTGCTAATTTCTGTAATGGTAGTACCAGTAGACTGTGCATGATAAGTAGCAGCAGAGATGATATGGACATCGTGCTGCATTGGTTAGCACTGTTGCCTAAGAGCTAGAAGGTTCCAGTGTAGAGGATGCCTTTCACAAACGAGACTGAGTTTATTTCTCAGGGTTGGTTTATTGAGAGGTCACATCCTCCAACAAGAACAGAATCTCAGAAAAGAGGTAGAACAATCATCCTTCACAGTTCTTATACCCTCCAAAGACACAAAACCCCCAACATCAAATAACACACCCCCAACCCACAGTCCTTGAGCAAACATACAGCCCCCGAGGCTCCTTGGCGTCTCCATTGTCTCTCTCATCCTTCTAGCCTCCGGGGCTCCTGCTGGGACATTCTCTCCCACTTCTCGTCTCCTAAGCAACCAACTTCACACCTCCCGTAGGTCTCTGCAGGGTCAGGTCCTCTTTGGCCATTGAGACGTGAAGCTTCCAGAATATGCACCGTCATGCCTACTAGGTATATGTGGGTGAATATGAATGCCATATATGCGCTCTAAATATGCGCCATACCAGGTTCAAATCCCCAGGCTGGCAGGGGTAGGAACCTTTCTGTGTGGAGTTTGCATGTTCTCCCTGTGCTGCGTGGGTTTCCTCCCACAATCCAAAGACATGCATGTTAGGTTAATAGTGGGATACTAAACTGCACTGACTTACGGAAACGTTCACCGTTTGGTTCTTCTTCAGCTTCTTGGGGTCAATCTGAGCGACGACCACGTCCGGACACAGACGCCTCCAGCCTGAACACATGCACACCATCACAACATTTTCACTATTTCATTTGTTTTTCATACCATCATTTCAAAAGTAAACTTCATATACTTTATATTCTTACAGGTAAAGGGCAAAGACATGCATGTTAAGTTAATTGGTTGTTGTAAATTGTCCCTAGATCTCTGTCTCCTATAGGCCCTTAGAATAGAGGGTTAGTATTAGTGAAGTGCTTTGAGTGGTCTTTGAGACTAGAAAAAGTGCTATATAAGTACTGGCCCTTATCAGACGGGTGAGACTATTATCTACTGTACAGGTGAGCAGTGTGCAAATTTAGCAGCCGGTGTGTGAGTTCCTATATACAAAGTTGTGTTACAGAGTTTTGGGAGTTATCTGTTCAGGAGTCTGATGGCAGTGGGAAAGAATGAGTTCTTCAGTCTGGTTGTCCTGCATTTCATACTTCAGTACCTCCGGCCTGACAGTAGAAGTGTGAACAGTCTGTGTTGGGTGTGGGTGGGGTCCTGGAGGATGGCGTCAGCTCTCCTTTGGACTCTGTGGTGGTAGATGCTCTGCATAGAGGGGAGTCCTGATGATCTTCTCCGCTGTCTTCACCACTCTCTACAGGTGTTTGCGGTCCAGGGCAGTGGTGCTGCCGTACCACGCAGTGATGCAGTTGGTCAGGATGCTTTCGATGATGCAGCTGTAGAAATTGTTGAGGATCCTGGAAGACATGCCAAACTTCTTCAGCCTCCTCAGAAAGTACAGTCGCTGTTGAGCTGTCTTAACCAGCTCTGTGGTGTTGTGTGTCCACTTAAGGTCCTCGCTGATGTGGATGCCCAGGTATTTAAAGCTGCTCACTCTCTCCACCTCAAGCTTCCGGATGAACAGCGGCCGATGGGGTCTCCTCCTCCCTTTCCTCATGTCCACTATCATCTCCTTTGTCTAGTCCGTGTAGAGGGTGAGCCTGTTGTCCACACACCATGACACCAGGTTGGCCACCTCCCTCCTGTAGGATGTGTCGCCATCACTAGTGATGTGTCCTATCACTGCTGTGTCATCCGCAAACTTTAGGATGATATTGTCCTTGTGGGAGGCAACACAGTCATGGGTGAAGAGGCTGTAGAGGATGGGGCTGAGAACACAACCCTGTGGGACACCTGTGTTTGTGATGATGCTGGCTGAGGTCCTGTTACCTATCCTGACAGACTGGGGTCTGCCAGTTAGAAAGTCCAGTAGCCAGACGCAGAGAGTGGGGTGCAGGCCAAATGAAGACAGTTTGTCAGTGGGTTTGTGGGAGATGACCATGTTGAAGGCAGAGCTGTAGTTGACAAAGAGCATCCTAATGTAGGAGTCTTTATCTTCCAGGCAGGAGAGAGAACAATGGAGTGCTGTAGCGATGGCATCTGAGATGGACCTGTTGGGCCGGTAGGTGTACTGCAAGGGATCCAGGGTGCCCGGTAGGCTGTCCTGAATTAGGGGCAGCTCCACTCTATCGAAGCACTTCAGGATGATTGGAGTGAGTGCTACCGGTCTGTAATCATTCAGACATTTTGTGGAGGGGGATGATGGTTGACGTTTTGAAGCAGGAGGGGACTATGTTCTAGTTGAGGAAGAGGTTGAAGATTGTCTTGAGAACGGCAGTCAACTTGGCAGCGCATGTTCTGAGGGCCCGCCCAGGTATGTTGTCTGGTCCTGCTGCCTTGCGGGGGTTGATATTCCTTAGTGCTTTGTTTACCTGGCCTGGTGAGACTCTTGGGGGTGGGGGGGGTCTCTTCTCTGTGCTGTGGCTGGTGGTCTCAAAGCGGGTGCAAAACATGTTGAGATCATCCGGCAGGCTGTCTTTAGAGCTAGTGGTGCTGCTGTTGGTCCTCTTGTTGTCTTTAATGTGTTGCAGGCCTTGCCCTTGCACTGGGTCAGGAGTGGAGTAGAGACTGTCCAGCTTTTCTTCTTCTTTTAGATTTGATTGACGGTTGGCAACCAGCCCACAGGTGCATTACCGCCACTGACTTGATTATCATCATTCTATATCTCTGTATAAGGAGTTTTTACAAGGAGTTCTGAACAATCATCTTCTTCTTCTTCTTTTAGACTTGACTGGTGGCTGGCAACCAGCCCACAGGTGCACCACCGCCACGTACTTCACTCTATATCTGACATGGTTCAGGTGACCAACAGACAGACATGACTCAGAATTAACACAATTAACGTCCTTTATTTGTTAACGTGAGTGCGTGGATGCGTGAGTGCGGTTATGAGGTGTAATGTAGTGTGTGCAATCTGTGTATTCCTGCTGGGCCGGCAGAGCACCGTACAGACTGGCAACCCTGAAACAGAGACAAGGGCCGTTAGCAACAGTACACCTATGCGCACGTTAGATGTTACTGGGCTTACTGTCAACAGATGTAGGTGAGTCTTCAGGTCACACCGAAGCTGCAGCCAGGGAGACAATGTCTGTGGGCTACCTAGCAGGTAAGGGATAAGTCCGCCGTCTGGAGAGAGAAGGAGGTCCGTCGTGGCGGGCTCCGCCTGTGCACAGGGGAAATGGACAGGTTAGAAGCTATAGAGCTTACTTGGTTGTTGGTCCGGGCAAATAGACCTGGACGTCATTCTGCTGGGCTTGGAAGCCGGAGGCAGGAGAATTCAGTGCAGGGAAGCACAGAGGCAGATTGTGGCGTGATTCACCAAAGAAATCAGACGACTCTGCGCCCAGCACTGATCCTGATGGGAATAAATAGGCCGCAGGCAATAACCGGCAGGTGCGCACACAGGTGCCGTGATTGGTGGCCATGACAGTACTCCCCCCCTACGGCACGCCTCTCGGTGTGCGTTCCAACCTGCCCGGGTGCGTCCGATGGAAGTCCCTGATGAGTTGCTTGTCGAGCACGAGGGCAGGACGCACCCAGGACCTCCACTCCGGCCCGTAGCCCTCCCAGTCCACCAGATACTGCAAGCCACGCCCCCCGCGGCAGACGTCTAGGATGGACGTGACAGGCCACACTGGGTTGCCGTTGATCACCCTCGGTGGAGGTGGAGACCTGGGAGGGGGACACAACGGGCTGGAGGAGACAGGCTTAATCTGAGAGACATGGAAAGTTGGACAGATGCGGAGGGAGTGGGGGAGAGTTAGACGCACAGACACTGGGTTAATAATACGACATATTGGGTACGGGCCAATGAACCGCTGGGCGGTCTTCTTACGCTCTGCCTTCAGGTTGATGTTCTTGGTAGAGAGCCATACCTGTTGACCCACCTGATAAGTCAGGCCCAGAACCCTGTGCCGATTCGCCACCGCAGTGTTGCGCTCTGCCGTCTGTTGCAGTGCCTTCCTGGCTGCCTTCCAAATCCGCTGACAGTGTCTTAGATGCGCCTGAACTGATGGGATGGCAATGTCCCCCTCCTCTTCGGGAAACAGCGGGGGGTTGTAACCCAACAACGCCTCAAAGGGGGACATTCCGGTGGCAGTGGACACCGTTGTGTTGTGAGCGTATTCGATCCAAGGGAGGTGTGTGCTCCATGATGCAGGATTGGCGGCAGTGATGCACCGCAGCGCTGCTTCCACCTCCTGGTTGGCTCGTTCACATTGCCCGTTGGGTTGCGGGTGATAGCCGGAGGACAAGCTCGCCGTAGCCCCTAAAGCGGTGCAAAAGGCCTTCCAAACTTTGGAGATAAACTGGGGCCCTCAGTCCGACACTATGGAATATCATGCTGAACCAGCAGATCAGCTGTCTCCTTGGCAGACGGATGAAATGAGCCGCCTTAGAAAATCTGTCCACCAGCATGAGGATGGTGGTGAAGTTGTTGGACGTGGGGAGGCCTGTGACAAAATCCAACGCCACGTGGGACCATGGTCTACCCGGGATAGGGAGGGGGCAGAGCAGCCCGGCCAGCGGCGATGAAGATGTCTTCCCCGTAGCACACTCTGTACAGGCGCGGATGTATTCCCCCACGTCCTTCTGGCGGGATGGCCACCAAAACGACCTTTGTAGGAGCGCCACCGTGCGTGCCCTACCAGAATGGCAGGCGAATTTTGAGGTGTGCCCCCACTGGATGACCTCCCCTCGGACTGCTGTGGGAACAAATAATTTGCCCGCTGGACCCCTCCCTGGGTCACCTTCGTCAGACTGCGCCCTTATAACCTTATCCCAGATACCCCAAGCGAGGGCGCCCACGACACATGCTGGGGGGAGGATGGGATGCTCGGCCTTCTCTGCTGTCTCCGGGGCGAACTGACGGGACAGGGCATCGGGCTTGGTGTTCTTTGACCCAGGGGGGTAGGTGATGGTAAAGTTGAACCGTCCAAAAAACAGCGACCTGCGGGCCTGTCGGGCGTTCAGCCTCTTGGTGGTCCGAAGGTACTCCAGGTTCTTGTGGTCGGTCCAGACAATGAATGGCTGTGACGCTCCTTCCAACCAATGCCTCCACTCCTCCAAGGCCAGTTTCACTGCCAACAGCTCCCTATCCCCGATGTCGTAATTTTGTTCCGCTGGGGACAGGCGGCGGGAGAAGTAGGTGCAGGGGCGGGTCTTACCATCTGCCGGAGAACGCTGGGACAGCACAACCCCTACCCCAGAATCCGAGGCGTCCACCTCCACCAGGCACTGAAGGGTGGGATCCACCTGTGTCAGGATAGGCGACGATGAAAATCTAACCTTTAATTCCGAGAACGCAGCGTCCGCTTCTTCCGTCCAGCGAAAGGGAACCTTGGTGGAGGTCAAGTTGGTGAGGGGGAGGGCGATGCGGCCGTAGTCCTTAATGAACCGGCGGTAGAAGTTCGCTAAGCCCAAAAACTGCAGCAGCTGTTTCCTCGATGCGGGGGTGGGCCAGTCCACCACCACCTTCACCTTTGCTGGGTCCGGGATGATCTCCTTTGGGGCAATAATAAAGCCGAGGAAAGAGGTCCTGGAGACGTGGAACTCACATTTCTCTGCCTTGATGTAGAGTTTGTTCTCCAGCAGTCGCTGCAAGACTCGCCTGACGTGCACGCGATGCTCTTCCATGGACTGGGGAAATATTAAAATGTTGTCAAGGTAGACAAACACAAAAGTGCCCAGAAAATCTCTCAAAACATCATTAATAAGACGTTGGAAGATGGCCGGAGCATTGGTCAGCCCGAACGGCATGACCAGATATTCAAAGTGCCCACTAGGGGTCCTAAAGGCCGTCTTCCACTCATCCCCCTCACGTATCCGCACCAGGTGATAGGCATTGCGCAGATCTAATTTGGTGAAGCAGCAAACCCCCCGGAGGGAATCAAATGCAGAGTTAAGGAGGGGGAGAGTATACTTATCCTTGATAGTGATGTTGTTAAGTTCTCTGAAGTCGATGCAGGGCCTGAGGGAGCCGTCCTTCTTCCCCACGAAGAAAAACCCCGCCCCCACCGCCGAAGATGAAGATCTAATGATACCTGAACTGAGGGACTCCTTAATATATGAGTCCATGGCTGCGCGCTCCGGAGCAGACAGGTTGTAAAGTCTGCTAGATGGCAGAGGAGCGCCGGCCCGCAGATTAATAACGCAATCATACGGTCGGTGAGGGGGGAGGGAAAGGGCTTGGGATTTACTAAAGACGGCCCCAAGGTCATGGTACTCCAGAGGCACTTTAGACAGATCCGGGGGAGGAGAGGCGGGGACATCCAAATGTGTGGCAGGCGAGCATGCAGTGGACTGCAGACAGGCACTCAGGCAGAAAGGGCTCCACGACACAATATTTCCCGAAAGCCAGTCAATGGTAGGGTTGTGCAGATGCAGCCAAGGGTAGCCCAGAATGACCGGGGACGATAACACCGGTAGGACAAATAAATTTAGCTCCTCCCGATTATTGCCCGAAATGATGACTGGCACCGAGGTGACCCGATGAGTGACAGTAGCCAACACTGCCTTAGACAGGGCAATAATTTTAAGGGGAGCTTTCACCAGCTGCATAGGTAGACCCAGACGGGTTGCCAGACTCCTAGAAATGAAGCTCTGCTCGGCCCCTGAGTCAATGAGTGCATGTGTATTATGTTCTTTGTGACCAAAGCAAAACCGAATAGGAATGAGAAAGCGGGTGAGGGGATTGCTATCTTTTACGTCCATGAGGCCCCCTACTTTGATGCACGAACTTCCCCTTTTTGGCCGCCTAGGACAAGAATTCAGGTCATGCTCCTCGCTCCCGCAATAGACACACAACCCCAACTCACGGCGGCGCTGTCTCTCCTCAGCAGAAAGTTTCGACCCACCCACTATTATAGGTTCTTGGTCCTCAGAGAGGTCAGTGGACAGGAGGGCCAGTAGGGGGGACTGGAGAGCTCGGCATGGCTTATTCTCCGTATGGCCGGAAGTCTTACGTTCTGCCGCTCGTTCCCTCAGACGGTTGTCAAGGCTAATGGCCAGGGAGATACACCCCTGCAGCAGAATCAGAATCAGAATCAGAATCAGCTTTATTGGCCAAGTATGCACAACACATACAAGGAATTTGACTTTGGCTAAAAACTTGCTCTCGTTGTTCAGGTGAAGGATTTAAATAAGGATTCAATGACAACCACAGTATGTACAGTAAATTACAGTCTGTCCACGTTTCTATAAAAGGATGCAAATATATACAGGAATATATGCAGTTATTTACTCGGACTAACCACACTTTGCAGAAATATATGAAAAAATATACAATCACACAGTATTTCAATGTGGACTCAGATTCAGTGATATAATGTGAATGAAGTAAAAAGCAGTGTGAGAGTTATGTGCAATGTAATAATGGATGAAAAGTCATGAGTACAGCAACAGGTAGGACTAGGTGAATGTTAGGAGTTCATCAGAGTGATGGCTTGAGGAAAGAAACTGTTCCTGTGACGGGTGGTTTTGACCTTCAGTGATCTGTAACGACGACCAGAAGATAGAAGTTCAAACAGTTTGTGGCCGGGGTGTGATGGGTCAGCACAGATGTTTCCCGCCCGTTTCCTGGTTATGGACCGATATAAGTTCTCAATGGAGGGTAGGTCGGTACCAATGATCCTCTCCGCAGACTTAATGATCCGCTGCAGTCTGGTCTTGTCCTGTTTAGTGGCAGATCCAAACCAGACAGTGATGGAAAAGCAGAGGACAGATTGGATGATGGCGGTGTAGAAGACAACCAGCAGCTCCTGAGGCAAATCAAACTTCTTGAGCTGACGCAGAAAAAACAACCTCTGTTGGGCCTTTTTCCGGACAGTGTCAATATGGGAGGACCACTTCAGGTTCCGGGAGATTGTGGTACCCAGAAACTTGAAGGAGTCCACAGTGGACACTGTGCTGTTGAGGATGGTGAGTGGGGGGAATGAAGGGGGGTGTCGCCTGAAATCCACAGTCATCTCCACCGTTTTGGCTGGGTTAAGTTCAAGATGGTTCTGGCTGCACCAGAGGATCAGCTGCTCCACCTCCCGCCTGTATGCAGACTCATCATCATCCCGGATCAAACCGATGACTGTGGTGTCGTCCGCAAACTTCAGGAGCTTCACCGAAGGGTCCTCTGAGGTGCAGTCGTTGGAGTAGAGGGAGAAGAGCAGTGGGGAAAGGACACATCCTTGGGGGGCGCCAGTACTAATTTTTCGGGAGCTGGATGTAAATCTCCCTAGCTTCACCTGTTGCCACCTGTCAGTCAGAAAGCTGGAGATCCACTGGCAGGTGGAGGGGGGCACCTTGAGCTGGAGGAGTTTCTGATGAAGAATGCCTGGGATGATGGTGTTGAACGCTGAGCTGAAGTCGACAAACAGGATCCTGGCGTACGTCCCTGGGGAGTCGAGGTGTTGCAGGATGTAATGTAGTCCCATATTCACTGCATCATCCACTGACCTGTTTGACCGGTAGGCAAACTGCAGTGGGTCCATCAGGGGGCCTGTGATGACCTTCAGGTGGTTCAGCACCAATCTCTCCAAGGATTTCATGACCACAGAGGTCAGGGCAACAGGTCTGTAGTCGTTTAATCCTGTAATAGAGGGTTTCTTGGGAACTGGAATGATGATGGAGCGTTTGAAGCAGGAAGGCACTTCACGCAGCTCCAGTGATCTGTTAAAGATCCGGGTGAAGATGGGGGCCAACTCGTTGGAGCAGACTCTCAGGCAGGACGGAGACACACCATCAGGTCCTGCAGCCTTCTTGATCTTTTGTCTCTGAAAGACCCGGCGCACCTCCTCTTCACAGATCATTAGTGCTGGTGGGAGGTCAGAGTGGAGGAGGGATGGAGTTCCTGGGGCTGCAGATAATCCTTTTGTGTGGGTGGGAGGTGAGAACTGTAGGTTCTTTTCAAACCTGCAGTAAAAGCTGTTTAGGTCATTAGCCAGCTGGAGGTTTTCCGCAGGGTGGGGGGATGGTCTCCTGTAGTTGGTGATATTCCGTAGGCCTCTCCAGACAGAAGCAGAGTTGTTAGCTGAGAAGTTTTTTTGTAACTTCACACTGTAGCTCCTCTTAGCAAGCCTGGTCTCCTTCGTCAGCATGTTTCTGGCCCGCTTGTACAGAGTCCAGTCACCAGTCCTGTAGGCCTCCTCCTTGGTCTGACGTAGCTGCTTCAGTTTAGGAATGAACCAGGGTTTATTGTTGTTGTATATGCAGAAGGTCTTGGTCTGCACACACATGTCCTCGCAGAAACAGGTGTATGATGTCACAGTGTCAGTGAGTTCATTTAAGTTAATGGCTGCAGCTTCAAAAACACTCCAATCTGTGCAGTCAAAGCAGGCTTGTAACTTCAGCTTTGATTCCTCAGTCCATTTCTTCACAGTCCTTACAACAGGCTTGGAAGTTTTTAGTTTCTGTCTGTATGTTGGAATAAGATGGAGCAGGCAGTGGTCAGAAAAACCCAGAGCTGCACGGGGGACGGCATGATAGGCATTTCTTAAAACTGTGTAACAGTGGTCAAGTGTATTTGTGTCCCTGGTGGGACATTTAATATGCTGTCTGTATTTAGGAAGCTCATTTGTGAGATTAGCTCTATTGAAATCACCCAGAATGATAAGCAGAGAGTCTGGATGTTTTTCCTCCACGTCTGCTATCTGGTCAGCGAGGAGCTGCAGTGCCTCCGTTGTACAAGCAGCAGGCGAGATATAAATTCCGACCAGAATAAACGAGGAGAACTCTCGCGGTGAATAAAAGGGTTTACAGTTTATGAACAGTGACTCTAGGTTAGGGCTACAAAACTTCTTCAACACTGTGACATCAGTACACCAACCTTCGTTTATGTAGAAGCAGATTCCACCACCCTTAGTCTTTCCAGAAAATTCTCGGCTGCGATCAGCGCGAAACAGTTGAAATCCGTCCAGACGCACCGCGCTGTCCGGGATGTGTTCACTCAGCCAGGACTCCGTGAAACAAAGGGCGCCAGATCTGCTAAAATCCCGGTTTTTGTGAGTCAGGAGCAGCAGTTCATCCATTTTGTTCGCCAAACTGCGGATATTTGCCAGATGGATCGATGGGAGCAGCGTGCGAAATCCTCGTTTCTTCAGCCTGACTAACACACCGGCACGTTTACCACGCCGCCTTCGTTTCCGGCCAGCGCCAATAGCCGCTGCTCCCACAGCTAAGATGGACTGAAAAAACTTCAGATCAGCAGCAGTAACTGGCGGAGAAGTTGCATTGGGAGGTAGTCTGAGTGAAAGTAGTTCCTCCCTTGAATAGGTGATTCGGACAGAAGAGCAGAAGTCCAAAAAAACACACAAAATTATCAAAAACATCAGAGAGCAGAAGCCAGTGGCTGCCATCCGCGGCGCCATCTTGGATTTATCATGGAGGGTTTCTCCAGGGGGGCCAGCTCGTCCCGCAGGCTAGGGCTCAAACTCCTCAGGAATATACTAATCAAGGAGGCGTCTTCCCACCCAACCTCCGTAGCTACGACCCGGAAGTCAACAGCGTAATCGACGACTGCCCTCGGCGACTGCCCTTGACCCCTGCCGAAGATCTAACAGGCGAGAGGTAAGAACATCTTCCCGGTTCGAGTGACTAAACACTTCCTGGAATTCCTGTCTGAATTGAACGTATGTCATGGAAGCATAATCAGCCCTAGCCATAACCGCATAAGCCCATGCTAAAGCCCGCCCCTCTAACAGATTGATCATATAGCCAATGCAGCTCTGGTCAGTGGGAAAATCCCCGGGAACCCGTTGGAACAAATTTCACACTGCATGAGAAACCCCCTGGCTTCTCCCAAAACCCCTTTAAACTGGGAGGGAGTGGGGACGGGAGTGAGGCGATTAGCAGAACCTGTAGAGAGAGGGCTAGGCAAAGAGCCCTAGCTCCTAGGTGGAGCTAGCGGTAGAACTAGTGGGAGCTGAGGAGCTAGCTGTTGCTGTGGAAAACCCCTGTGGGTTAGTTAAATGATCTAACCTTTCGGTGATGCGAGTTAGCTGGGTTAGCATCACTTGTTGCTGGTACGCTAATTAGTCTACTACCCGAGCCTCAAGATGGTTAATACGGCGCACGGGTGCGCTGTCTGCCGGGTGACTTTGGCAGAGTCGTACTGACATGGTTCAGGTGACCAACAGACAGACACGACTCAGGATTAACACAATTAACGTCCTTTTAACGTGAGTGCGTGGATGCGTGAGTGCGGTTATGAGGTGTAATGTAGTGTGTGCAATCCGTGTATTCCCGCTGGGCCAGCAGAGCACCCTACAGACTGGCAACCCTGAAACAGAGACAAGGGCCGTTAGCAACAGTACACCTATGCAGTACGTCAGATGTTACTGGGCTTACTGTCAACAGATGTAGGTGAGTCTTCAGGTTGCACCGAAGCTGCAGCCAGGGAGACAGTGTCTGCGGGTTACCTAGCAGGTATGGGATAAGTCCGCCACCTGGAGGGAGAAGGAGGTCTGCCGTGGTGGGCTCCGCCTGTGCACAGGCGAAATGGACAGAGCTTACTTGGTTGTTGGTCCGGGCAAATAGACCCGGACGTCGTTCTGCTGGGCTTGGAAGCCAGAGGCAGGAGAATTCAGTGTAGGGAAGCACAGAGGCAGATTGTGGCGTGATTCACCAAAGGAATCAGATCAGAATCAGAATCAGAATCAGAAAAGATTTATTGCCAAGTACATTAACAGATCACTGATAACATACGAGAGAATTTGACTTGACACAGAAAATGAACCTGCATTTCCAGTGACACGGCTGCATCGGGGACGCGCCTGCCAACAGGATAGAGGGTACAGGTAGCATAAGAATAAGAATAATACGAGGAACAATAGGAAGGAGCAAAAAAATCATTGATTCAGAATACTGGTTGCATAATCAATCAATATTATGATTACAAGGAAAAAAAAAAAGCTCTCGATGCACATATGCAAGACAGGATTCACAAGACACAAGACACAAGAGAGCAGTGTGTGTATCTTTATTCAGTTCATGGATCAATGTGTGTGCGCTGTTGAAGCAATGTTGATGATAATAAGAGAACAACAAGGGCACTTGGCAGGAGATGTTTTGTCTGGCTGCCGCCGATCGTCCTTGCGATTATCTGGGCAGGCTGTCCAGATGGCTGTCCAAGGCCTTGTGCTCGATGATTTTGAAAACACAGACTGCAGACAGCCAGGAGGAATTTTCATGGGGAAATTGAGCCAAATCGGACTGATCACAGAGAAGGCTTTTTATTTCTTCTGTAGATTCAGTACTTAATCCTTCATTGCGGGGCTTTAAATCCATTGTGGAAAGACCTAAGCGAGACCATGATGTAATCCACCTGGATGACTCTGCGCCCAGCACTGATCCTGATGGGAATAAATAGGCCGCAGGCAATAACTGGCAGGTGCGCACACAGGTGCCGTGATTGGCGGCCATGACAATATCATCACTGATAGGAGCTGTAGTCCGTATCTGCGTCTTATCTCATTCTTCTTCTTCTTTTAGACTTGATTGGCAGGTGATCCACCAGCCCATGATGTCTTTGAACTTAAAGGTCCCCCACTTAACAAGTCCTCAACTGCTTCCCAATGTAGCCCCTTAATGCCAAGATATTTTTCTGCTGCTTTCACAATGATTTTGATTTTTTCTATTTTCTTGGAAGTGTGCACAATGCAGTTTATCACATCTACTGTAGGAGCCAAGAATTGAGGAGACTGGATGATTTTTCCAGTAACTGCTTTAATTTCCCATTCATCCTACGTCCTCTCTCGATCGGAGTGAAAAGAGACAGGACACAGTCACACACATACATTTATACACTCATCTTCTAACAATACATCACACACAAAAGTCACAATACTCAGCTACATCCTTTCATCTCTAATAGAACACCCAGAGTCCTTCTGTTCTCCTTTCCGACCCCCAAAGGTCAGGCCGGGTAATCTTCTCCTCTCTCCTGAGTCCCCAGGGGGTGCAGACATGTCTTCCTCTTGAGGTGTGAAGTCAATACACATGGCTAGCTCAAAGTCTCTCTTGGCTGAATTCAGCCAGCCACATGTGAGTTACATAGGTTATAACTATGGGCTCCACATCACTCCCCCCTTCCACGCGAAAGTCTGGGCACCCACATACAGTCATACAACAGTCATACAGCACATCACCCCCCCAACAGAATCTCACAGCAACCCAAACAACCTGACCAAAAAAACAAAAAAAACCAAAACACATCATTTTGCATGCAGCTTAGGTTTCAATCTTCTCCCGAATCTGCTGTATGCAGGTCTCCTGCTCTATGTTGGGCCGTCCTGCTGTGCATCTGTGGAGTGAGGGGGAGAAGGGTTATTTGCCCCCCGTGGGGGGTCCCGGGGCCACCCCTTTGGAGGCCTGCCGCGTCGAGGCACGCCCGCCGGCCGTACAGACTCGTTATGCAACACAAAAGCAGGCTTTAATCTATCGATACTGATCGTCTCCCTCCTGCCCCCCAAATCTAGCACAAAATATTTCTCCCCGGTTTCCAGCACTCGGAATGGACCGTCGTAAGGTGGGCGGAGACTATGCCGCTGAGCATCGTGCCTGACAAAAACAAACTCTGCGTCTCGTAAAGCCTGGGGCACGAACACACGCGGGAAAGAGTGATGAGCGGGGCCCGGGAGCATTTCTGCTCCCGTGTTACTCAGAGACCCCTGGATCGGGGAGGGCCCTGGTGCCGTGTGGTCGGGTAAAAACTCGCCTGGCAGCCTGAGCGGTTGTGCGAAGACCAATTCTGCTGGTGAGGTATCTAGATCCTCTTTGGGTGCCGAACGCAACCCCAATAAAACCCATGGTAGTTTGTTCACCCAATCTGTTTCCATCAGTGACGCTCTGAGGGCTGCCTTCAAAGACCTGTGAAAACGCTCGCATAAACCATTGGCCTGGGGATGGTAAGCGGTCGTGCGATGTACCGCCGCTCCTAAGCCGCTGGCCACTGCTGACCACAGTTCTGACGCAAATTGAGATCCCCTATCAGACGTAATATCTGACGGGACCCCGAACCGCGCTACCCAGGCTGTTAAAAAAGCGCGTGCCACCTCTGCCGCTGTGGCCGATGTTAACGGGACCACTTCCGGCCAACGAGTGGTTCTGTCTACCATTGTCAAGAGATGCGTGAACCCTTGTGAAGTGGGCAGGGGGCCCACGAGGTCCACGTGCACGTGATCGAACCTTTTAGCCGGAATGTGGAACGGTTCTAAGGGCGCCTTAGTGTGCCTGTGAATCTTAGCGCGCTGGCAAGCCATGCAGGTTTTAGCCCACTCCTTCACGTGCTTGCGTAGGCTCGGCCAAACAAACTTCTCCGCCACCATTTTCACCGAAGCGCGCACCCCTGGGTGCACTAGGGAGTGCACGGCGTCAAAAACGCGACGGCGCCACGCGGCTGGCACCACTGGGCGCGGTCGCCCCGTGGATACATCGCAAATAAGCGGGGGGAAACCGGTTTGTAGATTTCTGCGTTCCAGCCTTAACCCTGTTGGTCCAGACAGGAGCGCGCGCACGTCCGCGTCCTCGCTCTGCTCCGCCGCCATGGCTGCATAATCTATTCCCATGTGGACCGGAGCCGCATGCGTGTCCGCGCTGTTACCGCGCTCTGGGTAACCTGCCACCACATTGATTTTACCGGCTACGTGCTGAATATCGGTGGTAAATTCAGAAATTGCGGCCAGCTGTCTCTGTTGCCGCCCTGACCACGGTTCTGAAGTTTTGGACATCGCAAAAGTGAGCGGTTTGTGGTCGACAAACGCGGTGAAACGCCGCCCTTCCAACCAGAACTGGAAATGGCGAATAGCCAAGTGGAGCGCCAGCAGCTCCCTGTCAAACGTGCTGTATTTTCGCTCAGCCTCGCGTAGGGATCTGCTGAAGAATGCGAGTGGTTGCCAAAACCCGGCAACCTGCTGTTCCACTACAGCCCCTATGGCCACATCTGACGCGTCCGTGGTTAGCGCTATGCGGGCTGCTGGGTCTGGGTGGGCCAACAGTGCCGCGTTTGCCAGTGCCCGTTTAACCTCTGTGAATGCGCGCTCCCGCTCCGGGGACCATTCCATCACATGGGAGGGCTTCTGCTTTTTGAGCGCGGTGTACAAGGGCTGCATAAGCTGCGCTGCGTGGGGTATGAAACGGTTATAAAAATTCACCATCCCCAAAAATTCTTGCAACACTTTTACCGTTCGAGGCTGGGGAAAATCTGCCACCGCGCGTACTTTGGCCGGCAGAGGAACTGCTCCCTCCGAGGAAACGCGGTGCTCTAAAAAGTCGATTTGTGCCACGCCAAAATGGCACTTGGCCGGGTTGATTATCAACCCATGCTCTCCTAACCTCTGAAAAACTGTTGTGAGGTGTTTTGCGTGCTCCTCCTCGGAGGTGCTGGCTACCAAAATGTCGTCTAAATAGACAAAAACGAAAGAAAGGTCGCGCAACACTGCATCCATAATCCTTTGGAAGGTTTGTGCGGCGCCTTTAGATTAGATTAGATTAGATTCAACTTTATTGTCATTACACATGTATGAATACAAGGTAACGAAACACAGTTTAGCATCCAATCAGAAGTGCAAAGTGCAAAGTGCAAAGTGGCTGCACGGTGGCGCAGTGGTTTAGCACTGTGGCAGCACAGTTTTACCCTCGGCCGGGGGATCGCGGGGATCATGAGGTCGTGGGTTCGATCCCAGCCCCCGACCAACAGTGAGCTGTGTGGAGTTTGCATGTTCTCCCCGTGTTGCGTGGGTTTACTCCGGGATTTCTCCGGTTTCCTCCCGCATACCAAAAACATGTAGGTTTAGAGCGCTCGCGCACGCAGCGACCAGCAGCCGGTGGCTTGTCACCAGACTGCAAACCAAGTCTACCTACGGGTACAAATAAGTAACAAAAAAAAAAAAAAAAAAAAAGACAGCAGTGCAGTATATATGGTAATTAACAGTATGTGCAATTTAAGCAAATATATGCAAATATATGCAGCAGTGCAGAAAGTTAAGAGTACTGTTATGTGCAAATAATGTGCAATAAGTTAGATGTAGTTATGTAGTTATGCAGTTATGTACAGGTGAGGATGGTAAGAGATGATGGTAAGAGAGTCAGCGGGGAACTAAGTTCAATAACGTGACAGCTGTTGGAAAGAAAGCCAAATGCCTTAAAGCCAATGCCTTTAAGGCCAAAAGGCGTTCGTAAAAACTCAAAAAGCCCGAACGGGGTTATTACGGCTGTTTTGGGGATGTCCTCTGGTCGGACCGGGACTTGGTGATAACCGCGGACCAGGTCTATTTTAGAAAAAATTTGCGCCTTCGCCAAATGCACTGAAAAGTCCTGGATATGCGGAATCGGGTACCGGTCCTGCGCCGTGGCATTGTTCAACCTGCGGTAATCGCCACAAGGTCTCCATGAGCCGTCAGCTTTAGGTACCATGTGGAGGGGGGAAGCCCAAGCGGACTTCGAGCGGCGAATTATGCCCAACCTTTCCAGGTTGGCGAACTCCTCGCGCGCAATGGAGAGTTTAGTTGCATCCAAGCGCAGAGCCTTCGCAAAAACGGGTGGGCCACTCGTGGTAATAAAGTGCTCCACCCCGTGCTTCGCCACCTTAGCTGAAAAAGTAGGAACTGTGAGTGCTGGGAACTGGTGTAGAAGGCTGTGAAACTTACCACCTGCTGTGGCGACGTTGGTCTGTACTGGCGGCGGGCACACCCGAGCTGCACAAGGGATAGAACAGAAAGAAAGTGCATTTACTAGGCGTTTGTTGGCCAGATCAACTAACAAACCATGTGAACACAGAAAATCAGCACCTAACATATTGAAGCTCACTGCCGCCACAATGAAATTCCACTCATAGGCGCGGCCGTGGAAGGACAGAGACAAGGTTCTCTCTCCGTACGTCTTGATGCTGGAGCCGTTGGCCGCTGTCGCTCCGTCTCCGCGGGGTCCCGCGACCCGATCAGCATAGGTGGCAGTGATGAAGCTCCTCTGGGCTCCGGTGTCCACTAGGAATTTCCGCCCAGAGCCCGCGTCCGTAAGGTAAAGCAGCTTGTTCCATTCGCCGAGAGTGGAAGCTGCTAACGACTCACAGCCCGATCGTTTCCCTGCTTTTTTGAACTTGCAGGGCGGGATGCATTTGTGCGCCTTCCCAGCGAAACGTCGATGGTAAAAACAGAGGCCGTCATCTCCCCTGCCACGGAATCTCGCCGCTGCTGTCGCCGCTGGGGTGGTCACTGCCGTCTCTGGCTCCACACTGCCCCCGGCCGCCGCGCCGAGTTCTGCCGCTGCCACGGAAGCCTCTAGTTCCTTGCAGGCGTTGAGGAGCCGCTCCGCCTCTTGGGCCAGGTTGCGGAAGTCCTGCTGGGTCAAACATCTCCTGCTGGACAGGGAACCTCTCGTGTGCGCTGGGAGGGTTCTCAGGAAAGTATGTTTGAAAAGGAACGCGTCGTTGTCCGTCCTGATCATTTGCAGCATGTCCTCCATGAGGACAGTTGGCCTGCGTCCACCTCTGTCGCGCAGGTCCAGCAGCTGCCTGGCTCTTGCCTCAGACGACGGCACGAAGCTCCTGATGAGGGTGGCTTTCAGCGCGTCGTATTTGCCGGCACCGGGTTGTGGCTGCACCAGGCTCCGCACACACCGAGCCGTGCGGCTGTCGAGCGTCGCGATGACATTATGGAATTTAATGTCATCCGCTGAAACTCCCCCGAGCAGGAACCGCGACTCCACATGCAGGAACCACGAGTGCGGGTCGCTTTGCCAGAACTCGGGGAGCTTAATCAGTCTTGTGCCCCTGCTGGCATTCCCCGGTGAATCCGGGTCTGAGCGGCTGTCTCCCAGCTCTTCCGTATCGATCATGAGGCTGTCCTCCAGCCTCGGCGTGCTCAGATTCATGCGTAGGTCACCAATTGTAGGAGTCAAGAATTGAGGAGACTGGATGATTTTTCCAGTAACTGCTTTAATTCCCCATTCATCCTACGTCCTCTCTCAATCGGAGTGAAAAGAGACAGGACGCAGTCACACACATACATTTATACATTCATCTTCTAACAATACATCACACACAAAAGTCACAATACTCAGCTACATCCTTTCATCTCTAATAGAACACCCAGAGTCCTTCTGTTCTCCTTTCCGACCCCCAAAGGTCAGGCCGGGTAATCTTCTCCTCTCTCCTGAGTCCCCAGGGGGTGCAGACATGTCTTCCTCTTGAGGTGTGAAGTCAATACACATGGCTAGCTCAAAGTCTCTCTTGGCTGAATTCAGCCAGCCACATGTGAGTTACATAGGTTATAACTATGGGCTCTACACTACCACAAATAAGACAAAATTATTTTCCTTGAAAACCAGAGTATCTTCCTTAATTCTACTGCATGCACTGCAAGTCTGCACACTTTCCCTGTTAAGAGTCCACACCCACTTTTTTAGCTGGCACCTTTTTTGCAGCTTCTGCATATGTTAGTCCCTGGAAGACTTTTATCTGCTGAATTTCTGCTGCTCTTTTGCTGGCTTCACAACCTCGATATGCAGAGCTACGTATGTTCACCACCGCAGTTACAGCACTTTAATTTGGCTCCTCTTTCACACTTGCCATATTCATGTTCACCAGAGCATCTGGCACATCATTGTTTACCTTTGCATATCGCTGCTACACGACCAAACTTTTGACATTTGAAACATCTGAGTGGAGGAGGAACGTGAAGTATGACTTCATAGCTCATGTAGCCAATATACACCTTACTTAGCAATCTTGTTTCATCAAATTTTAACATTACTGACAGACTATCACATTTTTCGCCATTTCTGTTAGTTTTCAATCTTTGTACCACTGTCACTTTTGCTCCAGTTAAGTTTTTCATTATTTCATCAGTTGAGACAGCCATTGAAATGCCCGATATCACTCCTCTCATTGCCTTATTTCCTTCCAATATTGAATACTGCACATTTTTCCCCTCCATCTTATTGACTGATTGCTTTTCCTTGTTGAACACTGTCAGGAGCCGAGCCGGCTTGGTTTCCCCCGGCTTGGTCCTGACCTCCCTGTGGGTTTAAGTGCCACTGTTTGTGTTTATTATGTATTTCAGTGCTGCTTCTATATCCCTTGCCACTGCTCACGGGCCAGCAGCTGCGAGGCAGTCCTCTTTGGCTCACTCTAGCATAGCACTGGCTGACTGCCTGCCGGTCCAACCACGCCTCCTCTCTCTCATTACTGCCAGCTGATTCCCACTCCTGCTAATCACCTTTCCCGGTCCTCGTCCAGGTGCTCCTCATTACACCATCGCCAGCAGTGCGTGTACTTAAGCAGCTTTTTGCCAGTCACGCACTGCTGGTTCATTGCATTGTCTACTGTGTTGTCAGTCTGTTGTTATTGTCAGCACTATCACGACATGTTAGCCACTCCACGTTTGCTGTGGTTCTCATGCGCCCTTGAAGCAATGTCGGCTCTGGGGTGCAATCGCGGTTAATACGTTTCTCCTCATACGTTCGCTGGGTGATGTCGGCTCCCGAACACCAACTGTGTTTCTCTGCGTTTATGTAAGTCTTCACCTTTTTGGGAACAGTCTGTCTTTACGTTAATAAATGTTTTGTGGTGAAACCTCTGCACGTAAATCCCCGTCATTTTACCCCTCACCGTGCGCTGCATAAAAGCGCACGGGGAGCTCCTTGACAGAACACTATCTTTACATGTAACTAGTAACAAACCACTACAAAGAATTCTGGCATTTAAAACTTCTCCAAGTAACTTATTAATTGCATTTGTGAGCTTAATTGGGTTCCACTCACGAAATGATGCTCCTTCCTGAGTAAGTCTAATGACTACTTTACACTCCTGTTTATTCAAGGATTGTTCATCTTCTGATTCATCAGCACTTGATAATGCTCTTGATTGATTTTCTTTACGTCTACATTTGCTTCTTTTAGACTCCACCGAGCTCCAAACTTCCTCTTCCTTGCTTCCTACGTACATTCCTCCTAGTTGAATTATATCCACTTCTTCTAGATTTTTCCTTCAAGAAATCTTTGTCAGTGTCCTACTCCTTCTGTGTGCCTTGTTTAATCACTCTACTGCCTCTTGGCTATTGTTATAGCCTTTCTCAGTCCATACTTTGCGGCTTTGTACTCGACCTCACAGCCTGATTTAAATGCACGAGAGTGAGCATGCAGCATCTGACGTACCTGACTGTTGATCCAGGGCTTCTGGTTGGGGTACTTCCTGACCTGTGTGGTGGGTACGATGGTATCAGCGCATGTGCTGATGTACCCAGTCACGTATTCAGCATAATCCTGTATGTTTACAGAAGAGTCCTCTCGGGTGGCTGGAGCTTTAAACACATTTCAGTCTGTACAGGCAAAATAGTCTTGCAGGGTGCCCTTAGTCTCTGGAGTCCAGCGGTGAATTTGCCTAATAACGGGGTTTGTTTGTTTCAGCTTTGGTCTGTAGGTTGGGTACATAAACAATGAGATGTGATCTGACTGTCTGAAGTGGGGGCGAGGTGCTGCTCTATAGGCGCCACTTATGTTGGAATGAACATGATGCAATGTGCTTTTATCGCGGGTGGGAATGTCCACTTGCTGGTAATATTTGGGGAGTACAGTCCATAAACTGCACTGGTTAAAGTCGCCAGCAACAATAAAAACCGCATCGGGATGTTTTGTCTCTACTGCATTGATGACGTCATGGAGTTTGTCTGCAGCTACTATGTAGTTGCTCTATGGACAAATGTATACAGTGGCGAAAAACAGCGGTAAATTCCCTTGGTTGATAATAGGGATGGCATTTCAGCAGTAAAAACTCCTTGTCGGGTGAGCAGTGCTTGTAGATGGTTTGTACAGCTTCTTCTTCTTCTTCTTTTAGATTTGACTGGTGGTTGGCAACCAGCTTACAGGTGCATTACCGCCACACACTCTATATACAGTATGTCTGTCTGGTTTGTACATCTCCGCACCACGAGGGGCTTATAAATACACACACACACACATCCCTCATCTTACCAGAGTCTCTTTTTCTGTCTGCCCGGTGTGTTGAGTGTGTCTGTAGCTAAATAGTATTCTCCGGGACTCAGAAAATTAGGGCACAGCACTCTCGTGTGTGACGACGGAGTGTTGCCACTGTATGATCTGGTAATTGAATATTATATGTGTAAAAGGATTCATATTTGCAAATGTTAACATGTATTGGATTGTAAAAATGCACATGTAATTGTAGAATGTGTTTTGACTGAATTGAATCCTTTTGTGAGATAATTGTTTTTTTTCCACAATATCTTTATTGAACCTTTTCTTTTTTTTTTTTTAACAAACATGATACAAACAATCAAACACTAACACTAAAGTACTACAAAAAAAAAAAATGCACTAAAAACACCAACAACCACCAACAAAATCAAATCTTCAACAATGCTCCTCTGTTTAGTCTAGACAATCCAATACATAAGTATACATATTATGTTCACCAGTTTGGAATTTACAAGGTCCACACACATCATTCACCTTCTTCTTCAAGAGTTATGTTTAAATTTTTTACATAATCAATAAAAGGTCTCCATATATTCTCAAACACAATTTCCTTTGATTTTAGTATATATGTTATTCTTTCTAATGGAAGGTTTGTTAACATCTGTCTTAACCACTGAGTCACATCTGGTCTATGAGTCTTTTTCCATAATAGTGCAATACATTTTTTGGCATTAAGCAAACTGAGGTCTATGAATGTTCTTTCACTTTTATTAAAATTATGCTTTTCTGGGTACAGACCCAACAAAAACAGTTTAGGATTCAATATGATTTGTTTTGAGATTATTTTTTCAATTGTTACCCTCACCTCTTCCCAAAACATTCTTATTAATCTACATTCCCATAAACAATGAAATAGGGTTCCTTTACTTTCCATGCATTTTGTGCATGTATCTGGTATATTTTTGTTATATCTATTTAACTCCTCCGGTGTAACATACATCCGCATTAACCATTTGAAATGTATCAATTTAAGGCGTGCATTTATTGATTTGGTTTGAGCTTCTGTACAAGCCAATTCCCATTGTTCCTCTGAAATTTCAATTTGCAGATCTTCTTTCCAGTAGTTTAATCTTTTCAGTGAATTTTCACTTGAAGATAGTGTCAGTGAGTTATAAAACTCTGAAATAATACCCTTTCTTTTACTATCTTTCATCATCATTTTTTCCAAGGATGAATAAATAGGTCGAGTGAGAGCTTTATTTTGATTTGATCGAATAAAGTTTCTAAGTTGAAGATATTTAAAAAAATGTGTTCTATTGAGATTAAATTTGATCCTCAGCTCTTCAAAAGACATTATGTTGTCTGCACATGGCAAATATAAATCCTGAATCTTTTGTATCCCTTTTAAATTCCATACTTTAAATACAGCGTCCGCTCTCCCTGGTTTAAAATATTGATTACCCCATATTGGACTAAATTGTGACAATAACTGTGGTTCTTTTAAATAGTTTTTAGCTTCACACCATATTTTGATCATATGCTTTACAAATGGATTTTTAACTTGTTTTTGTAATTTTTTTGCCGAATCTGAGTATATGAATATGGGAAGAGGTAAAGGTAAATTGTATGATTCCATTTCAGTCCAGTGAGGGAGATCATTTGATGAAAAATAATATGTCATAGACCTCAGTTGTGCCGACCAATAATACAACATAAAATTTGGACATTTCAGACCTCCACGATCAAATGGTAAATATAATAAAGACAAACGTAATCTAGCCCTCCTGTTGTTCCATATAAATTCCACTAACTTTTTTTTTATTCTTGAGAATAGATCTAAAGGTGGTGATAAGGGAATGTATTGAAATAAATAAAGTATTTTAGGTAAAATATTACTTTTAAGTATATTGATTCTCCCGATCATCGACATTGGTAGTGACATCCATCTCTGAAGTAACTCATTGATATCTGACATTAAGGCTTCATAGTTGACACTGGCGACTGATTCTAGCTTAGGCATAATTTGGATTCCTAAATATTTAAACTGATTTACAACATTGAATTGATTTACCTCAGGGGCTGGGTAATTTCTCTGGGTCTCATTTAGCATTAATATTGAAGATTTAGTTTTATTTATTTTATATCCTGATATTTCCCCAAAATTCTTTATTAAATTCAACAAGGTTGGAATTGATTTTTTTAGATTCGACATAAACAAAATTATGTCATCGGCGTACAGGGAGATTTTATGTTCTGTTGGTCCAACTTTAATTCCATATATTTGTGAATGTAAACGTATCGCTATCGCTAAAGGTTCAATTGCCATAGTAAACAGTAAAGGTGAAAGTGGACAGCCTTGTCGACATCCTCTATTGATTTTTATTGGTTTTGAAATATTGTTATTTGTTAGGATTTCTGCTGTAGCATTATTGTATATTATTTGAACCCATTTTATGAAATTATTTCCAAGTCCAAACCTTTGTAGGACTTCAAAAAGAAAGGGCCATTCAACTCTATCAAAGGCCTTTTCGGCGTCCAATGATAGGAGAGCTGTATCCGGTGCTTCTTTATTAAAATAAATAATATTAAATAGTCTTCTTACATTATGGAAGCCTTGTCTACCCTTTATAAAGCCATTCTGATCTCGATTAATAATATTTGGTAAAATTTCTTGTATTCGTCTTGCTAAAATTTTACAGATTATCTTAAGGTCGGCGTTTAATAGGCTTATTGGTCTCATATTTTCACATTTATTAGAGGGCTTACCTGGTTTTGGCAGCAGTATAATTAAGGCATTATTTATGTATGATGGTAAATTATTATTTTGAAATGCTTCTAAAACCATTTCCAAAAAAGGTTTTATTAATTTATTCTTAAATTTTTTATAAAGGTCAACTGGAAGACCATCTGGTCCTGCACTTTTTCCTGATTTCATATTATCAATG
This sequence comes from Pholidichthys leucotaenia, assembly GCA_020510985.1. Lineage (NCBI taxonomy): Eukaryota > Metazoa > Chordata > Actinopteri > Cichliformes > Pholidichthyidae > Pholidichthys > Pholidichthys leucotaenia. Next base: position 423,468,434 of record CM035842.1, on the reverse strand, counting down.
GCTAGCCCAACTTCTTCTTGACTAATTTTAGACTCCAATATCTCCCTGTTTTCATTTGGAATACACGGTATAGATAGTTCGTTCAAAAACCCATTTAGTTTTGTTAAATCAGGTTCATTTTTGGTATCATATAATTTTTCATAGTAATCTCTAAAGGCTCTATTAATTTCTAAAGGATCTATAACTACCTGTCCATTACTTATAATACTGGTAATTGGTGTTTTAATTTCCAATTGTTTAATCTGCCATGCTAATAATTTTCCTGATTTTTCACCTTGTTCATAAAAAGATTGTTTCAATCTTAGAAGACTCGAGGCAGCTCTATTCGCTGATTTTTTGTCGTATTCAGCTCTCAAAATCAGTAATTCATTCTCCAACCTTGGGTCACTTCCTGCATACACTTTTTCCTGAAGATTTTTTATTTTATGTTCCAATTTAGCTCTCTCCTCTCGAGTCTTCTTAGATTTTGATCCTGTATAACTAATAATATGTCCCCTAATAAAAGCTTTGAAAGCCTCCCACTTTACACATGCTGATGTTTGTGTAGTATTGATGTCAAAGAACTCGTCTATCTGTTTTTCTATATACTTGACAAATTCCTCATCCTGAAGCCATTTATGCTGAAATTGCCATCTACCTGATTCCTTTATCAATTTTTTATCTACATATATTAGACAACAGGGTGCATGATCAGAGATCACGATGTTATCATAAAAGCAGTTTTGAATCTTGGACCTTAATTCTGTGGAAATCAAAAAATAATCAATACGTGAGAATGTCTTGTAGGTACTGGAATAACAAGAATAGGCTTTAACTTGTGGTTTCATTTCTCTCCATATATCTAACAATCTCAATTCTTTCATAAAATGATTAATAGTCATCCTACATCCAATGTGCGTACAATCCAGTCCTGTTGATCTATCCACACCTGGATTCAATGTACAATTAAAATCCCCTGCTATTATATGTTGCCCTGTAAGTGATGATAAGATGAGAAATAAATTAGCAAAGAACTTCTGATCATCTATATTGGGACCATATAAGTTCACAAGATTTATATTTTCTAATAGCAAAGAACCTTGAATGATTACATATCTTCCAAATTTGTCTCCAATTACATTTTTCACTTGAAAAGGAACTGATTTATGTATGAGAGTCATAACTCCCCTGGCTCGGGATGAAAATGAAGAGGTGAATACACTTCCCTGCCATCTACTCCTAATTCTTTTAACATCCTCCTCTATCAGATGAGTTTCTTGTAAAAACACAATTCTTGAACCCATGTCCTTTATTTTATTCATAACTTGTTTAAGTTTTTTTAAATTTTGTAGACCTCTGCAATTCCATGAAGTTAAATTAAGATTAACACTTTGGTCCATGATCAATAGAGAGTTTGGGATTACCTTGCAGTGTAAACATGCTCATACAGAGAAGCAAAAACATGAGTGGTTGAACATTCATCCTACAAACTACACACAAACAAATTCCCCCTTCCCACACTTGTGGCAAACCCCCCAAAATCAAAAGAAAAATTCTGTCTCCCGATATAGCCATCGACTGTTCCACACCCACGGGGAACAGCCTAAGCCACTCCTTCTTCATCCTCCCAATCACCCTAACTCTACTGCTTTTAATGACGTAACATTAACTCTCCTCTGTAGTTTTCCAACTTAACTCCAAAATTTTTAACAACTTTGTACATCATAGTTTTTTTTTTTTGTTTGTTTTGTTTTTGTTTTGTTTTTTTTAATATATAATACAATCTATATTTTGTAAACTTACTATTTACTTCAAGTCAGTCAGATGCCTGTGCAAATGCTTAATTATTCTACCTTATATTTTGTTCATGCTTAGCTCCCACCAGTCTCTTCTTCTTCTTTGATCTTCTTGATGAACTCCTGCGCCTCCTCTGGGGTCTTGAAGATGTGGGTTCTGCCCTCATACGTGGTCAGCAGTCTCGCAGGATAGATTACACCATGACGAATCCCAAGGTTGCGCAGCTCCTTACGTACGGGATCAAACTGCTTCCTCAATTGTTGGATTCCTGTGGCCAAATCTGGGTAGAACCGCACCTGCTGGTCCTGGTGTTTAATCTCTCCTTTAGCACGTGCAGCGTTGAAGATCTTCATCCTGTCTCTGTTGCTAAGAAACTTCATAATTAAGGTCCTCGGCGGTCCCTTATCTCTCCGTGGGCCAATACGATGTGCTTTTTCCAGAACCACTGCTGATTGCAACTCCTCGCTGCCCAGCACCTCCGGAATCCACTTTTCCAGAAAGGAACATACGTCCCGACCTTCTGATTCCTCTGGAAGACCCACCAGCCTCAAGTTATTCTGTCTCGACCGAGATTCCAAATCCAAAATATTATCTTCCAGAGATTTATTTTTTTTTTCCAAAGTGCGCACCTTTAATTGAAGACGGGTGACGTCATCTTCAGCACTAGCGAGACGGAGCTCCATCTGCGCCGTTCGTTCTACACAGTCACCCAATTCCTTTCTTATTCCTTCCAGCGCTGTCATAATCCCATCAAATCTAGAGGAAAAGTCCGCTCTCATTGAACTCATGGCAGCCATCAGCGCATCTGCGCCATTCCCCGCAGAAATCGCACCGCCGCCAGCCTCCTCCGCCATATATGGAGCCTTGTTTGCTGCGTCACAGACCTGAAAGTCCGTTAATTTGGACTGTTTCGGCGGCTCGCTTTTTCCTTTTCCTGGTTTTCCAGCCTTAGGCTTCGCCGACATATCCTCGCCCAAATGCTGGGATACGTTCTGTCCCAAATGAGAGAGTTATTTGCCGATTTTTTTTTTTTCCAGGAGCAGAGCAGAGCGAGACACGTCCGTCCTACGTGGCAGCCATAACCGGAAGTCCTTTTGTGAGATAATTGTTAATATTAATTATGTTAATTGGGTGAGGCAATTGATTAATCTTGAAACCACGTGCCTTTGCCAGCATGCTTCCTGGTGGTATCCAGGTAAAAGACTCCTCAGGGGTTTGAGGGCCTTTAAAGGATACCAGCAGGAGGTAGTATAGGATGGTGGAGTAAAGGGGGAGTTTAATATGTAAATACTAACTAACTACTAACTAACCTGCACTTATATAGCGCTTTTCTAGTCACAAAGACCACTCAAAGCGCTTTCATTAATACTAACCCTCTATTCTAAGGGCCTATAGGAAACAAATATCTAGGGACAATTTAGAACAGCCAATTAACCTAACATGCATGTTTTTGGCATGTGGGAGGAAACCAGAGAAATCCTGGAGTAAACCCACGCAACACGGGGAGAACATGCAAACTCCACACAGATCACTGTTGGTCGGGGGCTGGGATCGAACCCACGATCCCACGATCCCCACAATCCCCCGGCCAAGGGTAAACTGTGCTGCCGCAGTGCTAACCACTGCGCCACCGTGCAGCAATAGGGGTTTGAATTATTTATTCTATTATTTATGGTGCATCTATGGTGTTATTTATTCTGTAAATATTGTGGGGAAATTATTTATGTATTTATATCCTTTTTAGATATTATTGGGTATATGTGGGAAGATGAAATGTTCATTGTCTTACCTGGGATTATGGTATGTGCCAATTAGGTTAATTATCTCACTGAGTATATTAACAGGTGTTTTCATTTGGTTTGTGTGGGGTGTCGGATGTGCGTTGGGTTATTGCCTGTGAAGATTGTTGGAATAAACAGAAATTGCTAGTTGCAAATTTTGCAAGCCTCCGTTTTTCTCTGGTGCCTTGACCGCTTGGCTATCGTTCGTGACATCTTGTCTCCCTCTGGTCTTCAGTCCTTGCTCTTAGTTCATCTAGCTTATTTTCCAAAGACCACACATTTGCCATTAAGAGACTGATCATAAGACTTTGTGTGTGTGTCACGATCATCGGACTCGCTATGACATCATCAAAGATCAAAGGCAGGCATCACTGAACGAGTGGTGATGTCAAAGATCACCATGGCAGGCATCACCATGGTTGCTGTTGCCATGGTAACAGTAACTTTCTACGGGCATGCAGAAATACTTGCTTATACTTGGTTTCTGCGTTTATGCACTAATATGTAAAGATGAAGGGAAAATGAGGTTTTATTTTTTTTCAGTGAACCTGTAACCAAGTGACACCAATCCTCGGAATAAGAGCATTATACCAAATGAACCACACCTGTGGATGCCCTATATATACCTTCTGTATCCACTCCCTCTTCCTCTCTCTTTCCTCCTGGTATGGTAAGAGCTTATACCGATCTGTTTAATATTATGTCTGTGTGCTGTGTGGGCTGCCTTTGCTTGGTACCTCTGCGCAGTGTCATAAAATTTTAGATTTTCTGCTGAATGAGAGGTTTTTGCAGCAGCTGTATACCGTGACCTGTGCGATTTGTGCTTGCCTGAGGTATATAATATGCATTTGCCATCTTCTCAGCTGGAACTGTTGACAGGTTTAGTGGTGTGAGGTATGTCTACCCTTAACCTGGTTAAGGTTTGTGATGTATTTAGTGCCTTCTCTTAAAGCAGAAGAACAGCATTACAGCATGTGATGTTATCTGCTTGAGATATGTGATATAATTGTGCCTTCGTTAAGGAGGAATTACTTAACAGTTAACAGCATGATGTAATTTGCCGTTAATTCTGTATTGTTTCTTTTTTTCTCAACTGACAGTCGTCTTCTTAAAAAAAAAAAAAGGAAAAGGAAGACGTCTTCTTTGTCTTGGTACTGAGCGCTCCTGTGCTTGGTGCACTCTCGCCACCTTTTGTGGGGGAGTGGTACTGCATTCAGGTGGGACCTGAAGTCTGATATTTCTGTGTTGCCTTATGACTGGCTCACTTGTACCTCATGGAACAACCCTTTGGCGTGTTTATGATGACAGTAATGACAATAATAATGATGAGAAATAACTGTCTTGTTCTCTTTCCTATTGTTCTTCTGGAGGAGTAATAGCTTCTGCGGGAGTGAAGAAGGAGGAGTTAGCCCGGTCACTGGTAGGTACCAGCCCACGGCTCTATTCCTCCAGCCTTAGTCGCCCCAGCTGAAACCGGGAAAGCCAGCAGGAGGTGGAAACAGATGAAAAGAGGTCAGTTGCATGGCCCACGGGTGGACTTCATGCCGAGGCAGTTGGAGGAGATGCGTAAGCTCATTGAACATATGGCGGCAGATCAATGCAGACCATTGGTATATGGCAGCAAATCAACATCGCCTTTGGGTATGCCCCTCAGGCTCCCATATGTGCCCCGGGACAGCATCCTGATGCTTTGTCTCGCGTGGCCTCTGATAACTTGGGTAAGACCACTGGCTCCGGCTGTGACTCCAGTGGGCGAGTGGATGTCATTGAGGATGACGATGACGGTGACCCTCCGGCCAGGAAGGATCATCCAGAGCCCTATGATGTATCCCTCAAGGCACTGCTCTCTACAGCAGCATCTGCTGCTGGGCTTTCTCCTCAATCTTCTCCACCTAGGGCTTCCGCTTTGGACAGGGGTCCTGCAGCCTGCAGGTTAGTGTCCTTGCCGGTGTATCCTGGTTTTGTTGATCATCTGCAGAAGTCGTGGGCTCCTCCAAGGGAGGTTGCTGCTCCTCGTTCTGGGTTCAGTGTTCTGAGTGGTGTTGCAGAGCAAGGCCTGGATGGTGTGTTGAAGATGGGCCCTACATTTGCTGGCTGGAGCCCCCCTCCGCCTTTACAGGCAGCAGGTCTATATGTCAACCTAATGACAAGTGTCGTGCCACTGGTGAGTTAGTGGCTAGCGGCTGTCAGCCTGTGGCTATGTCCTCGAGGCTGGCAAATGCTAATACACTTCTTTGTGGTGTATTTGGAGGGTCTGATAAAGGACCTATAGTCAAAAAAAAGCAGAACTGACTTCCGGTTATGGCTGCCACGTGAGAAGGACACGTCTCACTCTGCTCTGCTCCTGGAGAAAAAAAAAATCGGCAAATAACTCTCTCATTTGGGACAGAACGTCTCCCAGCGTTTGGGCGAGGATATGTCGGTGAAGCCTAAGGCTGGAAAACCAGGTAGGGGAAAAAGCGAGCCGCCGAAACAGTCCAAATTAACGGACTTTCACGTCTGTGACGCAGTAGATAAAGCTCCATATATGGCGGAGGAAGCTAGCAGCGGTGCGGTATCTGCGGGAAACGGCACAGGTGCGGTGCTAGCTGCCATAAGTTCAATGAGAGCAGACTTTTCCTCTAAATTTGATGGGATTATGGCAGCGTTGGAAGGAATGAGAAAGGAATTGGGTGACTGTGTAGAACGAATGGCGCAGGTGGAGCTTCATGTCTGTAGTGCTGAGGATGACGTCACCGGTCTTCAATTAAAGGTGCGCACTTTGGAAAAAAAAAATAAATGTCTGGAAGATAATGTCCTGGATTTGGAGTCCCGGTCGAGACGGAACAACTTGAGGCTGGTGGGTCTACCGGAGGAATCCGAAGGTCGGGACTCATGTTCCTTTCTGGAAAAGTGGATTCCGGAGGCGCTGGGCAGCGCGGAGCTGCAATCAGCAGTGGTTCTGGAAAGCGCACACCGTATTGGCCCACGGAGAGATAAGGGACCACCGAGGACCCTAATTATGAAGTTCCTCAGCAACAGAGACAGGATGAAGATCTTCAACGCTGCACGAGCTAAAGGAGAGATTAAACACCAGGACCAGCAGGTGCGGTTCTACCCAGATTTGGCCACAGGAATCCAACAATTGAGGAAGCAGTTTGATCCCGTACGTAAAGAGCTGCGCAACCTTGGGATTCGTCATGGTGTAATTTATCCTGCGAGACTGTTGACCACGTATGGGGGCAGAACACACATCTTCAAGACCCCAGAGGAGGCGCAGGAGTTCATCAAGAAGATCCAAGAAGAGACTGGTGGGAGCTAAGCATGAACAAAATATAAGGTAGAATATTTAAGCATTTGCACAGGCATCTGACTGACTTGAAGCAAATAGCAAGTTTACAAAATATAGATTGTATTATATATTTAAAAAAAAAACTATGATGTACAAAGTTGCTAAAAATTTTGGAGTTAAGTTGGAAAACTACAGAGGAGAGTTAATGTTACGTCATTAAAAGCAGTAGAGTTAGGGTGATTGGGAGGATGAAGAAGGAGTGGCTTTGGCTGTTCCTCGTGGGTGTGGAGCGGTCGATGGCTATATCGGGAGACGGAATTTTTCTTTTGATTTTGGGGGGTTCGCCACAAATGTGGGAAGGGGGAATTTGTTTGTGTGTAGTTTGTAGGATGAATGTTCAACCACTCATTTATTTGCTTCTCTGTATGAGCATGTTTACACTGCAAGGTAATCCCAAACTCCCTATTGATCATAAACCAAAGCGTTAATCTTAATTTAACTTCATGGAATTGCAGAGGTCTACAAAATTTAAAAAAAACTTAAACAAGTTATGAATAAAATAAAAGACATGGGTTCAAAAATTGTGTTTTTACAAGAAACTCATCTAATAGAGGAGGATGTAAAAAGAATTAGGAGTAGATGGCAAGGAAGTGTTTTCACCTCATCATTTTCATCCCGAGCCAGGGGAGTTATGACTCATACATAAATCAGTCCCATTTCAAGTGAAAAATGTAATTGGAGACAAATTTGGAAGATATTTAATAATTCAAGGATCTTTGCTATTAGAAAATATAAATTTAGTGAACTTATATGGTCCCAATATAGATGATCAAAAGTTCTTTGCTAATTTATTTCTTATCTTATCATCACTTACAGGGCAACATATAATAGCAGGGGATTTTAATTGTACATTGAATCCCGGTATAGATAGATCAACAGGACTGGACTGTACGCACAATGGATGTAGGATGACCATTAATCATTTTATAAAAGAATTGAGATTGCTAGATATATGGAGAGAAATGAAACCACAAGTTAAAGCCTACTCTTGTTATTCCAATACCTACAAGACATTCTCACGTATTGATTATTTTTTGATCTCCACAGAATTAAGGTCCAAGATTCAAAACTGCTTTTATGATAACATCGTGATCTCTGATCATGCACCCTGCTGTCTAATATATGTAGATAAGAAATTGACAAAGGAATCAGGTAGATGGCAATTTCAGCATAAATGGCTTCAGGATGAGGAATTTGTTAAGTACATAGAAAAACAGATAGATGAGTTCTTTGACATCAATACTACACAAACATCAGCATGTGTAAAGTGGGAGGCTTTCAAAGCTTTTATTAGGGGACATATTATTAGTTATACAGGTTCAAAATCTAAGAAGACTCGAGAGGAGAGAGCCCAATTGGAACATAAAATAAAAAGTCTTCAAGAAAAAGTGTATGCAGGAAGGGATCCAAGGTTGGAGAACGAATTACTGATTTTGAGAGCTGAATATGACAAAAAAATCAGTGAATAGAGCTGCCTCGAGTCTTCTAAGATTGAAACAATCTTTTTATGAACAAGGTGAAAAATCAGGAAAATTATTGGCATGGCAGATTAAACAATTAGAATTTAAAACACCAATTACCAGTATGGCGGTGTAGTTGTGCATGTACATGTTGGACATATGCATATGTGATTTAACTAGTTGTGCATGTATATGTTGGACATATGCATATGTGATTTAACCTCACGATGAAGGAGCTGCGGAGTCTGAGACCCCTGTGACGCAGAGTCTGAGCCCCCTGCGGAGGACAGCGAGAGAAGACATAGGTGTGGACAGAAGACTTCCTGACCTCTGAGGCTCGAGAGGAGAGAGGGGGGAGTAATGTAAATAAAGGGATGATGAATGTGAATAAAGGGATTATGATGGAGATGTGTGACCTCCCCTGCGAGGGAGATTCCTTTATGTGAGAATGTTTAAAGGTGAGGACTTTGGTGTGTTTCCTCCTCTTTGTTCGCTGCTCAAGAATGAGAGCAGACTGTGGGAATGATTGCTTGAAATAAACTTGAATTAAATGCAATTCAGTTTCGTTATTCAAGGCTCCCCACAATTGGTGACCGACGACGTTGAGAATGACCGGAGAAGGTCTCAGGGTCCCGGACTCACAGAGTTCAGTTCTGGCGAGCGCAGTGGCCGTCAAGCTGCCTGATTTCTGGCAGGATAACCCACAGTCGTGGTTCCTGCAAGCGGAGTCGCAGTTCGCGCTCGCAGGAGTAACGGTGGATGACACTAAATTCCACCATGTCATCGCTAAACTGGATAACAGCACAGCTCGGTGTGTGCAGAGCTTGGTGGAGCAGCCACCCGCGACCGGCAGGTACGACAAGCTGAAATCCACCCTCATTAAGTTTTTCACCCCCTCGGCCGAAGTGAGGGCGAGGAGGATCCTGTCTTTGCTAGACCAAGGAGGACACAGGCCGAGCGCCCTGATGGAGGAGATGATACAGCTGAGAGGGTCGGACAACGATGATTTCTTTTTCCAGTTCATCTTCCTCTCCAACTCCTGACGCATGCGAAAAGCACGCTGGCTGGCAAGAAGTGTCACACCCTGGAGGAGTTCCGGGAGCTGGCCCAGGAAGCAGATGGGATTCTGGACGCCTGCGGCGGGCAAGCAACCACAGCGGCGACCCAAGACAGCGGGGAGCCAGAGGCGGCAGACCCAGGCTGGCCGACGAAGGCGGCAGCACGGCCGCGACAAGGTGGAGCCAATGGTCCGGTGGCAGAGGCGCGGCCCCGACACAGCGGAGGAGAGGATCTCTGCTTTTACCATCGGAGGTTCGCTGATAGGGTACGCAGGTGTGTGCCGCCCTGCAACTTCAAGAGTTCGGGAAACGGCAAGACCGGGGGTCGCTAGCAGCTTCGACTCTCGGAGAAGGCAACAAGCTGCTCTACATCACGGATGCGAGCTCCGGACGAGAGTTCCTCATAGACACCGGAGCCCAAGTGAGCTTCATCACCCCAACATACGCGGACTGGGTGGCTGGACCCCGCGGTAGCGGAGCTACGGCGGCAAATGGCTCGAGCATGAACACCTACGGGAAAAGGACCTTGCCTTTATGCTTACATGGCCGCACATATGAATGGACTTTTGTAATAGCGGCGGTGAGTTTCAACATGTTGGGCGCGGATTTTTTGTGCTCACACAATCTGTTAGTTGATCTTGCTAATAGACGGCTGGTAAATGCACTCTCTTTTTACTCTCTCCCCTGTGCAGCTCGAGTGTCCCCGCCACCAGTACAGACCTACGTCGCTACAGCAGGTGGTAAGTTTCACACACTCCTCACCCAATTTCCAGCGCTCACTGTGCCCACTTTTTCAGCGACAGTCGCGAAACACGGGGTGAAACATTTTATCCCTACATCTGGTCCTCCCGTGTTTGCAAAAGCTCGGCGCTTGGATGCAGTTAAGCTCGCCATTGCGCGCGAGGAGTTCGCCAGCCTAGAGAGGCTGGGCATCGTTCATAGGTCAAAAAGCCCGTGGGCTTCGCCGCTGCACATGGTACCGAAAGCCGATGGCTCCTGGAGACCGTGTGGTGATTACCGCAGGCTAAACAATGCTACGGCGCACGATCGTTATCCCATCCCGCACATTCAGGATTTTTCGGTGCACCTGGCGGGGGCGCGCATTTTTTCAAAGATTGATCTGGTTCGCGGCTATCACCAAGTCCCAGTCCAACCGGAGGACATTCCTAAAACAGCGGTAATAACCCCGTTCGGACTTTTCGAATTTTTACGCATGCCGTTTGGTCTCAAAGGGGCGGCGCAAACATTTCAGCGGATGATGGATGCCGTGTTACGCGATCTCCCTTTCGTGTTTGTGTACCTCGACGACATTTTGGTCGCGAGTACTTCAGAGGACGAACACGAAACGCAACTCACAGCAGTTTTTAGGAGGCTGGGAGAGCACGGCTTAATAATTAACCCAACCAAGTGCCAGTTCAGCGTCGAGCAGATTGATTTTTTGGGTCACCGCGTCTCCCCAGAGGGAGCGGTTCCTTTACCAGATAAAGTACGCGCGGTAGTGGATTTTCCCTGGCCACAAACGGTCAAATCACTGCAGGAATTCTTGGGGATGGTGAATTTTTATAACCGATTCCTGCCCCACGCAGCTCAAATCATGCAACCGTTATATGCCGCGCTCAAAAAGTAAAAACCAACCCAGGCGGTCGAATGGTCCCCGGAGCGGGAGCGCGCGTTCATAGAGGTTAAAAAAGCCTTGGCTGACGCTGCGCTCCTGGCCCACCCAGACCCGCTGACGACAGACGCTTCAGATTTAGCCATAGGGGCCGTTACTGAGCAACAGGTCGCCGGGGTTTGGCAGCCGTTGGCTTTCTTTAGCAAATCCTTAAGCGCGGCTGAGCGAAAATACAGCACGTTCGACAGGGAACTGTTGGCGCTGCATTTGGCTATTCGTCATTTCCAGTTCTGGCTGGAAGGACGGTGCTTCACCGCTTATGTGGACCACAAGCCGCTCACATACGCCATGGCCAAAATTTCAGACCCGTGGTCAGGCAGGCAGCAGAGGCAGCTGGCCGCGATCTCGGAATTTACCACTGACATTAGGCACGTTGCGGGCAAATTCAATGTAGTAGCAGATTGTCTCTCGCGCGCGGTCACGACTCCACCACGCGCAGAGGCAGAACGGGCCACCGTGCGGCGCGGTGGCGCACGCAGCCCCGGTGCACGTGGGTATAGATTACGCAGCCATGGCAGTGGACCAGGGGGCGGACGCAGACATGCGCACGCTCCAGTCTGGACCAACAGGGTTAAGGCTGGAGAGCAAGTGTTTACAAACCGGTATGCCCCCCCCTGATCTGCGACGTGTCGACGGGGCGCCCGCGTCCGGTGGTTCCGGCCGCGTGGCGCCGCCGTGTTTTTGACTCGGTCCACTCACTGGCGCACCCGGGGGTGCGCGCGTCGGTGAAAATGGTAGCGGAAAAGTTTGTTTGGCCGTGCCTGCGCAAGCACGTGAAGGAATGGGCAAAAACCTGCATTTCCTGTCAACGGGCCAAAATTCACAAGCACACAAGAGCCCCGTTAGAACCGTTTCGCATTCCAGCCAGAAGGTTCGACCACGTGCACGTCGACCTCGTGGGCCCCCTACCGGCATCACAGGGGTTCACGCATCTTTTGACAATGGTGGACCGAACCACACGTTGGCCGGAAGTGGTCCCGCTTGCGACGACCACGGCCGCGGAGGTGGCTCGCGTTTTTTTAACGGCTTGGGTGGCACGCTTTGGGGTTCCGTCGGACATCACGTCCGATAGAGGACCTCAATTCATCGCTGAGCTGTGGTCAGCGATGGCCAATGGCTTGGGAGCCAAAATTCACCACACTACGGCTTACCATCCTCAGGCTAATGGTTTATGCGAGCGTTTTCATAGGTCTTTGAAGGCAGCACTCAGAGCGTCGCTCACGGATGCAGATTGGGTAAATAAACTACCATGGGTTTTATTAGGGTTGCGTTCTGCGCCCAAAGAGGACTTAGATGCCTCCCCAGCGGAGCTGGTATTCGCACAACCTCTTAGGCTGCCAGGCGAGTTTTTACCAGAGCACCCGGAGCCCCCACCTCTCCCTGCTCTGGGACCGTTAGTTGGCATGGGAGCAGACACGCTCCCGGGTCCGGTTCATCACGCTTTTCCATGAGTTTTCGTCCCCAAGGCTTTGAAAAATGCCGAGTTCGTTTTTGTCAGGCGCGAAGCCCTAAAAGCAACACTCAAACCACCTTACGAAGGGCCATTTCGAGTGCTGGAGGCAGGTGATAAGCAATTTGTGCTAGATTTTGGAGACAGAAAAGAGACAGTCAGTATTGACAGACTAAAACCTGCTTTTGTCATGAAGGACGGGTCTGTACCGGTCGCAGTGGTGCCTCGACGAAGCAGGCCCCCGCAGGGGGCAAATAATCACTCTCTCCCTCAGTCAACAGAGCCGGAGCAGAAAGGCGCTGCAGGCAAGGCGGGGCCAACTCACAGCAGATTCGGCAGACGGTTGAAGCCCAGGCGGCACACAGACTGAATGTTGATGTTGATTATACAGTAGTCAGTAAGATGTTATTGAATTTTAGGGAATAGTCCGTTCTTCATCGTTTGGGGGGGGGTTATATGGTGGTGTGGTTGTGCATGTACATGTTGGACATATGCATATGTGATTTAACTAGTTGTGCATGTATATGTTGGACATATGCATATGTGATTTAACCTCACGATGAAGGAGCCGCAGAGTCTGAGACCCCTGCGACGCAGAGTCTGAGCCCCCTGCAGAGGACAGCGAGAGAAGACATAGGTGTGGACAGAAGACTTCCTGACCTCTGAGGCTCGAGAGGAGAGAGGGGGGAGTAATGTAAATAAAGGGATGATGAATGTGAATAAAGGGATTATGATGGAGATGTGTGACCTCCCCTGCGAGGGAGATTCCTTGATGTGAGAATGTTTAAAGGTGAGGACTTTGGTGTGTTTCCTCCTCTTTGTTCGCTGCTCAAGAATGAGAGCAGACTGTGGGAATGATTGCTTGAAATAAACTTGAATTAAATGCAATTCAGTTTCGTTATTCAAGGCTCCCCACAACCAGTATTATAAGTAATGGACAGGCAGTTGTAGATCCTTTAGAAATTAATAGAGCCTTTAGAGATTACTATGAAAAATTATATGATACCAAAAATGAATCTGACTTAACAAAACTAAATGGGTTTTTGAACGAACTATCTATACCGTGTATTCCAAATGAAAACAGGGAGATACTGGAGTCTAAAATTAGTCAAGAAGAAGTTGGGCTAGCCATTGATAATATGAAATCAGGAAAAAGTGCAGGACCAGATGGTCTTCCAGTTGACCTTTATAAAAAATTTAAAGAATAAATTAATAAAACCTTTTTTGGAAATGGTTTTAGAAGCATTTCAAAATAATAATTTACCATCATACATGAATAATGCCTTAATTATACTGTTGCCAAAACCAGGTAAACCCTCTAATAAATGTGAAAATATGAGACCAATAAGCCTATTAAACGCCGACCTTAAGATAATCTGTAAAATTTTAGCAAGACGAATACAAGAAATATTACCAAATATTATTAATCGAGATCAGAATGGCTTTATAAAGGGAAGACAAGGCTTCCATAATGTAAGAAGACTATTTAATATTATTTATTCTAATAAAGAAGCACCGGATACAGCTCTCCTATCACTGGACGCCGAAAAGGCCTTTGATAGAGTTGAATGGCCCTTTCTTTTTGAAGTCCTACAAAGGTTTGGACTTGGAAATAATTTCATAAAATGGGTTCAGATAATATACAATAATGCTACAGCAGAAATCCTAACAAATAACAATATTTCAAAATCAATAAAAATCAGAGGATGTCAACAAGGCTGTCCACTTTCACCTTTACTGTTTACTATGGCAATTGAACCTTTAGCGATGGCGATACGTTTACATTCACAAATATATGGAATTAAAGTTGGACCAACAGAACATAAAATCTCCCTGTATGCCGATGACATCATTTTGTTTATGTCGAATCTTAAAAAATCAATTCCGACCTTGTTGAATTTAATAAAGAATTTTGGGGAAATATCAGGATATAAAATAAATAAAACTAAATCTTCAATATTAATGCTAAATGAGACCCAGAGAAATCATCCAGCTCCTGAGGTAAATCAATTCAATGTTGTAAATCAGTTTAAATATTTAGGAATTCAAATTGTGCCTAAGCTAGAATTAGTCGCCAGTGTCAACTATGAAGCCTTAATGACAGACATTAATGAGTTACTTCAGAGATGGATGTCACTACCAATGTCGATGATCAAGAGAATCAATATACTTAAAAGTAATATCTTACCTAAAATACTTTATTTATTTCAATACATTCCCTTACCACCACCTTTAGATTTATTCTCAAGAATTAAAAAAAAGTTAGTGGAATTTATATGGAACAACAGGAGGGCTAGATTACGTCTGTCTTTATTATATTTACCATTTGATCGTGGAGGTCTGAAATGTCCAAATTTTATGTTGTATTATTGGTCGGCACAACTGAGGTCTATGACATATTATTTTTCATTAAATGATCTCCCTCACTGGACTGAAATGGAATCATACAATTTGCCTTTACCTCTTCCCATATTCATATACTCAGATTCGGCAAAAAAATTACAAAAACAAGTTAAAAATCCATTTGTAAAGCATATGATCAAAATATGGTGTGAAACTAAAAACTATTTAAAAGAACCACACTTATTGTCACAATTTAGCCCAATATGGGGTAATCAATATTTTAAACCAGGGAGAGCGGATGCTGTATTTAAAGTATGGAATTTAAAAGGGATTCAAAAGATTCAAGATTTATATCTGCCATGTGCAGATAACATAATGTCTTTTGAAGAGCTGAGGATCAAATTTAATCTTAATAGAACACATTTTTTTAAATATCTTCAACTTAGAAACTTTATTCGATCAAATCAAAATAAAGCTCTCACTCAACCTATTTATTCATCCTTGGAAAAAATGTTGATGAAAGATAGTAAAAAAAGGGTATTATTTCAGAGTTTTATAACTCATTGACACTATCCTCAAGTGAAAACTCACAGAAAAGATTAAACTACTGGAAAGAAAATCTGCAAACTGAAATTTCAGAGGAACAATGGGAATTGGCTTGTACAGAAGCTCAAACCAAATCAATAAATGTACACTACCGTTCAAAAGTTTGGGGTCACTTAGAAATTTCCTTATTTTTGAAAGAAAAGCACTTTTTTTCAATGAAGATAACTTTAAACTAATCAGAAATACACTCTATACATTGCTAATGTGGTAAATGACTATTCTAGCTGCAAATGTCTGGTTTTTGATGCAATATCTACATAGGTGTATAGAGGCCCATTTCCAGCAACTATCACTCCAGTGTTCTAATGGTACAATGTGTTTGCTCATTGCGTCAGAAGGCTAATGGATGATTAGAAAACCCTTGTGCAATCATGTTAGGTCTGCAATGCTGTAATTGCTGCAAACGGAGGATTCTTTGACGAAAGCAAAGTTTGAAGGAAAAAATTATTATTTCAAATACAAATCATTATTTCTAACCTTGTCAATGTCTTGACTATATTTTCTATTCATTTTACAACTCATGGTGGTAAATAAGTGTGACTTTTCATGGAAAAGTCACACTTTCCATCCTTCTTCTTACTTACAAAGCTCTAAACAATCAGGCTCCTTTTTATTTAAAAGATCTGATACTACCGTATCATCCCAACAGAGCACTACGCTCCCAAAATGCAGGATTACTTGTAATACCTAGAATCTCCAAAAGTACAATGGGAGGCAGAGCCTTCAGTTATCAAGCTCCTCTCCTGTGGAATCAGCTGCCAATCTGGATTCGGGAGTCAGACTCGATCTCTGTTTTTAAGAATAGGGTTAAAACCTACCTTTTTGATATAGCCTACAATTAGGGAGGGATCATGTGTTTCTGAACCCTCCCTTAGTTATGCTGCTAATAGGTTTAGTCAGCCGGGGGACCTCCAGTAATGCACTGGGCCTCACTCCTTTCCTCACTCTCTATGAAATATTTTTTTTTTGCTGGTCATTAACATCTGTTTGTTCTCTCCCATAGATTGAGTCCCCATCGTGCTGTTTGCTCTCTACATGTCTGTTCTTTTCATCTTCTCTGTCCCCTCACCCCCCAGCCAGTCGCAGCAGATGGCTGCCCCTCCCTGAGCCTGGTTCTGCTGGAGGTTTCTTCCTGTTAAAAGGGAGTTTTTCCTCTCCACCGTCGCCAAGTGCTTGCTCACAGGGGATCGCCTGATTGCTGGGGTCTTTCTGCAACTGTGGGGGTTCCCCCTACAGTTGATAGTGCTATGAGATGACTGTTGTTGTGAAATGGCGCTATATAAATAAAGTTGAATTGAATTGAATTGAATTGAAAACACAAAATAATTGTCTGGGTGACCCCAAACTTTTGAACGGTAGTGTACGTCTTAAATTGATACATTTTAAATGGTTAATGCGGATGTATGTTACACCGGAGAAGTTAAATAGATATAACAAAAACATACCAGATATGTGCACAAAATGCATGGAAAGTAAAGGAACCCTATTTCATTGTTTATGGGAATGTAGAATAATAAGAATGTTTTGGGAAGAGGTGAGGGTAACAATTGAAAAAATAATTTCAAAACAAATCATATTGAATCCTAAACTGTTTTTGTTGGGTCTGCATCCAGAAAAGCATAACTTTAATAAAAGTGAAAGAACATTCATAGACCTCAGTTTGCTTAATGCCAAAAAATGTATTGCACTACTGTGGAAAAAGACTCATAGACCAGATGTGACTCAGTGGTTAAGACAGATGTTAACAAACCTTCCACTAGAAACAATAACATACATACTGAAATCAAAGGAAATTGTGTTTGAGAATATATGGAGACCTTTTATTGATTATGTAAAAAATTTAAACATAACTCTTGAAGAAGAAGGTGAATGATGTGTGTGGACCTTGTAAATTCCAAACTGGTGAACATAATGTGTATACTTATGTAATGGATTGTCTAGACTAAACAGAGGAGCATTGTTGAAGACTTGATTTTGTTGGTGTTTTTAGTGCATTTTTTTGTAGTACTTTAGTGTTAGTGTTTGATTGTTTGTGTCATGTTTGTTAAAAAAAAAAAAAGGTTCAATAAAGATATTGTGGGAAAAAAAAAAAGCAGAACTAACCTACCAGGTTTGGTAAGGATTGTGGACGGTGTGATTCAAGGAACTAGCTTTCAAGCTACAGCTCTTGGGAATTCCTATGCCAGCTGACCATGGCTGGTGGCATGTCTGACTGAGCCAGTCTGGATTGGCGGATACGGACAGGGCCTGCAGCAGAGGGAGTGTCGGTCGAGGTGCAGAAGGCGAGACTGTGTGTGCAGTCCTTTCTTCAGCCAGGACCACCCAGGTCGAGGGTCCGGAGACCTCTTGAGGAGTCTGAAAACCCACAACAGCTTCTTTTACAGAGCCAGGTTCCTTGCAGAGCTCGGGTTACCTGAAGCAGAGGGCCTCTCGGCAGCGGGTGCAGGTACAGCAGCACTCACGTCCATGCTCTTGGGAGTGTGTAGGCCATGATTCTGCCAAGTCCCACTAGCGTCCCTGATGGTACGCTTCCCCTGACATCAGCTTTTTCTGTGGTGCACCTCATGAGTTGGCGCCGGTGCACCTTGGGTCCATGGGTGATCTATACACTTGTGTGTGGATACCGCCTACAATTGAGGTCTTTTTTCCCAACTTCAGGGGGTTGGAAGCAGTAAGTAAGAAGGTCTCTCTTCCGCTGGGAGAGAGCATGATATGGTCTCTTTCTCAAGGAGAAAAGGAACGAGGCTTTTACACTGCCTATTCCTTGTTCCCAAGTGAATTAGTGCATGACGCACACAGCTACCGGAGCGCCCGCCCCCCACTGTAGTGTCCCTACTAACAGTAGCTGTGTGGCCCAAGGCCAGAGGAACGGGATAAGCACCGCCCTATACACCGTATGGTGTCCCACGTGCTGTGAGAGGGAATTACTAATTAATTAAACAAACAAACAGTTGAGCAGAACCTGAAACAGTTGAGCAGGTGTCTCAAGGCACTCCCTTGTCCGGTACTCAGGCTGAGGACATTATTCAGGCCATAGGGCCAGGTGATTGGTTCACAGCAATGGAGCTTCATGATGCTGATTCCATACTCCCATAAATCCAGCCACAGGAAGTTCCTCAGGGTTTCTTCAGGACAACCTTCGGCTACGACATCCTGCCTTTGGCCTGTCCCTGTCCTCGGATGTTTGCCAAGTGCATGGTCGCTGCAGTCGTCCACTGCAGCAGAGAGACAGTCGAGTTCAGTTATCTGGACGATTGGCTGGCTTGGGTGCCATCGGAACCTATAGCAAGGAGGTATATGGAGGCCATATTACCTCTCCTGTCAGCTCTTGGGTTGCATTTGAATGCGGAAAAGAGCTGCCTGGTTCCAACCAGGGTTGTTGAGTACTTTGAGCTCACCCTGGAGTCAGTTGCCATGAGGGCATCCCTGACTCTGAAGAAGAGGCATGCTATCATGCTATGGTGGAGGAGATACTGTGAGAATACACTTTTTTTGATTTCTCCAGTGCCTTTAACACCATCCAGCCACTGCTGCTGGGTGAGAAGCTGCAGGTGATGGAGGTTGACAGCTCTGTGATCTCCTGGACTACTGACTACCTGACAGGCAGACCACAGTTTGTCCGGCTGGGCAATGTCTTGTCTGGAGTGGTGGCTAGTGATACGGGAGCTCCACAGGGGACTGTGCTCTCTCCTTTTCTTTTTACCTTATACACCACTGACTTTCAGTACAACACTGCAGAAATTCTGCCACCTGCAGAAATTCTCTGATGACTCAGCTGTTGTGGAGTGTATAAGAGGAGGAGAGGAAGGGGAGTACAGGGCACTGGTAGACAGATTTGTGGAGTGGATGGAGCAGAATCACCTGAGGTTGAATGTCAGCAAGACCAGAGAGATGGTGATTGACTTCAGGAAGAGGAAGACTCCTTCTCAGCCACTGCAGATTAGGGGGGAGGATGTGGGAGTGGTTGAGGACTACAGATATCTGGGTGTCAGGATCAGCAGCGGGTTGGACTGGAGATCCAACACCGATGCTGCGCACAAGAAGGGACTCTACTTCCTGAGAAAGCTGAGATCCTTCAACGTGTGCAGCAGGATGCTGGAGCTTTTCTATCAGACCATTGTCGCCAGCGCCATCTTCTTTGCTGCTGTCTGTTGGGGTAGCAGTATCAGGGCCAGAGATACCAACAGACTTGACAAGATTATCAAGAGGGCTGGCTCTGTAATTGGTCTCAGACCGGAGACCATTGAGACAGTGGTGGAGAGGACAACACTAAATAAACTGCGATCCACCATGGACAATCCTGATCACCCCCTCCACAACACACTAGACAGACAGTGAAGCACTTTCTCCAGTAGACTACTACAGCTTCGCTGTCGAACGGCCAGGTACAGGAAATCTTTCCTGCCACATGCAATTTCACTGTGCAATAACTCACTATGATGTTGTATTCTGGTCATAGCTATGCTGCCACACTGCACCTTACAGACTAACTGGTACCTCACATTTTCACTCTGCTCCTGATAGTCCTTCTTTGTGCAGTGGCATGTGTTTGTATGGGTCATCATATATTAAGGTATGATTTATATGGGTTTTATAGTCGTGTTAGTTTTACTTTCCATGGGTAATCCCTTTGTCTGTCGTGTGTGTTTCTGTTTGGTTGTCTACTGTCATGCTGCTGTTACACTGTAATTTCCCAGTTTGGGATCAATAAAGTACATCTATCTATCTATCTATCTATCTATCTATCTATCTGGGAATACATCAAGAGCTGCATCTCACAGAGGACTGTGTCAGTACAACAGTGCCAGAAGGTCTTGGGCCGTTTTGCCGCAGCCCCTCAGGCAGTGCCGCTGGGTCTTTGCATACTCGTCCCCTTCAGTGGTGGTTTGCGCTTCAGAAGGTGGTTTTGCCCAGAGCCAAAGGAGGAGGCTAGGTCTCCCGAAGGAGCCTCATGGTTCTCAGGTGGTGGAGACACTTGTCAGCAGTCTGGGATGGTGTTCCCCTGGGCCAAGAGGGCCGCAGGGTGGCCATTATAACCAACGCTTCCCAAGCAGGCTGGGGTGCAGTCTGGGAGGGCAGGTTGTTCGGGGGCACTGGGCAGTCTTGGCATATAAACCATCCCAAGATGGAAGTGGTGCGTTTGGCTGTGGGGCCTTTTCTTCCAGTCATTCAGGGCAGAAAAATTCTGGTACAGATGGACAGCACGGTTGTGGTGTCGTACATCAACCAGCAGGATGAACTGGGGTCCCCCTCTCCATGCAAGGGTGGGTCATCTGCTTGTGTGGCCTTGAGCCTGCAAGGTCCACTAGCTACAGATGCTCTGAGCATGCTTGGCCTCCAGTGAACTGTTTGCATTTCCACTACTGTCTCTTCTGCTAGCTGTCCTCGCAAAGGCGAGAACTGCTGTCTGTTCATGTAATTTTGATAGCCTGAATCCGCCACAAGACCATGGATGGCGGAGACCCACGAGATGTTGGGGGGGGGGCGTCCTTGGCCTGTCCCAACCGGACGGGATATACTCTCACAGGCACAGAGCGAGAGTTGGCATCCACATTTCCAGCTCCTGAGATCTCATGTGTGGCCCTTGGACAGGAGCAATTGTGGAAACTGGGTTTGGAGAAGGAGGTCATAGACACTGCGCAGGCCTCACGGGCCCCATCTACCCAGCTGCGATGCAGTGGGTAATGAAGGATGTTTTCAAATCAAATCAAATCAACCTTTATTGTCATATTGCTGTACATACAACTGTAGTGCAGGCAAGATGAAACTGCGTTTCTCTCGGCATCCATATAAGTAAAAGAACATGATTTAAGACACACTCACACATATCCTCACCCCCCACCCCACCACATCCATTCACACATCCCTGAGACATAGTTGAAAAACTAACCAGAACTACAATATACAGATAATATACATAATGTCTGTAGGTGCAGTAGTATGTATGAGAAATTCTGGATCAACTGTTCAGCATCCTGACAGCTTGTGGAAGGAAGCTGTTGATCAGTCTGGTGGTTCTGCCTCTGATGCTCCAGAATCGTTTGCCAGATGGCAGAAGTTCAGTTTTGAACTAGTGGTGGACCAAGGGGAAGGATCTCTTGTCATGACACATCTCTGTCATCTTTTCTTGCCTCCAGTACCTCTTCGCCGTAGGTTGGGTGGAATTGGCTACCTGGTGGCGGTGTCAACTGTCCATGAGAAATGTGATGGCTTATCTCATGGAGTGCATCCCTTGGCTAAGCAGTTTGAGAGGCGTGGAACGGAGCCATCCATCTCGGTGTCCGTTGCTGCCCATTTGGGATCTCCAGACAGTTATTAGGGCTCTGTGCTTACCCCTTTTTGAGCCACTCCCCAGTGCTGACCTTCATCTGCTCTCCTGGAAGACGGCTTTTCTCTTGGCAATTGTCTCAGCCAAGAGGGTCGGTGAGCTGAATGTGCTCTCTGTGGACACAGCATTCCTTATGTTTGATGGTGATCAGGTGGTTCACCTGCGGCCCAATCCAGTTTTCAGCCCAGGGTGCTGGCTAATGGGTTGTTTCCCGCCTTCTTGTGCTTGAGGCCTTCTACCCGCTTCCCACACCTCTTCAGAGGCTGAGAGGCTTCATAGTTGTGCCCAGGGGGCCTTTAAGCTTTATGTTGAACGGATGAGGTCTGTCCATTCTTCAGATGGGCTTTTTGTGTTCTATGGGAACTCCACGTTGGGCAGGCCTGTCTCTAAGCAGTGCCTGTCCCATGGGATAGATACCTGGTTGCTTTGCACAGGTACAGGTTGGAACGGGACCGCCAGATAGGCTGGTGGCTCATTCGACTCAAGGAATGGCCACTACATGGGCATTGTTCAGGGGTGCACCTCTGGAGGATGTATGTGCAGTCGCTGGCTGGCCTCTTCTTCAGTGTCCACCCACTTCTATAGGCTCAATTTGGCCTCATCAGTCATCCCCTCATTCTAGGGGTTGCAACAGATTCTTAATTGTGTCTTAGTTTCTCCATTGCTGAGCCGGCAGGTGTGCCTTGTGCTCAGAATGTTTTTTTGTTCAGCTCCAGTTACCTGTAGCAACCAGCTTAACTTGTAGGTATCCAGTTGAGTGCAACAAGGAGTTGAAATCTTCTGTCTGGAGGTTGCAGCGGATTCTTAAGCTGTGTCTTAAAGGTCTGATGACACAGTTTTGACATTTTTCAGCATGTTGTGTAAACCCAAAAGTCATTGTCAATGATCAATATAATATTTACAACCGCACCTGCATAAACTAGTTATCATCAAAAAAATGCAGCCGCTAACTGGACTATGGTGCCGCCCACCGAATGAAGGAGGAGTCGGCAATGATGTAAACGACAGAATGGACACTGGTGTTGTTGACTGGAATGCCAGCAGCTTTGTAGCTCACAGTTTCTCTGGTTTCTTGTTTCAATTTTACGGCTATGCCTTCACGTTGTGTCGCAAGCTTAGATAAACAGCAGGCCGTGAAAGACCCCATCACACGCTTCAGCTCCAACTCTCATAAGCCTCCTCGTGCACTCCTCGTGCGCTTTTACGCAGGAGGAGTGTCAGGAGCTGAGCCGGCTTGGTTTCCCCCGGCTCGGTCCAGACCTCTCTGTGGGTTTAGGTGCCGCTGTTTATGTATATATAGTATGTATTTCAGTGTGCTTTCCTCTCCTTAGCCACTGTCTGGCCGGCAGCTGTTAGACGGCCGCTTTGATGTACTTTCTGTGAGCGCATGCTGACATCTCGCCGGTCGGGTCACATCCCCTGTCTCATTATCACCAGCTGATTAAAACTCCTGCTGATCATTTCCCGGTCCTCACCCAGGTGCTTCTCATCACACCATCACCAGCAGTGCGTGTACTTAGCGGCTGTTTGCCAGTCACGCACTGCTGGTCCATAGTATTGTCATCTGTGCTGTTAGTCTGCCAGTATTTTCAGCACTCTCACGACATGTTAGTCACTCCATGTTCACCGTGGTTCTCGTGTGTCCTTGAAGCGATGTCGGCTCTGGGGCGCACCTGTGGCTAACACGTCTCCTCTCATTCGTTTGCTGGGCGATGCCAGCCCCCGAACGCCATCAGTAAGTGTGTTTGTGTTTTTTGTACATCTTCACCTTTTTGGGAATTGTCTGTCTTTCTATATTAAATGTGCTGTGGTGAACCCTGCACAGGGCCGACATCACTTCAAGGGGCGCAACAGAACGATGGCTGTGTGACAACACAGCAGATGATGCACACAAAACATGAACAGCTGACTGTCAAAGAGAGAGGGGGCGTGGTCGGACCGGCGAATCTTGGACAGTGCCCACCTGAAAGTGGGTCAAAAAGGCACATAAACCACATGTACAAAACATAAAAACAACAAGAACTCAAAAGATAATCCATAATAAACCCGATGCCTGAGCCACAGAGAATACACTGCTATGATTTTATTGAAAAATCGGGTTTAAATAAATTATATTTATGAACAAATAATTTGTTGCAATACCTGTAAAAAAAAAAGCATACCACTCGGTGTTCCCCTGCCTTTTGTTTGCTGCTGCTGCTGTGGCGGGCATGTGTGCCTCTCCACCATCACTTTCTGAGTCTGACTCGCTAGGCACGATGCCCGCTTGGCATGGCTCAAACCTATAAGGTCCGATGCCCCCAGATTCTTCATTATCATCCCATTCTTGTAAACTATAATCGTCTGAAGATTGAACAACACAAACCAATTCCAGACTACATGTGCTGGAACCATCGTCGATGTTTTCTACCGCTTCCATCCTGTGTGTACAATGGGCAGCCAAGTGCTGTGTTCTGTCGCTGACGTCACAACATGGCTGGGGGGTTTTCCAGCCACTGACACAATTTGTGACGTGGCACTCATGAAAACATTGGATATTCACGTGAAAAAAAGCCTGTTTGACTTAGAACTGCACAGACCAACCTATTTCGTCATATTGAAATTATGTGCTGCAAAATTAGATGAAGTCAAAATCGTGTCATCAGACCTTTAATCTCCCTCATGTGAGCCGGTATGTATGCCTTGAGTTCGAAGAGGGTTGTTTCAGCTCTAGTTACCGGTAGGAACCAGCTTGACTTGTACGTACTCAGGTGAGTACAATAAAGGAGCCAAATGCATCAGACTGTGTTATGCATTGTGCTCCTTTGACCTGTGGGTGTCGCCCTCTCCATTGTTCCTGAGGACTTCATTTGGTATACAGTTGTCACTTGGTTACATGTTCACTGAAATGAAATAAAACATACATTTACATTTACATTAAATTGGGCTGCACGGTGGAGCAGTGGTTTAGCACTGTGGCAGCACAGTTTTACCCTCGGCCGGGGGATCGCGGGGATCATGAGGTCGTGAGTTCGATCCCAGCCCCCGACCAACAGTGAGCTGTGTGGAGTTTGCATGTTCTCCCCGTGTTGCGTGGGTTTACTCCGGGATTTCTCCGGTTTCCTCCCGCATACCAAAAACATGTAGGTTTAGGGCGCTCACGCACGCAGCGACCAGCAGCCGGTGGCTTGTCACCAGACTGCAAACCAAGTCTACCTACGGGTACAAATAAGTAACAAAAAAAAAAAAAAAAAAAAATTACGCATGTAAACGCGGTTTTATGAATGAAAGTGAACCTGTAACCATTCATTGTCCTTCATCGGTGGAGGCAGGCTCCTCCCAGTCATCAGAAAGAGGAAGAGGGAGTGGATGCAGAGGGTATATATTGGGCATCCACAGGTGCGGTTAATCTGGTATAATGCTTCTACCTGAGATTTGGTGTCACTTGGTTACAGGTTCACTTTCATTCATAAAACCATGTTTACATACGTAAATGTACGTTTGTTCAGAAAATAAAGGACGCACTCTGGTGGCTCTAAAACCACCTAAAAAACAAATGTGTATTGCCCAAAACAGTATATTGTGGCTTTTTATCCACAAAAAACTTTCATTGCCTTAGAATTGCTTGGAAACAAATTTTAACTCTTTCACCTACTTAAGTATGCGCAGATCTATGAATACTCTATTTCAGGGGTGTCCAATCATGTGCCATGGAGGGCCAAGACCCTGCAGGTTTTCTTTTCTACCCAGTGTCTTCAGCAGGTGTTTTCACTTGTCAGCAATCAGTGAGAAAAAAAATTCAGTGAAATCTGCTGTTGAAGACATTGGTTGGAGGTAAAGCCTGCAGGGTCTTGGCCCTCCATGGCACATGATTGGACACCCCTGCTCTAATTAAGATAAGATAAGATAAGCCTTTATTAGTCCCACAATGGGGAAATTCCAGGATTGCAACAGCATAGGGATAGCAACACTCAGAGCAACAATCAGAAGGCAAGAAAAAAACAACATCTAGTAAACATATGTCCATATTACTATAAATGTATATATATATATAGACACACAGTGCAGAGCATTATGGCTGGTGAATGTGCAGCAGAAAGTCTAAGCTCTCTCTCCGCGGATGCAGCGGGCCAGCTGGAAGTGTTTGGGCATGATGGTGGCCCCCTTAGCGAAGAAGAGACCACCAGGTGGGCCTCGCAGGTCTCCTGCAGAGCCATGACGGCGAAGCTCAGGAAACGCAGGACGGTCTTGAAGTCCTGAGCGCTCTCCCTCACCAGGCGCTGGACGGGCAGCTTACGGATGAGCAGCTCCGTGGATTTCTGGCAGCGACGGATCTCTCTCAGAGCCACGGGCCTGTGACGGCGAGGCCTCTTCACTCTGCCGGTGGCCAGAGCGCCTCTCCGAGCAGCCCTGGTGGCTAGCTGTCTCCTGGGGAGGGGGGGGGGGGCTTCTTCCTCCAGTAGATTTTACGGGCGGTCTTAGAGACCTGCAGGGCTTGCACGTGATTGGTCGCTGCACTTCTGACCTATAGAGTGTGCACATGATTGGTCGCCAGTGTGGCAGTCTCCTGAAGTGTTGCCCCTTTAAGACATGCTCCCCACCTCCTTGCCACTAATGTGAACCAAACCTTCATAAACTGATGACAGAAGACAAAATGGTGGCCAAAGGAACAAACAGGTGGCAAGTGTATCTATGAATTCCATTAAGGGCCGTGCCTATCTCTGGCATTTTCCAAAAGTACTCAGGGTTTAGAACAAGTCTTCACGCCTCCACAGAACTGGGTTTACACAAGTGCCAAGGATTTATTCATCTGCTGCCAGCTGCTTGGTTCTCCAGGGAGGTAACTGAGGGTCGTACCCTCCACTAACCTGAAACCCAGCTGAGGTAAAACAATTGAAGGGGGAAAAGAAAAGGTGGGTTTTCTCTTGTAAAAAACATCTGCTGAACAAAGGGGCTGAACTGAACTGAACATAGCAGGGTTGAACTATGGAACTGAACTCAGCCGAAAGGGTTACAGAGAACTGAACGGATTAAAAGGATTATATTGAATTGAACTGAGAAGGTGAACTGAAGAAAAAAACTGAACCATTTGAACTGTTTATGGGTTGAGATTTTTCTTGCCTTTGATATAATTTTGTGGTTTTGCCTGTAAGGGACATTTGAGTTGATTTGAGTTGTTTTGAAATCTACTGCTTTCTTTATATTAACTGGCTAAATGTGTTTGTGAAGTTTTGATATTTGAGTTACTTAAGGGTCCATGGTATTTGTTTTATTTACCTGTGTGGTCTATATTAACTATATATTCCATAACCTACATATGTTAGAGCAAGTGGAAATGTTTGGGATTACATATGTAAGGAACTTCACACCTCTGAAAGGACAAAGGAATCTCACCCGCCGAGTGAAGAACAAAGACGTTCCCGGACGTGGCGGGGGAAACCGGACGAGCCACCCTCACCCCCCAAGGCGAGGAGAAGGATTACCATCACCTCCCAAGATGAGGAGAAGAAATACCAAGACAATGGGGGGATTAAGATAATGAGGGATGTCAGCCTTTGTTATGCATGTCTTTTGTTGTGTGCTTGTATATAACCAGCGAGTCGGCGAGATTCTGTCTCTTTTTCCCTTCTGCCGCTCTCTGCACCAGATGAGACTTGATAGAAGAGCTGAACATTAAAACTCTGCTTATAAACCAAATCGCCTCTTCATTGCCCAGCTCCTCTACACTGGTGACCTTGACGCAAGTATGGACCGGAGGCGTTCTTCCACAAGCGACTCATCCGTGGCGGCTCAGGCAGACGCCAGCAGCCACGCAGACGAGGGAGCAGACGGACAGCTGTTTCCCCCGGCAGAAGAGGTTGAGAGGGCTCAACCGAGCACCAGCACTGCCGTGAGAGCTGAGGCAAGGCACTCTCACCCGGTGGGCACAGCAGTGATGGTGTGCACGAACGCCGTCGCTGTCAAGCTGCCAGACTTCTGGCAAGAGGACCCCGCCTCTTGGTTTCAGCAGGCTGAAGCCCAATTTATACTGGCGGGCATCACGGCCGACGATACTAAGTTTTATCATATCGTCTCCAAACTCGACTCCGCCACTTCGAAGTGTGTGCGGAGCTTGATCCGGCAACCACTGGCCCGGGACAAGTACGAGACGCTCAAAGCGACCATCGTGGCGAACTACGTCCCATCAGTGGAAGAAAGAGCCAAGAAGATCCTGGCGGTCTACGGCCACAGAGGGGGCAATCCGAAGGCCTTCATGGAGGATTTGCTGCAGCTCAAGGAAGAGGACAATGACAACTTCCTCTTCCAGTTTATTTTCCTCAGCACGCTGCCGCCACACATGAGGGGGACACTCGCCAGCACGAAGTGCAACACCCACCAAGACTTCCGCACACTGGCCAGCAAAGCTCATCGGCTCGTCAACGCCTGCAAGGAGCTGACACCCACAGCAGCATCCGCAGACCTCAACGCTGACGCCCCGAGCCACGAGGAGCCACAACCCACGGAGCAGACCCAGCCCATGGTGACAGCGGCACGGCCAAGACGTAACAGACGGAGCGATGTTTGTTATTACCACCACCGCTTCGCCGAGAAGGCCCACAAATGTGTTCCCCCCTGCAACTTTAAACGCCAAAGCCGAGAGCCGTTAACAGCAGCGGTTCTCGGCAAGAAAAACAAGCTGTTGTACGTGACGGATGGACATTCAGGCAAGCAGTTCCTCATCGACACAGGAACCCAGCTGAGTTTCGTCATGCCCTCCCACGCAGATCGAGCCATGGGCACCCGGGGCAACGGAGCGGTGGCAGCCAACGGCTCTAACATCGACACGTTCGGCGAAAAGAGCCTGCACCTCCTCATCCATGGCCGCAGCTACAGATGGACATTTGTTGTAGCGGCGGTGAGTTTTAACTTGTTAGGCGCAGATTTTTTGTGTGCACATGGGTTATTAGTGGACCTAGCAAATAGGCGCCTGGTTAATGCACCGTCTTTTGCTTCTATTCCATGCTCAGCTCGAGTTTCTCCACCACCTGTGCAGGCCAACGTCACCACGGCAGGAGGTAAGTTTGAGCAACTCCTCACCCAATTTCCAGCACTCACAATCCCAAAATTCTCAGCCACTGTGGCTAAATACGGGGTGGAACACTTCATTCCAACAACGGGACCTCCCGTTTTTGCCAAAGCTCGCCGCTTAGACGCGGCCAAGCTCAACATAGCACGGGACGAGTTTACAACTCTTGAAAAATTGGGCATTGTTAGACGCTCGAAGAGCCCCTGGGCCTCACCACTTCACATGGTTCCGAAATCCGACGGTTCTTGGAGACCGTGCGGAGATTACCGCAGACTAAATAACGCTACAGCGCATGACCGTTACCCAATCCCTCACATTCAAGATTTTTCACTACATCTAGCGGGTGCACGCATTTTTTCAAAAATAGACTTAGTCCGCGGTTATCACCAAGTCCCAGTCCGAGCAGAAGACGTTCCTAAAACAGCGGTAATAACCCCTTTCGGCCTTTTTGAATTCCTGCGAATGCCTTTCGGCCTCAAAGGCGCTGCTCAAACTTTTCAACGAATGATGGACGCAGTCCTACGTGACCTCCCCTTTGTTTTCGTCTACCTCAACGACATGCTGGTAGCCAGCTCGTCTGAGGAAGAACACGAGCAGCACCTCACTACGGTTTTTCAGAGGCTAGAAGAGCACGGGCTAATAATCAATCCAGCCAAATGCAAATTCGGCGTGTCACAAATTGATTTTTTAGGACACAAAGTCTCTCCGAAGGGGGCAGTTCCACTTCCAGACAAAATTCATGCGATAGAAGGTTTTCCACAGCCGCAAACGGTCAAATCGCTACAGGAATTTTTAGGGATGGTTAATTTTTACAACCGCTTCCTCCCCCACGCAGCTCAGCTCATGCAGCCCCTATATGACGCGCTCAAAAAAAAGAAAGCTTCCAACGCGGTCGAATGGACCCCGGAGCGCGAACGCGCTTTCGCGGAAGTAAAAAACACCCTAGCTAACGCCACATTGTTAGTTCACCCAGACCCCTTGGCCCGCATTGCACTAACCACAGATGCTTCAGACCTAGCTATAGGGGCAGTTGTAGAACAACTTGTCAGCGGGGTCTGGCAACCTTTAGCATTCTTTAGCAAATCGCTAAACCCAACTGAACGCAAATACAGCACTTTTGACAGAGAGCTGCTGGCGCTTCATTTATCCATCCGCCACTTCCAGTTCTGGTTAGAAGGGCGGAGTTTCACGGCTTTTGTAGACCATAAACCGCTCACCTTTGCTATGGCTAAAATTTCAGAACCATGGTCAGGCAGGCAACAAAGACAGCTGGCTGCGATTTCAGAGTTCACCACAGACATTCGACACGTGGCAGTCAAACTTAACGTAGTAGCGGACTGTCTCTCTCGTGCTGTGGCACCACCAGAGCGCGAGGAGACAGATTATACTGCCTCAGCAGCAGAACTCTTCACTAACGCAGACACATGCGCAGCACCTATCCATGCAGGGATAGATTATGCAGCCATGGCAGAGGAACAAAACAGTGACGCGGACGTGCGCGCACTCCTGTCTGGACCAACAGGGTTAAGGCTGGAGAAAAAAGGGTTACGCGACGGCGTGCCCCCCCTAATATGCGACGTTTCAACCGGCCGACCTTGCCCGTTAGTACCAGCTACATGGCGCCGCCGCATTTTTGACGCAATTCATTACCTCGCGCAGCCAGGTGTGTGCGCCTCGGTTAAAATGGTCGCCGAAAAGTTTGTGTGGCCAGGCCTGCGCAAAAACGTAAAAGAATGGGCAAAAACTTGCATTTCTTGTCAACGCGCCAAAATACACAGACACACAAAAGCCCCTCTGGAGCCTTTTCCAATCCCTGCTAGAAGGTTCGACCACGTTCATGTCGATCTTGTGGGGCCACTACCTTCCTCCCAAGGTTTCACACACCTGTTAACAATGATAGACCGCACCACACACTGGCCAGAGGCAGTCCCTCTAGCAGCAACCACAGCGGAGGAAGTCGCTCGCGTTTTTTTGACAAACTGGGTGGCATGTTTCGGAGTCCCATCGGACATCACGTCCGATTGGGGGCCTCAATTTGTCTCTGAGCTCTGGTCAGCCATGTCCAACAGCTTAGGGGCAACAATTCATCGCACCACCGCTTATCACCCTCAGGCTAATGGGTTATGCGAGCGTTTTCACAGGTCTTTAAAGGCTGCCCTCAGAGCCTCACTAACGGATACAAATTGGGTAAATAAACTTCCCTGGGTTTTATTGGGGTTGCGTGTTGCACCTAAAGAGGATCTAGACGCCTCTCCTGCAGAATTAGTTTTTGCTCAACCTCTCAGGCTCCCAGGTGAATTTTTTCCAGAGAACCCAGAGCCAGGGCATCTTCCAGCCCCGAGGTTTTTAGGCAGCAATGGACCGAACTCGCTCCCCGGTCCAGCTCATCACTCCTTCCCACGGGTTTTTGTCCCTCAAACTTTAAAAAACGTTGAGTTCGTTTTTGTTAAGCATGAAGCTCTAAAACCAACTTTACGCCCAGCATTCGATGGGCCATTCAGAGTGCTGGAACATGGTGATAAACACTTTGTGCTTGATTATGGGGATAGAAAAGAAACAGTCAGCATTGACAGACTTAAACCTGCCTTCTTGTTGAAAGACGAACCTGCAAAGTTGGCCAGAGCACCTCGGTGAGGTAGACCCCCCAAGAGAAAAGACTCAGCCCCCAGGCAGGGAACAAATAACCTCTCCCCTTCCCACACTGCAGATTCCTCACAAGAAGGTCCCAGCAGGACGCCTAAACCAACCTACAGCAGTTTTGGGAGAAGAATTAAACCCAGACAGCACAGGGACTGACACCAACCACTCCACAATTATTCACTAATTGTGCTGCAACAGTTTAGGACTGACTTATGATTTTACTATACTGTTATGATTACCACTGAACTCTCTTAGGAGCATGGCTGCTGGGAGGTTTCTTCCGTGGCAACAGCTGTAACACGTAGTATGTCGTAATAACTATCCTAGACTGTGAACCTTTCTGTTGTCCTTTCTTAGTTGTTTGGGGGGCCTGTGGTCTATATTAACTATATATTCCATAACCTACATATGTTAGAGCAAGTGGAAATGTTTGGTGACTACATACGTAAGGAACTTCACACCTCTGAAAGGACAAAGGAATCTCATCCGCCGAGTGAAGAACAAAGACGTTCCCGGACGTGGCGGGGGAAACCGGACGAGCCACCCTCACCCCCCAAGGCGAGGAGAAGGATTACCATCACCTCCCAAGATGAGGAGAAGAAATACCAAGACAATGGGGGGATTAAGATAATGAGGGATGTCAGCCTTTGTTATGCATGTCTTTTGTTGTGTGCTTGTATATAACCAGCGAGTCGGCGAGATTCTGTCTCTTTTTCCCTTCTGCCGCTCTCTGCACCAGATGAGACTTGATAGAAGAGCTGAACATTAAAACTCTGCTTATAAACCAAATCGCCTCTTCATTGCCCAGCTCCTCTACACCTGCATCATTATGGGGGATTGTCCGCAGTTTATAACAACTTTTTTCTTTTTTTTCAAGTTTGTCGGCTGGCACCCCAAATAGTTAAATTAGAGGGCTGCTAGTCTGTTCATGATGCTTTTGGATGTTAAAGTTTTGTCTATATCTTCAAACGTTAAAAGCGAAACATTTTTTCTGAAAATGGTCGAGGTGAGATAAATGTGTAGTTGCCAAATATGTGTTTACTTTCTCTAACAACCAGTCCACTGTCTGCCGGCGACTAAACCGGGATGGGAGGGGAGGAACCTGATTTGAATGTGGCTGCTCTCAGCTCACAGTGCGACACTCCGTCCACCAAAGAAGTGAGCTGAGAGCAGCTTGATTTGAGCGTAGCCACATTGAAATCCCCCCTCCCCCCGCCTCTGCCTCTCTCTCTGTGCTGCTACCCCAAACCCCTCTGCCTCAGTCCTGCTGCTCCTCGGCTCCTTTCTCTACCCCCGAGGTAGCC
Organism: Pholidichthys leucotaenia; assembly: GCA_020510985.1. Classification (NCBI taxonomy): domain Eukaryota; kingdom Metazoa; phylum Chordata; class Actinopteri; order Cichliformes; family Pholidichthyidae; genus Pholidichthys; species Pholidichthys leucotaenia. The sequence goes on along the minus strand of CM035842.1, from coordinate 423,435,640 downwards.
AAGAGTATCCGTCCGATTGGTTAATGTTTTAACTAACCAGGCTAAGCAGGAATAGTTACGTAGCTACTGTCTGTCCAAATCCGCCTTTTATTGGGAGGGGGGGCACATACTTGGGAGTTTGGAATGATTTTGCTTTTGATGTGTCTTGTAAATCACAAGAAACATGTTACAGACAGGTTAACAACAGAAAAAAACTTGATTTTTGCCAGAGTGTCACTTTAAAAACAAACTAGTGATAGTGTGGAAGATGAAAGCAGACAAGGCAGCGAGCTGAATGACACACAAGCTTTATTCACCTTCCATCATAAAGTACAGAAAATACTCTCCTGGGGTCTCTGAGCACCTCCTTTTTATACCCTTTATTTCTGCCCCATGAGACCCAGGGAGCCAAAAACAATACACTCAGTGCACAAAGAATTCCTGGCACATTAATCAGACCCGCCAGGATTTCGCAAAGTTGCGATTCTACCAATTCCCGCGACAACAGCAGGTCCTGCATAATTTGAATTTTGTCCAAACACCGCAACTTTACTGCAATTTTGGCCAATTGTTGTCAACTTCTGCCAATTTCACCAATCAAATTTGTCTCTCAGTAGTGCGCAGATGTGTACGTCATCAGTCTGACCAATCAAATGCGGCGCTGCACCGCGCTCACTTCTGTATTTACAGTGAGAATATACCGAACACATCAGCAAAAAACAGTTTGTGATTTTGTGGAGAGCGTGAAAAGATGAGGCTGAGTTTATCTCTCAGTTCAGGTTTATTCACATTCACATATCTCCATCATCCTCTCAAACAGAAAAGAGACCCATCCTCCCACATCTGTCCTTTTTATACCCGGGACATCAAAGTACAGAGTCACATTGTCTTTAAATCCCAAGACACAATACATCGTCCTCCAGGTCTTCTCCCCTCCACCTAAAACCCTGGTGGTCAGAAAATCTCTCAAGGCCATCTTTAAAGATCACATTTCACACCCTCCTGTTATCCCCAGGAGACCCAGACCTATTGTTCAATTCTGAGACGTGAAGCAAGAGTGATATACATATGCAGCCTAAGCAACTCACGTGTGCCACATGACCCCCCCCCCACAAAAAAAACGTCTAAGATGAAACAATACAACACAGTCTGCATATCATGATAAAATCACAAACATCAGTCCACGTGCTGTTTGGGCTTCAATCGTCTTCCGAACTTGCTGTGAGCGGGCTTTACCACTCCCGCGGCGCCATCCTGCTGTGAATCTGCTATCTGAGGATGAGAACTGTTAGTCAATCCCTGTGGGAGCTCTGGGAAATGCTCCCTAGGAGGTCTGCCACATCGAGGAGCCCTCGCCAACAGCACAGCTTCGTCAGCCATCACAAAAGCGGGTTTGAGTCTGTCTATGCCAATAGTTTCCCTTCTGCCCCCTAAATCTAGCAAAAAGTGCTTATCACCTGTTTCCAGCACTCTAAATGGGCCATCATAAGGCAGTCGCAGGGTTGGGCGATGAGCATCGTGTCTGACAAAAACAAACTCGGCATTTTTTAAAGCCTTAGGTACAAAAACGCGCGGAAAACTGTGATGAACGGGCCCAGGAAGCGTGCTCGCTCCCGTGTCGCTCAGTAACCGCTGAGCAGGGGGGCACTCTGGCGCAGGATTATCTGGGAGAAACTCCCCGGGCAGCCAGGCTGGCTGCGCAAACACCAATTCAGCTGGGGAGGCTTTTAAGTCCTCTTTAGGTGCAGAACGCAACCCCAATAAAACCCATGGTAGCCTGTTTACCCAATTTGCATCCGTAAGCGACGCTCTGAGGGCTGCTTTCAATGACCTATGGAAACGTTCGCATAAACCATTAGCCTGGGGGTGGTACGCAGTAGTGCGGTGGATCGTTACCCCCAGGCTGCGGGCCATCGCTGACCAAAGCTCTGAAACAAATTGAGGACCTCTGTCGGACGTAATATCCGACGGAACTCCAAAACGCGCTACCCAAGCCGTTAAAAACGCGCACGCCACCTCCTCGGCTGTGGTTGATGTCAGTGGGACCACTTCAGGCCAACGCGTGGTGCGGTCCACCATTGTCAAAAGATGTGTGCACCCCTGTGACGGCGGGAGGGGGCCTACGAGGTCGACATGCACATAATCGAACCTCTTAGCCGGGATGTGAAACGGCTGCAAGGGGGCTTTAATGTGTTTGTGTATTTTGGCTCATTGGCAAGCCATGCAGGCCCTTGCCCACTCCTTAACGCGCTTGCGCAGGCTCGGCCACACAAACTTCTCACCTACCATTTTGACCGACGCGCGCACCCCCGGGTGCGCCAGAGAATGAATCGAGTCAAAAACGCGGTGGCGCCACGTGGTCGGCACCACCGGACGCGGTCGTCCGGTGGAGACATCGCAGATTAGGGGGGGGGGGGGCATACCATCTTGCAGCACCCTGCTCTCCAGCCTTAACCCTGTTGGTCCAGACTGGAGCGCGCACACGTCCACATCGCTAACCTGATCCGCGGCCATGGCTGCATAATCTATCCCCACACGGACTGGGGGCGCGCGTACTTCCGCGCCGCTAGCCTGCTCCGCGGCCATGGCAGTATAATCTACCCCTACGCGGACAGACAGTCTGCCACTACATTAAGTTTACCCGCTACGTGTTGAATATCGGTGGTAAACTCTGAGATTGCAGCCAGCTGCCTCTGCTGCCGGCCTGACCACGGCTCTGAAACCTTGGCCATCGCGAAAGTCAGCGGCTTGTGGTCGACGAACGCAGTGAAACGACGACCTTCCAGCCAGAACTGGAAATGGCGAATGGCCAAGTGGAACGCAGTGAAACGACGACCTTCCAGCCAGAACTGGAAATGGCGAATGGCCAAGTGGAGCGCTAACAACTCCCTGTCGAACGCGCTGCATTTTTGCTTGGTATCGCGCAAAGTCTTGCTGAAAAAAGCGAGCGGCTGCCAAGCCCCGGCAACATGCTGCTCTACTACCGCGCCTATGGCCACGTCTGACGCGTCAGTAGTGAGCGCTATGCGGGCCGTTGGGTCTGGATGTGCTAACAACGCAGCGTTTGCCAGGGCTGTTTTGACCTCCGAGAATGCGCGCTCCCGCTCCGGGGACCATTCGATTGTATTTGTGGGTTTTTGCTTTTTAAGCGCGGCATACAGTGGTTGCATGAGCTGCGCTGCGCAGGGGAGGAAACGGTTATAAAAATTCACCATTCCCAAAAATTCTTGTAACGCTTTGACCGTTTGTGGCTGGGGAAAATTTGTTACTGCGCGCACTTTGTCAGGCAGAGGAACCGCTCTATCTGAGGAGACGCGGTGCCCCAAAAAATCAATCTGTGTCACCCCGAACTGACACTTCGCTGGGTTGATTATTAACCCGTGCTCTCCCAACCTCCGGAAAACTGCCGTGAGGTGATTTTCGTGTTCGTCTTCGGACGCGCTGGCTACCAAGATGTCGTCCACGTAGACGAACACGAAGGGGAGATCGTGCAACACCGCATCTATCATGCGTTGGAATGTCTGCGCGGCGCCTTTAAGCCCAAACGGCATGCGCAAAAACTCGAACAAGCCAAACGGGGTTATTACCGCTGTTTTGGGTATGTCCTCAGCGCGCACTGGGACTTGATGGTAGCCGCGATCCAAGTCTATTTTGGAAAAAACGCACACCCCCGCCAAATGTATGGAAAAATCTTGACTATGCGGGATTGGGTAATGGTCGTGTGCTGTAGCGTTGTTCAACCTGCAGAAATCACCGCAAGGTCGCCACGAGCCGTCAGCTTTAGGGACCATGTGAAATGGGGAAGCCCATGGGCTCTTCGAACGCCGAATAATGCCCAACTTTTCAAGATTGGCGAACTCCTCGCGCGCTATGGTCAGTTTAGCTGCATCCAAGCGCCGAGCTTTTGCAAAAACGGGGGGACCGGCTGTAGTAATAAAATGTTCCACTCCGTGTTTAGCCACGGCTGCTGAAAATGTGGGAACCGTGAGTGCTGGAAACTGGGTGAGGAGTGTGTGGAACTTACCGCTTGCCGTAGCGACGTTGGCTTGTGCTGTGGGCGGGGTCACTCGAGCGGCACAGGGGATAGAGTAAAAAGAGTGCATTAACCAAGCGTCTATTAGAGAGATCAACCAACAACCCATGTGAGCACAGAAAATGAGCCCCTAACATGTTGAAGCTCACTGCCACTATAATAAAAGTCCACTCAAATGTACGGCCGTGCAGGGACAGAAGCAGAGTCTTCTCACCGAAGGTCTTAATGCTCGAGCTGTCCGCCGCCGATGCTCCGTGACTCCCGGGGCCTGCCAGCCGGTCAGCATGGGTTGGCGTGATGAAACTCACTTGGGAGCCTGTGTCCACGAGGAATTGCCTCCCCGAACGCGCATTCGTCAAGTAGAGCAGCTTGTTCTGTTCACCGAGGGCCGCGGCTGCTACCGACCCTCGGTTCTGGCGTTTCCCGAGCTCTTGAACTGACACGGTGGTATACACTTGCGTGCCCTCTCTGCAAAGCGACGATGGTAGAAACAGAGGTCATCTCCTCCGCGATGTTTGGCCTTCACCGCCGCCGTTGCCGGTGGGTCTGCTGCCGCCGCCTCTGGCCCCCTGCCATTTCCGGCCCTCGAGTCGAGTCCTGTCACTGCCACGGTGGCCACGCACTGTCTGCTGGCATTGAGAATCCGCTGTGCCTCCTGGGCCAGCGCGCGGAAGTCTCGCTGGGCCAACAACGGTGAACCAGCCAGGGTCGCTCTCGTGGCCGACGGTAGGGTTCTCAGGAAAATGTGGGTGAAGAGAAAGTCGTCGCCGTCTGAGCCCCTCAGCCTCAGCCTGTCTTCCATCAGGTCGACGGGTGTGCTGTCTCCCAAGTCGTGCAGGGCCAGGAGTCTCTCCGCTCTTTCCTGGACTGAGGGAGTGAAACGCTGGGTGAGCACAGCCTTCAACCCGCCGTATTTGTCTTCGGCCGGTGGGCGCTGCACCAGGCTCTGCACATGCCGAGCCGTGCGGTTGTCGAGCTTGGCGATAACGTGGTAGAATTTCGTGTCATCTGCCGTTATTCCCCCGAGAGCGAACTGAGCTTCGGCCAAGAGGAACCAGGAGTCTGGGTTGTCCTGCCAGAAATCTGGTAGTTTGACTGAGACTGCGTTCGCCTGGCTGGTTCCTAGCGAGTCCGGCTCGGGGGAATTTCTTTCGCCCATGATACGTCTTAAGGTCACCAGTGTGGAGAGCGTGAAAAGATGAGGCTGAGTTTATTTCTCAATTCAGGTTTATTCACATTCACATATCTCCAACATCCTCTCAAACAGAAAAGAGACCCATCCTCCCACATCTGTCCTTTTTATACCCGGGACATCAAAGCACAGAGTCACATTGTCTTTAAATCCCAAGACACAATACATCGTCCTCCAGGTCTTCTCCCCTCCACCTAAAACCCTGGTGGTCAGGAAATCTCTCAAGGCCATCTTTAAAGGCCATCCATTTTGCACCCTCCTGTTATCCCCAGGAGACCCAGACCTATTGTTCAATTCTGAGACGTGAAGCAAGAGTGATATACATATGCAGCCTAAGCAACTCACATATGTGTGCCACAATTTAAAAAAACACACTCACCTGGGAGTTTTCCCACATTGTTCCTTCATCCGTCTCCCCCGGTCCACCGGTGAACGTCTTCTCGAGTTTCTGTAATGACCGTGTGTATGACGTGCCGGGTTTGTGTTGAAAAACGTCCGCCTGCCTGAAAGCACCTCCGTCTCGGGAGCGCGTGCGCCCAGACATGCCGTAAAACCACACAAAAAACAAGTGAATCTAATATTACAGCAAGTGTTGTAATAGTTTATACGTCTTTAGAGGTAAAAGTCACTACTACATCTTGTCAGTGAGTTTTAAAGTTGGGACTCTCTGGGCTGGACATGAGCCAGTGCGCGATTCAGGCAATCCTCAAGGAAAGCCCTGCAACTTACCGAAACAATAGAAAAAAAAATCCCGCGAATTCCTGGAGGCACTGATTAATATCATACAACACCTGCCCTGCTTCTCACACCCTCTCTTCCTCTAGCAAACTCCGGTGTCTCCTGAAACCCCCGGGGGCAGATGGTCCTTTCTGTTACATCTGGGACCCCCCGGTGCCACTTCCTCCTTCAGTCCTCTGTTCTATCTCCCCCCCCCCAGCTTCCGACTCTGGGTGGAGAACCCCCCACACAGTGCCACCCCCCCCCCCGGACACCCAGAAAGGGAATTAACCCCCCTGTCCTTTGGGCTTGAGCCGGTGCCCATAGCAGCTGGAGCGGGGGGTCGCCAGTCCAGTCAAAGCGCCTTGCTGGTGACGTGTGCGGGAGGGAAAGAGGGTAGGGGGAGAAACATGTTAGCTTCACCAGCGCAGGTCTCTACCGAGAGCACCCCAACTTGCGGAACCACCAATGGTGGCCATCCATGCCGGAGTGCTTGGGCCAACACCACCTGCTCGTCTGCCAACACAAAAGCAGGCTTCAGCCTGTCAATGCAGACGGTCTCCCTACGCCCCCCCCCCCCCAAGTCTAACACAAAATGCTTTGCCTCAGTTTCCAGCACCCTGAACGGTCCGTCATACGGTGGGCACAGCAGGGTCCTGTGTGCATCGTGCCTGACAAAAACAAACCTGGCGTTCTGTAAGCTTTTCAGGACGAAGGTGCGGGGAAAACAATGGTGGGCTGGGCCTGGCATGTCAACAACCTCCGTACTGTACAAAAATTGTGTGGGCGGGTCGGTCCCGGGTGCGGGGTTTTCCGGTAAAAATTCCCCGGGGATCTGCAGCAGCTGAGAAAAAATGAGTTCTGCCGGGGAGACTGCCAGATCCTCCTTAGGCGCAGAGCGCAACCCTAAAAGAACCCAGGGCAGGCGGTCGACCCAATTTGCATCCGTGAGCGAAGCTCCGAACGCAGCCTTAAGCGACCTATGAAAACGTTTGCATAACCCGTTAGTCTGGGGGTTGTACCTGGTAGTGCGGTGGATTTTGGCCCCCAGGCTGTGGTCCATTGCAGACCAGAGTTCTGAAAGGAACTGTGGACCCCTGTCGGAAGTGATGTCTGACGGGGATCCGAACCATGCAACCCAAGCTGACAAAAAAGTATGAACCACTTCTGCGGACGTGGTGGAAGCCAGCGGGACCATTTCACGCCAACGCGTGGTACGGTCCACGATTGTCAAAAGGTGCGTGAAACCTAGCAACGGCAGAAGGGGTCCCACCAAATCCACGTGGACGTGGTTGAACCTCCTGGCTGGGATTTGGAATGGCTCAAGGGGGGGCTCTGGTGTGCTTGTGTACTTTGGCCCGCTAGCATGCGACACACGCTGCAACCCACTCTTTCACATCTTTGCAGAAGTGCGGCCAGACAAATTTTGCTCCCATCAACTTAACCAAGGCACGCACGCCAGGATGCAAAAGGGAGTGGACTGACTCAAAAATGCAGCGGCACCAAGAGCTCGGAACCACCGGGCATGGGCGACCCGTGGAGAGGTCACAGAGCAAGGGGGGGCACCCTTCTTGCACCACCCTGCTCTCCACCTTCCTGGTTTGCTCCGTGGCCATGGCAGGGAAATCTATTCCCATGTAAACCGAGGAGACTAATGCACGTGACAGGCAATCGGCCACAATGTTAAACTTACCGGCAACGTGTTTGAACCATGGTCCGACCATGGTTCAAAGACTTTGGACATTGCATACGTTAGCAGTTTATGATCAACGAATGTGTTGAACTCACACCCTTCTAGCCAAAACTGGAAGTGTCGCATCGCCAGGTGGAGGGTCAACAATTCTCTGTCGAACGTACTGTACTTGCGTTCGTTGTCGCGCAAAGTACGACTGAAAAAATGCGAGCGGCTGTCACAAACCAGAGACATACTGCTCCACTACTGCCCCTATGGCAACATCAGACGCATCCGTGGTGAACGCTATTAGCCCTGACGGGGCAGGGTGGGCTAGCAAAGTGGCGCTAGCGAGCGCTGTTTTGGCGTCTGCAAAAGCCTGGGCTCGCTTGGGGGTCCAGTCGATGTTTTCTGCTGGCTTCTTTCTCTTAAGCACGGCATACAATGGCTGCAGCAGCTGGGCTGCCCAGGGGAGGAAACAGTTATAAGTTATAAGTTGACCATGCCCAAAAAGTCCTGAAGGGCCCTTATGGTCTGTGGACGTGGAAAATCCAACACGGTACACACCTTATCAGGCAGCGGAATCACGCCCTCCGGCGGAATGGGGTGACCCAAAAAATCAATTACTGGCACACCGAACTGGCACTTTGCCGGGTTAACTATAAGCCCGTGTGCTTCCAACCTCTGGAAAACCATTTTGAGATGGGCGAGGTGCTCCTCCTCGGACGCGCTAGCCACCAGAATGTCGTCTAAGTAGACAAAAACGAAGGGCAGGTCACAGAGCACTGCATCCATCATTCAATGGAAGGTTTGCGCTGTGCCCTTTATTCCAAATGGCATGTGTAAAAACTCAAAAAGGCCGAAAGGAGTTATTACCGCTGTTTCAGGAATGTCCTCCACGAGCACTGGGACCAGGTGGTAACCGCGGACCAGATCCACTTTTGAAAAAACGCGTCCCAGCCAGGTGTACAGAAAAATCCTGGATGTGCGGGATGGGATACCGATTGTGTTTCGTGGCGTTGTTCAAGCTTCAGAAATCGCCGCATGGTCGCCACGACCCATCGGCCTTAGGCACCATGTGTAGTAGGGATGCCCACGGGCTGTTGGAGTGCCTGACGATGCCCAGCTGCTCTTGGTTGGCAAACTCCTTGCACGCGCTGGCCAGTTTAATTGCATCCAGGCGACGAGGGCGCGTGAACACCGGCAGGCCTTTTGTTGTTATGAAATGCTCGACTCCGTGTTTGGTTACCGTAGCCGAAAAAGTCGGGACCATGAGTGCTGGGAACCGTGAAAGTAAATGCCGGTACTTGCCCCCTGGAGCTATAATGTTAGCCAGTGTTGTTGGCCCAGCTCCCCGAGCTGTACAGGGCAGGGAGGAAAAAAGAGGCAGCATCCACTAAACATCTGTTGGCAACATCGACTAACAACCCATAAGCACATAAAAAATCTGCGCCTAAAATGGGGGCAGAACATGCAGCTACCACAAAATCCCACTGATAACTGCATCCATGCAAGCATATCGTCAGCATCCGCTCACCAGACGTCCTGATGGTGGATCCGTTGGCAGCCGTGAGCTTGGGACCGCTGCCTCCTGCCAACCTGTCTGCGCTGACCAGCAGAATGAGGCTCTTCTAGGAGCCGGAGTCCACCAACAGCCGTCTCCCCGAACGTGTCTGTGATAAAAGGTAGCTTGTTCTTGTCGCCAGCGGTCACAGCTGCTACTGACTGCTGGCCGTGCCGTCTTCTTGAATTGGTACGGCGGCAAACAATGTTGGGCATTTGAGCCGAAGCGACGGTGATAGAAATAGAGCGCCCCATTCCTGCGCCTCTTGGCGTCCATCCCAGCCACCACCAATGGCTCCTCGACCTCACTGGAGTCCTCCATGGATGCTGGTGCCGCTGCATGCACACTGAGCACTCTGGTTGCTAGGATGATGCGGTCCGCTTCCTGCGCCAGGGCGTGGTAGTCCTTGGTTACCAGCCACGGCGAGTTGGCCAGGATCGCCCACAGTGTAGCAGGTAGGTTCCTGAGGAACAGGTGGGTGAACAGGAAGGACTCGTCGTTCTTCCCCATCAACGCTAACATGCTCTCCATGAGCTTCACGGCTGATCTGTCACCTAACTCTGAATGTGTTTGGAGTCTCTCTGCTCTCTCACTGTCTGACAGGGTATAATGCTGGAGTAGCATCTTCTTGAGCACTTCAGATTTCCCCTGGGCCGGCGGCTCCTGGAGCAGGCTCGTTACCTGTTGCGTGGCGCGCACATCCAGTGTAGCCACCACATGGTAATATTTAGTGTCATCCGTTGTGATCCTGCAGAGTGAGAACTGGGCTTCTACATGCAAGAACCATGCGGTTGGATTGTGAAGCTAGAAGTCTGGGAGCTTGACTGTGACAGCGCATGCGGTGCTGCTGTTCTCCCTATGGGTTGTCTCTGGGGCGGTGCTCGGCTCGTTCTCCATCGCACGTCTTGGGGTCACCAATGTAGAAGATGAAAGCAGACGAGGCAGCGAGCTGAATGACACACAAACTTTATTCACCTTCCATCATCAAGTACAGGAAATACTCTCCCGGGGTCTCTGGGCACCTCCTTTTTATACCCTTTATTTCTGCCCCATGAGACCCAGGGAGCCAAAAACAATACACTCAGTGCACAAAGAATTCCTGGCACATTAACGTCATACAACACCAGCCCTGCTTCTCACACCCCCTCTTCCTCTAGAAAACTCTGGTGTCTACTGAACTCCCCAGGGGGCAGATAGTCCTTTCTGTTACATCTGGGACCCCCCCCCCCCCCCGGTGCCCCTTCCTCCTTCAGTCCTCTGTTCCACCCCATCCCCCCCGGCTTCCGACTCTGGGTGGAGAACCCCTCACTCAGTGCCACCACAATGGTGTGTTTTATTAAGAATGATTTTGAGTGATTAGTTCTGATTCTCTGCCATTGTGGAGCGTGTAAATGAAGAGGCAGATTTGTTTCAGACGATTTATTACACACTCTCACATCTCAAGCATAGACAGAATGACTTCTCCAGCAGAAACTCCTCTCTTAAGTCTCATGGCATTCTTCTAGCATTTTCTCACATACAAAAGATGACCTTCGCGTCACACTGCATTTCACCCCTACATCCTTGACACCTCCCTGTTATCTCACCAGGAATCCCCTGCTCTTTGTTCCCACTGTCTCCTGTCTGAGATGCTACACAATCAGGCTCTCCCAAGGTGCCACCCCCCCCCCCCCAGCATCTTAGATAGGACAATAGAATAACAGTCCACATGCTGTGATAGAACAATTGAACATCAGTCCACATGCTGCTTGGGCTTCCATCTTCTCCTGTATCTGCTGTAACGGGGATTCACCGCCTCCGCGGCGCTGCCGTCCCTATGGGGGGCTGTTGCTAGGGGGGGGAACCACTTCTGTCTGTCCGTGTGGCTGCTCTGGTGAATCGTTTCCCTGGGGAGCTCTCCGTGGGGGTCTTCCACGCCGAGGGGCCCTCGCCAACAGCACCTGCTCGTCCGCCACAACGAAAGCGGGTTTGAGTCTGTCTATGCCAATTTTTTCCCTCCTACCCCCCAAGTCTAGCAAAAAATGCTTATCCCCTGTTTCCAGCACTCTGAACGGTCCATCATAGGGTGGGCGCAGTGGAGGGCGGTGGGCGTCGTGTCTGACAAACACGAACTCCGCGTTCTTCAAAGTTTTAGGCACAAAAACGCGCAGAAAACTGTGGTGGGCAGGGCCCGGCAGCATGCCTGTGTTTGCGCTACGCTGCAAAAGCTGAGACGGGCAGCTACCCAGGGCGGGATTATCTGGCAGAAATTCCCCGGGCAGCCAAAGTGGCTGCAAAAAAACAAGCTCTGCCGGGGAAGCTTCCAGATCCTCTTTCAGCGCGGAGCGCAACCCCAATAAAACCCACGGTAGCCTGTCTACCCAATTTGCATCCGTCAATGAAGCCCTGAGTGCCGCTTTCAATGATCTATGAAAATGGTCGCATAACCCATTAGCCTGTGGGTTGTACACGGTTGTGTGGTGAATTGTAACACCCAGGCTGCGGGCCATCGCGGACCAGAGTTCGGAAACAAATTGAGGGCCCCTGCCGGACGTAATATCTGACGGGACTCCAAAACGTGCCACCCATGCTGTTAAAAAAGCGCGCGCCACCTTCGCGGACGTGGTTGCCGCCAGCGGAACCGCTTCTGGCCAGCGCGTGGTGCGGTCCACCATTGTCAGGAGGTGCACCCCTGTGATGCCGGGAGGGGGCCCAGGAGGTCCACGTGAACATGATCGAACCTCTTAGCCGGAATACGAAACGGCTCCAAGGGAGCCTTCGTGTGTCTGTGTACTTTGGCTCGTTGGCACGCCACGCAGGCTGCAGCCCACTCTTTCACTTGTTTGCGTAGACTCGGCCACACAAATTTCTCTCCCACCATTTTGACCGACGCGCACACTCCTGGGCACGCCAAAGTGTGAACCGACTCAAACACGTGGCGGCGCCACGCGGCTGGGACTACCGGACGCGGGCGACCCGTGGAGACATCGCAGATTAGGGGGGGCCGCCATCCTGCAACACCCTGCTCTCCAGCCTTAACCCTGTTGGTCCAGACTGGAGCGCGCGCACGTCTGCATCGCTCGTCTGCTCCGCGGCCATGGCTGCGTAGTCCATCCCCACGCAGACGGGGGCCGCTAAGGCACGCAAGAGGCAGTCCGCCACCACATTCAGTTTACCAGACACATGCTGAATATCGGTAGTAAACTCTGAGATCGCGGCCAGCTGTCTCTGCTGCCGGCCCGACCACGGTTCCGAAACCTTGGCCATTGTGAATATCAGCGGCTTGTGGTCTACGAACGCATTGAAACTGCGCCCTTCCAGCCAGAACTGGAAGTGGCGAATGGCCAGGTGAAGGGCCAGCAACTCTCTGTTGAACGCGCTGTATTTACGTTCGCTGTCTCGCAAAGTTCTGCTGAAAAAAGCGAGCGGCTGCCAAACCCCAGCGACGCGCTGCTCCACGACAGCCCCTAAGGCCACGTCTGAAGCGTTGGTGGTGAGCGCTATGCGGGCCGTCGGGTCTGGATGCGCCAGCAGTGCGGCGTTTGCCAGAGCTGCTTTAACTTCCGAGAACGCCCGCTCTCGCTCCGGGGACCATTCGACCCTTTCCGCGGGTTTCTGTTTCTTGAGCGTGGTGTATAATGGTTGCATGAGCTGCGCTGCGCGGGGAAGGAAACGGTTATAGAAGTTCACCATTCCCAAAAATTCCTGCAGCGCCCTGACCGTCTGAGGCCGGGGAAAATCCGCCACTGCGCACACCTTGTCAGGCAGCGGGATCGCTCCTTCGGGAGAGACGTGGTGCCCCCAAAAAATCAATCTCCATCACGCCGAACTGACATTTCGCCGGGTTGATTATTAACCCGTGCTCCTCCAACCTCCGGAAAACCGTCGTGAGGTGGGTTTCGTGTTCGTCTTCGGACGCACTGGCTACCAGGATATCGTCCAGGTAGACGAACACGAACGGGAGATCACGCAGCACTGCATCCATCATGTGCTGGAACGTCTGTGCCGCTCCTTTTAACCCGAATGGCATGCGCAGGAACTCGAATAAATCGAACGGAGTTATTACCGCTGTTTTGGGTATGTCCTCAGCGCGCACTGGGACTTGGTGGTAACCACGGACCAGATCTATTTTGGAAAAAATGCGCGCTCCGGCAAGGTGAATGGAAAAATCCTGTATGTGGGGAATTGGGTAGCGGTCGTGCGCTGTGGTGTTGTTCAACTTGCGGAAATCCCTGCACGGTCGCCACGAACCCTCAGCTTTAGGGACCATGTGTAGCGGGGAAGCCCATGGGCTGTTCGAGCGCCTGATGATGCCCAACCTTTCCAGGTTGGCGAACTCCTTGCGCGCTATGGCCAGTTTAGCTGCGTCCAAGCGCTGAGGTCGTGCAAAGACGGGCGGCCCGGTGGTGGTGATAAAATGCTCCACCCCGTTTTTAGCGATGGCTGCCGAAAACGTTGGGACTGTGAGTGCTGGGAACTGAGTGAGCAGTGTGTGGAACTTACCGCTTGTAGCTGTGACGTTGGCTTGTGCTGTTGGCCGGGTCACTCGAGCTATACAGGGAAGAGAGTCAAAGGACAGTGCATTAACCAGGCGCCTGTTAGCAACATCAACCAGTAAACCATGTGCACACAGAAAATCAGCCCCCAGTATATGGTAATTCAGTGCTGCTATGACAAAAGTCCACTCATATGTATGGCCGTGTAGAGATAAGAGCAGAGTCCTCTGACCAAAGGTCTTAATATCTGAGCCGTTTGCTGCCAACATCCCGGGGCCGCTAGATCCTGCCAGCCGGTCAGCGTAGGTCGGCCGGATGAAGCTCTTCTGGGCTCCGGTGTCCACGAGGAAATGCCTCCCCGAGCGTGCGTCCGTCAGGTAGAGCAGCTTGTTCTCCTCCCCGAGGGTCGCAGCTGCTACTGACCCCTGGTCTTGGCGTTTCGCGAGCGCTTGAATTGGCATGGTGGCACACATCTGCGTGCCTTCTCTCCGAAGTGGCGGTGGTAGAAGCAGAGCGTGTCTCCCTCGCGCTCCTTGGCCCCTGCTGCTGCTGCCGTCGGTGGCTCCTTGCCTCCTCTGGTCGTCTCGCTGGGCTCCGCCGCTGCCGTGTTCACTGTGATCGCCCTGGTGGCGATGATGATCCGGTCTGCCTCCTGGGCTAGTGCACGGTAGTCCCGCGCGGCCAGCAACGGCGAATTGGGCAGGGCCGCTCTCGCCGCTGTCGGAAGGTTCCGGAGGAAGAGGTGGGCAAACAGAAAGTGCTCATCATCCGTGCCCCTTAACACCAGCATCTTGTCCATGAGGTCTACGGCCGAACCATCTCCCAACTCGGTCTGCGTCAGGAGCCTCTCTGCTCTCTCACCGTCCGAGAGCGTGTAGCGCTGGATGAGCGCAGCCTTGAGCGCCTCGTATCTGTTGTCGGCTGGTGGCTGATCGAGCAGGCTCGCTACGTGCTGAGCTGTGCGGGCGTCGAGCGCTGCGACCACATGGTAGAATCTGGTGTCATCTGCTGTTACTCCCCGGAGGGTGAACTGAGCCTCAATGAGGTGGAACCAAGAGCGCGGGTTGTGCTGCCAGAAATCCGGTAGCTTGGCTGAAACCGTACATGCGTGGCTGGAGGTTCCAGTCGAGGTTGGCTCCGGGGATCTTGTCTCGTGTTCCATAATACGTCTTGGGTCACCAGTGTGGAGCGTGTAAATGAAGAGGCAGATTTGTTTCAGATGATTTATTACACACTCTCACATCTCAAGCATAGACAGAATGACTTCTCCAGCAGAAACTCCTCTCTTAAGTCTCCTGGCATTCTTCCAGCATTTTCTCATACACAAAAGATGACCTTCGCGTCACACTGCATTTCACCCCCACATCCTTGACACCTCCCTGTTATCTCACCAGGAATCCCCTGCTCTTTATTCCCACTGTCTCCTGTCTGAGATGCTACACAATCAGGCTCTCCCAAGGTGCCACACCATCACACTTATATTTGTGGATGTGGTTCCTCTTAAGTTTCAATATTCTAAACATAACCTAGTCAGGAGCAGTTTATGTTCACAGCTTTTGTTACCATAGTTACAAACGTACTCTGACTTTTTGGAACCGAAAACTCAGTTACCACAAACTCTGAGTTAACTTACCCAGGTAAGACAATAAACCTGCTTTCTGGAACAGTACCCAGGAGTACTCACACCAGTTTGGTACTGAAGCCAGAATCCTCAGTTCCCTAGGTGTTTTTATGGTGGGGGAACAAACCTTTCCCACAGGAGACGGGGCCCGCTTTCCCCTTTTCCACCACAAAAGCAGAGCACCTTAGAAACTGTTTCAGCTGCAGTGCAAAGCTGGTCTGGGCTCCTGGCACCAGTGATGTCACAGCAAGGAGGAAGGGCACCCTACTTTACTTCAGCACCATCATGGTGACCTGAGTAACATTTCTGGCTCCTGCCCCCACCTCTGCTCATCAGCTCAGCTCCAGAGCTGGAAAAGCTGGCTGGTATCTTCAGGAGGTGAGCGGTGCAGCAGCACACTTGTCATGTTGGTGGGAACGAGGCAACGGGCTGGAGGTTTCCCCCAGTCAAACATGGCAGTAGTCTTCAATGTTCCTGCTGTGGACACAACAGTTAGAGCTGCTGTAGGCCAGGCCACCATCAGATTTTTTAAAATGCTGGGTTGAAAAAAGTCACAGACCATGTACATGAACCATCACAGCTTTGAGTTTTTTTCCTTTAGTATGTGAAGTACAGCACGCCACACACTAACTTTTTTCTCTGTGACACTATGTCTTAGATTTGTTTTTGAATAGTAACCGCTTAACTTAGACTAGCTCAGTTTTCTTTTTCTCTCAGTCATATTTTGTCTTAGCCTTGTTTTAAATTGTAATCGCTCTTGTCTTGTTTTCTCTTTTTTCTCCTTTGAATTCTTGGATGGAATATGGGTGGGCAATATAAGCTGCGGCTTCAGCCATCACCCATTTCGGATAACTCACGTGGAATTGTATAGTAGAAGGAGTCTTTGTCTAATTTGACCTTGTTGTTATATTATACAGTTTCTTTTAACCTGTAATGTACTATCCGAAATAAATTCATTCATTCATTCATTCATTCAATTTACAACCAAACATTGACACAGATTACTGGGAATAAACCAATAATAGCAATAATCAGTTTTGTGGTTTAAATGGTAAATGGCGTTCACTTATATAGCGCTTTTATTCTCATCTCTTGATGACCAAAGCGCTTTACAGATCCTGCTGTCCACCCATTCACACACACATTCACACACTGCATGTGTGAATGTGTGTGTGTACATGCACTGAATAAACGGGTTATGATTGGATTTCTGAAGTAATCTGATTATTCAAGTGGCCATGTAAACAGAATAATTTGATAAAAGCCATGTAACCAGGGTCATTAACACAAGCTGTTTATCCTAAAGTAATCGGTTTATTCAGCGCATGCAAACACGAGAAAACAGATTATTGGCATCAGTTTATTGCTAGTAATGGATTTATTGTGACCATGCAACCGGGGCCACTTGAATAATCAGATAACTCCAGAAATCCAGTCATAACCGGTTTATCCGTGTACATGTAAACATGGTTGCTTCCAGATTGTGTGACATACAAGCAACGCCGTTAAAGCCACGTAACGACTTGTATATGAGTCCAGTCTCTGTTGTGTTTAGGGTTAGCTTTTGTCCATTTTGACACGCCACTGAAAATGTCTGCCATGGAAGAGTTTGCCCTGATGTCCTCGTGATGTCACTCCTACCAGCCCTCACACCACAGGAGCCCATCATGATGACTGGGAACACGGAGAAAAAAACGAGCTGGATTTTCTTCTGTGGGACTGATGTTCGTTGGTCTTTGTTGTGGAAATAATTTGATAAACCATTTTTACACACTATAAAAAATATCTGCAGCTTTATTTGAAATTCCAACAGCTATTTTACAGATGACTTTAAAAGACAAATGTGGACTTAAAACATGATCAAGGTTCCACTGATGGTTCTGCTGTAGCTCCTGTTTAGCTGTAGCAGGGGACCACAATGGAAAGACACGTGCACACTTTTGTCTTATTCCATTGTTTTTAATTCAGGTTGCATTTTTGTATACAATGTTATTTTAAATGATGAATAAATCAACAAGAGATGATATCAGATTCAGGACAAACGGACGTTCCCTTGATGACTGCTGTGTAATCCCTGTGTGGACGTGTCCACCATGACGGCGTGAAGCTCCTCTGACGTCGTCTCCACATCATCGTAAACAGTCCAACTTCTGCAGCTTCACTCCTGGTCGGCCAGATCGTTCTGCTCAAAGTATCTGCAGGATTTTTAAAAAAATGAGCAGTTTCATTAATTATATTCACATTTTTGGGATATATTGTGTTTAGGAAATTAATATAAAATTTGGAATAAACTGACCAAAATTTGAGGATATTACCAACTAATATATTGAGAATGCATAATCACATTATTTACAGGAAGAATTAAAAAAACCCATCAGGTGGCTGATGACACACTTCAATACTCTCACATTTTATTATTATTTAGTGTTGGCCCCTGAGCTGACAGTGACGTGGCCACAGATAGACTAGCGTGCCCATCACTAGCCACCAGCCTAGTTTCAGGTGGCCAAGCGTGGACGCCATATTGGTGCTGATAAAAACACACACAAGCTCCATGGGCATGGACTGCATTTTCTTCATTTTGGCACAATTAGTTGAATATTACGTGAAATTAAGGAAAATAAAAGATGCTCGGTTTTAAGAACGTTATTGATTTAAACACTGATGTGACTGTTTAAAGCACCCAAGTATCAGACATTTGAAGATCGTCTCTGTGAACGTGGTTTTTGTTTTTCTTCCCAGTCATCTGGTTTACAGATCTGTGAGGATGGCAGCTCCAAACAGGCCATTTGAGAAGAGCTTATTTTTAATAATACCATTTAATGATGTTAATGATGTTGTATCACACTCTGGTATGGGAGCTGCTCTGTAGCTGACCGCAAGGCGCTGCAGCGGGTGGTGAAAACCGCCCAACGCATCACAGGGATTCCACTTCCAGCTATAGAGGACGTCGACAGGAAAAGATGTCTGCGCCGGGCACGCAGCATTCTTAGGGACTCCAACCATCCTGCTCATGGACTGTTCCAGCTTCTCCCCTCCAGAAGACGTTTCAGAAGCCTTCGGACTAGAACCAGCAGGTTTAGGAACAGTTTCTTTCCAACAGCTGTCACGTTATTGAACTTAGTTCCCCGCTGACTCTCTTACCATCATCTCTTACCATCCTCACCTGTACATAACTACAAAACTACATCTAACTTATTGCACATTATTTGCACATAACAGTACTTTTAACTTTCTGCACTGCTGCATATATTTGCATATATTTGCTTAAATATATGCAATATAAATTGTTGCAATCCTGGAATTTCCCCGTTGTGGGACTAATAAAGGCTTATCTTATCTTATCTTATCTTATCTTAAATTGCACATACTGTTAATTACCGTATATACTGCACTGCTGTCCTTTGCACTTCTGATTGGATGCTAAACTGTGTTTCTTTACCTTGTATTCATACATGTGTAATGACAATAAAGTTGAATCTAATCTAATCTAATCTAATCTTAATACTGCTACTACTACTAATAGTAATAGTAGTAGTAATAAAAAATAACGAGTAGGAACTTGTCCACTGTATATGCAAGTGATTTTTAAAAAAAAATGTTTTTCTTTCTCATTCTCAACAGAATAAGATAAAGAATATTGAACGGACACTTGCAGTGTTTTAAAGGATGACAAATATTGAAAATGACTACACATGTTCACTAAAAAAATTATACTTGTATCAGATCTTTGGAGATATTATATACATATCTACAGTAGATATAAAAGTCTACACACCCCTGTTCAAATGCCAGGTTTTGGTGATGTAAAAAAATGAGACCAAGATAAATCATTTCATAACTTTTTTCATTAATGTGACCTATAAACTGTACAACCCAATTGAAAAACAAACATCTTTTAAGGGTAAAAATAAAAAACTTACAATAACCTGGTTGCATAAATATGCACACCCTGTTATAACTGTGGATGTGGTTGTGTTCAGAATTAACCAATCACATTCAAACTCATGTTAATGGGAGTCAGCACACACCTGCCACCATTTAAAGTGCCTCTGATTAACTCCAAATAAAGTTCTGCTGTTCTAGCAGGCTTTTCCTGACATTTTTGTAGTCACATCTTACAGCACAAGCCATGGCCCGCAGAGAGCTTCCAAAGCATCAAAGGGATCTCGTTGTTCAGAGGTATCAGTCAGGAGAAGGGTACAAAAGAATTTCCAAGGCATTAAATCTACCATGGAACACAGTGAAGACAGTCATCATCAAGTGGAGAAAATATGGCACAACAGTGACACTACCAAGAACTGGACGTCCCTCCAAAACTGATGAAAAGACGAGGAGGAAACTGGTCAGGGAGGCTGCTAAGAGGCCAACAGCAACATTGAAGGAGCTGCAGGAATTTCTGGCAAATACTGGCTGTTTAGTACATGTGACAACAATCTCCCGTCTACGGTGGCAAGATGGAAGCCTTATGAAGACAAACATCCAAGCCCAGCTACATTTTGCAAAAACACATTTGAAATGAATGAATGAATCTTTATTTCAGATAGATTAAAAGTAAAGATTAAAAGAAAAGAACAGAATAATATAACAAGGGGGGAAAAAATCTAACAAAGTTAAATTAAACAATAACTCATCTGATTCTACAGTTCAACATAAGTTATCCGAAATGGGTGATGGCTGAAGCTGCAGCTTATATTGCCCACCATATTCCATCCAAGAATTCAAGAGAAAAACAAAACAGGAGTGATTACAATTCAGAACAAAGCTAAGACAAAATGTGACAAAAAAAAAAAAACTAAAGCAACAGCACAACACAGACTGGATATGATAATTCTTGTGATTTTACATGTCA
The DNA here is from genome assembly GCA_020510985.1 of Pholidichthys leucotaenia. Taxonomy (NCBI): domain Eukaryota; kingdom Metazoa; phylum Chordata; class Actinopteri; order Cichliformes; family Pholidichthyidae; genus Pholidichthys; species Pholidichthys leucotaenia. Next base: position 423,415,535 of record CM035842.1, on the reverse strand, counting down.
TCTTGTATATACGTTTGGAGTATTTCTTCCTTTAGTTTTTGTTTAAATTGTCTAAGCATTGTACATGATTTTAATTCAGGTCCAAAAGCGTTCCATAATCTGACTCCTTGCACTGAAACACAGTGTTGCTTGGTGGAAGTGAAAGACCAGATCTTTCAACTTGAGAGCTTTTAATTTAAGAAAAAGTGGGTTTGTTGGTTCCCTGTAAGCAGCTTTATTATTCTAATAGTTCTCTTCTGAAGCAGAAAGACTGGATATATGTTTGTTTTATATGTATTTCCCCATACTTCAGTACAATATGTCATGTATGGGAGTATTAATGAATGATACAAAGTATATAGTGTGGGTTGATTCAGCAAATATTTCACTCTGTGGAGTATTGCGATTGATTTAGATATTTTACCTTTAATATAATTAATATGTGACTTCCAACACAGATTATTATCAATTATTACTACAAGAAATTTAATTTCATATACCCTTTTAATCTCTACACCATTTACACTGAGTTTAGATACTGAGTTGTTGTGATGGTTGTTAAAAACTATAAATTTTGTCTTACTTAAATTGAGCATTAATTTGTTTGAATCAAACCACAGTTTAAGCTTTCCTAATTCCTTTCCGAGTGTATCCAAAAGTTGTTCCAAATTGCTTCCACTGCATAATAAATTAGTGTCATCGGCAAACAATATTAAATCCATTTTTTCCGAAACTTTACATACTGTATGTCATTTATATACAGTACATGTTGAATAACAATGGCCCCAAAACTGGGGCCAAAACAAAATCTCCCAAAAACATGGGAAAATGTGTTATGGTCCAATAAAACCGAGGTTGAACTTTAAGGCTATAATCCCTAAAGGTATATTTGGCACAAACACAACACTGCTCATCACCAAAAGAACACCATACCTACAGAGATGCATAGTGGTGGCAGCATCATGCTTTGGGGCTGTTTTTCTTCAGCAGGAACTGGAGCCTTAGTCAAGGTGGAGGGAATTATGAACAGTTCCAAATACCAGTCAGTGTTGGCACAAAACCTTCAGGTTTCTGCTAGAAAGCTGAAGATGAAGAGGAACTTCATCTTTCAGCACGACAATGACCCAAAGCACACATCCAAATCAACAAAAAAATGGCTTCACCAGAACAAGATTAAGCTTTTGGAATGGCCCAGCCAGAGTCCAGACCTGAATCCGATCGAACATCTGTGGGGTGATTTGAAGAGGGCTGTGAACAGGAGGTGCCCTCACAATCTGACAGCTTTGGAGCGTTTTTGCAAAGAAGAGTGGGCAAATATTGCCACATCAAGATGTCACACGCTGATAGACTCCTACCCACAAAGCCTGAGTGCTGTAATAAAAGCCAAAGGTGCTGCTGCAACAAAGTATTAGTTTAAGGGTGTACATATTTATGCAACCAGGTTATTGTAAGTTTTTTTATTTTTCCCCTTAAAAGATTTCACTCTGATTTTCAGTTGGGTTGTACAGGCTATAGGTCACATTAATGGTGGAAAAAGTTTTGAAATGAACTACCTTGATCTCATTTTTTTTACATCACAAAAACCTGGATTTGAACAGGGGTGTGTAGACTTTTTATATCCACTGTACCAACACTGAGCAACATTTACAGCTGTCAGTCTGCAGTTTTTTAAAAAAATGTATTACTCAACTGCTGTAAACAGGAAAACACGTCACACAAAGTAAACGCATAGTGCATGCGCTAGTCGTGATCTTGTTCCATGAACGGATGTGGCAGCCACCACTGGTACCAGGAAGTTCACACCAAGTGTGGTTTCTGTTGGTATTTCCTTCAGATTTCAGTCACCCTGATAGAAATCCCCGTCTTTCCTGGTTCACTCATCCACAGACGATAATATAACTCACCTCATTCAGGCTTATTGTGTTGATTTATTGTGTTAGTATAGTCAGTATAGTATAGTGTTAGCATAGTCGATCACTGTAACTGGGACACAGCTGTCTTTAGTGGGGAGGTGGTGATGGACAGACCGCCTGGATCCAGCCGGTTCTGCTCACCATTTTCTATAAATTCTACTCATCTCCCCTGGAATCGTTGTTCGTCTAACACAAGACCACATATTTCATTCTAGACATTTAGTCGATTTGTTTGTTAGGGTAGCTTGCCCCACTGTTTTAGTGTAATTATTGTTTCACCGTGTTTTACGTTTTGTTGTAGTTCCTTCTTTCTGCATATAGGGAACATCGATCTATGGACAACAGATGGAAATTAGCCATTGGCTACAATCTGGCAAGCTTCATTGATTGTTTATTAATGTTCACTAACCTGCACTGTCCTTGAACTAAAATTGAATTTTAGTTTTGTTAAAGTTTCTTTTCTCACACAATGGTCCAAGGCAGCTAGCTGAAGCTAACAGTTTAGCCACTGATTCATGAATGTTTCTGGTCTTAATGTCCTCCAGGAAACCACACTGCTGTCCACCACTGATGGATTTACAGTTGTGCTTAGAAGTTTACACACCCTGGTGGAATTTGATTTTTTTTGTCCATTTTTCAGACAATATGAATTATAATACAAAACCTTATCTTTCACTCATAGTTAGCGGTTGGGTGAAGCCATTTATTATCAAACGATTGTGTTTGCTCTTTTTAAATCCTAATGACAACAGAAACTACCCAAATGACCCTGATCAAAAGTTTACATACCCTGGAAGTCTTGGCCTGATAACAGACACACAGGTTGACACACGCGGGTTTAAATGGCTACTAAAGGTGACCGTCCTCACCTGTCATCTGTTTACTTGTAATTAGTGTGTGTATAAAAAGTCAGGGAGTTTCTGGCCTCCTGACAGACCCCTGAATGTTTCATCCAGTGCTGCACTGATGCTGCTGGATTCTGAGCCATGGGGAAAGCAACAGAATCATCAAAGGACCTGCAGGAGAAGATAGTTGAACTTTATAAAACAGGAAAAGGATGTAAATAGATATCCAAGGAATTGAGAATGCCAATCAGCAGTGTTCAAACTTTAATTAAGAAGTGGAAAATGAGGGATTCTGTAGAAACCGAGCCACGGTCAGGTAGACCAACAAAACTTTCAGCCACAACTGCCAGGAAAATTGTTCAGGATGCAAAGAAAAACCCTCAAATAACTTCAGCTGACATACACAACTCTGAAAAAAAGTGATGTGGCTGTTTCAAGATGTACAGTAAGGAGGCACTTCAAGAAAAATGGGCTGTATGGTCGAATCGCCAGAAAAAAGCCATTACTACACCAATGCCACAAAGTAGCCCACTTACAATATGCCAAACAGCACAGAGACTCAGAACTTCTGGATCAAAGTTATTTGGAGTAATGAGACCAAAAATGAACTTTCTGGCCACAACCATAAACGCTACATTTGGAGATGAGTCCACAAGGCCGATGATGAAAAGTCCACCTGTGAAGTCTACTGTGAAACATGGAGGTGGATCGCTGATGTTTTGGGGATGTGTGAGTTACAAAGGCACAGGGAACTTGGTCACAATTGATGGCAAGATGAACGCAGCATGTTATCAGAAAGTACTGGAAGAAAATTTGCACTCATCAGCCCAGAAGCTGCGTAAGGGATGCACTTGGACATTCCAACACGACAATGATCCAGAACACAAGGCCTAGTCAACCGGTTGTTGACTACAGCAGAAAAAGGTGAAGGTTCTGGAGCGGCCATCTCAGTCTCCTGACCTCAATATCATTGAACCACTTTGGGGAGATCTCAAAGGTGCAGCTCATGAAAGACAGCCCAAGAATTTACAGGAACTAGAGGCTTTTTGCCAAGAAGAATGGGCAGCTTTACCTTCTGAGAACAAAGTGTCTCATCCACAACTACCACAAAAGACTTCAAAGCTGTCATTGATGTTAAAGGCGGCAATACACGGGATTAAGAACTAGGGTATGTAAACTTTTGATCAGGATCATTTGGGTAGGTTCTGTTGTCATTATGATTTGAAAAGAGCAAACGCAATTGTTTGATAATAAATGGCTTCACCCAACCACTAACTACAAGTGAATGAAAAGTTTTTGTATTATCATTCATATTCTCTGAAAAATGGCCAAAAAATAACAAATTCTGGCAGGGTATGAAAACTTATGAGCACAACTGTATTTCATTGCTTCTTTAAGATGAATTTATATTAGTTGGCTCAGACTTACTAACCAAGCTATGAATTAGCCAGCTAAGATTAGTAATAGGGATGTATGAGGGAGGGCAGAGTTGAATGCAGAGTTCTAGATTTAAAGAGACATGCACTGAAACGAACTGTTCTGAAAGAGGGTGTTCCTATTGGAATCACAATGATGCAATAATTAAAGAAAATGTGACCAAAATGTGTCACAGACATTTGAGTCTGACCTGTGGGAGCTGGAAAGAAATGCAGTCAGTGACCCATTTAAGTTTAGTTGAGGTTTTTAAACATGTGTAATGTTGACAGATACAGAGAGAAGAGTCACCTGGCAACCAGACAGATGAGGAGGTTGAGGGCGGGCAGATCTTCATCCTCCTGACTGTCCTGTGAAACCATGTTCAGAAACACACACACGATAGCCGTGTTAGCAGACCTCTGCTAAAACACTTCGGTCACATCAGTGCTGTTACGAGTAAAACACTGTGGTTTGTAACATGGCTTCAGCTGAGTTTTCAGCAGCAAATAGATTTTCCTGGCCTCACCTGTAGTCCTTACAAAGTCTTTAACACATCTACTGGACCAGCAGAATGACAGCCTGCCTCATCATTGGCCAACTTAAAGGAAAGAGTTTCTGGGCCCAGGACAAATCAGCACGGAGACAAAAAACTGATGTGACCTTTAAAATGACGTAGAACTGCTGAAGCATGAATTGGCCTGTGATTAGGAACATTTTCCTCTTAAATATGGGGGGCTTTTTATTTGGTTTTCATCAAAGCCACAATGAGTCACTGATTGTTGATTTAGAGTCAGATAAAGCTCTGGAGCCACAGGTTGCACACCCCTGGCTGCATAAATGGGAAGTTGTTTGATATGAGTGTCCAGCACTGCAGACCATCATGGAACATCTCATACGTGGCCTGTCTGCTGCTTCAGCAGTCATTCTGGAACAGAGCGTGGAACTGTGGTGACCTACCAGTGTGCTGCGGAGCTGTGAACATCTCCTGGCCAGCTGTCGGATGGAGGAGTGGGCTTCAGGCAGCAGAGGCTTCTCCAGACAGGCCAACAGGGCGTACAGCCATCGACCCTGCAGCAGACACGGGACCGTTACCACCACCTCTGACTCTGGAACCTGCAGTGGTTATGTGCTCTGTTATGAACCGACTGAATCGACACAATTTGGAGACATGATGGGACAGTTGATTTTCTTTTTGTGGTGCTCGTAGTTGGACTGAAGGGGGCCAGTCACGTCTAAGCAGGCAGGTACAGGGCCGTTTCTGGCTGTAAGGCAGAGTACACAAATGCAGCAAGCTCCCTCAGCCACTAGAGGGCCCTAACTTACTAGTTTACTCTCAGCATTTTAGGGCGAGAATTAAGATTACCTTTGACCTTTTTACCTGGCAAATTTGTGACTTTTTTCCCCGATTAATTAATATTAATTAATAAAATTCTGTCATTTCCCAGTTTGGGAAATGACATAAAGTACGTCTATTTAAAAAACACAAAATCAGGTCTAAATATTCAGAGGTGTGTTTTGGGTCTAACCTGCAATAATCCAACCTCCCTCCAGCCCTTTCCTTTAATACACACAGGGGCACATGATCTGTGACCATGACGCTGTGTTTCCCTCAGAGGGAAGATGGGTTTTTTAATTTAATTTTACCTTTATTTATACGGGGGGTCCACTAAAAGGCAACCTCTCTTTTTCAAGGACGCCCTGTTCACATTCACACCAGGAAGCTGCCCAGTCCAACCACAGACTGACCTGTGACCACTGAGCAGCTCCACTGGAGCAGCTGGGGTTAAGGGCCTTGCTCAAGGGCACCACAGTGGGGTTAAGGAGGGTGTAGCAAACACTGTTATCTGTCCAGAGACTGAACCAGCAACCTTCCACTCACCACTCCCCATCCCTAACCATTAGGCCACCACTGCCTCATGGCTAAAGGCCTGAGTGAAGACAAAATGCTTGTGACAATAACGCTGCTTGGCATCAATTACAGTCAATGCCCAGTCAGTTATTTTATGGAGGAGGATATGATGGAACAATCGGGCTGAACGGAGCTGAATTTAAATTAATTTAGGTTTATTGTAGAGTGCATTGATGCACACCTGACTCATTCTGCTCCATTGTGCAACAAGCAGACATGAATGGGTTTGAAACTGGAGAAAAAAGGATCTGCTGAATAATTTTGCAAACCGACACACTAGTTTATTTCTCTGTGCAGTGAAAAACTCTCAACTGTTTCTTCAGATGATGTGGAATATATTAATTCAATTCAACTTTATTTATATAGCGCCATTTCACAACAACAGTCATCTCATAGCACTAACAACTGTAGGGGGAACCCCCACAGTTGCAGAAAGACCCCAGCAATCAGGCGATCCCCTGTGAGCAAGCACTTGGCGACGGTGGAGAGGAAAAACTCCCTTTTAACAGGAAGAAACCTCCAGCAGAACCAGGCTCAGGGAGGGGCAGTCATCTGCTGCGACTGGCTGGGGGGTGAAGGGATAGAGAAGAAGAAAAGAACAGACATGTAGAGAGCAAACAGCACGATGGGGACTCAATCTATGGGAGAGAACAAACAAATGTTAATGACCATCCATCCATCCATCCATCTTCTACCGCTTTTCCGGAGGTCCGGGTCGCGGAGGCAGCAGTTCAAGCAGAGAAGCCCAGACTTCCCTCTCCTCAGCCACCTGCTCCAGCTCTTCAGAGGGGATACCAAGGCGTTCCCAGACTAGCTGGGAGACATAGTCTCTCCACCGAGTCCTGGGTCTGCCCCGGGGTCTCCTCCCAGTGGGACGTGCCTGAAACACCTCAAGTGGGAGACGTCCAGGAGGCATCCTAATCAGATGCCCATACCACCTCAACTGACTCCTTTCAATGTGGAGGAGCAGCGGTTCTACTCTGAGCCTCTCCCGGATGACTGAGCTCCTCACCCTATCTCTGAGGGTGAGTCCAGCAATCCTACGGAGAAAGCTCATTTCAGCCGCTTGTATCCGCGATCTCGTTCTTTCGGTCATTACCCAAAGCTCGTGACCATAGGTGAGAGTAGGAACGTAGATTGACTGGTAAATCGACAGCTTTGCCTTAGAACTAAGCTCCCTCTTCACCACAACAGACCGGTACAACGTCCGCATCACTGCAGATGCTGCTCCAATCCGTCTGTCGATCTCTCGCTCCATTTTCCCCTCACTCGTGAACAAGACCCCAAGATACTTAAACTCCTCCACTTGGGGCAGGAGCCTGTCCCCAACCCGGAGAGGACAATCCACCTTTTTCCGGCTGAGGACCATGGACTCGGACTTGGAGGTGCTGATTCTCATCCCAGCCGCTTCACACTCAGCGGCAAACCGTCCCAGCAAGAGCTGTAGGTCATTGCTGGATGAAGCCAACAGGACAACATCATCTGCAAACAATAGAGATGAGATCCTGTGGTCACCAAGCATGACACCCTCCATTCCCTGGCTGCGCCTAGAAATCCTGTCCATAAAAATTATGAACAGGACCGGTGACAAAGGGCAGCCCTGGCGGAGTCCAACTCTCACTGGGAATGACTCCGACCGAGTGTTGGCAATACGAACTAAACTCTCACAACGGTCGTACAGAGACCGAATAGCTCGTAACAACAAGCCCGATACCCCATACTCCCGAAGCACCCCCCACAAAAATCCACGAGGGACGCGGTCAAATGCCTTCTCCAAGTCCACAAAACACATGTAAACTGGTTGGGCAAACTCCCACGAACCCTCAAGAATTCTCGAGAGGGTAAAGAGCTGGTCCGATGTGCCACGGCCAGGACGAAAACCACATTGCTCCTCCTGAATCCGAGGTTCGACCAACGGCCGGACTCTCCTCTCCAGTACCTTGGCATAGACCTTCCCAGGGAGGCTGAGGAGTGTGATCCCTCTAAAGTTGGAGCACACCCTCCGGTCCCCTTTTTTGAAGAGAGGAACCACCACCCCGGTTTGCCATGCCAAAGCATGCCATGTTAATGACCAGCAAAAAAAAATATTTCATAGAGAGTGAGGAAAGGAGTGAGGCCCAGTGCATTACTGGAGGTCCCCCGGCTGACTAAACCTATTAGCAGCATAACTAAGGGAGGGTTCAGAAACACATGATCCCTCCCTAATTGTAGGCTAGATCAAAAAGGTAGGTTTTAGCCCTATTCTTCAAAACAGAGATCGAGTCTGACTCCCGAATCCAGATTGGCAGCTGATTCCACAGGAGAGGAGCTTGATAACTGAAGGCTCTGCCTCCCATTGTACTTTTGGAGATTCTAGGTATTACAAGTAATCCTGCATTTTGGGAGCGTAGTGCTCTGTTAGGATAATACGGTAGTATCAGATCTTTTAAATAAAAAGGAGCCTGATTGTTTAGAGCTTTGTAAGTAAGAAGAAGGATTTTAAACTTAATTCTAAACTCTATGGGAAGCCAATGAAGGGAGGCCAGAACCGGAGAGATATGATCTCTCTTTCTAGTACCTGTTAAAACTCTTGCTGCAGCATTTTGGATCAGCTGAATACTTTTTAAAGATGTTTTGGGACAGCCTGATAATAAAGAATTACAATAATCTAATCTCGAGCTAACAAAAGCGTGGATCAGTTTCTCAGCATCACTCTGAGACAAGATGCTCCTAATCTTGGCAATATTACGCAAATGATAGAAGGCAGTCTTAGAAACAAATTTAATATGTGAATTGAAGGACAAATCCTGATCAAAAATAACTCCAAGGTTCCTCACAGAGCTATTAAGAGAAAGAGTAACCGCATCCAAACTGAAAGTTTGATTTGGAAAGGAATTTCTAAGGTTTTTTGGACCAACAAGAATGACTTCAGTCTTATCTGAATTTAATAGCAGGAAATTACAAGTCATCCAAGCTTTGATTTCCTTAAGACAGGCTTCTAACTTGGCTAATTGATTACTATCATCTGGCTTCATTGACAGGTATAATTGTGTGTCATCAGCATAACAATGAAAATGTATACAGTGCTTTCTAATAATGTTGCCTAACGGAAGCATATATAAACTAAAAAGAGTCGGGCCGGACTTCCGGTTATGGCTGCCACGTAGGACGGATGTGTCTCACTCTGCTCTGCTCCTGGAGAAAAAAAATCGGCAAATAACTCTCTCATTTGGGACAGAACGTATCCCAGCGTCTGGGCGAGGATATGTCGGCGAAGCCTAAGGCTGGAAAACCAGGTAAAGGAAAAAGCGAGCCGCCGAAACAGTCCAAATTAACGGACTTTCAGGTCTGTGACGCAGCAAATAAAACTCCATATATGGCGGAGGAGGCTGACAACGGTGCGATGTCTGCGGGGAGAGGCGCAGATGCGCTGATGGCTGCCATGAGTTCAATGAGAGCGGACTTTTCCTCTAGATTTGATGGGATTATGACAGCGTTGGAAGGAATAAGAAAGGAATTGGGTGACTGTGTAGAACGAACGGCGCAGATGGAGCTCCGTCTCGCTAGTGCTGAAGATGACGTCACCCGTCTTCAATTAAAGGTGCGCACTTTGGAAAAAAAAAAAAAATCTCTGGAAAATAATATTTTGGATTTGGAATCTCGGTCGAGACAGAATAACTTGAGGCTGGTGGGTCTTCCAGAGGAATCAGAAGGTCGGGACGTATGTTCCTTTCTGGAAAAGTGGATTCCGGAGGTGCTGGGCAGCGAGGAGTTGCAATCAGCAGTGGTTCTGGAAAATGCACATCGTATTGGCCCACGGAGAGATAAGGGACCGCCGAGGACCTTAATTATGAAGTTTCTTAGCAACAGAGACAGGATGAAGATCTTCAACGCTGCACGAGCTAAAGGAGAGATTAAACACCAGGACCAGCAGGTGCGGTTCTACCCAGATTTGGCCACAGGAATCCAACAATTGAGGAAGCAGTTTGATCCCATACGTAAGGAGCTGCGCAACCTTGGGATTCGTCATGGTGTAATCTATCCTGCGAGACTGCTGACCACGTATGAGGGCAGAACCCACATCTTCAAGACCCCAGAGGAGGCGCAGGAGTTCATCAAGAAGATCAAAGAAGAAGAAGAGACTGGTGGGAGCTAAGCATGAACAAAATATAAGGTAGAATAATTAAGCATTTGCACAGGCATCTGACTGACTTGAAGTAAATAGTAAGTTTACAAAATATAGATTGTATTATATATTAAAAAAACAAAACAAAAACAAAACAAACAAAAAAAAACTATGATGTACAAAGTTGTTAAAAATTTTGGAGTTAAGTTGGAAAACTACAGAGGAGAGTTAATGTTACGTCATTAAAAGCAGTAGAGTTAGGGTGATTGGGAGGATGAAGAAGGAGTGGCTTAGGCTGTTCCCCGTGGGTGTGGAGCGGTCGATGGCTATATCGGGAGACGGAATTTTTCTTTTGATTTTGGGGGGTTTCCCACAAGTGTGGGAAGGGGGAATTTGTTTGTGTGTAGTTTGTAGGATGAATGTTCAACCACTCATGTTTTTGCTTCTCTGTATGAGCATGTTTACACTGCAAGGTAATCCCAAACTCTCTATTGATCATAAACCAAAGGGTTAATCTTAATTTAACTTCATGGAATTGCAGAGGTCTACAAAATTTAAAAAAACTTAAACAAGTTATGAATAAAATAAAAGACATGGGTTCAAAAATTGTGTTTTTACAAGAAACTCATTTAATAGAGGAGGATATAAAAAGAATTAGGAGTAGATGGCAAGGAAGTGTCTTCACCTCATCATTCTCATCCCGGGCCAGGGGAGTTATGACTCTCATACATAAATCAGTTCCTTTTCAAGTGAAAAATGTAATTGGAGACAAATTTGGAAGATATGTAATCATTCAAGGTTCTTTGCTATTAGAAAATATAAATCTTGTGAACTTATATGGTCCCAATATAGATGATCAGAAGTTCTTTGCTAATTTATTTCTTATCTTATCATCACTTACAGGGCAACATATAATAGCAGGGGATTTTAATTGTACATTGAATCCAGGTGTGGATAGATCAACAGGACTGGATTGTACGCACATTGGATGTAGGATGACTATTAATCATTTTATGAAAGAATTGAGATTGTTAGATATATGGAGAGAAATGAAACCACAAGTTAAAGCCTATTCTTGTTATTCCAGTACCTACAAGACATTCTCACGTATTGATTATTTTTTGATTTCCACAGAATTAAGGTCCAAGATTCAAAACTGCTTTTATGATAACATCGTGATCTCTGATCATGCACCCTGTTGTCTAATATATGTAGATAAAAAATTGACAAAGGAATCAGGTAGATGGCAATTTCAGCATAAATGGCTTCAGGATGAGGAATTTGTCAAGTATATAGAAAAACAGATAGACGAGTTCTTTGACATCAATACTACACAAACATCAGCATGTGTAAAGTGGGAGGCTTTCAAAGCTTTTATTAGGGGACATATTATTAGTTATACAGGATCAAAATCTAAGAAGACTCGAGAGGAGAGAGCTAAATTGGAACATAAAATAAAAAGTCTTCAGGAAAAAGTGTATGCAGGAAGTGACCCAAGGTTGGAGAATGAATTACTGATTTTGAGAGCTGAATACGACAAAAAATCAGCGAATAGAGCTGCCTCGAGTCTTCTAAGATTGAAACAATCTTTTTATGAACAAGGTGAAAAATCAGGAAAATTATTAGCATGGCAGATTAAACAATTAGAAATTAAAACACCAATTACCAGTATTATAAGTAACGGACAGGTAGTTATAGATCCTTTAGAAATTAACAGAGCCTTTAGAGATTACTATGAAAAATTATATGATACCAAAAATGAATCTGATTTAACAAAACTAAATGGGTTTTTGAACGAACTATCTATACCGTGTATTCCAAATGAAAACAGGGAGATATTGGAGTCTAAAATTAGTCAAGAAGAAGTTGGGCTAGCCATTGATAATATGAAATCAGGAAAAAGTGCAGGACCAGATGGTCTTCCAGTTGACCTTTATAAAAAATTTAAAGAATAAATTAATAAAACCTTTTTTGGAAATGGTTTTAGAAGCATTTCAAAATAATAATTTACCATCATACATAAATAATGCCTTAATTATACTGCTGCCAAAACCAGGTAAGCCCTCTAATAAATGTGAAAATATGAGACCAATAAGCCTATTAAACGCCGACCTTAAGATAATCTGTAAAATTTTAGCAAGACGAATACAAGAAATTTTACCAAATATTATTAATCGAGATCAGAATGGCTTTATAAAGGGTAGACAAGGCTTCCATAATGTAAGAAGACTATTTAATATTATTTATTTTAATAAAGAAGCACCGGATACAGCTCTCCTATCACTGGACGCCGAAAAGGCCTTTGATAGAGTTGAATGGCCCTTTCTTTTTGAAGTCCTACAAAGGTTTGGACTTGGAAATAATTTCATAAAATGGGTTCAAATAATATACAATAATGCTACAGCAGAAATCCTAACAAATAACAATATTTCAAAACCAATAAAAATCAATAGAGGATGTGGACAAGGCTGTCCACTTTCACCTTTACTGTTTACTATGGCAATTGAACCTTTAGCGATAGCGATACGTTTACATTCACAAATATATGGAATTAAAGTTGGACCAACAGAACATAAAATCTCCCTGTACGCCGATGACATAATTTTGTTTATGTCGAATCTAAAAAAATCAATTCCAACCTTGTTGAATTTAATAAAGAATTTTGGGGAAATATCAGGATATAAAATAAATAAAACTAAATCTTCAATATTAATGCTAAATGAGACCCAGAGAAATTACCCAGCCCCTGAGGTAAATCAATTCAATGTTGTAAATCAGTTTAAATATTTAGGAATCCAAATTGTGCCTAAGCTAGAATCAGTCGCCAGTGTCAACTATGAAGCCTTAATGTCAGATATCAATGAGTTAACTCAGAGATGGATGTCACTACCAATGTCGATGATCGGGAGAATCAATATACTTAAAAGTAATATTTTACCTAAAATACTTTATTTATTTCAATACATTCCCTTATCACCACCTTTAGATCTATTCTCAAGAATAAAAAAAAAGTTAGTGGAATTTATATGGAACAAAAGGAGGGCTAGATTACGTCTGTCTTTATTATATTTACCATTTGATCGTGGAGGTCTGAAATGTCCAAATTTTATGTTGTATTATTGGTCGGCACAACTGAGGTCTATGACATATTATTTTTCATCAAATGATCTCCCTCACTGGACTGAAATGGAATCATACAATTTACCTTTACCTCTTCCCATATTCATATACTCAGATTCGGCAAAAAAATTACAAAAACAAGTTAAAAATCCATTTGTAAAGCATATGATCAAAATATGGTGTGAAGCTAAAAACTATTTAAAAGAACCACAGTTATTGTCACAATTTAGTCCAATATGGGGTAATCAATATTTTAAACCAGGGAGAGCGGACGCTGTATTTAAAGTATGGAATTTAAAAGGGATACAAAAGATTCAGGATTTATATTTGCCATGTGCAGATAACAATGTCTTTTGAAGAGCTGAGGATCAAATTTAATCTCAATAGAACACATTTTTTTAAATATCTTCAACTTAGAAACTTTATTCGATCAAATCAAAATAAAGCTCTCACTCGACCTATTTACTCATCCTTGGAAAAAATGATGATGAAAGATAGTAAAAGAAAGGGTATTATTTCAGAGTTTTATAACTCATTGACACTATCTTCAAGTGAAAATTCACTGAAAAGATTAAACTACTGGAAAGAAGATCTGCAAACTGAAATTTCAGAGGAACAATGGGAATTGGCTTGTACAGAAGCTCAAACCAAATCAATAAATGTACGCCTTAAATTGATACATTTCAAATGGTTAATGCGGATGTATGTTACACCGGAGGAGTTAAATAGATATAACAAAAATATACCAGATACATGCACAAAATGCATGGAAAGTAAAGGAACCCTATTTCATTGTTTATGGGAATGTAGATTAATAAGAATGTTTTGGGAAGAGGTGAGGGTAACAATTGAAAAAATAATCTCAAAACAAATCATATTGAATCCTAAACTGTTTTTGTTGGGTCTGTACCCAGAAAAGCATAATTTTAATAAAAGTGAAAGAACATTCATAGACCTCAGTTTGCTTAATGCCAAAAAATGTATTGCACTATTATGGAAAAAGACTCATAGACCAGATGTGACTCAGTGGTTAAGACAGATGTTAACAAACCTTCCATTAGAAAGAATAACATATATACTGAAATCAAAGGAAATTGTGTTTGAGAATATATGGAGACCTTTTATTGATTATGTAAAAAATTTAAACATAACTCTTGAAGAATGAAGGTGAATGATGTGTGTGGACCTTGTAAATTCCAAACTGGTGAACATAATATGTATACTTATGTATTGGATTGTCTAGACTAAACAGAGGAGCATTGTTGAAGACTTGATTTTGTTGGTGGTTGTTGGTGTTTTTAGTGCATTTTTTTTTTGTAGTACTTTAGTGTTAGTGTTTGATTGTTTGTATCATGTTTGTTAAAAAAAAAAAGGTTCAATAAAGATATTGTGGAAAAAAAAAAAAAGAGTCGGGCCTAGCACAGATCCCTGTGGAACTCCATGACTGAGCTTTGAGCTGAAAGAAAACTCATTATTTACATGAACAAACTGGAACCTATCAGATAAATAAGATCTAAACCACTGCAACGAAGTTCCATTAAGTCCAACATAGTGTTCTAATCTATCAAGTAGAATACTATGATCGATAGTATCAAAAGCTGCACTAAGGTCTAAAAGGACAAGTACAGAAACTAGTCCATTATCAGATGCAATGAGGAGGACGTTAGTGACCTTCGCTAAGGCTGTTTCAGTACTATGATGGATTCTAAACCCAGACTGAAACTCTTCAAGTAAACCATTTCCCTGCAGGTGGTGAAATAATTGCGTAGCAACAGCTCTTTCTAAGATTTTTGAAATGAAAGGGAGATTAGAGATTGGTCTATAGTTAGCTAAAGCTCCTGGATCTAGCGTTGGCTTTTTGAGTAAGGGTTTAATTACAGCCGTTTTAAAAGCCTGCGGTACATGGCCTAAAGTTAATGAAGAATTGATTATATGAAGAATAAGGCTACCAATATTACAAAACAATAATAATACAATATTACAATATTACAATAATACAATAATATTACAGGACATGTGTGGATAGGTTGTATTTAACTTTCCTCAGACACACACATTTAATGGAAAAACAAGAGCTGAGTGTGCGTGTTTTTCATTAAACAGGACAGGACACGCACACATGCAAACAGACACAAAATAAAACACACACACTCCCTGTTCATTCATTTCCCTAAAAAATAATTACTGCATAACAGGCTATACTTCTGTAAATTTGATTCAAATGAAAATATAGATGCAATGACTATTATTCAGTGTATCATCATATTATCACTATATACAAAAAAATTCTGTGTGTGTCTGTCATGATCATAGGACTCGCAATGACATCATCAAAGATCAAAGGCAGGTATCATGATCATAGGAGTCACTATGACACCATCAAAGATCATAGGCCTCATGATGACATCATCAAAGATCAAAGGCAGGTATCACTCATGATCATAGGACTCTGATAGAAAAATTCCATATACTGTTATTGATATTAATAATGTATTGTATTTGAGAAGTATCATACCTTTCATATGCCATGTTTAATGTTTATATGTGCATTCCATACAGGATAAGTTTATATATTCTTGGCCTGTTTCTGTGAGTAGTTTCAGCGAGTTCAGACTGAGGATCAGTACAAGCGTAAGGAATGATCTAAGCCATTTATTATAATCTCTTTGACATAACCTGTTTTGGGTCACAGGAATGCACAGGAACTCTTCAGCCTGTACAGATCAGTGGTAGACAGACATTGTTAGTTTTATGGATCTCATGTCTTCATGACCCATGTCTCCAGAGTGTCTGACATCCGTGACGTCCGTGTGGATAAGCTCAGTTATCAGGACTGTCCCGTTCTGTCGCTTCCCTTATCCTCATCCTCCCTCTCCTTTCTCCTACCTATATATATCAGACTTAAAAGAATGGATCCTTTAGAAATTCTAGGTGTGTCTGAATGCCATGCCTTGTAATCTCTCCCCCATAGTGGCCAATGGGGTGATTTTGTAATACATGTACATAAATTCAACTTTCCGCCTGATTATTTGACTTTGAATAATTTAAGCTCAAAATTATTCTAACATTTGGCGTCCGAACAGCGGATCCACATATCTCTGTCTTTCCAGCGCCTCTGCTTGATCTCAGCAAGTGCACAGTTGATAAAAAGACCTTTCCAGGCTGAGTGGGAAAAAACAAAAAAAAAAAAGGCAGTGTTACTGCAGTGAAGGCATTTCAGACCGGGATGCTGGAACTGACTGGGTGACGGATCTGAGAATCCTAAAGGTGGCTTGAATGTAAGTACATTTGTTGTTGTTTATGGATAAAAGATAGTGAGATTCCCCGGACCGATAGTACACTGCAAAAATACTGAAAGGAGTGAAACTAGCGGCTTGAGTGCTGAGTTATTTTATCCACGGTGAGCATATCGTAATAATCCCTTGGGAGGAACGAGGTTTTCTTTTGCAAACGGTGACCGATATCGCAAGACCCGGGGTGATTCTTAGAAATCCGCTGCTTTCTACGGTCTAAGTAAGTGCAGTGGAGGTGCCGGAAGTTTGCATGCAAAGAAAAAAGGGAAAGATTCGTGGTCTCATTCCTGCATCGAAGAGTCGTGATCCCACAGAAGTGAATTTTTCGGGGACAGATTCATGCTTCTTGTGACCACTTCTGCTTATGGTCCAGTGTTTGGACCTTGAGCATTCGTGGGGAGGCTACGTGAACCCCAAAGGGGAAAAAAAAGAGATTTTGTGAGTTTGTTGAAGCGCTAGATAAGAAAAAAAAAAGTTAATGCAGTCTGAATTTGTTTTTGTCTCAGTGTTACATGAAATCCGCTCCGGTGTAAAACACAGAGAGGCTGAGTTCCCACGGAGGCGGAGTGAATAGGTTGTGATTTTTTTTTCCCTGATATTTGTGGAGCATAAAAGGGTTAGTTAATTGTTATCCTTTTGGGAAGTGTTTAAATTTATAGGTATTTGAAAATAGTAGCCTTGAGCAGAAACAGTGGACTGGTGGTGTGCTTTCACGGCAGTGGCGGTGTGGGGGTTGCCAGGTGTGAGATTTCTACGGTAAAAGGTTGCCAGATCCGGAGATTAATTGAAGTAATTCTCATGCTGTTTTGGGTTTTGGCATGAGCCTAAAAGTCTTTATTGTATGACCTTGTGGAGATAACGTGAAAAGAGAGCATTCCTGTGTGGGCCCTGCGTCTGTGTGTGTGTTTATCTATCTGTGTCTCTGTACGTGTGTCCTTGAGAGAGGGGGAAAAAAAAGAAACAGAGAGAGATTGGGGAAAAAATATAGAAAAAAAAAAATGTGTAGCTACTGATTTGTGTGTAAAAACTTGGTAAAAGGGAAGAGAAAGAAAAAACAATCTATATATGGGTATTTTTGCAAAGGTTTGGGATTTTACATTTTCTTTCAGTCTAACTTTGTGGGTTTTCACTCTAATGTTGCATATGTGATGAACTATTTACATATTTTTAAAGCCAATATTTTCATTTTCCCTCCAGTTTTTTTCTTTAGAAAATGAAAAACATTGAGCTATTTTTGTTCAATTTTTTGACGTATCACTGACTTTTTTTTCTTTGACTGAAGCATAACAGTGCACTTTACAAGGAAAAAGGACGCAGGACTGACGTTCTCCTTCCCCCTGCCAAAACAAAACCAGCCTCCTGTAACCTCTCCCCCCATCGATATCAAAGAGGCGGCTGAACATCTAAGTTAAGTACAAATGCTTGCATCTTAATCAATGCTACCAGCATGACAATGATGAAATTAACTGAACATTACAATATCATGCTGTCACTTAATAATGCCTAATCACTGAAGTCTTTATGTATACCCTATATTACATGATTCAAAGCATAGAGGTTCAAAAGAGATTGATAATTAATGTATTTGTGCATACGATTTGCCAGAGACTGATTATCAAACAGAGGTCTTGGTAACTGTATGTCATATTGTTGCTTTGTTTAAATAATACTATACTCACTTTCAAATAAATGACATTGTGGGAACACACATGGGACCTGTTGGACCGGTTTTGTGACTCGCATTTTAGGTCAGAACAAAGGCAGGAATCTTAGCCTTGGTATGCAAGGCTGGAGACTGTAGGGGGTTAATTAAGGGATTAAGGAAAGGATGCATGGGAGACAGTGGAAGTGATATCATGGAGAGAAATACATTGTGACTGTCTTTATTATGCAAGGTGGTGAAATGCATTGTGACTTTCTTTATTATGCAAGGTGGTCTGTGTGACATGTGATCTATGAGGTATGAAGTCCCTGATATTTAAGGACGAGAGTTTACTGTTTCACTCTCTTTTTTCTCTGCTTTGAAATGACGGAGATGTGAATAAAGCTGACTCTGAGAAAGAACTCTGCCTCGTCATTTTCACATCTTCCACACTGGTGACCCGAGACGTATCATGGAAGAAGAAAATCCCCCCGGGCCAGCCGCGTCAGGAGCCCCCAGCCAAGCGAATGCCGCTACAGTCCAGCTACCGGACTTCTGGCAGAACAATCCGCGCTCCTGGTTCAACGCGGTTGAGGCACAGTTCAACCTCCGGGGGATATCGGTAGATGCCATGAAATTCTACCACGTAGTTGCAAAGCTGGACAACAACACGGCCCAGCATGTGGAGAGCCTGATCGACCAGCCGCCGGAGAGCGACAAATACGGCACATTGAAGGCTGCATTCATCCAGCAATTCACCCCCTCAGCGGAGGAGCGAGCAGAGAGGCTCCTGGCGCTGACGGAGGGGGAAAACGACATGCCCGCGAGCCTGATGGAGAAGTTGTTGAGGTTGAAAGACTCTGACGACGATCACTTCATTTTCACCCACCTCTTCCTCAGGACTCTACCGTCAGCAGCGAGAGTGGTTCTGGCCAGTTCGCCACTGTTGGCCCTACGGGACTACCGCGCACTGGGCCGAGAGGCGCAGAGGATTGTCAACGCCACCAAGCGGCGCGCAGCCACGGCCGCTGCAGCGGAACTCGGCGCGACGACCGGAGACGACAGGAGGCCAAAGGCAGCGGTGCCAGAGTCACCGACGACGACGACGGCGGCAAGGGCCAGGGAGCGTGGACCGGACGCCTTTTGTTTCTACCATCGCCGCTTCGCAGAGAGGGCACGCAAGTGTGTACCGCCGTGCCAGTTCGGGCGTTCGGGAAACGCCAAGACCGGGGGTTGGTAGCAGCCGCGGCCCTCGGGGAAGAGAACAAGCTGCTCTACTTGTCGGACGCACGCTCCGGGAGGCAGTTCCTCGTCGACACAGGCTCCCAGTTGAGTTTCATCACACCTTCCTACACGGACAGACTGGTTGGTTCCGGAGGTCCCCGGGTGACAGCGGCGAACGGCTCAGAGATTAAGACCTTTGGTGAGAAGACTCTGCTTCTGTCTCTACACGGCCGTGCATATGAGTGGACTTTTGTTGTAGCAACAGTAAATTTCAATATGCTGGGGGCTGATTTTTTGTGCTCACATGGGTTGTTGGTTGATCTCGCTAACAGGCGCCTGGTTAATGCACTTTTTGATTCTATCCCCTGTACAGCGCGAGTGGCCCCGCCAACAGCACAAGCCAACGTCACAGCAGCAGGCGGTAAGTTCCACACACTGCTCACTCAGTTCCCAGCACTCACTGTCCCCACTTTTTCGGCAACAGTCGCTAAGCACGGGGTGGAGCATTTTATTACCACTACCGGACCGCCCGTTTTTGCAAAAGCTCGGCGCTTGGACGCAGTTAAACTAGCCATAGCGTGCGAGGAGTTCGCCAACCTGGAGAGGCTGAGCATTATCCGACGTTCAAACAGTCCGTGGGCTTCCCCCCTACATATGGTCCCGAAAGCTGACGGATCATGGCGCCCTTGCGGGGTTTTCCGCAGGTTAAACAACGCTACAGCGCATGACCGCTACCCAATCCCACATATCAAAGATTTTTCAGTTCATTTGGCAGGGGCACGCATTTTTTCTAAAATAGACTTGGTCCGCGGTTACCACCAAGTCCCAGTGCGCGCTGAGGACATACCCAAAACAGCGGTAATAACTCTGTTTGGTTTATTCGAGTTTTTACGCATGCCATTTGGACTTAAAGGGGCTGCTCAGACGTTCCAACGCATGATGAACGCGGTGCTTCGCGATCTCCCTTTCGTGTTCGTCTACCTGGACGATATTTTAGTAGCCAGCGCGTCCGAAGACGAACACGAAAAACACCTGGCCACAGTTTTCCGAAGGTTGGGAGATCACGGGTTAATAATCAACCCAGCGAAGTGTCAGTTCGGGGTGGCGCAGATCGATTTTTTTAGGACACCGCGTCTCCCCCAAAGGAGCAGTTCCGCTGCCTGACAAAGTGCGCGCTGTGGCAGATTTTCCCCGGCCGCAGACAGTCAGGGTGTTGCAGGAGTTTTTGGGAATTGTGAATTTTTATAACCGTTTTCTCCCCCGCGCGCTGCAACTCATGCAGCCGCTGTATGCCGTGCTCAAAAAAAAGAAACCCGCGGATAAGGTCGAGTGGTCCCCGGAGCGGGACCAAGCGTTCTCGGAGGTGAAAGCAGCCTTGGCAAAGGCTGCGTTGTTGGCACACCCAGACCCAACGGCCCGCATAGCGCTCACCACTGACGCGTCAGAGGTGGCCATAGGGGCGGTCGTGGAGCAACATGTAGCCGGGGTTTGGCAGCTCCTCGCATTTTTCAGCAGGACCTCTGCCCCCCCTTACCCTCACAGACTCTCCCATCACCACTGCGGATTCCTTCCGCTTCCTGGGCACCACCATCACCCGGGACCTCAAGTGGGAGCCGACTATCAGCTCCCTCATCAAAAAGGCCCAGCAGAGGATGTTCTTCCTGCGGCAGCTGAGGAAGCTCAAGCTACCCACCAAGATGTTGGTGCAGTTCTACACAGCCATCATCGAGTCCATCTTCACCACCTCCATCACCGTGTGGTACGTAGGAGCCACCGCCAGGGACAGACTAAGACTGCAGCGCGTTGTGCGTGCTGCTGAGAAGGTGATCGGCTGCAAGCTCCCATCCCTCCAGGACCTGTACATCTCCAGGACCCGGAGGCGTGCAGGTCGGATCATAGCCGACCCTTCACACCCTGGACACGCACTGTTTGCCCCCCCTCCCCTCAGGCAGAAGACTTCGGTCCATTCAGACTAAAACCTCCCGCTACATGAACAGCTTCTTCCCCTCTGCCATCAGACTGCTGAACACTAAAGCCTGTTTTCCACTAGCCCAGCACACCTCGGTACGGCTCGATTCACTTCAGTACAGCTCGGAATGCTTCTGTCTCCATTAGCACGGTGTTGTGCTTGTGCTGTGATGGTTTGTGTTAGGAGGTTTTAGAAGCGGGGCAGCAGCAGATTCTCAGCGAGGCGGGGCCACACTCCCGTGACGTTACGCACCGGACTGAGTCCTTATTTACACGAGACAAAAAATGGAGGATCCAAGGATTATTGCCTTGCTCGCTCTGTGGTTTTATCTCACAATTAATTTTATCTCATAATTAAGCTGCAACAACACAAGTCACTTTTGTTTTGAATTAACTGCCAAATGACCTAGAAATAATGAGCTGAAACTTGTTTTTATTCGTATTAAATAATGAGACGGTGGCACACTGGACTACACCACATCCTAGGGCATTTTGGATGTACTGAATTAAAAAAATTCATGTTTTTCACCTTCAGGTCAACGTTTGGAACAACAGTATTATTATTTTCCGTTTAGATGATGCTACACTCCTTCTAAAGTATTGTAAATCTCTGAATTTGGAATGCCGATAGAACATTCAATTTACATATACTTGTACCTTTGACTTGGTGCTAATTTTTTATGATATTTCAATAAAAAGAACAGAAAGCTTGCAAAAAGATTTCTTTTTTGGTCTAGTTAAAAATTACATTACCTTTACAATGGTTGACCCTCAGCATCATTTTGATCAGACTAGGCAATGGAATTTCTATGTAATTATACTGTTTTATAATTCAGTGTTATAACAGACAAACCACACTTTCCAAAACAATTCCATTTTATTATATACAAAATATTAAAATAAAAAAAAACTTTGCAACACAACATGAAGGTTAATCGACATTTTATACACGCCGACCACTGAGTGCTGAGGCTCGGTAGAATGAAGGCGTCTCTGCCAGCTGTGGGTCAGGAAGGCTCGGTTGAATTAATCCGTGCGGGCTGTCGCGGCGGACGCGTGGAATGATTCTACAAGGAAAATGCACACAATAAAATACAGCACGAAAGTGCAATATATACAGAAAGGACAATAGTTTTTAAGAATACATAAGCTTATTTCAGCGTATTGTTCACATGAATAATTACAATAAAAGCTTTAGTCCGCAATGTGCTGCAATAAAGCAGCGATCCATCCACAAATGAACAGCTTTTTTATTGCATAAATAAACTGAGCGTCTTACCGAATATATTTGCGAAAAAACGCACAATAAAAAAAAATTAAAACTCACCGTTAAAGGACTCCGATGTCGAGACCTCCCGGTATATTTTTTCATTCCGGGCGGCTCCGTCTAACTCGCGCTGAATACGTTCGTCTGACAATGCAGTGAGCAGACACTGCAGCTCCTTATTGGTCCATGGAACACCCTTATTACGCGAAGCCATTTTTGATAGAGAATAAATGAAAATAGCACAGCAATACACTGAAAAGGAACCGCCAACAGTGGTTGCGTGCTGAGTAAAGGCGGTCGTGAAGATTCTTTTTTTTTTTTTTTTTTCAAAAACTTTATTGAGAAGGTCGTGAAGATTTGGTAGATGAGGAGGAGGAGAGGGGCGGTTACAACCTGACCAATCAGCGCCGGTTACAACCTGACCAATCAGCGGCGACCAGTCTGTTAACGTCATAACACGGCACAGCTCAGCACTCCTGTACCCTGCCCTGGAGCGGGGCTGAGAATCGCGGCTGTTAAACCATGTTGGGGCTTGTGGAAAAGCGTACAAAGCGTGCTGAGCCGTCCCGTGTCGCGCTAAAGCGTGCTAGTGGAAAAGGCCCTTAAGTGACTTATTAGACTCTCGTGCACTACGTACAGCAGCTCAACCGGACTCATGACAATTATCACTGTTTTCTTTTTGCACTACCGACTGCACTATGTGGAACTCCACAATATCTGCTGCTTGTTAATATATTTAAAAATTGCATAGATTAGTATTACTTATTCATATTCTTCCTTTTATTGCATGCGTAGTTTTTTATTTTTATCTTTAGTGCTACTCCATGTTTAATGTTGCAGCATTGCACCGAGACAAATTCCTAGTTTGTGTACTACATGAACAATGAATAATAAATCTCATTCTGATTCTGACCTTGCGTGATAGCGAACGTAAATACAGCGCGTTCGACAGGGAGCTGCTCGCTCTCCATTTGGCTATCCGCCACTTTCAGTTCTGGCTAGAAGACACACTTTCACCGCGTTCGTTGATTACAAACCGCTAACATTCGCGATGGCCAAGGTCTCTGAACCGTGGTCAGGCCGGCAGCAGAGACAACTGGCCGCCATATCAGAGTTTACCACTGATATTCAGCATGTGGCGGGCAAACTCAATGTAGTGGCAGATTGCCTCTTGCGCGCCGTGGCGACCCCAGTCAGCATAGGGTTAGATTATGCAGCCATGGCCGCGGAGCAGGTTAATGACGTGGACGTGCACGCGCTCCAGTCTGGACCAACAGGGTTAAGGCTGGAGAGCAGGGTGCTGCAAGACGGTATGCCCCCCCTAATCTGCGATGTCTCCACTGGTCGGCCGCGTCCGGTAGTACCGGCTGTGTGGCGCCGCCGCGTTTTTGACTCGGTTCATTCTTTGGCGCACCCTGGAGTGCGCGCGTCGGTCAAAATGGTGGGAGAGAAATTTGTGTGGCCGAGCCTCCGCAAACAGGTCAAAGAGTGGGCAGCGGCCTGCACAGCGTGTCAACGAGCCAAAGTACACAGGCATACGAGGGCTCCTTTGGAACAGTTTCACATTCCGGCCAAGAGGTTCGATCACGTTCATGTGGACCTCGTTGGACCCCTCCCGCTGTCACAGGGGTGCGCACATCTTCTGACAATGGTGGACCGCACCACGCGCTGGCCTGAAGTGGTCCCGCTGGCATCAACCACGGCCGAGGAAGTGGCGCGCGCGTTTTTAACAGCTTGGGTGGCGCGCTTCGGCGTTCCGTCGGACATTACGTCCGACAGAGGCCCTCAATTTGTTTCCAAGCTTTGATCGACAATGGCCCGCAGCCTGGGTGTCACAATTCACCGCACAACCGCGTACAATCCGCAGGCTAAAGGGTTATGCGAACGTTTTCATAGGTCATTGAAAGCGGCTCTCAGAGCGTCACTGACGGATACAAATTGGGTTGACAAGTTACCATGGGTGTTATTGGGGTTGCGTTCTGCACCTAAAGAGGATCTAGAAGCCTCACCAGCGGAGCTCGTGTTTGCGCAGCCACTCTGGCTGCCTGGGGAGTTTCTCCCAGATAACCCTGTGCCAAACGCCTCCCCGTCTCAGCTGTTGCGGAGTAACATAGAATCAAGCACGCTGCCCAGCCCCGCGCACCACAGTTTTCCGTGCGTTTTTGTACCTAAAACTTTGAAGAACGCAGAGTTTGTTTTTGTTAGACACGATGCGCATCGAACCCCGTTGCGGCCACCTTATGATGGACCGTTCAGAATGCTAGAAACAGGGGACAAGCAGTTTTTGCTAGATTTGGGGGGTAGGAAAGAGAAAATTGGCATAAACAGACTTAAACCCGCTTTTGTGGTGGCAGATGAGGAAGTGCTGTTGGCAAAGGCCCCGCGGCGAGGTAGACCACCACGGAGGGTTTCACACAGTAATGTTTCCCAAAGTAATGTTTCCCCAGAACACCCGCAGAGACTGACAAAGGGTTTCCGCCCCCAGACGGCAAACCCCCAGCGTGACAGCGCCGCAGAGACGGTGAACCCCAGCTACAGCAGATTCGGCAGGAGGCTGAAGCCTATCCAGCATGTGGACTGATGTGTATTGATGCTATCACGGCATGCATGTGGTTATCTTCTTGTTGTTCTGTTTTTCTAAAATGCTGGGGGGGCTTGTGTGGTGAACACTCAATGGACCTGTTGGACCGGTTCTGTGACTCGCATTTTAGGTCAGAACAAAGGCAGGAATCTTAGCCTTGGTATGCAAGGCTGGAGACTGTGGGGGGTTAATTAAGGGATTAAGGAAAGGATGCATGGGAGACAGTGGAAGTGATATCATGGAGAGAAATGCATTGCGACTGTCTTTATTATGCAAGGTGGTATGTGTGACATGTGATCTATGAGGTGTGAAGTCCCTGATATTTAAGGACGAGAGTTTACTGTTTCACTCTCTTTTTTCTCTGCTTTGAAATGATGGAGATGTGAATAAAGCTGACTCTGAGAAAGAACTCTGCCTCGTCATTTTCACATCTTCCACAACATATGCAATCTTATTTACATTCTGACCCTAGGCCTGTCTATGTAAATTAAAAAAAAAAGGGGGGGGGGGGAGAACGCAAGAGCAGGATCTGAGAGTTCATACTGTGACTTCTTCCCTCCTAAAAGAACACAGCAAGATGAGAATGAAATTCCTGAAAACAGAGATTCGGCCTGCATTTCCAGTTACTAATTCTAACTGCTGCATTGGGTTAAGGCTTCTAACATATGATACTGTCCTAAACTAGTGACTACCCATGTCCATCCATCCATCCATCCATCCATCTTCTACCGCTTTTCCGGAGGTCCGGGTCGCGGAGGCAGCAGTTCAAGCAGAGAAGCCCAGACTTCCCTCTCCCCAGCCATCTGCTCCAGCTCTTCAGAGGGGATACCAAGGCGTTCCCAGACTAGCTGGGAGACATAGTCTCTCCACCGAGTCCTGGGTCTGCCCCGGGGTCTCCTCCCAGTGGGACGTGCCTGAAACACCTCAAGTGGGAGGCGTCCAGGAGGCATCCTAATCAGATGCCCATACCACCTCAACTGACTCCTTTCAATGTGGAGGAGCAGCGGTTCTACTCTGAGCCTCTCCCGGATGACTGAGCTCCTCACCCTATCTCTGAGGGTGAGTCCAGCAATCCTACGGAGAAAGCTCATTTCAGCCGCTTGTATCCGCGATCTCGTTCTTTCGGTCATTACCCAAAGCTCGTGACCATAGGTGAGAGTAGGAACGTAGATTGACTGGTAAATCGACAGCTTTGCCTTAGAACTAAGCTCCCTCTTCACCACAACAGACCGGTACAACGTCCGCATCACTGCAGATGCTGCTCCAATCCATCTGTCGATCTCTCGCTCCATTTTCCCCTCACTCGTGAACAAGACCCCAAGATACTTAAACTCCTCCACTTGGGGCAGGAGCCTGTCCCCAACCCGGAGAGGACAATCCACCTTTTTCCGGCTGAGGACCATGGACTCGGACTTGGAGGTGCTGATTCTCATCCCAGCCGCTTCACACTCAGCGGCAAACCGTCCCAGCAAGAGCTGTAGGTCATTGCTGGATGAAGCCAACAGGACAACATCATCTGCAAACAACAGAGATGAGATCCTGTGGTCACCAAGCATGACACCCTCCATTCCCTGGCTGCGCCTAGAAATCCTGTCCATAAAAATTATGAACAGGACCGGTGACAAAGGGCAGCCCTGGCGGAGTCCAACTCTCACTGGGAATGACTCCGACCGAGTGTTGGCAATGCGAACTAAACTCTCACAACGGTCGTACAGAGACCGAATAGCTCGTAACAACAAGCCCGATACCCCATACTCCCGAAGCACCCCCCACAAAAATCCACGAGGGACGCGGTCAAATGCCTTCTCCAAGTCCACAAAACACATGTAAACTGGTTGGGCAAACTCCCACGAACCCTCAAGAATTCTCGAGAGGGTAAAGAGCTGGTCCGATGTGCCACGGCCAGGACGAAAACCACATTGCTCCTCCTGAATCCGAGGTTCGACCAACGGCCGGACTCTCCTCTCCAGTACCTTGGCATAGACCTTCCCAGGGAGGCTGAGGAGTGTGATCCCTCTAAAGTTGGAGCACACCCTCCGGTCCCCTTTTTTGAAGAGAGGAACCACCACCCCGGTTTGCCATGCCAAAGGCACTGCCCCCGACCTCCACGCAATGTTGCAGAGGCGTGTCAACCATGACAACCCAACAACATCCAGGGCCTTGAGGTACTCGGGGCGAATCTCGTCCACCCCCGGGGCCCGGCCACCAAGGAGATTTTTAACCACCCTGGCGACCTCAGCCCCTGTGATAGGCGAGTCATCCCCCTCGTCCCCAAACCCTGCTTCCTCTGTGGAAGGCGTATCAGTGGGATTGAGGAGATCCTCGAAGTATTCCTTCCACCGCCCGACGATATCCCCAGTTGAAGTCAACAGTGTCCCATCCGCACCATACACAGTGTGGACG
Source organism: Pholidichthys leucotaenia (assembly GCA_020510985.1). Taxonomy (NCBI): domain Eukaryota; kingdom Metazoa; phylum Chordata; class Actinopteri; order Cichliformes; family Pholidichthyidae; genus Pholidichthys; species Pholidichthys leucotaenia. Next base: position 423,387,870 of record CM035842.1, on the reverse strand, counting down.
GGGAGCTGCTTTCCCCTCCTGAGCCGCCGAACAGTTTGCCAGAATCTCTTTGAAGCCGACCGAAAGTCTTGTTCCATGGCCTCACCGAACTCCTCCCATACCCGGGTTTTTGCTTCAGCAACCACCCGAGCTGCACTCCGCTTGGCCTGCCGGTACACCTCAGCTGCTTCGGGAGTCCCACAAGCCAACCAAGCTTGATAGGACTCCTTCTTCAGCTTAATGGCCCCCCTCACCACTGGTGTCCACCACTTGGTTCGGGGGTTGCCACCACGAGATGCACCGACCACCTTGCGGCCGCAGCTCTGGGCTGCCGCTTCAACAACAGAGGTGGAGAACATGGCCCATTCAGACTCCATGTCTCCAGACTCCCTCGGAATGTGGTTGAAGTTCTTCCGGAGGTGGGAGTTGAAGACCTCCCGGACAGGGGCCTCAGCCAGACGCTCCCAGCACACCCTCACTATACGTTTGGGTCTACCAGGTCTGAATGGCTTCCTCCCCTGCCATCGGATCCAACTCACCACCAGGTGGTGATCAGTTGACAGCTCTGCACCTCTCTTTACTCGGGTGTCCAAGACATACGGTCGCAGGTCTGATGATACGATAACAAAATCGATCATCGACCTGCGGCCTAGGGTGTCCTGGTGCCAGGTGCACATATGGACACCCTTATGCTTGAACATGGTGTTCGTTATAGACAGACTGTGGTTAGCACAGAAGTCCAATAACTGAACACCACTCGGGTTCAGATCGGGCAGGCCGTTCCTCCCAATCACCCCCCTCCAGGTTTCACTGTCGTTGCCCACGTGCGCATTGACTACCCATGTCAATTGGTAAAACATTTACTGATTCACAAAGTATTTAGCGAATACTTGCTGTGAATAGCAAAAACACATTCAAATTGTGGAAGCTTTAGGTGTAATTTAAAGGTTTTTCTGCTATTCTTCATTCTTCGTTTTTCAACAGGAAAGGGAAAGCATTCACAATTTTTTTTCTTTTTCACAAGGAATTAGATTTGCCAAATTAACAAGGAATCATAACATCACCATTACCTTTCAATTTAATAAATCCTTGGTGACATATGCAATATGCAATAAAAAAACCAAACAATAATTCACTTGTGTTTCGCACAGTGAGACACAAGTTTCACTTGTATTTCACACAAGCACTGCACTGCTAACCACTGCGGCAGCACAGCAACTCTCCCTTGGCCGGGGGATCCTGGGTTCGATCCCAGCCCCCGACCAACAGTGATCTGTGTGGAGTTTGCATGTTCTCCCCGTGTCTGCGTGGGTTTACTCCGGGATTTCTCCGGTTTCCTCCCACATGCCAAAAACATGCAAGTTAGGTTAATTGGCATCAACTGGCAGGGATGGCAACAGGAAATTCTGATTTCAGCTGAAATCTAATTTGGTCGATTGACTTATGGGGGGGCCGGGGGGGGCACAGCCCCCCTGAAGCTGGGATGTTTTCAGTAAAACAGAAGTAATTTAGACTGAAAAAAATGATTAAAAAAAATTAAATACTAGACTTAGATAAATCATTAAATTTAATGAAAAGTTAACTTAATTTTTCTTCAATGTTGTCTCACTGTCTTTAGGCCAACATACTGTATTTAACAGTTCTGTAAGAGTTTATTACAATATTTACACTGGTCACCAAGTCACTTCTAATGTGAAACTTTCTTCCTTTTGGCAGCAAGCTGTGTCAGTCTCTGAACTTCATCTCCTTTTCTGGTTTCTTCAGAAATTGTCCGAGTGTTTCTGTTACCTCATCGAACTTTGAGCCAATTTTCACCTTTACCGTCACTTTTCTCTCAAGCCAATTCCATCGGAACTTATTTTTGACACTTTTGTCTATTTCTAGCACTGATGACTCCTGATCTTTCGATAAAAATCTCATAATTCCGCTGAAAACAATACCGAAAGCTCAGAATTCCAACATGAACCAGCAATGTGATTTGGGGTTGGGGAAATTATCTGAAAATTCAGCAGGGGGTCTGGGGGACACAGTCCCCCAGCGGGGTCTGGAGCAGAGCCCCGGTGGGGGGGGGGCAAAGCCCCCCGAAGCTCCTGGGTTTTTAGGATTTTTAAGTACCAGAACTGTGCTTAAATGACATAAAACAAACAGCTGAATGCCACTTATTACTGTATAATATTGACTTGTATTCCAAGAAGATAGCATTCCTAAAATATTCCAACAAGCATTATCCATCACATGCTTTAACACTTGATCAAATCAAAATCAGTTAATTTTATCTATTCCATAATAGAAATAAAATTCCAACATACCATTACTTTTTATAATTTCAGCATTCATTTCAGATCACCAGTTTCAATCTCCATTGAGACTTGAGCAGTTCATTTTGCACAATCACTGATGTAGCCAAGTCTTAGAAATATTCAAAAGTTATGAGTCAATGTCCACTGTGCACTGTCAATTTCAAAATGTTTGGAATCATAAAAGAGGATGGTTAACTTTTATTACCGTTTCCTCCCTCGCGCCAGCCCAGCTCATACAGCCGTTGTACGCCGCCAGTAACAGAGAGTTAATGCCACTTCCAGTCCTGCCTGAAAGGGCGCAGCTTCACTGCGTTCGTGGACCACAAGCCGCTAACGTACTTAACGTACTTTATCTTCCTGGAAGATAAAATAAAGCGGAATTCGGCGAATTAGCAGAAAATCACATCCCTGAGAACATGCCACCATGAATCTTTGAAAAAGCATACAACGAGCCATTTGATTGGTCCAATCATTTGCAACTATCCAATCGCAGGGCTGTCAAGCTACTGCAATACAGCAGTAGCTTGAACACAACACAACCGGGTTATCGCGGGAGACGACTTCCGGGGAAGCGCCGAGCGCTTATGTAATCGTGTTGATTTTTGCTAAAATCGGTAACAATAAGGTACCTTACCCCCCCTAAAATTTTCTCAATGGATTTAGACGATTCACAGAAATGATCAATTTGAAAATAAATCGGCGGAAATCCGCGGATCGGCGGAAAATTGCCATCCCTGACTGGGGATTCTAAATTGTCCTTAGGTATGACTGTGAGAGTGAATGGTTGTCTGTCTCTCTGTGTTGGCCCTGTGATGGACTGGCGATCTGTCCAGGGTGGACCCTTCCTCTCGCCCAAAGATGCTGGGATAGGCTCCAGCCCCCCCGCGACCCGAAAATTAAGCGGAAGAAAATGAATGAATGAATGAATGTTTCTTAACAATACACGTTTTAATAAACAACTGGGATAAACATTTAAGGGACACAAAAATAATGATGATCACTGGAACATTAGTAAAATCAATTTATGAGGTAATAAAATTTGCACTCCTGTTGATGTAAATACTGAAGTTGCAGACGGGGAAGCCATCAGGCTTTCCCCAAATTTTTCTTTGCAGGATGGCACCGACATTTGATCTTTGTGGGAGATGGGGGGGGGTGGGGGAGGCCAGACGGGCTCATTGGCTGGAGGGACCACAGGGGGTGACATAACGCACGGCTCAGGAGACGCACACACACAGGCTTAGAGTAGTTCAAAGAGTTTATTAACAGCAGGAGTGAATGAGTGCGTGTCTGCGGGGTGTAAATGTGTTGGTGATGGTGTCTGCTTCAGGCACAGAGGCAGGTGACCGTTCAGCCGAGCAACCCTATGGAGAGAGCACAGGGAGAGGGTGACGGGCAGACACCAACACAGGAGGGATTTATGGCGAGAGAAGGACTTACTTGGATTGTCAGGATAGCTGGCACAACAAGGGGGCGAAGCCCGGAAGACAGCCACCTGGAGAGCTCCGTACAGCAGCGAGGAATGGGCGATGGAGTGGAGATGTCCGCCGCCGGGGAATCCACCTGTGCACAGGGGGGCAGACTGGGAAAGAGAGGTAAGGGTTCTTACCCAAATAATGCTTGCTGAAGAGAGAAGTAGCTCACAACGGTGAGGGACGGAGTCTGACGGCTTCAGGCCGAGCCTCCGGGCGAGACGGCCTTTATCCCTCGCCGCTGATGATTGTCAGGTGCGTGAGCAGGTGGCGCCGCTGATGAATGGCGCGGCGTGACAGTACTCCCCCCTCTAGCAGCGCCTCCTGGCGATGGCTTATCCGGGTGCGCTCGGTGGAAATCCGCGATGAGCGACGGGTCCAACACAAACGACGGGGGCACCCATTGTCGATGCTCGGGCCCATAGCCCTCCCAGTCCACCAAGTATTGCAACCCACGACCTCGGCGCCGGGAGTCCAGGATGGAGGAGACGGACCAGGCCGGATGGCCACCAATCATCCGGGGCGCGGGTTGCGCTGCAGGAGGAGGGCAAAGGGGGTCGGTGACTGCCAGTCTCACCTTCGACACGTGGAAAGTGGGATGGATGCGGAGGGAGGGGGGAATAGCCACGCGCACAGCCACCGGGTTGATGATCCGGGTGATGGGAAAGGGACCGATGAACCGCTGTGCCAGCTTCCTCCTCTCGCCTTTTAATGTGACGTCCTGGGTAGACACATACACGAGTTGCCCAACTCTGTACGCCGGGGCAGGTCGTCTGTGCCGGTCCGCCACGGTCCTGTTGCGCTCCGCTGTGCGTAAAAGCGCATGACGCGCGGCAGCCCAGGTGAAGCGGAACTGCCTAAGGTGCGCCCTAACAGAGGGGACAGTTACCTCGCTCTCCTGCGCTGGAAACAGCGGGGGGTCGTAACCCAGGGACGCCTTGAAGGGGGACATCCCCGTTGCAGAAGAGCGGGCGGTGTTGTGGGCATACTCCACCCAGGCGAGATGGTTGCTCCAGGACGTCGGCTTGGATCTGATAACACAGCGGAGCGCAGCCTCCAGCTCCTGATTGGTCCTCTCACACTGCCCCTTAGACTGGGGGTGATGGCTGGAGGAGAGGCTCACCTTGGCTCCGATGGCGTTACAAAAGGATTTCCAAACCTCGGATGAAAATTGGGGGCCCCGGTCCGAGACCACGTCCACCGGAATCCCGTGCAGCCTGACCACGTGTTGGACGAGGAGGCCCGCCGTCTCCCGGGCGGTAGGGAGACCTCGCAGGGGGACGAAGTGTGCCGCCTTGGAGAAACGGTCCACGATGGTCAGGACGGTGTCAAAGGAGTTGGAAACGGGGAGTCCGGTGACGAAATCCAGTACGATGTGCGACCAGGGCCTGCCGGGGACGGGCAGAGGCTGGAGCAGACCCGCTGGAGGGGCATTTCCCGACTTGCTGGTGGCACAGATTGGGCAAGCCCGGGCGTAGCGGGCTGCATCCCTCCGCAGGCCTGGCCACCAAAAGGACCGTTGGAGGAGGCTGATCATCCGAGAGGTGCCGGGATGACAGGTGAGCCGGGAGGTGTGGAGCCAGTGGATGACCTCTCCTCGGACCGCAGATGGGACGAACAGTCTTCCCTCTGGTCCGCCGCCAGGATCAGGTTCCACCTCCTGCGCCTTCCGGATCTTGTCTTCAATGTCCCAAGAGATGGCTCCCACGACGCACGACCTGGGCAGGATAGTGTGGGGCGTCTCCTCAGCCTCCACGGGGGTGAACTGCCTAGAGAGGGCGTCAGGCAGGCCGTTCTTGGAGCCTGGCCTGAAGGTGATTGAAAAGCGGAACCTGGCGAAGAACAAAGACCAGCGCGCCTGGCGGGCATTCAGGCACTTGGCAGATCGTAGGTATTCTAAGTTCTTATGGTCCGTCAGGACCACAAACGGCAGGTCCGCCCCCTCTAGCCAGTGGCGCCACTCCTGTAAGGCGAGTTTGATGGCCAGGAGCTCTCTGTCCCCCACATCGTAGTTTCTCTCCGCCGGGGACAGGCGCCGGGAGAAGAAGGCGCAAGGTCGTTTGGCGCCATCGTCAGGTGACCGCTGGGATAATACTGCTCCCACTCCCGTGTCCGATGCGTCCACCTCCACAATGCACTGCAGCGCGGGGTTGACCTGGCGAAGGACCCGGGAGGAGGAGAACTCCGCCTTCAGCGCCTTAAAGGCAGCAGCGACCTCTTCAGTCCACCGGAACGGGACCTTCGGGGACGTGAGGCAGGTCAGCGGTCCGACGATCGAGCTGAAATTTGGGACAAAGCGGCGGTAAAAATTGGCGAAGCCAACAAATTGTTGCACCTGCTTCCGGGATGCGGAAGTAGGCCACTCCACCACCGCCTTCACCTTTTCTGGGTCTGGGAGCACCTGATCTTGAGCGATGATGAATCCCAGGAAGGATGTGGTCCTAGCGTAGAATTCGCATTTCTCAGCCTTCACGTACAGACGATTCTCCAGCAGTCTTTGGAGGACCCGCCTCACATGGACCTGGTGCTCGTCCCTGGACCTGGAGAAGATAAGAATGTCGTCCAGGTAGACGAACACGAAGAGGCCGATGAAATCCCGGAGGACGTCATTAATGAGGCGCTGAAAGACGGCAGGAGCGTTGGTCAACCCGAACGGCATGACAAGATACTCAAAGTGGCCGTTCGGGGTACGGAAGGCTGTTTTCCATTCATCTCCCTCCCGGATCCGGACGAGGTGGTAAGCGCTGCGTAATCCAGCTTGGTAAACCAGGTCGCCCCCTGGAGGGAGTGAAAGGCAGTGTCCATGAGGGGCAGGGTGTAACGGTCCCTCTCAGTGATGTCATTTAGCGCTCGGTAGTCTATGCAGGGGCGGAGGGATCCGTCCTTTTTCCCGACAAAGAAAAACCCTGCCCCCACGGGTGACGACGATGGGCGAATAATCCCAGCGCTCAATGATTCCTTCAGGTAAGTATTCATGGTCTCCTTCTCCGGTGCCGACAGGCTGTAGAGCCGACCAGAAGGCAGGGGAGCCCCCTGGCGGAGGTTGATAGCACAGTCATAGGGTCGATGCGGGGGAAGAGACATAGCTTTCGATTTACTAAATACCATACCCAGGTCGTGAAATTCTGGAGGCACCAGCGACAGGTCCGGAGGTGCTGTATCCGCCACAGGGGGAGCCGCGGACGGGGAGCAGGCAGCGGACTGAAGGCAGGTGCCCATACAGAAGGTACTCCACGCCGATACCCCAGCTGACCTCCAGTCCAGGACAGGGTTGTGGAGGCGTAGCCAGGGATACCCCAGGATGACGGGCGACACAGAGTTGGGCAGGACGTAAAATACCATCTCCTCCCGGTGGTTCCCTGAGATGATGACTGGGACAGGCATGGTTTGGTGAGAAACTCTCCCAAGGGAGGCACGGGAGAGATGGACCAGGGAGATGGGGTGTTTTAATGCCTGACAGCGGATGCTCAATCGGGTTGCCAGGCCTTGTGAAATGAAGCTGCCCTCTGCGCCCGAATCCACCAGTGCGTGGGTGAGGTGCCCAGTGGGATTGTGGCAGAAACGGATGGGCAGCTTTAATTGGGTGAGGGGACTTTGCCGATTGACGTCCGCGAGGCCCCCTACAGTGACTCGCGGACCCTGCCGTTTGGCTTTTGTGGGCAAAGCTCTACCGTGTGTTGACTGTCTCTGCAATACATGCAGAGACCCAACTCACGGCGGCGCTGTTTCTCTGCCGGGGAGAGCTTTGCCCAGCCCGTCACCATCGGCTCCGACTCCTCGGGGCACGATGGTGGCGGCGTCGCCAGGGGGCGAGCTTGGGGCAGACGTAGCGGGGTTCCCCAAGGGCGAGAAGCAGACTGCTTCCGTCCTGAGGAACGCTCGCGCAGCCTGTTGTCCAAGCTGATTGCCAGTGAGGTTAGCTCCGCTAACGTTCCGGGGATATCCCGTCCAGCCAGTTCATCCCTCAGATCACTATTGAGGCTGCGGAGGAACAGGCCGCAGAGGGAGCACTCCTCCCAGCCCAATTCCTCCGCCGCTACCCGGTATTCGATGGCATAATCCGCGGCCGATCGGTTTCCCTGCTGGAGAGCGAGAAGCCGATCGACCTGGACCGCCTTGGAACGAGAATGATCGAATACCTCTAGGAAGCGCCTCACGAACTCGGCATAGGTGAGGGTGGCATAACTGGGTCTCGCCATAATAGCGTAGGCCCAAGTTAAAGCGCGCCCCTCCAGGAGATTCCCTATGTAGCCGATTCGGCTGTGATCTGAGGGGAAGTCTCCGGGCACACGGTCAAACACGGACTCGCACTGCATCACAAACCCCCGCGCTCCGCCGAGCTTTCCGCTAAAGCGAGTGGGGGTCGGAATCGGTGTGAGTCGGGCCGGTGCCACCGGAGCTGGCTGGACGGCCACCGCAGGAGCTGCGCCGGAGCAGGAGCTGCGCCACCCTGAGGAGCCGGGGGGAACGGCTGCTGGGGGTCCAGGCGGTCCAATCGGCCAGTGATAGTTAACAATTGATTCAGGATAACCTGCTGTTGATAAGCTATTTGATCCACTCTAGCCTCGAGAGTGGTAAGCCGGTGTGCGAGCCCGCCGTCCGCCAAGCCGCTCTGCTGAAGCCGTACTGACATAACGCACGGCTCAGGAGACGCACACACACAGGCTTAGAGTAGTTCAAAGAGTTTATTAACAGCAGGAGTGAATGAGTGCGTGTCTGCGGGGTGTAAATGTGTTGGTGATGGCGTCTGCTTCAGGCACAGAGGCAGGTGACCGTTCAGCCGAGCAACCCTATGGAGAGAGCACAGGGAGAGGGTGACGGGCATACACCAACACAGGAGGGATTTATGGCGAGAGAAGGACTTACTTGGATTGTCAGGATAGCTGGCACAACAAGGGGGCGAAGCCCGGAAGACAGCCACCTGGAGAGCTCCGTACAGCAGCGAGGAATGGGCGATGGAGTGGAGATGTCCGCCGCCGGGGAATCCACCTGTGCACAGGGGAGCAGACTGGGAAAGAGAGGTAAGGGTTCTTACCCAAATAATGCTTGCTGAAGAGAGAAGTAGCTCACAACGGTGAGGGACGAAGTCTGACGGCTTCAGGCCGAGCCTCCGGGCGAGACGGCCTTTATCCCTCGCCGCTGATGATTGTCAGGTGCGTGAGCAGGTGGCGCCGCTGATGAATGGCGCGGCGTGACAGGGGGAAGGACCTCTTAAGTTGACAAGCATTTTTTTTTTGAAGCTAAGTAGAACAAATGACATTGCAAATGACAAAGCATAACGATTTAAATGACTCTGACTTTAAAAATGCAGTGTTGATATGACTTCACACTGCAGGATAAATCTGATGCCACTCATCACATAATGGTGTGACAATATCACATTTCAGAAATGTGACAGTAATAAGGAATGTGTTTTCCCGATGCTCAGCCGTGGCCGAGCTGGGCCTCAGGACTACAGTCCACCCCATAATTTACCAAGGAATGTATGAAAAGAGGCATTCCTTGTACAAAATTAAACCAAATTCTAATTAGCCAAAATGTCCACCTTTCACAAGGATTCACTTACACAAATTCAATCTGTCTATGTTCAACTGGACAAACCTATCTTAGTTATCAATGCTAAATCATATCAAATATGTACAGACAGCTATATTGCTTTTTCCTAAATGGAATTTGTAAATTAGTTCAAGAGACGTCACAGAAGAAACCATGATTATTGAAACCTCACTTTGAAGGAGCTGTACTACTCACAAATTTTCATCTAAATTAACTGTGTAACACATAAAAGTGGTAACATGCTTCCTTCTAGTAAAAAGACACTACCCATCAAGCAAATACCCTGTTATTTTGCTGCATGTGCGTCTCCATGCATCAAAAGGGGGGTACCAAAGAAATTAATTAGCAAAAAATAATTAACAATTCTCAGAGAAATAGATAATACATAAAAACTATCAATAGATGATCAATAATGAGGAAAAAAATATAAATGAAACCGCTTGGTAATGAAATCACAACATTCAATAGGAGAAGTTAAAAGTTACATCAATAAATTTCCAGATATTTAAGGAAATATCTGTAGATTATTGTAAAGGAAATATCATGTTTATAAGGAAAAAGGTAAACTGATAAGGAAGAAAACCATGCAAATATATGAGAAGTTCCAAATGTCTAAGGAAAGTCCAACTTGTGCTGAATTTATGTTTACTGTGGGACTTCATTTAGAATCTACTGCGAAGACAATACAGATTCTTACTCAGTTAAGGGAACAATGCCCTAGGGAGCTCAAAGCAAAATAATCTGATCTTCCCTGCATAAACTTAGTTTTTTTTTTGTTTAGTTTTTTTTCAAAACCACTGCATGGATCTCATTGAACTAAATAAGAGTGAAGGTAAAAAATGTTTAGAAATTATTTACACACTTATTGAATATACAAAGGCTTTACCCTACACTAATTTAAATATTGCTACTTATTTATATTGTTTATATTGTTTTATCTAAAACAATATCAAGATTTTAAGTAGCTGAAATGATTTACTTAGATAATGGAAATGGAATACACTTTGTAAATCAAATCATGTCACATTTAAGTGTAGTTCCTAAATTATTAGTACCAAACATTTACTTAGGAAACCGTTTAGCTTACCATCAACAAGTTACAAGATTAGTATAATATTCAAATAAAATAGGGAGATTGTGAATGACAAACCCTATTATTGAAGCCATTTAACTCAGGTGATGAGGAAAGGTTTCTGGGTGATTATATGCAAAGAATGACAACTGACAGCGATGTCATCCATACTGCCCTTCCCAGGAGGGACCATGTGACAAAGGAACCATAGGAGGTGCACCCATCTCTTGAGCAAACCAGGGGATCTGGTCATCAAAGGAAACTGGACCAAAACTCCCTGGCAAGGACAGCACAAAGGTTATCCTGCTGACCTAAACAGCCGTGGAAAGCGAAGGACATGGCACTTGGGTGCATCTAACGTTTTACCCCACCTGAAACCCTCAGCAAGAGACTGCTTAATATATACAGTGTGTATGTATGTATATATACGTATATTGTATACTTAGTTGGGGAAAAAAAGAGGAAAACAACAAATAACTTGGAGAGAGATAAGAAACTGTTTCTCTATGCAAGTGTCAGATGATGACTTGACGTCCAGTAACGACCTCTGCTGATAGAGAAGCAGGCTGTTTGTTTATTGTGACAAGGGAAAAAATAATCTGCAGGAAAGGTGTGGTCAGTGTTGTTATCATCCTCTAGTAATACTTAATATTGATCATTAAGTTGTTCCATTGCTTTTACATTGCAGAGAATGTTTGCTCCTTAATAACACTAATAGTTAGGCAAAATATCTTTATTGCTAAAATAATGCAGCTACTACAGGCTATTTGGTTAAAAAAAAAAAGGCTATATACAGAAATAACATAGCAAACGTCATTTTGAATCACACCTGACAACACATCACTCCACTGATTAGAAACATGATGACACTCCTTACTCTGCGAATGCAAGGTTAATTTCATCGGGGAACTCCTCTTTTGAAGTGGTGATGTCCCCTTTTCAACAGTTTAACATTCTCTGAGTATGCAACGGCTTACAGTGCGTCTCTCCCCTGTACTGCTACCCTGCTTGACCAACGAAGCGAGCAAGTGTTATACCAAGGATCTATGTTGTCAAAGGTCATTGAGTCATTGGGCTTATTCGGATCTGGCTGGACACTGGGCAGATCTGTGTACCCTGTTTTGACAACTGACCGTATCTTCTTCATGTCGGCAGGACAGGTGGGCAGAGTGAAGAGAGGTGCTTTTCTACCACATGATGCCATTCATGAAGCATGAATGCAATTTCAGACGGAAAGTACAGGAGTGAGGTTTTGTTCATTGTTTCTTTGCGTGAGAGTGGAAACAAAACACGACAGTAATATGACCATTTGCATCATTTTCATGAATACAATAATCTCCTATAATAGGGCCTACACCCCTACGGGTGGTAACTAGTCAATCAAGGACCATTCTATTCTTTGTTATAAATAATTGTAGTCTACAATTAAGTGTTTTAATCCCTAAGGTACGAGGGTAAACTGTGCTGCCACAGTGCTAACCACTGCGCCACCGTGCAGCCCCAACGACGACCAAGGAGGACACCACTGTTGAAAACAAATCATAAAAAAACCAGACTGGAATTTGCCAAACTGCATGTTGACAAGCCACAAAGCTTCTGGGAGAATGTCCTATGGACAGACGAGACAAAACTGGAACTTTCTGGCAAGGCACATCAGCTCTATGTTCACAGACGCAAAAATGATGCATACCAAGAAAAGCACACTGTCCCTATTGTGAAACATGGAGGAGGTTCTGTTATGTTCTGGGGCTGCTTTGCTGCATCTGGCACAGGGTATCTTTAATCTGTGCAGGATACAATGAAATCTCAAGACTATCAAGGTATTCTAGAGAGAAATGTGCTGCCCCGTGTCAGACAGCTTGGTCTCAGTTATTTCTGTGACCACTGTGGGTTTTTCTTTCATTAACAGAGGGGTACCAACATGTCCACGGCTGTAGGCACCATATAGACTGTTTCCACAAAATCTGTGTGTGTCAGTGTCTATGCCTATGGTGTCTCTATGATGTCATATAGACATCATAGGCACATCACAGGCTCTGTGATGCATCAAAACTTTGTTGCACAAACAAAACAATGCAATGGCAAGTATTGGCATTAAGGAGATCCCTGCTTCAACCCAGGCATACGTATGTATACAAGGTAAAAATTTATCATTACATTGTTAAACAAGCAAAACAATACAACAGTGCGTTGGCAATGGCAAATATTGGCATAAGGTAAAGTTTATCATTACATGGATGCTCCTCTTCCTGAACAGGGTTGAAAGCCACTTTTTGCTCAGATCTATTTTCATGATCCCGTCCATAAACTGGAATTACGACGCACGTATCCCTCAACCAGTGGTATGAACGAAGAAGAAGACCCACGAGATGGACAGCAATAGAGTGAGGAGAACTGCTGCACGTCAGAAAAGATGGCGTGACGATGAAACACCGGAGGTTCGAGCAGTACGTCGCAGGCATGACTGTGAACAACACAGCCGTCTGAGACAGGAGGAGACCCTTCAGCAATGGGCATGCAGAAATACTTGCTTAGACGGTTTCTACGGGTATGGATGGGTGTGCACTAGTCTATCTGTAATTTAAGAAATCTGTGTGTGTGTTCTGCACGTATCTTCTGAACCGTTCGTCGGACTGGCCTCAGATTTGATACATGCTGTGCTGAGTTTACGAGGGTGTGCATCCCCAAATTTCAGCCTCCCTGGATATATGAACGTTTAGGAGGGGAAATCTTTAATGAATGTCCCTAGGGGACCCATAGGGGAGCGGTGGGCGTTCATAGCTATGACATCACAGGCGCACACTGTGTTCCTATGATGTCACATTATCATATAAGGAGTTCTGAACAACTCCTTTGAACAACTCCTATGATGTCATACAGACATCATAGGCACACTGTGAAGTCAGAACATTCTTTCAACGGGCATGCAGAAATGCTTGCTTACACTTGCTTTCTATGGGCATGCAGAAAACTTGCTTAACCATGTCCAAGATCAAAGGCAGGCATCACCATGACTACTGTTGCCATGATAACAGTAACTTTCTACGGGCATGCAGAAATGCTTGCTTATACTTGGTTTCTACGGGCATGCACGGGTATGCACTAGTAATGAAAATGACAGGTAACAATACATTGATTAGATTATAACTGTTACAACTCTTTCTAATGAGATAACAAATACCCAGAACATGCTGCGTTTCCCCGTGTGCTCCTGTCAGTTGGACTTCAGATCTGATTTTTGCTGATCAACAGTGCACTGTCTGTGATGTTGTATTTTATGTTTATTGTGAAGTGCAGTGTAGTGGCGGCCACCTCTTCTTCCACCACTGCACCGCCCCATAAATACCAAAATCGACACCATTTTGGCGATGAGAATAAACATGGAGGCGCGTGTTTCACCACTTCAGCCCTTCCTGGAGCTCCCTGGCCAAGATGGTTTGCCGCCTTTCAAAATTACATTGTGGTGCTCAACCTGGGTAGGCTGGATAAACTGACGGCACGTGCACTTCTGGTGCTTAATTTGGGGTTTGAGGGCCAGTGTATCCTGCGTACACAAGGGGCTTCTGACTCGTATGAGGACGTGGTCAAGTTGCTAGCGTGCCATTTCAGCACCCCGGACAGCGTGACCGTCTGGAGGATTAGGTTTCGGCAGCAACACCAAAGGGCAGGTGAGCCTGTCCACCAGTTCGTCACTGACCTGAGGCAGCTGGCTAGGGAGTGTCGTTTTGGGCCACTGGAGGAAGAGATGGTGTGTGAACAGCTGGTGGAGCACACAACCAGCAATGCTTTACGAGCTAGGCTGCTCTCAGCACCAAGTGACCAGACGTTATCCGAGGTTGTCGAGCTATCTCTCCAAGTGGAGACTGCAGACAAGCTAGCTTCAGAGCTAAAGTGGCGCCAATCACACCGGCAGCTGGAGCCTGCCCCCGCAGCATTATTAGTGGACCCAGACAGCGAGGATAGCGCGACCAACAACAACGTGTAAACCAACACTATCAGCCGAAGGTCTGCCCCGAGAAAACCCTTGTGTATGGGTTGTGGGTCCACGAAGCACCAATACAAGGCTAGGGAATGCACGGCTAGAAAGAAGCGCTGTAGCAAATGTGGATGCTTGAACCATTATGCCAGGGTGTGTCGTATGTCCAAGCCGGAGAGCCCACAGAGAAAAACAACTTCACCTGCTCCGACAACTGTCCATGCAGTGTCCCTGAGTACCAACGGGTTCACGTTCTGAAAGGTGATGCTGGATGGTGAGGAGGTGCCGCTGCTGGTTGACACGGGGGCGGAGGGATCATTATTGAATTGGTTCACGGTGAGGTAATTTTTCCCCCCCTACAAAATAAGAGGTAACCCAGTACTGCTCTATGGTTATGGAGGTGGAAGGCTGCGCACGGTTGGAACACAGGAGTTAATGGCTCGTTACAAGTCGGCGGTGATGGCTGACTTCATGTTCCACGTGATGGCCCGAGGTGACAACATCATGGTCTGTGACCTGTTTTATGGACTGGGGTTCACCATTAAAGACGACACTGGGGAAGAGTGGACTGGTTGCGGCCAGCGGAACCATCCAGTTCCAGTGGTGGAGGATGACGCTGTGTGGGACGAAGATTTACCGGGCACCACGGCGGTCAAGCAGGTCCAGCCTCACTCAGGTTCGACACAGGAAAGTCTCAGTGCCGGCGCTTGGGGTACTGTGGAAGAGGGTACCAAGCGTGACAGCGAGGCACCTGTGTCGGCGAGTGACGCCGACGAGCTAGCCCAAGTTTCCTCTGGAGCTCAGCCACAGTGGGCTGGAGGATGTGGAGCTACAACGGCGACCGCTGCAGCACCTTTACAAGGAGTCGGAGCCAGACCAACAGGCATGGAGGGACCAGCAACACTGCAGGCCGAGCAGAACTCCTCTGAGAGTTGCAGACCTGGTCTGGGCTCGAGGGGAGGGATGTCCACGGCGGATGTGGGCCAAGCGACAGCCTGAGGAACACCATGAGCCACTGCGTATCATGGCTGAGCGGGGTGCAACCTACTTCCAGCTGTCGAACGGCTTGTGGAGACATGCCAATGAGCTGCAGTGTGTCCGGGAGGAGGCTTCAGATGGCGGGTCCGGGCGAGAGAGGTGGTCGATGGCGAAGAGAAGAGGTGCTCTCATCTATGAGGTCAGCTGCGATCCTGGTGGCATGCCGCTTTCAGGCGCAGGTCTACTGAGGGGCTGCCCTGGAACCCCCACAAACCAGTGCTGCTCTTTCTGCCAGAAGGACAGTAGTGTGGTTTTGAAAAAATAATCTAATAAGTTCTAATGTTCATATGTTTGTGTGTGTTTAAAAAAAAAAACTAAAATGTTATTGTTCTGGGTGTATTTATATTTTAGGAACATGGCAATGTTTTAAGTTATTCATGGACTTATTTATTTTACAGATGGCAGAATAATCCACCTTGCCATGTGGGGTAGGACGGTAGTCCACCCGTCCCCCCTAGTTTTAACTTTTGTTGTGTGAATGTGATCGGCCATTTAGTGATTTCAGTTTTTGTTTTCTTAATGTGCGCTTCGGGTCCTAAATTGGGGAAGGTCTTGATTGTGTGTGTTTTCAGACTTTCTACAGGAAGGGGAAGAAATGTTTTGTTGTATTTTATGTTTTATTATTAAGTGCGGTGTAGTGGCGGCCATCTCTTCTTCCACCACTGCACCGCCCCATAAATACCAGGGGGCATCCATGTTTCGGTCTCTTTGCCGATGCCCCTGCCTGGTGGCTGTGTTGTGTGTGATTACCCCTTTAATAAAAGTGAAGTTTAACTGTGCGCCTGGCCTCGTCATTACAAAGGTAATTCCGACTTAACACGGTCATAAAATGCTTCAAAATACCAATGCTCTGAGATTGCACCAATGCCACAACCCTTTTTGAAGGAGTCTCCTCCTTGCAGCATAAAGCAGGCACACAGTCTACAGGTGTGATGCAGATGGTGTGATGCAGAGCATGAAGAAAGGACTATGTGCTGACATGAACAAGAGCACAGCAGCAAAGTGGGAAGTGTGGTGCAAATGCTCGCTTTAGATTTTGATTTAGATTTTGTATACTTTATTGATCCCCAGAGGAGAAATTGAGGGCATCCACCTGGATGGACGATCATCATAATGAAGTCCTAAGTGTTGACCAGGGCTCAACATTAACTTTTTTGCTCCCCAGCCACTGTGGCTAGTGATTTCCCAAAGTTACTAGCCACTAAGCCTTTTCACTAGCCCCAATTTTGTGGTTGGAAAATTATCTTTAATATGATCAAACTGGACTATGGCAAGCTAAAATTTACTTGAACTAAATTTACAACATTTTTCAGTGTAAATTACCCTTATACATACATTAAAAATAGTATTAGAAACACTTTAATTATTCATGAAGATAAGATAAGCCTTTATTAGTCCCACAATGGGGAAATTCCAGGATTGCAGCAGCACAGGGATAGCAACACTCAGAGCAACAATCAAGAAGATAAGAAAATAAGAGCAGTGAATATACATGTGGTGAAGAGCAGTAAATACTGTAAAACTGAAGAGAAAAATATTTGCAATATGAGAGAGAAGTGCAGGTAATTTAGGTCTGTCCCAATTCTCATTTGTACCCCTACCCCTATGAATTGGGACACAGCTTCATGGCTACACGACGTCATTAATAGTTGCTGATGGATTTAACCTAAATGGACACTGCCTGTTTTCACAAGAAAAAAAGAAGAAAAAGAAAACTGATTAGACAAAAGCACAGTACTGATGGCAGCTGTAGTTTTGTAGTCTCACATTGCAATAGGTTTATTATTTTAGATGCCATTTGAGAAAACCACCACTGCCAAAGCGGCTAGTGGGTGTGACTTTCTTACCAGCCACTGTTGAAATCTACCAGCCATTGGCCGGTTTTAATGTCAAGCCCTGGTGTTCACTGTGGTTTATCCGTTACATAAAAACATGGATGGACTATGATGAAATTTTCATCAGAGGCGGCCCTGGGCCCAAGGATGATCCCATGACATTATGGGGTAAATCCTTATTAGTATACATCTTGTGGATCACTTTTAAACACTGTCAGACAGGGTTTTTAATTGGTTTTTGCTAATATCATGAACAGCATGAAAATGATGGACAGACAACTTGTGATGCTCTCACTATCGACACAAGCCACGGTTACATGGGCAAAATTTCTTCAGTCTGATTACAATTCAGATCAGAACTTTACTGTTTACATGGATCCTGAAAACGCTGATCCGATTAGGACGTGCGTTTCCATGTGTCACACGTTTGAACAGAATAAATCATTTGACATGTGCACGTCAACATTCCGAAAACAGTAGAAGAAGAAGCAACTTCCAATGTAAATAAACCCTGCTTAGTGTCTCTTTTTCAAATGGACCTGTATCGTGTTATTCAGACTGTACTTTTGCTTCTGCTGGTCTCCGTAATGAAGCTACAAGTCCAGACTTCTGCATATGACCGAGGGAGACAGCAGGACGATACAGACCAGTTTGGTTTTACTCCCACCATGTCTTCCGCTAGCTGCTGTAAAGGTGGAAATACGTCACGTTGACGTGTGGCTGACGTACAGACATGCGCAGTAAACATATTTTCTGCACATCCTTCAGAATAAGTGTTTATATGCGCACCACTCAGATTAACAATCGGCATAACACATCCGTCTCAATCGGAATGAAATTTTGATCCGAATGAGCGTGATCGGGTCAGAATATTCAGATTGGCGTGTTTTCACGAAGCATTTTTATTCCGATCAGGCTTTTAATCCGGTTACTTGTGTCCATGTAAACATGGTCACTGTTTCGTCATGTTTTAATTTGTGAACAAACAGCCTTGGTGGAGGTATGTGCTCTCCCTCAGTCCCATCATTGCTTTTGCACGTTGTTCACCTTCCCTGCACACTCAGATTCATAGGTGCACAGGATGAAATTTACAATGACTGAATGTGAAACACAAACAGAAAACAAATGGCAAAATTCTAAGAAAAAAACTGTAGTTATGGGAAAAGTCAACTTTACATTAACTATTGTGAATTTACAATAAAGAGAAAAGTTTCATATTTAAGAGGAAGAAACTTGAGCGTGTTTTACAGTAGAATTTATTTCCTCTTCATGTTCAGACTCAAGGCTCCAGGCAGAGCCGTTTCCTGTCCACAGACACTTCTCACCACAGGCCGAAGCCCCAACAGTGGTTCTGCTCGGACACGTCAGCAGACGTCACTGCACTCTTTACTCGTACTAACGACAAACAGCTGAGTCCATGCCACCTCAACACCAAACTCACCAACCGGGGGACAAATTCTCGCTCCTCGAACCAGCTGATGAGGACATCCAACACCATCAGGACTGTGGACTGTTGACCCCGAACATGCACGCACACACACACACACACACACACACACACACCAGTCAGAATGCTGAATTAGTTTTGGCAGGGATGAATGTGTAATGTGGAGCTGGTCTGTTACCTGGTTTAGTCTGCTGACTATGCTCAGGAAGGGAGGAAACCCCACCTGAACCCACACACAACGGATAAATCAGTGACTCATTACTCCTGCGTTAACACATCAGTCTCGTTAACACAGATACACAGTTATACCACCTTGCTGTAGTCCAGTGCTGGCTCTGCATCTGTCTGATCAGGTAACGCGCCCACACTGACATTCTCTCCTAAACAAAACCTCTTCCAGCCCTCCTCATCTGTTGGCTTTGGCTGAAAAACACACATTCACAACAAAACATTTATAATGGTCACAAAGACTGTGGTTTTGGCAGTACAGCTCTGCTACTTCAGGGCCCCTATGCTCAAACATTACAAAAGTCCTCTAAGAGAGCACCTGTCTTAGCTTAAAAAGCCCCGTCAAGGAGTCCTAGCTTAAAAGTGATTCAGGAGCACTCTTAGAACAACTCTGAGCAAGGAGGATCTAAAAACATTTATGTTAGTGAGGAGGTGGAGGGCTGGAGCCCATCCAACAGTATCCCGCCTAATAATGAGAGGAACACTTCCATCATAAGGAATCTAGTTAAATCAATGCACTCGTCTGAAGACAGAGTGAATGCAGATGGCAGCAGATGTGGGGAGGAACCACCAGCGGTAGAGCGTTGTTGTGCTGGGCGGGAGACGTTAGTGCATCTCTAAAAAGATCAACTAAAAACATCATAACACAGCCCAAAGTTATGGGACTTTATGTGTACTTTCAGTGAGGTTACAGGTGTTGTCATGGTGACTGACAGTCCTGATAAACAACACGAAGACCATGGCAGGTTTGGACATTAAAGTCATTGATCTGGAAGCATCAGATGTGATGTTGGAGATAATAATTATTGGGTATACATGACTCCCTTTTACTGTCTGGTTTTATTAGTATTTCCTTTGCTGTTTTCATTAATCATTTTTGAATAATTTGTTCAACCAGCTGCCTCTTGTACAGACATTACTGTTTATCCATTATCATCATCATTAATGCTCATATGTCACCACCTTATCGTTGTGGAGAGTTTGGGTGGCCTAATGATCCCAGGAGCTATGTTGTCAGGTTCAACTTGTCCCCGATAGGGTCTCCCAAGACAAACTGGTCCTGGGTGAAGGTTCAGACCAAGAGTGGTTCAGTAAATCCCCATGAAGAAGTTACAATAAGGACCTAGTGTACCCATAGGAGCCACATGGGTCCACCCTCCAGTGGGGTCACCACCTGCAAAGAGGGATCATGGGGCTCTGAACTGGGTGGCAGTCTAGGCTGCTCTGCTTGGACTGCTGCCTCCAGATGTAGAAGATGGATGGATGGATGGATTCATGCTAGCTGGTAGTTTGTGACGAGTGTTTAATAAAATTATTACTGTTGTCATTTTACATTGATGAAAATAAAAGTGAGTCATCCTGAGGACACAATGCATCTCTACAGCATTAAGTCACTTTTAAACCTCCATCTTGGCACCTACTACTTAAACTTCTCTGAGCTAAATAGCAGCCATGCATACCAACAGTCCAGATTGTTGTAAAGCTGTGAAAATATAAATTTCTGTCATAAAACTGATGCTGACCAAAGCAGACAGCCATACTGGAGCATTTTCTCTGCTGTCCTTAGAAACGTTCCAACTTCAGTGTTTTTTTATCCAGACTCATGATAAATCTGAAGGAAACATACATTTAGGGCTGGGCGATACACCGAATTCGTTCTATCGATACATTCTACTATGCACGATACATAAAATGCCTTTATCACAGACACTGAGCATAAATTGTCAGGTTCAGGTTTCTTTATCTGTACCTGTAGCTAGATTTGTTCTGCAGTCTGGTGACATCCATATTTACAAACCACAAATTACATTCAACATAGACACAAACACAGGCACATATGAAGCTGACTATAAACATGATAAGAATACTCAAGGCTCCATCAATCAGGGTATAAAAAGACAAAGAGATGAGAGAAAAACCAGAGGTAAGAGAGAAGGGTCATATCAAAGTTAAAAACTAGTCGAAGAGGTTAAAAACTCAAAGGTCTAAAACCCAATAAAAGATTTAGAACTTAAGTGACATCCAACAAAAATAAGTAAGTATAAGATGGAGTTAATTAATAGGTACCTAAATTATGTGCAATATATTGTTACAGCTTGTTCAACTCTTTGACAGCAGCAGGAATAAAGCTGTTTTTGTAGCGCTGGGTTTTACTTTTTGGGACAGCAAACCTCTGTCTTGAGGGAAGAAGCTGAAAGTTGCAGTGCAAAGGGTGGGAGTCATCATTTAAAATGGAGGTAGCCATCCTCTGTACTTGTCTGGTGTACAGGGATGTCGGGCTCAGCTGTGACTCACCAAGCAAACGACTGGACCATCTAACTACCTGATCCAAGGATTTCCTCTGTTTCAGTTTTATCTGACCAAACCATGACACTAATAAAGAAAAGGATAAAACAGATTCAATAAAAGCCTGATAAAACATTGTCATTATGGTTCGGTCAACTTGGAAGCGTGCAAGTTTTCTCAAGCAATGCAAATGTTGCTGACCCTTTTTGCACACCCTTTCACAGTTCTCTTCAAAGTTTAAATTACTATCAATAATCGTCCCAAGATATTTGTAGGATTGTACACATTCGGTGGTCTGGCCTTTTAGTACAGTGACTTTATGCCTGGGAGTTTTCCTCCTAAAGTCAATAATCATATCTTTAGTTTTTGTTGTATTTAGCTGCAGGTAGGAATCCTCACACCAGTGAACAAAATCATCAACTACTGGGCCATGGCCACTCTCACCATCCTGGAGGAGACTGACAATAACTGAGTCATCAGCATACTTTATAATATGTCTGTTGTCATGTCTGCTCCGACACATGTTTGTGTACAGGATGAAGAGTAGTGGTGACAGCACACACCCCTGAGGAGAGCCAGTAGAAGAGCACTTTAGGTCAGACAATGTGCCATTGACCCTTACTCTCTGCGTCCTGTTGGTTAAGAAATCCAGAATCCAACCCACCGGATTATTGCTCAGATCAAATTGCTGCAGGAGCCTTTCAACTAAGATATGAGGTTGGATTGTATTAAAGGCGGAGGAAAAGTCCACAAATAAAAGTCTGGCGTGTGTCCCATTAAAATCCAGATGTTTAAAAAGCATGTCAAACAGAGTGACAGTTTCATCCTCCACTCCTCTGTGAGGCCTATAGGCAAACTGCAGAGGATCCAATGCATGCTCAGTCTGCTTTAGGACCTCACATCTGACCAGTTTTTCAAAAATTTTCATTAAAATTGAAGTCAAAGCAACTGGTCTAAAGTCGTTTACCGTTTTAGGACAGCTGGATTTTGGAACGGAACAACCACGGCTTCTTTCCAGATCTTAGGCACATGTTGTGTCTGTAAGGACTTATTGAAAATGTCATGGCAATATAAGCTGTAAGCATTTATTTATCCGTTTGAAGTCATCTCACACAGCTGCACTACAGCTCAGTGACTCCCACCATGGTCATGCTTTACATCAGAGTCATTGCCAGGTCTGTTTTTTCTGCCATTTTTTTCTTTGGAAATTGCTTCTTTTGAGCCTGTTTTTGTGGAGCAGAGACAATTCTTTCTTATGAACAATCTGGCAACATTGGCAGAGCGCGGGGAGAAGGAAAAAAGGGTAAGTGAAAAAGCACCGTTTTTGCTGTCTGGCAGTGGTACAGAATTCAGAAGGAAGACACTGAACAAAACAGTTTTCTGCAAAATATGTCACAAAGCCATATTTTGTGGTACTGCTTAAAGTTAAGCAGTACCACTAATTTGTTTCATCACTTGAGAGGTCATCCATGACAATATGAAGAATGCATTAAAATCTGCTTGTCAAAATCCCAGGGAGCCCCCACAAAAAATAACATTAAAGGAACCAAGCCACATAGTATGTGGCTTCTTCCTTTGAAAAATTTATCCCATATGTCAAAAGAAAATGGAAAAAGATCACCACTGCAGTCACAAATTATAATGCCAAAGACATGACTCCTATTGTTACAAACATGACCAAACAGAAAAAAGTGCACTTTAATGGTTCTGAAATATCTTTCTCTAGAATTCTTGTTTTTTTTTTTTTTTTGGGGGGGGGGGTTGACTTATTTTGTACCCGTAGGTAGATTTGTTCTGCAGTCCAGTGACAAGCCACCAGCTGCCGGTCGCTGCGTGCGCAAGCGCCCCTTAACTCCCTAACCTGCATGTTTTTGGCATGTGGGAGGAAACCGGAGAAATCCCGGAGTAAACCCACGCAAACACGGGGAGAACATGCAAACTCCACACAGATCACTGTTGGCCGGGGGCAGGGATCGAGCCCACGATCCCCGCGATCCCCCGGCCGAGGGTAAACTGTGCTGCCGCGGTGCTAACCACTGCGCCACCGTGCTTATGCACGGTGGTTGCACCACCACCGTGGTTGATGCACTTTTTATTGTTTTGAGTTCTTTTTAAAATTTGTTTTGGTTTTATTATTGTCTTTAAGAATCAGGTGAATACGAAGGCCTACCATTATTTTTTCTCATTTATTGCAAATTTATGAATGGGGCTGCCTGACTGTTTCAGTGAAGTTTGCTAAATTTAACTTGATTTTACCCCCCCTTTTTGGATGCAATTTTTAAAAAAAAAATGCAATACAAGGGTCTGTTTCTTATTTTGAAAATGCTGGCTAAAAGTAACT
Source organism: Pholidichthys leucotaenia (assembly GCA_020510985.1). Classification (NCBI taxonomy): domain Eukaryota; kingdom Metazoa; phylum Chordata; class Actinopteri; order Cichliformes; family Pholidichthyidae; genus Pholidichthys; species Pholidichthys leucotaenia. The sequence goes on along the minus strand of CM035842.1, from coordinate 423,364,340 downwards.
GTAAATATTCCACAACTGTTATTCACGCCGGCATTAATGACATCCGTCTCTGGCAGTCGGAAGTCACGAAACTTAATATAGAATCGGTGTGTGACTTTGCAAAAACGATGTCTGCCACTGTAGTATTCTCTGGGCCCCTCCCCAATCTGACCAGTGATGACATGTTCAGCCGCTCGTCATCCTTGAACCGCTGTCTGTGTGGTGTCCTAAAAATGACGTGGGCTACATTGACAATTGGAGCTCTTTTTGAGGAAAACCTGGTCTTATGAGACGAGACAGCATTCATCCCACTTTGGATGGTGCTTCTCATTTATCTAACAATCTGGCATCTTTTTTATCCAAATTTCCAAAACCCTGACTACTCAGAGTTGGGACCAGGAAGCAGAGTCGCAGTCTTACACGCCTCTCTGCAGCTCCTCTTCATCCGCCACCCCTCAGCTTAGCCCCCGTCTTCCCCATCAGAGAATCGTTGTCTGCTTCCTCCAAAGTAAATAAAAATATAATGCATAAGCATCCCAAAGTGATAAAGCAAAATATTGGTAAAACTCAAATTAAATATAAAGACTCTAAATTGAATGAATTGGCCTCTGTTCCTCCTCATAATTTAAAAATTAAATGTGGTTTATTAAATATTAGGTCTCTAACTCCCAAGTCTCTGTTAGTCCATGATCTGTTAATTGATCATCAGATTGATTTAATTTCCCTTACAGAGACTTGGTTAGGGCAAGAGGATTATGTTGGTTTAAATGAATCAACTCCCTCTGGTTATTTAAACTGTCAAAATCCCAGAAGTTCTGGTCGTGGAGGAGGAGTAGCAACAATTTACCATTCCAAATTACTAGTTAATGTAAAGCAAAAAACATGTTATAATTCCTTTGAGGGTCTGGTCCTCAGTATTGGGCACTTTAGCAATTTTAGGTTAAACCCAATTTTATTTGCCATAGTTTATCGTTCCCCATCAACCTATTCAGAATTTTTATCTGAATTTGCTGATTTCTTAGCTGATTTAGTGCTGAAATCTGATAGAATAATTATAGTAGGGGACTTTAATATACATGTGGATGTAGATAGTGACTGCCTTAATGTGGCATTTAATTCAATATTAGACTCGATTGGGTTTTCTCAGAAAGTAGGAAATTCTACTCATTACCTCCACCATACATTGGATCTTGTTCTGACATATGGCATAGAAATAGAAAATCTTGTAGTGTCTCCTCATAACCCTGTACTGTCAGACCATTGTCTGTTAACCTTTGATTTTACTATTTCTGACTATTTGGCTCCTAAAGAAAAATATTATTACAGTAGATGCCTCTCAGATGATGCTGTTACCAAATTTATGCAGATTGTTTCCTCTATGCCATGTGTCAACACAACGGAAATAAGCTATAGACAGCTTGCTCCTTCTGTAATTGATAACATGGTGTTTCAGCTTCTCTGCATCAGACTCTAGACTTGGTGGCCCCCTTAAAAAAGAAAAAGTCTAATCAGAGATTTCTAACTCCTTGGTTCAACACAGAAACTCGTAGCTTAAAACAGAAGACTCGTCAACTAGAAAGAAAATGGCGCTCCACTAATTTAGATGAAATCTATTTAGCTTGGAGAAATCATCTTTTAATTTATAAAAAATCTCTTAGAAAAGCTAGAACGAGTTATTACTCTGCATTAATAGAAGAGAACAAGAATAATCCCAGGTTTCTTTTCAGTACTGTAGCCAGGTTGACAAAGAGTCAGGACTCTGTCAATCCTAGCATTCCCTTAGAGCTTACTAGTCAGGACTTTATGAACTTTTTCAATAATAAAATTTCATCCATCAGAGATAAAATCAATCAGATAACACAGTTAACTTAAATACTGTAACTATTACAACTCCTTCTATTAATGTCTGTCTTGATGAGTTTACTCCAATCGACCTTTGTGAGTTAGACAAAATAGTTTCCTCATCCAAACCTTCAACTTGTCTTTTAGACCCTATTCCTACCAGGTTATTTAAAGAAGTCTTCCCACTTATTGGTAGCTTTATTCTTCATATAATCAATTCTTCATTAACTTTAGGCCATGTACCGCAGGCTTTTAAAACGGCTGTAATTAAACCCTTACTCAAAAAGCCAACGCTAGATCCAGGAGCTTTAGCTAACTATAGACCAATCTCTAATCTCCCTTTCATTTCAAAAATCTTAGAAAGAGTTGTTGCTACGCAATTATTTGACCACCTGCAGGGAAATGGTTTACTTGAAGAGTTTCAGTCTGGGTTTAGAATCCATCATAGTACTGAAACAGCCTTAGCGAAGGTCACTAACGACCTCCTCATTGCATCTGATAATGAACTAGTTTCTGTACTTGTCCTTTTAGACCTTAGTGCAGCTTTTGATACTATCGATCATAATATTCTACTTGATAGATTAGAACACTATGTTGGATTTAATGGAACTTCATTGCAGTGGTTTAGATCTTATTTATCTGATAGATTCCAGTTTGTTCATGTAAATAATGAGTTTTCTTTCAACTCAAAGCTCAGTCATGGAGTTCCACAGGGATCTGTGCTAGGCCCTACTCTTTTTAGTTTATATATGCTTCTATTAGGCAACATTATTAGAAAGCACTGTATACATTTTCATTGTTATGCTGATGACACACAATTATACCTGTCAATGAAGCCAGATGATAGTAATCAATTAGCCAAGTTAGAAGCCTGTCTTAAGGAAATCAAAGCTTGGATGACTTGTAATTTCCTGCTATTAAATTCAGATAAGACTGAAGTCATTCTTGTTGGTCCAAAAAACCTTAGAAATTCCTTTCCAAATCAAACTTTCAGTTTGGATGCGGTTACTCTTTCTCTTAATAGCTCTGTGAGGAACCTTGGAGTTATTTTTGATCAGGATTTGTCCTTCAATTCACATATTAAATTTGTTTCTAAGACTGCCTTCTATCATTTGCGTAATATTGCCAAGATTAGGAGCATCTTGTCTCAGAGTGATGCTGAGAAACTGATCCACGCTTTTGTTAGCTCGAGATTAGATTATTGTAATTCTTTATTATCAGGCTGTCCCAAAACATCTTTAAAAAGTCTTCAGCTGATCCAAAATGCTGCAGCAAGAGTTTTAACAGGTACTAGAAAGAGAGATCATATCTCTCCGGTTCTGGCCTCCCTTCATTGGCTTCCCAAAGAGTTTAGAATTAAGTTTAAAATCCTTCTTCTTATTTACAAAGCTCTAAACAATCAGGCTCCTTTTTATTTAAAAGATCTGATACTACCGTATTATCCTAACAGAGCACTACGCTCCCAAAATGCAGGATTACTTGTAATACCTAGAATCTCCAAAAGTACAATGGGAGGCAGAGCCTTCAGTTATCAAGCTCCTCTCCTGTGGAATCAGCTGCCAATCTGGATTCGGGAGTCAGACTCTATCTCTGTTTTTAAGAATAGGGCTAAAACCTACCTTTTTGATATAGCCTACAATTAGGGAGGGATCATGTGCCCCTGAACCCTCCCTTAGTTATGCTGCTAATAGGTTTAGTCAGCCGGGGGACCTCCAGTAATGCACTGGGCCTCACTCCTTTTCTCACTCTCAATGAAATATTTTTTTTGCTGGTCATTAACATTTGTTTGTTCTCTCCCATAGATTGAGTCCCCATCGTGCTGTTTGCTCTCTACATGTCTGTTCTTTTCTTCTTCTCTATCCCCTCACCCCCCAGCCAGTCGCAGCAGATGACTGCCCCTCCCTGAGCCTGGTTCTGCTGGAGGTTTCTTCCTGTTAAAAGGGAGTTTTTCCTCTCCACCGTTGCCAAGTGCTTGCTCACAGGGGATCGCCTGATTGCTGGGGTCTTTCTGCAACTGTGGGGGTTCCCCCTACAGTTGATAGTGCTATGAGATGACTGTTGTTGTGAAATGGCGCTATATAAATAAAGTTGAATTGAATTGAATTGAATTTTGCTGGTGTCATTTTATGCAAAGGTTTTAAATAAATAAACATTTATACAGTGGCTCGGGGGGGGGGGTGTCTCAAAAAAGTGTGGAAGTGGGAATACAGTGGGGAAAATCAGTATTGAACATGTCAACATTTTCCTCATTAAACATACAGCATTTGTGATGGAGCCATTGACCTGAGATTTTCTCCAGATATCAGTAACAACCCAAGTAACCCATACATACAAAGAAATCAAGGCAACTGTGTTCACAAAACAAGTTATATTTAATAAAGTGGAATGACACAGGGAATAAGTATTGAACACACTTGTTAAAATTCATTTAATATTTAGTAGAAAAGCCTTTGTTAGTAATAACAGCTTCCAGACGTCTCCTGTATGGAGAAACTAGGCACAGGGGTGATTTTATGCTATTCTTCCACACAAACTGTCAAATCTTGAACTCTGATCTTCAGTTCGTTCCATAGATTTTCAATTAGATTCAGGTCAGGTGACTGACTGGGCCATTCTAGCAGCTTTATTTTCCTTTTCTGGAGCCAGCTGAGAGTTTTCCTGGCTGTATGTTTGGGATCATTGTCTTGTTGAAATGTCAACCCTCGTTTCATCTTCAGCATCTTGGCAGATGGCAACAGATTCTTATCGAGGATGTCTCTGTACATTTGTCCATTCACCTCTTCTTCAATTATATGAAGTCTGTATCATGTGGTGAAAAACACCCCCACACCAGGATGGGATGTGCAGTGCCATTTCTCCTCCAAACATGCTGTGTGTTATGGCATCCAGAAAGTTCAGTTTTGGTCTCATCTGACCAGACTACCATATATTCTCCCAGTATTTTACTGGCTTGCCCAAATGTTGTGCAGCAAACTTTAAACAAGCTTCAACATGCTTTTTCTTCAGTAATGGAGCCTTGTGAGGTGAGCGGGCATAGAGCCCATGTTGGTTGAATGCATTACTTATTGTTTTCTTTGAAACAGCAGTACCTGCTAACTCCAGGTCTCTCTGGAGTTCTCCACAAGTGGTCTTTGGCTCCTGGATAACTCTTCTGATAATTCTTTTGAGTCCTCTGTCAGAAATCTTGTGAGGAGCTCCTGGTTACCACTTGGGGATGTTATCAGGAGACATGGCATCAATTTTCATAGCTATGCTGATGATACTCAACTGTACATTGCCACGTCTCCTGATGACACAAAACCAATTAATGCCCTTTTGAACTGTATTTTAGATATAAAGTCATGGATGGCAGAGAACTTTCTACAGCTCAACCAAGGCAAAACAGAAGTTTTAATCATTGGTCCTAAAGACAAGAGAGAGAAACTTCTACCAAAATTGCTAGGTCTAAAACCTACACATTGTGTCAAGAACGTGGGCGTTCTTTTAGACTCTGACTTTAATTTTATTTCACACATTAAAAATGTAACAAAAATTGGATTTTACCATATTAGGAATATAGCCAGAGTCCACCTTTTCTCTCTCTTGCCAGCACGGAAGTCTTAATGCATGCTTTTATTACTAGTTGTATAGAATCAGAATCAGAATCAGAAAAGATTTATTGCCAAGTACATTAACAGATCACTGATAACATACGAGAGAATTTGACTTGACACAGAAAATGAACCTGCATTTCCAGTGACACGGCTGCATCGGGGACGCGCCTGCCAACAGGATAGAGGGTACAGGTAGCATAAGAATAAGAATAATACGAGGAACAATAGGAAGGAGCAAAAAAATCATTGATTCAGAATACTGGTTGCATAATCAATCAATATTATGATTACAAGGAAAAAAAAAAGCTCTCGATGCACATACGCAAGACAGGATTCACAAGACACAAGACACAAGAGAGCAGTGTGTGTATCTTTATTCAGTTCATGGATCAATGTGTGTGCGCTGTTGAAGCAATGTTGATGATAATAAGAGAACAACAAGGGCACTTGACAGGAGATGTTTTGTCTGGCTGCCGCCGATCGTCCTTGCGATTATCTGGGCAGGCTGTCCAGATGGCTGTCCAAGGCCTTGTGCTCGATGATTTTGAAAACACAGACTGCAGACAGCCAGGAGGAATTTTCATGGGGAAATTGAGCCAAATCGGACTGATCACAGAGAAGGCTTTTTATTTCTTCTTTAGATTCAGTACTTAATCCTTCATTGCGGGGCTTTAAATCCATCATGGAAAGACCTAAGCGAGACCATGATGTAATCCACCTTCCGAGACAGTTCTCCATTTGTCGCTATCAGGGTCTTCTCCAATTTTTCAATTTGACAGATGCACCTCGCCTGGCCAGCATTTTGATAGGTTGTATCCATCTTCAGCAATTTGCGGTACACCAGGACAATCCCAGTTCCAATCAGAAAGATCCCGATCACCATTATCACGAAGACATACAAATCTTCAATATCTTCGATAGAGAGATTAGTGAGACACAAGATCTTCCAATTACTTGTGTCATGTAAATAGCCCGCTGGAGCCGTTCCTGCGGGACAGACAGCTTCCCCCGGAGCACTTTTCCTTGTTGAAAAAATAGTGTCAATTGTGTTCAAAGCCCAGCTTATTAACTCCATAATTTCTTTCTTTCGACGGTCACAGTTAGACGCAGACAGACAACAGCAAGCTGGGATCCAGTAGTTGGGGGGGAAGGAAAAAAAAGTCAGAGCAAGAGAGAAGGAAAAAGCGTCTGCTCTCTTGGGAGGGCGGAAGTGAAGAAGGGCATTACAATAGACTATTGTAATGCCCTGCTCTTGGGTCTTCCTCAAAAAAGAATATCACATCTCCAACTGCTCCAAAATTTAGCAGCACGGGTGTTAATGAGGACCAAGGGGCGGGTGCATATTACACCAGTTTTAGAATCGCTGCATTGGCTTCCCATGCGTTTTAGGATCGATTTTAAGGTTCTCTTAGTAGCTTTTAAAGGCCTCAGTGGTCTTGGGCCTTCTTATCTATCTGAGCTACTCTTATCTTATGAGCCCTCGTGCCACAGAGTCAATAGATGTTTTTTAAGAACAGGTTCAAGACCCACCTTTTTAATTTGGCTTTTAATAAACCTGTTTAACTGATCCCTCACTTACCGCGGTTAATGGGTTCCAGAACCGACCGCGAAGTAGCGTCACCCCAATGACGTCATCCATAAACAATACGTACGTTCATTCTCTCACTCTCATATGATACGTGTGTGTGTGTGTACGTGTACATACATACGTAGATGTAAACAAAGTGTACATAAATATGTTTTTAGAACTCTTTTATTCTTATAACAAGATACGTAACTCAAGATGAAAATGATTTACTGCACAGGTTAATGAGAGCTTTACTGCTCCTCAGGTGACGCCTCATCGTGAGGTGCTGGAGGCGCAGGATCATCGAGGGCAGCTTCCGATAGAGCTGAAGCTGCAGGAGGCGGCGTAGTGCCTCGACGGGAAGACTATTTCGCACAAAATGGCACAAGAGAACAGCAAAAAGTTCCACGCGGCGAGACTAAGTAACACGAGCGATAAAAAGCAATGAATGTGGTCTTTCTTCCCTTCATGGGTGCTCGGCAGGGAGAGGAGGTGGGTGAAACGTCTCGGCCAATCAGCTTGCGGGGTGAAACGTCTCGGCCAATCAGCTTGCGAGATTTCCGAGCCCAGCCAACACGACAACAGCGAACAGAGAGTTGTGCTGCTCTCCGTGTTGACACCTGATGGTCTAATGTAGTCTCCCTGCCTTCTGCTAGCGCCCGCCCATTATTTCTCAATTTTGAATTTTTGATGAATATTTTTGAAAAATCCGCGATGCACTGAGGGCGCGAAAGGTGAAGTGCGAAGTAGCGAGGGATCACTGTACTGAAGTAGTCATTTATGTTCCATTGTTTGTTCTTTTTGGTGCCATTTGTTCTTAGATTTTCTCATCTTCTTACTGAGGTGTTTAGTTCAGTTTTTTTTTAAGTATGGGTTTTTAGTTCCTGTTTTTATGTGTTCTTAGTTCTTTTTGTAATTTTTTAAATTTTGGCTTTTAACAAACTGTTTAACTATTATTGAAGTAATCATTTATGTTCCATTGTTTTTACATTCTTCTTAGCTCCATTTGCTTTTAGATGTTCTTATTTTGATGTGTTCTTAGCTCAGTTTCTAAGTATGGGTCTTTAGCTCCCTTTGCTCTTGTGTGTTTTGTGTTTTAGCTCCAGTGTTTCCTCAGTGGGGCCCTTCATGCCGGATGCTGCCTGGCCCATCTGCAGGGGTGTTGGTCTCGTGTTAACCTTGGTCCATTGGTCTCCCTCTTTGTCCAGCCTTGACCCGGGTTGTGACAAAATGGGGGCTTGTGACGGAATAGGGGTTGTTTGAATCCAGACCCGTTTGCTCATCCGTCCGTTTTAGAGTGGACCTATTTGTGATAAAATAGAAGCTTGTCTGTTTGTTTTAGCGGATTCATCCATCCGTTTTTTGTTTTTTTAAAAACTGGGTTTAATCTAGGTAAGTGTTTTCCATGTATTTTGTTTTGATATCACTGGAAATTTCTCCTGCTAGGCTTAACAGTGAATTCCATTAGGGGGTTTAGTGTCTGTGGTTTAGTGTGGTGGTGAAAGCGGCCTGGGGCCACGTCCACAGGAACCTGCTTGTCGCTGCGTAGCAGTTGCTTGTCAGCCCCAGTGAGTTTGTGAGTAAAGAACCTCCTGCTGGTAACTGCATGAAGACTAGGGTCTACATTATGTAGAGAGGATTTTTGACTAGGTAGTCAGGGTGGAGAGTTTTCAGTGTGTCATTTTTTGGAAACACTTATTTCTGTTTGTTTGCCCAGTTAAGTTTGGTCCAGTTGCGCAATCTACTCACGTGTATGATTAGAGGCGTTGATGGTGTTTTTTGTGAATGGGCGAGTGGTTGTGGTGTCTGTGTGATGTCAGCGGTCATTATTGTGCAGCGTTTTGAGTGAATGCGCACCTGTTGGGGAGGCACAGGGGTTGGTGAGTGTCTGAGTTAATTTGTAAATCTGTCTGTAGTGGGGGGTTTTTGTGTTTGGAGCATGAGTTCATGTTTTTTGGGTTGTTGGGCAGAGTGTTGCACCTGTGAATTAACTTTTGGCGCATCGGTTTGATTAATTTGTATGTGTTGGCGCTTGCATAACACCTGTTAGTGTGTCTGCCGTAGAAGTGAGTTTGACCGGTGTAGTGTCATCTCACTTTGGCTCATCAATAAGAATTATTCTTCTGCTTAAAGACATTGTTTCACCCAGGAAAAGGACCGTCAAGAACTACTCTGTCATTCCCCCAGGCCACGGCTCAACTCACATTCCTTTGTTAAAACCAGTCTAAGGAATTCACCCTAATGCATTTCCTGTTTTGACTTTTATGGCCCCATAAACATGAAGACATGGAACAGAACCCTGGAGTACGTCATATGGTCACTACAAAGATCCACAGCTCAATATTGCCCCCTTCTGGCAACTCTGGGACATGCCAATCTAACCAGTGAAGCTTTTCATCACATCTGTGTTAACTCAATTCTAAACCTTCTCTTCTTTTCCAGGACCATGGAAAGCAAATGGACTCTTGATGTTTATTCTGGACAATCAGTAATAGGTTTGAAATATATTAATCCGTGACTTTATATATATATGCATGTTAAAAATGTTTAAATGAATGTTTATTCTTGCATGTTAATTTATAAGCACTGGGTATAAGTTACATAAATCACTAAGGTTAGCTTAGTTTATACATAAGGGTATAGAGGAATATTCCAGTATTAAAATGTGTATTAGATTTGCCAAAATATCTCTCATGTGACCGATCTCAGCCAATCTCTGCTTGACAACAGCTCTCTCAAAGTTCAGACAAAAGACTGTTTGCTCATTGGACTAAAGTTCAATAAAGCCCGCCCACGAAGGAAGCCTATTGGCTGAGCTCCTGTCAACCCGGAAGCCCGCAAAAGCTCGATTGAATTTATAAAAGGAGGGAGACCCCTCACTACTCTCTCTTTTCACCATCACTCTTTCAGCTTTTCACTTCTATTGTCTTCATGTCTATACACACCAGAGAACTCTGCTGGAGAACAAAGGACTTATCCCACGTGTTTCTTTTCTACGATCACAGAGACCAAAGTATCATGTTTTGTTTGTAACCTCTTTGTAATTTTAATGTTTTTTTCTTTTCTCTTAATCGTCCATCCGTCCATCCATCCATCCATCCATCCATCTTCTACCGCTTTTCCGGAGGTCCAGGTCGCAGAGGCAGCAGTTCAAGCACAGAGAGGATACCAAGACGTTCCCAAACCAGCTGGGAGACGTAGTTTCTCCACTGAGTCCTGGGTCTGCCCCGGGGTCTCCTCCCAGTGGGACGTGCCCGAACCACCTCAAGTGGGAGGCATCCAGGAGGCATCCTAATCAGATGCCCATACCACCTCAACTGACTCCTTTCAATGTGGAGGAGCAGTGGTTCTACTTTGAGCCTCGCCCGGATGACTGAGCTCCTCACCCTATCTCTGAGGCTGAGTCCAGCAATCCTACGGAGAAAGCTCATTTCAGCCGCTTGTGTCCGCGATCTTGTTCTTTCGGTCATTACCCAAAGCTCATGACCATAGGTGAGAGTAGGAACATAGATTGACTGGTAAATCGACAGCTTTGCCTTAGAACTCAGCTCCCTCTTCACCACAACAGACCGGTACAATGTCCGCATCACTGCAGATGCTGCGCCGATCCATCTGTCAATCTCTCGCTCCATTTTCCCCTCACTCGTGAATAAGACCCCAAGATACTTAAACTCCTCCACTTGGGGCAGGAGCCTGTCCCCAACCCAGAGAGGACAATCCACCTTTTTCTGGCTGAGGACCATGGACTCGGACTTGGAGGTGCTGATTCTCATCCCAGTCGCTACACACTCAGCGGCAAACCATCCCAGCAAGAGCTGTAGGTCATTGCTGGATGAAGCCAACAGGATAACATCATCCGCAAACAACAGAGATGAGATCCTGTGGTCACCAAGCATGACGCCCTCCATTCCCTGGCTGTGCCTAGAAATCCTGTCCATAAAAATTATGAATAGGATCGGTGACAAAGGGCAGCCCTGGCAGAGTCCAACTCTCACTGGGACTGAGTCTGACCGAGTGTTGGCAATACGCTCGTAACAACAAGCCCAATACCCCATACTCCCGAAGCACCCCCCACAAAAAACCACAAGGGACGTGGTCAAATGCCTTCTCCAAGTCCACAAAACACATGTAAACTGGTTGGGCAAACTCCCACGAACCCTCGAGAATTCTCGAGAGGGTAAAGAGCCGGTCCGATGTGCCACGGCCAGGACGAAAACCACATTGCTCCTCCTGAATCCGAGGTTCGACCAACGGCCAGACTCTCCACTCCAGTACCTTGGTATAGACCTTCCCAGGGAGGCTGAGGAGTGTGATCCCTCTGAAGTTGGAGCACACCCTCCAGTCCCCTTTTTTGAAGAGAGGAACCACCACCCTGGTTTGCCATGCCAAAGACACTGCCCCCGACCTCCACGCAATGTTACAGAGGCGTGTCAACCATGACAGCCCTACAACATCCAGGGCCTTGAGGTACTCAGGGCGAATCTCGTCCACCCCGGGGCCCAGCCACCAAGGAGATTTTTAACCATCTTGGCGACCTCAGCCCCTGTGATAGGCGAGTCATCCCCCTCGTCCCCAAACCCTGCTTCCTCTGTGGAAGGCATATCAGTGGGATTCAGGAAATCCTCGAAGTATTCCTTCCACCGCCCAACGATATCCCCAGTCGAAGTCAACAGCACCCCATCCACACCATACACAATGTGGACAGGGAGCTGCTTTCCCCTCCTGAGCCGCCGGACAGTTTGCCAGAATCTCTTCGAGGCCAACCGAAAGTCTTGTTCCATGGCCTCACCGAACTCCTCCCATACCCGGGTTTTTGCTTCAGCAACCACCCGAGCTGCACTCCGCTTGGCCTGCCGGTACACCTCAGCTGCTTTGGGAGTCCCACAAGCCAACCAAGCTTGATAGGACTCCTTCTTCAGCTTAACGGCCCCCCTCACCACTGGTGTCCACCACTTGGTTCGGGGGTTGCCACCACAAGATGCACCGACCACCTTGCGGCCGCAGCTCTGGGCCACTGCTTCAACAACAGAGGTGGAGAACATGGCCCATTCAGACTCCATGTCTCCAGACTCCCTCGGAATGTGGTTGAAGTTCTTCTGGAGGTTGGAGTTGAAGACCTCCCGGACAGGGGCCTCAGCCAGACGTTCCCAACACACCCTCACTATACGTTTGGGTCTACCAGATCTGAATGGCTTCCTCCCCTACCATCGGATCCAACTCACCACCAGGTGGTGATCAGTTGACAGCTCTGCACCTCTCTTTACCCGAGTGTCCAAGACATACGGTCGCAGGTCTGATGACACGATAACAAAATCGATCACTGACCTGCGACCTAGGGTGTCCTGGTGCCAGGTGCAAATATGGACACCCTTATGCTTGAACATGGTGTTCGTTATGGACAAACTGTGGTGAGCACAGAAATCCAATAACTGAACACCACTCTGGTTCAGATCGGGCAGGCCGTTCCTCCCAATCACTCCCCTCCAGGTTTCAATGTCGTTGCCCACGTGCGCATTGAAGTCCCCCAGTAGGACAATGGAGTCTCCAAGAGGAGCACCCTCCAGCACCCCAGTCACAGACTCCAAAAAGGGCGGGTACTCTGAAACATCATTTGGTGCATAGGCACAAATGATGGTCAGGACCCGTTTCCCAACCCGAAGGCGCAGGGAAGCAACCCTTTCATCCACTGGGGAAAACTCCAATATAGAGGCAGCAAGGTAGGGGGGGATACAAGAATACCCACCCCTGCTTGTCGTCTCTCGCCCGGGGCAACTCCAGAAAAGGCCAAGCTCCAGCCCCTCTCCAGGAGACTGGTTCTGGAATGGAGCTGTGTGTTGAGGTGAGGCCGACTATATCTAGCCGGTATCTCTCAACCTCGTACACCAGTTCAGGCTCCTTCCCCACCAGAGAGGTGACATTCCACGTACCAAAAGCCAGTTTAGAAAGCTTGGGATCAGTTCGCCAAGGTCTCCGCCTTTGACCGCCACCTAATTCACACAGCACCGGACCCCCATGATCCCTCCTGCAGGTGGTGAGCCCACTGGAGGGCGGACCCATGTAACTCCGTCAGGCTGAGCCCGGCCGGGTCCCATGGGTGGAAACCCGGCCACCAGACGCTAGCCATCGAGCCCCTCCCCCAGGCCTGGCTCCAGGGTGGGGCCCCGGTAACCCCATACCAGGCGGGGTACACTGAATCCTTGATCTAGAATTTATCAATTGATAAATTCTAGATCTCTTAAATGTCTGGGAATTAATTCTTTTCTTTTGAGCTCAATCCTAATTAAGAGTTTAAAACTCTAATCCCTGACGTTTATCACTTTTTCCTGTTAAACTTTCTGTAAAACCACCGTTTTTAATTTTAATTTAAATTATAAACTTGACTTTATTTTTTATAATATTTTCATTGACCAATCCCACACCAGAAGCTCTTTTATCTAAAGTTCGAAACTCTTTTAGTTTGATATCGGATGGGATATTTTTAATTATTATCGAATTCCTCTGGGAAGCCGCTTGCCAATGAAGAGGAAAGGAGATGCAGCTCGCCACGATCACGCGCAGCTGAAGGAATCAACACACCACGAAGATTAGACACCTCGGCTGGATTTCAACTATTGGGATCAAACATACCAATCTCATCCCTCATCAAAGAATATTTGCTGGTCAAATATTCTGACTTTTGGAGCCATCTAAGAACTACAGGACAACACAGGAGGATCTTCATTTTCAACTGCCACGCAAGGAATCACGTAAGCGACATTCTTGTTCATCTGCTGAGTTAAACGTCTGAGGTTCGATAATAATTTGATATCTAATCAGATGCAAATTAAGGAATCATTAACATAACTCCTCTTTTCATTAAAATCCCGTTTTCATTTTCTTAGAGTAATCCAGAACTTTTCATATAACTAGTAAAACTCTCCCCATAAATTTGCGTTGTTTCCATAATCTGTTAACTTCAAACTGATCTAAATTCATTTCACAGTTAACCCTGGTTCTACAAATGTTGACATTATTAATCTATCATTTACACGTTTAATTTCATGGTTAATGAAATCATTGCAATGTCTTTGAATTAACATTTCATTTAATAAATATGTGAAAATGAGAGAAGTTGTTGGGAATTTATTTCATTCTGAGTCTGGTTCAAGTCCCCAGTGCTTCTTAGAGATAGAAGCTGGTGCCCCACGAGTGTTATTAACTTTTCTGGTGTATATGAACCGAGAATTCATCTACGGTTCCAATACATTAATATAAATTAAATAATTTTTATACCTGATCATAATTATTAATTCATATATTGTTACACCGGGAGTATTGCCGGGTTGACATTTGAACCACGGAAAAGGTTGTTACTGCTGGAATTAGAATTGGCAAGGTCACGAGTGGAGAAACTCAGATTGAGTGTTAATGATGCCGGTGGTGCTCGTTTAGGCCCAGTGCTCTTAGTCGTGCGCACTCATTTGATATTTCTGTTTCAGAGACGGTGCACGATCACGTCTGTGAATTGTTTCTAGCATGCACACTGACACCTGTGGCGTTGGCGGCTCAATAAATTATGTCAATTCTAAAAACCTGTGTTGAGCCTCCTCGTGTGCTTTCTGACTGACTCAACAGTAACACCAGTTGATGTGTCAGAGAAATTGGATTTGGTAATAAGCTGGAACAGTTTTTTCAGCTGTTGTCTCTGACAGTCAGGTATCTCTGAGCAACACTGTTAAAGTGTCTGTCAAACTGGTTTCTGATGGCACTTGTTTGTTTACATCTGAGCATAAAGAGGAAAAGCAGCTGTGTCAGGTTAATCTGCTGAAACCAGATTACTCCCATGGAAAGCTGGTTTTTGAACCAGTGGGGAGTGTAACTCAGCAGCCTGCTAGCTCAGTAGATGCTGTAGTGTCTGAAACATGCTTGACCCTGACCACAGGGTCAAGCATGTTTCAGACGCTCCTGATGAGTGTAGGTTGCAAGGCGGGCTAAAAATTCTGAGTCGCTGCAAAACCTGCATGAACTGTGGTTCTTTGCTCCTGAGCTGTGCCACCTTGCTCCTAGGCTGAAACCTCTGCTCGTCTTTTTGGGTTTTGATAGTGGGCATCCCCCTGATGGGCACCTGTATTTTGTCTGGTTGGCTGTGGTTCAGATGGATCAGCCTCCTGGCAGGTTTTTCATTCCTGTTTGGTTGACCCTGGATTTCAGTCGTCCTCCTGAGGGTCATCTATTCCATTAGTCTATGGACTATAGTTTATTGGTTTCAACTGATGTGCAAGGTTTTTGTTTTTGCAGACTTACTATTTGGACATCCATTACATTAAAGGCTCAGAGAATGTTGTGGTGGATGCCTTGTCTAGAACACCAAGCTCTAAGGTGTCAAAGACTTAAATAAAATCTTATCTGTGGTTACCTAAGCCATCTGTTCTGCTTTTAGTACTCTTAAATTGCTTTTCCAGGTGCCGGAGTCGCTGGGTAACTGAGGGACTAGACGGGTTGGCTGGGGGCCTCTTGGTAAGACTGTATAGTACACCTGTATCTGTAGTATTTTAAATGTGTGTATACAGTGGTGTGAAAAAGTGTTTGCCCCCTTCCTGGTTTCTCATTTTTTTGTATGTTTGTCACATTTAAATGTTTCAGATCATCAAACAAATTTAAGTATTAGACAAAGATAACACAAGTAAACACAAAATGCAGTTTTTAAATGGTGTTTATTATTAAGGGTAAAAAAAAATAAAATAAATCCAAACCTAAATAGCCCTGTGTGGAAAAAGTGACCCCCCGTTAAAACATAAATTAACTGTGGTTTATCACATCTTTGGAAAGCTAAGTTCAACTTCTCTAGCCACACCCAGGCCTGATTACTGCCACACCTGTTCTCAATCAAGAAATCACTTAAACAGGACCTGCCTGACAAAGTGAAGTAGACCAAAAGATCCTCAAAAGCTAGACATCATGCTGCGAGCCAAAGAAATTAAGGAACAAATGAGAAACAAAGTAACTGAGATCTATCAGTCTGGAAAAGGTTATAAAGCCATTTCTAAAGCTTTGGGACTCCAGTGAACCACAGTGAGAGCCATTATCCACAAATGGTGAAAACATGGAACAGTGGTGAACCTTCCCAGGAGAGGCCGGCTGACCAAAATTACCCCAAGAGCGCAGCAACGACTCCTCCAAGAAGCCACAAATGACCCCACAAGAACATTCAAAGAACTGTAGACCTCATTTGCCTCAGTTATGGTGGAGTCATGAACACTGACCTTAAGAAAGAGACGGGGCAAAAATGGCCTGCATGGTAGAGTTCCAAGACGAAAACCACTGCTGAGCAAAAAGAACATAAAAGCTTGTCTCCGTTTTGCCAGAAAAAATCTTGATGATCCCCAAGACTTTTCAGAAAATACTGTGGACTGACGAGACAAAAGTTGAATTTTTCGGAAGGTGTGTGTTCCATTACATCCGACATAAAAGTAACACAGCATTTCAGAAAAGGAACATCATACCAACAGTAAAATGTGGTGGTGATGGTGTGATGGTCTGGGCTGTTTTGTTGCTGCAGGACCTGGAAGACTTGCTGTGGTAAATGGAACCATGAATTCTGCTGTCTACCAAAAAATCCTGAAGGAGAATGTCCGGCCATCTGTTTGTGACCTCAAGCTGAAGCGCACTTGGGTTCTGCAGCAAGCCAATGATCTAAAACACACCACCAAGTCCACCTCTGAATGGCTTAAGAAAAACAAAATGAAGAGTTTGGAGTGGCCTAGTCAAAAGTCCTGACCTGAATCTGATTGAGATGCTGAGATGCAGCATGACCTTAAAAAGGCAGTTCATGCTCGAAAACCCCCAATGTGGCTGAATTACAACAATTCTGCAAAGATAAGTGGGCCAAAATTCCTCCACAGTGCTGTAAAAGACCCACTACCAGTTATTGCAAACACTTGATTGCAGTTGTTGCTGCTAAGGGTGGCCCAACCAGTTATTAGGTTTAGAGGGCAATCACTTTTTCACACAGGGCCATGTAGGTTTGGATTTTTTCCCCTTAATAATAAACACCTTCATTTAAAAAATTGCATTTTGTGCTTACTTGTGTTATCTTTGTATAATATTTAAATTAGTTTGATGATCTGAAACATTTAAAGTAGAACTGAACCCACCTTTTTGCCGAAAAAGTAGAATAGCAGATTAATTCCTTATTACCTATTGTATTTTTCAACACATAAAAGAAATTTTTAGGCCGTGCGATGGCCAAGCTATAAGCCGATAAACTTTTGCCTCTGGCTGGCAGTGCCAAACAAACCGGAAGTAGTGCAGACGACGCTGCGTGACGTCACGAGTGTGATCCCTAACCAAAACAACAATGGCAGATGATAGCAGTTCCAGCAGTCAAGAACACCAGAGTTTTCAGAGTGAAGAGGCATTCAGGATCGGTGACGAGACAGAGGAGGATGCAGGAGTGTCAAGTGAACAGGAAGAGAGCGAGGGAGGCATCGAACCGTACAGATTAGAGCCAGAATTTTTGGGGGATTCCGGCACTGACTCAGACCACAGCAGTGATGGGGAGGAGAGTCGCTTATTGAATACAGAATGGTGAGTCTTTACTTTGGCATGTTTGGGGTGTCAGGATAAGGAAAATTAACAATAAAAAAGAAAGGAAAAAAAACATCAGCATTTTTCCAACTTATTACAGTGATCCCTCACTTATCGCGTTTAATGGGGACCAGAACCGACCGTGAAAAGTGAAAAACCGCGAAGTAGCGTCAACCCCCCCCCCCCCCAAGGGCGTCACAAGCACTATTTTACACAAAAAGGCACAAGAGAACAGCGAAAAGTGCCACTAAGCAACACGAGCGATAAAGAACAATGAATGCGGTCTTCCTTCGCTGGGTATGGGCGCTCGGCAGGGAGCGAAGCTGGGTAAAACTTCTCGGCCAATCAGCTTGCGAGATTCCCGAGCGGTGAAGAGGTGGGCGAAGAAGAAGGCAGGAAGAAGGCAGGGAGAAGGCAGGGAGACTACATTAGAGCATCAGGTATCAACACGGAGAGCCCGCACAACTCAAAATCCACCTCTCTGACCACCGCTCTACTCCTCTCCGCCCACCTCTTCACCGCTCGGGAATCTCGCAAGCTGATTGGCCGAGACGTTTTACCCAGCGAAGGAAGACCGCATTCATTGTTCTTTATCGCTCGTGTTGCTTAGTGGCACTTTTCGCTGTTCTCTTGTGCCTTTTTGTGCAAAATCGTGCTTGTGACGCCCTTGGGGGGGGGTGACGCTACTTCGCGGTTTTTCACTTTTCGCGGTCGGTTCTGGTCTCCATTAAATGCGATAAGTGAGGGATCACTGTATATCTAGAAACGCATCGCTTCCCGGTCGCTTTTCCTCCCCCTTTCTTTTCTTTCGTCGCCATGACAGCTTTCCTTGGCCACTGAACAGATCTTCCCAGGTGTTGGAAGTGTTTTGTAGTCGACTATCACGACAAAATGCACCAAAAACAACCAGTGTCGACGTGCTCGCAATGGTAAACATGAGGACTGGGTCACACTCGTGACATCACGCGGAACTCCGGCTGCACTTCCGGTTAATCGGCGGATTCGTCTGATTTTTCAGGGCGGGAAATTCAAAATCGCGATTTTCTCCAAGATTCCGGGATTTGTGGAGGGGGTGCCAATGATAAATTATCTTTATAATTGTATGTACTATCACCCAGTGCCGTTCAATGCTGTTCAGTTCAGTTCACCTTTAAGTGTGACAAACATACAAAAAAAATGAGAAATCAGGAAGGGGGCAAACACTTTTTCACACCACTCTGTGTGTGTGTGTGTGTGTGTGTGTGTGTGTGTGTGTGTGTGTGTGTGTGTGTGTGTGTAACGGTAAATAATAAAGAAAATTAGGAATATTGATTATTGGATAATAAATATCTGTACTAGTCTAGCAGTTTGGTTGTAGATCAGTCTGTGCTGGTCTTCCCGGTGGAAAGACTATTCTTTGTGTGGGGGGTGTTACGGCCCCGCTACTTCTGGAGTGGGTCCTGGGTTTTCCTTTTTTTTGTGTGTTGTAGGTGGAGCTGTGGCGGACCGCCCCTGGCCAAGGGGTTTTCTATATAAGCCACAGCTGCGCACCTGTCTGCAGCTTTTGGCTCCTGCGGAGGCCGGTCGCCTCTCTGTGTTCGCTCTACCCACTGTTCCCGTTTTCTGTGCGTCTGTCCTGGGCTGGCTGCTTCTGCCCACGCTGTCTGCTGCCTGTGGGGTTCTGTTTGGGTGTGCTGCTGCCGTTGCGGTTATTGCTGCTGCTTGTGCTCCAGACGAAGGTGTGCAGTCACTTGGTTGGCCAGTGGCTGTCTGTGTTTTTTTTCCATGCATCCAACACAGACACACCACTGACACTTACACTTTTATTTTCTTTAAATAAACTTTTGGTTAATTGGCATCTCCATATGGTCTCCCTCTTTGTCCAGCCTTAACCCGGGTTGTGTATACATACACACACACACATTGTAGATGTATGTATATATAGATATATGTACAGTCATGCGAAAAAAATAGGACACCCTTTTTTTTAACATACACTACTCACAAAAAGTTCACCATTGCGAGGCTTCAAACAGGATGTTATCAGAGGGAAGTGGCCGCTGAGCTTAGATTGTCACAGTGTCACCAGCATTTTGCAACAAAGATACAGAGAGACTGGAAGAGTCACAGAAAGGCACAGAAGTGGACGTCCTTTGGCCACATTCCACGCTGATGACTGCTTCATTGTCAACAGTGCCCTGCGGAACTGGATGATGAATGTCACTCAACTCCAGGTACATTTAAGGGAGGTAAGAGGCACCCAAGTGTCACGACAGACCATTCAAAATGTTTACATCAGTGTGGTCTATGTGCTAGACAACCTGCAAGGGTACCTGACCACACCACCAGGCACAGGCGTCATCATTTGCATGGGCCAGGGAGCATTCACGCTGGACAAGGGACCAGTGGGCCTCAATGCTGTTCTCTGATGAAAGTCGATTCACGCTGAGCAGAAATGATGGCCACCAACAATGTTGGAGACATAAAGAAGAGCACTATGCATCAGTCACTGTTGTCACCATGCTACAGTCTGGGCAGGTGTACCTAGTCAATACAGAACTGCCCTACATCTTGTGAATGGTGCAGTGACAAGCCGATACTACCTGAATAACATCATTAATCCAGTCATTGTGCCCCTGAATGAACAACACAGGCCTAATTTCATCTTAATGGTGCAATGTGAGGCAACCTGCAGTTGTCTATGCACAAGACACACTCCTGGCTCTCCGGACAACACCGAGCATTGTTTCAACTCCAGCCCAGCTGCTGGCTCAATACTGAGGGAGCTGATGAGATCAACACACTGGCGGTGGAGGAGATCCAGAGAGACGGGCGCCACTCGTGATCAGACCCGGCAGAGGAAACATGGCAGATGGGAGGGAATCAGAAGGAGACTGAGAGCCAGGAAATTCAGACCAGCACTCCCCGCTATAATTATGGCAAATCTTCGTTCCATCCAGAACAAGACTGACGAATTGAGGACACTTACAAGGTATTCATTTGAATTTTGGGAGGCAGTTCTTTTGTGCTTTTCTGAATCCTGGCTACATGCTGCTATACCCGACTCTTTGATATCAG
Source organism: Pholidichthys leucotaenia (assembly GCA_020510985.1). NCBI lineage: Eukaryota > Metazoa > Chordata > Actinopteri > Cichliformes > Pholidichthyidae > Pholidichthys > Pholidichthys leucotaenia. The sequence goes on along the minus strand of CM035842.1, from coordinate 423,343,736 downwards.
CGGTTTCTCACTTGTTCGTGCTGACAGAACTGAAAGTTCAGGAAAAGGGCGGGGAGGAGGGTTCTGTGTTTACATAAATGAGCAGTGGTGGTGTCAATATTCCATTAAGCAGGTTATTTGTAATAGTGACTTTGAACTCCTGGCCATTGGATTAAGACCCTTCTATTTACCCCGTGAATTTGGTTGCATTTTGCTATTTATGGTTTACGTTCCACCAAGCAGCAAAGTACACCATGCTGCAACTGGAATAGCAGACTGTGTATGCAACTTGCAGCAGCAGTTTCCTGATGCTCCTGCCATTGTCCTTGGAGATTTAAACATCTGCAACCTGGAGAAAGCCCTGCCAGGGTTTCATCAGGTTGTAAAATGTGGCACAAGGAAAGAGAATATATTGGACAAATGTTATATAAATATCAGAAATGCCTATCAGTCTAGAAGCAAGCCACCTGTCACCACTTCAGACCATGATGCAGTGCACCTTATTCACCTTATTCACCAAGCTGAAAAGTAGTAAACCCCAGGAAAAGGTGGTAAGGCTCTGGAATCCAGATAACAAAGAGGCCCTGGGAGCAGGTTTTGATTGCACTGACTGGGAAGTGTTGAGGGAGGGCAATGTAGACTCTGCATGTACAGTTACAACTGATTATATTAATTTTTGTGTAGAGTCCATTATTCCTACTAAAACAGTGAAGATGTATCCAAACAATAAAATCCACATCACCAAAGATATCAAACAAATCTTGAATCACAAGAAAGTAGCTTTCAGAAAGGGAGATACACTGGAGCTGCGCAGGGTAAATAAGGAGCGGAGGGGCAAAATTAAGAAGGCAAAAGAGGTTCATAAGAGACACTTGTAGAATATGTTTAAGGCTAGTGACTCCAGAAGGATGTGGAAGAGCATGAAAAGCATGGCTGGAATGCCAAGCAAGCAATCTAAATCTGTCATCTTGAATGACGAACTGACAACTGCGTCTGAGTTAAACACCTTTTTCACCAGGTTTGAGACCACCGGAATGGAAAAGAGATGCGAAGAGGTGTTGAGGTCCATTTCTGTTCAGCCAGAGGACAGAATGGAAATTTCAGTAGGACACGTGGCCAGTGTGTTTCGACATCTTAATGCACGCAAGGCCTCCGGACCTGACAATATTGGTGCCTCCCTCCTCAGGACCTACAGTGAAGAGCTAGCTCAGGTGTGGCAGCACATCTTCCAGCTGTCATTGGACACCCACACCATCCCTAAGGCCTGGAAAATGTCACACATCATCCCAGTCCCAAAGAAATCTTGTCCCAGGAAGTGCAATGACTTCCGTCCAGTGGCGCCAACTTCCGTTTTGATGAAGTCACTGGAGAAAATTCTTTCATTTTTGCTTTCCAGCTCCATACAGGATAAACTGTATCCCTATCAATTTGCTTACAAGAGTGAATGCAGTACTGAAGATGCTATTGCCACCCTTACACACCTGGTTTCAAAACATCTGGACTCATCAAAACAGGGGCCATATGCCAGAGTTCTCTTTATTGACTTTTCTTCTGCCTTTAATACAATAAAACCAGACTTACTTATTGCTAAAATGCACCACCTGGAAATTAACTCATATCTTATCCATTGGTATCATTCTTTTCTCATCAATAGAAAGCAACTAGCAAATCAGGATCAATAACACGTTGTTCTCTGCTAAAAACAAGTACTGGTGCCCCACAAGGATGCATTAGCTCTCCATTACTTTTTACTATTCATACTAACGACTGTGTCACTTATGTGCATGACCATTATCTCATTAAGTATTCTGATGACACTGCTATGGTAGCACTCATGACAGAGGAGCTACAACCAGAATTCTACTTTGACACTGTGGATCAGGTAGTGCAGTGTTGTGAGCAGAACTCCCTCATTATGAATACAACAAAAACAGAAGAAGTTATCTTTGAAAACATCCATTTTAATCCAGCTCCAATCATTATTCACAATGAACCCATAAAACAGTCCTCCTCTTTTAAATATCTGGGGGTGCATGTGGACAGTGCCCTCCTTGGTCAATCCATGTTGACTACATCTGTAAAAAAGTTCAACAGAGGACTTATTTCCTGAGAAGACTCTGATCTTTTGGAGTGGGAAAGGACATTTTACATCTGTTCTACTGTTTCACAGTTCAAAGTGTCCTTCTGTATGGAAGTCAAGTCTGGTTCTGGGGTCTTACTGTACAACTGAAAACCAGGATACAAAGCCTGCTGAACATCTGCTCTAAGTTGGTGAGCCACTCAGTGGAGAGTGGATTTTTCCAGGGCAGTACTGATCACTGTCTGCGACTGGCAAATAAGATTGCTGCAGATTCATCGCATGTCTTGCATGAGGAGTATCTGCTTCTGCCCTCCGGGAGACATTTCAGGATACCAAGAAGCAAAAGGAATAGACACAAGTATTCCTTCATGCCTTACTCCACAACCTTATTGAACAAACAGTGGAGTAGAAAGAGATGACTTCCCCCCCCTCCCCTTCCATTGCGCACACATATGTACACATACATATAGACATACATACATCTACGCATGCAGGCACGTATAAATGTACACACAACATAGGACTTTCCTTTCCCCATCCATCTTCCAATTTAGATTTGGACTGTGCCTTGATGATTTTGGCAATGAGTCTTATGTGTTTTGTTTTCATGTATTTTAACAAACGGGTGCTGCAATACAAATTTCCGTGTAAAACGGACAATAAAGATCGTATCTATCTTAATGGACGACAATGCTCCAGCTCATCAAGGTCGCATCATTAGGAAACAGCTGCTGGAGGCTGGGGTACCTCAAATGGAGTGGCCTGCACTTTCTCCAGACCTGAATCCCATAGAAAACCTATGGGGTCAGCTGCGTCATCGCGTAGAGGCTAGGAACCCTGTACCCCACAACCTCAATGACCTGAGGGTCGCCCTTCAAGAAGAGTGGAATGCCATGCCTCAGCAGACAATAAGTCGAGTTGTGAACAGCATGAGACATCATTGTCAAGCTGTAATTGATGCTCAAGGGCACGTGACAAGTTATCGAGACAATGATATTTTTTGTTGTGGTATACCCACCACAGTTGTTGACTTTTGTTTCAATAAATTATTTGAGATGAGGAAATCACCATTGCATGCTTCTACTTAAATGCCCTGCTTTCATGATATTATATCACTGTAGTGTGAACTTTTTACATTTTCCATGAATTTCACCCAAAAGCCAAATATCCCTAACTTTTTGTGAGTAGTGTATTTGGACATATGGATATTTAATATCAATGTTCAAAATACCGGGAGAATCACTGGGTGATACTGGGAGAATCACGTAATACAACTAAACAATTAAAAATGAATTTCTAAACAAATAAATGAAATAAATTAGGACCCCCCCACCCATCTTTTTTAGGACACCCCCACATTCATTCCCACTTACAATGGCTAAAATAAATTCAAAATAAAACAAAATAAATTCAAAAAAATGCAAATAAGACCAAAAACAAGGTTAGACATACAGTCATGTGAAAAAATTTGGACACCCCTTTAAATATTCAGTTCTTTATTAACAAATGTTCACATATCTATGTCTAACCTTGTTTTTGTTTTTATTTGCATTTTTTTAACATTTATTTTAGCCATTTTAAGTGGGAATGAATGTGGGGGTGTCCTAAAAAAGATGGGGTGTCCTAATTTATTCCTCACTATTTGTTTAGAATTACATTTTACAGAAAATTTGAAAAAGCCTTTAATTCATTTTTTAATTGTTTAGTTGTATTATATGAATCTCCCAGTATTTTTAACATTGATATTCAATATCCAAAATGTCCAAATATGCTAAAAAAAACCCACACAGGCTTATACAGGGCGTCCTAATTTTTTCACGTCTGTAGATACATGAACATTTCTTAATAAAGAACTGAATATTTAAAGGGGTGTCCAAATTTCTTCACGACTGTATATGTAGATGTATGTATATACAGCCCTACATACATTGTAGATTGAAACCAGATATGGAGAGGCTGATATGTGTCATGGTGACACCATGAGTCACAGTAGTCTGTAACTCTGACTCCAGCTGGATTAGATCATGTCACCTCAGGGGTCAGTACATGGTACCGCTTTTGCCAAACATTTAACACACATTAATCAAGCAGAAATTAAAGTAGTGAACAGACTGTGGCGACTCCTCACCATCACCACGTTGTCATCCAGAGTTTGGCTGCTCCAGTGGGTTCTGTTCCTCATGATTATCTGAAACAGACAATGAGACATCAGTGCTGCAGTGACTGTTCAGGACGGAGCAGGACCGTGTATGTGTGTGTGTGGTCGTGTTCAGGGTCACTGCAGAGCTGCTGACTGGAGTAAAAACTTCTTCATCCATGATTAAAACAGCATGAACTTGTTAACAAAAACCAAGCAAGTTCTTCAACCATCTCAAGAAAAATGGCCAAATCAAACTTTGTACATCATGAATTTATCAGAGCTGTTCTGAGGCTCTCCACAGCGAACATCTGAGTAGTCCCTTCAGTCTTTCCTCGTCCTCAGTGGACTGACCAGAGAACTGAACAGATCATCAGTGACGGAGCAGCTTATTTTGGCCTAATAAAATCATGTAAAGACTGCTCAGATCTCCATGTTCCTCATGTTTTAAGGGCTGAGCAGCTCTCGCACTGAAACAATCTGAAAACTACTGTACGTATGCACAGAAATTTTCAGATGTACAAAACTGTTCACATGCCAGATCCTCTGCTCCTTTTTTCTTTATGCTACAGTCATAAATACCCTTACAAACAGCTGAGAACACCATGTGAACGATTTTTGCTCCATTTCGTACAGTCTCCCAGCACCTAATACAAAAACTCAGACACTTGGGACTCAAATCCTCTCTCTGTAGCTGGGTGCTGGACTTTGTCACAGGGAGGCCACAGAACGTGCGGGTTGGCAGTAACACCTCCAAGACCATCACATTGAGCACAGGGGCCCCACAAGGGTGCGTGCTCAGGCCACTGCTCTTCACCCTGCTGATCCATGATGCGTACCAGCCTATAGCACCAACCACATCATCAAGTTTGCAGATGGCACAATGGTGGTGGGCCTCATCCCAAACAATGATGAGGCCAACTACAGGAATGAGTTGAGCCAACTGGTACAGTGGTGGAAAGACAATAATGTCTTCCTGAACATGGGAAAAACCAAGGAGACTGTGGTCAACTTCAGGAGAGGACATACACAGTACCCCTCTCTGATCGTTGATGGAGCAGCTGTGGAGAGGGTGAGCAGCACCAAGTTCCTGGGGATGCACATCTCTGAGGACCTCTCCTGGTTCAACAACACCACATCACTGGCCAAGAAGGCTCAAACTCGCCTCCATTTCCTCCGCAAACTGAGGACAGCACGAGTCCCACCTGCATCATGTGCTCATTCTACCAGGGCACCACTGACAGCATCCTCACCAGCTGCATCACAGTGTGATACGGAAGCTGCACTCCCGCCAAAAGACACTACACACAGTGAAAGCAGCCAGCAAGATCATCGGTGCCCCGCTGTCCCCCCTCTCAGACATCTACCTCACCCACAGAGCCATTAACAATGCAGGAGGTACCTCCCACCCCTCACACTCCCTCTTCAGCCCCCTGCCCTCGGGGAAAAGGTACCGGAGCCTCCGGGCCTGCTCCACAAGACTGCTAAACAACTTCGTTCATCAGGCCATCAGGACCCTGAACTCTGTCCACCCCCCAACCCGCCCCCTGGACTGTAACGCACTCACCCACACAATGACTACCTCAGCTGTTGGCACAGAAAGACTGGCACATCAACAGTAATACATTGCTGCTGTATGTCTCTGCACTTTACTGCAACCATTTGCACAAATGCCATATCTGCTGCTGTCTGTCGTTGCAACACTGATCATGTGCAATCCTATCTGTCACTGTCTGCACATACACTACCACACTGAACTTGGTACTACGAGTACAAGTATTACTGTTCTACTTTTCTCCATATAAGATTGCTGGTCTTATCGGCTATTGTTTATCTTTATTTGCACTATGGAAGGTCTGGGTCTATCTTTTGTCACCATTTGCACCACGGGTGGCATTACTGTACATAGACTGTTTTGTAAAGTGATTTACTGATTTGTGTGACATTTTTGGCGTTCTTCGGGGTAGGCTGCATACACGCCATACAAATTGTTATTCACCGCAAGGTTTGAGGAGAAAACAGCTGCAAAATTTCATATTTCTGTTTTAAGACGTGGACATGGGAGTCAAAGGAAAGAGCAGCAAGGAGAAGCCACCAAAACAAAGAAAGGGGGGAAGAAGTGGCTACAACTGCTTGATCTTCTTCTTCATCGTCCTGCAGCTGCAGTCTGAAGGTGCAGCTGTAGTCTTGTCGGCATTATTGCCATCTTGAAAGTAACAAAAACTTTTCCACAAATTTTCTAGCAAATTTTCTGTGATGATCACTCAAACACAGAATGTTGGAGAGTGGATGGCCACCACTTACAGCGGGGAAAAATAAGTATTGAACACTTGAACATTTTTCTCCAACATATTTCTGATGGAGCCATTGATCTGAGATTCTCACCAGATATCCGTAACAAAAAGTGATCCATTCATACAAAGAAATAAAGGCAACTGTGTTCACAAACAAGTTATATTTAATAAAGTGGAATGACACAGGGAATAAGTATTGAAAACACTTGGTGAAATTCATTTAATATTTAATAGAAAGCCCTTTGCTGGTAATAACAGCTTCCAGACACCTCCTGTATGGACAATCTAGGTGCAGGCAATGCTCAGGAGTGATTTTAACCCATTGTTTCACACAAAAGCTGGATTCATGCTGCACCTCTGCTGTCCACATACATGTAACCGGAAACCTCGTGTGACACAATTTATGTCGTCGTCTCCACTCCACTAGTGTCCGGAGTGTTCAACCGCGGACGACCACGTGCAGCCCAAATTTTGTGACCGCGCTGCCTGCCCATGACCTGAACGTGTTGAAAAGTGCATGCGCAAGACTGAATGTCCCATTCACGAGGTGGTGATATTGGCACAGCATACCAAGACAAAGAGACGAAGAAGACAACGAGAAAGCAGAGACGAGAATAAACATACATGAATCATACAAAAATACTTCAGCAGCAGCAGCATCTTCATGGAAAAGGAGTGAAAACTGGAAAGTCAAGCAGCAGAAAGCAAGCAGTGTTTCTTCGTTGGTGAAAATCCTGGTGCATCAGCGCATTGGCGGGAGTGAAACTACAAATGATGGTTGTGCGTATGTGTCAACCGCTTGGCCTGGGTAGATGAAAAAAGTGAGCCATGAACAGCGTTGTGTGCATGCCAGGCTCGTCCAAAGCGCACGTGGACCAAAGTGGACTAGAGGGGAAATGCAGCATGAATAAGGCTTCAGTCTCTTCAAATCTTGAAGGTTCCGTGGGTGTCTTCTATGAACTCTGATCTTCAATTCATTCCATAGATTTTCAAATCTAATCAAATCAACCTTTACTGTCATATTGCTGTACGTACAACTGTAGTGCAGGCAAGATGAAACTGCATTTCTCTCGGCATCCATATAAGTAAAAGAACATGATTTAAGACACACTCACACATATCTTCACCCCCCACCCCACCACATCCATTCACACATCCCTGAGACATACTTGAAAAACTAACTAACTATAATATACGAATAATGTACATAATGTCCGTAGGTGCGGTAGTGTGTATGAGAGATTCCGGATCAACTGTTCAGCATCCTAACATCTTGTGGAAGGAAGCTGTTTATCAGTCTGGTGGTTCTGCCTCTGATGCTCCGGAATCGTTTGCCAGATAGCAGAAGTTCAAAGTGTTTATGCAGAGGGTGAGAACGGTCCTTGACAATGTTCAGTGCCCTGCTCCTACAACGGTTCTGAAAAAGTTCTTGGACAGAGGGGAGGGAGACTCCAATTACCCTCTCAGCTCCCTTAACTATCCTCTACAGGGCTTTTTTGTCTGACATACTGCAGCTGGAGTACCATGTAGCAATGCAGTACGTCAGAACACTCTCCACCACACCTCTGTAGAAGGTCCTGAGGATTTTCAATTGGATTCCAGTTAGGTGACTGACTGGGCCATTCTAGCAGCTTTATTTTCCTTCTCTGGAGTCAGTCGAGAGTTTCCTTGGCTGTGTGTTTGGGATCATTGTCTTGCTGAAATGTCCACCCTTGTTTCATCTTCAGCATCTTGGCAGTAGGCAACAGGTTGTCAAGGATGTCAAGGATCAAGGATGTCTCTGTACACTTGTCCATTCATCTTTCCTTCAATTATATGAAGTCTACCTGTACCATGTGTTGAAAAACATCCCCACACTATGATGATTCAACCTCCAAACTTCACTGTTGGTATGGTGTTTTGGGGCTGATGTGCAGAGCCATTTCTCCTCCAAACATGCTGTGTGATGTGGCATCCAAAAAAGTTTTTTTTTAACTGGCTTGCCCAAATGTTGTGCAGCAAACTTTAAACAAGCTTCAACATGCTTTTTCTTCAGCAAAGGAGTCTTGCGAGGTGAGCGGGCATACAGCCCATGTCGGCTGAGTGCATTACTTATTGTTTTCTTTGAAACAGCAGTACCTGCTAACTCCAGATATTTCTGGAGCTCTCAATGAGTGGTCTTTGGCTCTTGGATACCTCTTTTGATAATTATTTTGACTCCTCTGCAAGGAGCTCCTGGTCGTGGCCAGTTTATGCTAAAATGATGTTATTTCCACTTCCAAATGATGGCTCCAACAGTGCTCGATGGAATATTCAGCAGTTTAGAAATGCACCTGTAACCAATGCCATCATTATTTTTTGCAACAATACAGGTGCATCTCAATAAATTAGAATGTCAACAAAAAGTTAATTTATTTAGGTAATTCAATTCAAAAAAATTAAACTTCTATATTATATAGCATCATTACACAGAGAGTGATATACTGTATTTCAAGTGTTTATTTTAATTTTGATGATTATGGCTTACAGCCCATGAAAACCCCAAACTCAGTTTCTCAAAAAATTTGAGTATTACATAAAATTAATTTTAAAAAATAGTTTTTAATAGAAATGTTGGCCAACTGAATAGTATGTCCATGTACACACTCAATACTTGGTTGGGGCTCCTTTTCAATCAATCAATCTTTATTTCAGATAGATTAAAAGTACAGATTAAAAGAAACAGAATAATATAACAAAGGGGGAAAGAAAATCCAACAAGGTCAAATTAGCCAATAACTCCTCTGATTATACAGTTCAACATAAATTATCCGAAATGGGTGATGACTGAAGTCGCAGCTTATATTGCCCACCCATATTCCATCCAAGAATTCAAAAGAAAAACAAACAAGAGCGATTACAATTCAGAACAAAGCTAAGACAAAATGTGACAAAAAAACCCAAAAAACTAAGCAACAACACAACGCAGACTGGATATGACAATCCTTATGTGATTTTATATGTCATCTTGTATATATGTTTGGAGTATTTCTTCCTTTAGTTTTTGTTTAAATTGTCCAAGCGTTGTACATGATTTTAATTCAGGTCCAAAATTGTTCCATAATCTGACTCCTTGCACTGAAACACAGTGTTGCTTGGTGGTAGTTCTCACTGAAGGTTTTTGAAATATACATGTTCCTCTGAAATGATATTGTTTCTCCCTTATTTGGAACAACTTTTGGATATTTGCGGGCAGTGATAGATTCTTCACTTTAAACATTATTACTGCAGTTTTAAAGTCAACCAGATCTTTCAACTTGAGAGCTTTTAATTTAAGAAAAAGTGGGTTTGTTGGTTCCCTGTAAGCAGCTTTGTTTATTATTCTAATAGCTCTCTTCTGAAGCATAAAGACTGGATATATGTTTGTTTTATATGTATTTCCCCATACATCAGTACAATATGTCATATATGGGAGTATTAATGAATGATACATGGTATATAGTGTGGGTTGATTCAGCAAATATTTCACTCTGTGTAGTATTGCAATTGATTTGGATATTTTACCTTTAATATAATTAATATGTGACTTCCAACACAGTTTATTATCACTTATTACACCAAGAAATTTAGTTTCGGATACCCTTTCAATCTCTACACCATTTACACTGAGTTTAGGTACTGAGTTGTTGTGATGGTTGTTAAAAACTATAAATTTTGTCTTACTTAAATTGAGCGTTAATTTGTTTGAATCAAACCACAGTTTAAGCTTTCCTAATTCCTTTCCGAGTGTATCCAAAAGTTGTTCCAAATTGCTTCCACTGCATAATAAATTAGTGTCATCGGCAAACAATATTAAATCCATTTTTTCTGAAACTTTACATACATCATTGATATACATATTGAATAACAATGGCCCCAAAACTGAACCCTGTGGGACTCCACAAGTAACCTTCAGTAACTGTGAGTTTTTGTTACCAACACATACATACTGATATCTATTCTTTAAGTAACTACATAACCAGGACAGTGCTACCCCCCTAATACCACAATTTTGTAGTTTCTTTAATAATAAATTATGATCCACTGTATCAAATGCTTTTTTAAGATCCAGGAATACCCCAACTGAATACTCTTTATTTTCAACGGCAGTTGATATTTTTTCTATAAATTCCATTAGAGCAAATGCAGTTGTCCTCTTGTGTCTGAACCCATATTGCTGCTCACACAATAAATTATTCTTCAGTATGAAGTTGTCAATTCTCTCATAGAATATTTTTTCCAAGTACCTTGGAAAATTGTGGCAATAGTGGAATTGGTCTATAGTTTGAAAGTTCCCCTCTGTCACCCGTCTTGTATATCAGAATTACTTTAGCTATATTCATTGCATTGGGAAATATACCTGTTTGGAGAGACAGGTTACAGATATACATCAGTGGTTTCACTAAGCATTCAATAATAGTTTTGACTAAGAGCATGTCAATACCATCACAGTCCGTAGATGTTTTTCTTTTAAACGATTTAACAATTTCAATGACCTCTCTCTCGTCTGTGTTCTTTATGAAAATGGAGTCTTTTATAGCAGTGTTTTTGCTTATTGTATCACCTGTAGGTGCCGTAATGGGTATTTCTCAAGCCAAATTAGGACCAATGTTAACAAAAAAGTTATTAAATTCATCTGCAGGTGAAGATGCATTCACACTCTGAGTCGTTTTATTATTTTTTGAAAAATTGGTTGGGTAGCTTGTATTTCTGTTTTTATTTCCAAGAATATTGTTAAGTATTGCCCATGTATTTTTAATATTGTCTCTGTTTTTCTCCAGTTCTTTACTGTAATAGTCTCTTTTACTACATCTTATTATATATGTTAACTTATTTTTGTATGTTTTATAAGCGGAGTTCGTGTTCGTCAGACACGACGCCCACCATTGCGCCCACCCTATGATGGACCGGTCAGAGTGTTGGAAACAGGGGATAAGCATTTTGTGCTAGACGTGGGGGGTAGATGGGAGAAAATTGGCATAGACAGACTCAAACCCGCCTTTGTAGTGGCGGATGAGCAAGTGCTGTTGGCGAGGGCCCCTCGGCATGGAAGACCCCCACGGAGAACTCCCCAGGGGAACGATTCATCAGAGCAGCCACACGGACAGAGCGAACCCCCCCACCACCACCACCATGGCTCACCCGCAGTCGGACACACTCCCAGCAGCCCCCCACCGGCACAGCAGTGCCACGGAGGCAGTAACCCCAGTTACAGCAGATATGGGAGGAGACTGAAGCCGAAACAGCATGTGGACTGATATTCTATTGTTCCATCTAAGATGCTGGGGGGGGGGGGGGCAGTATGGAAGTCAGGTTATTTCGCACCTCAGACAGAGACAATGACTACACATGGGAGAACAATGCCCAAGAGGGTGAGAGGGGGCTGAATGAAGTGTAGTGTAAATATCATGCTGTGTATGAGGAAGTGCCTTGAAGCTTGTGAAGGTGACTTGGGATATAGAGAGGAGTGCTTGCTGTAACCAGTCAGTCTGTTCTGTGCTTGTGAGATGTGAGTGTGTAATAAATCGTCTGACATGAAGCTGCCTCTTCATTTACACACTCCACACTGATTAATTACTGTATCATTGTGGCGTGGCATGGAGGTGATCAGCCTGTGTTACTGCTGAGGTGTTATGAAGGTCCAGGCTGCTTTGATAGTGACCTTCAGCTTGTCTGCATTGTTGGGTCTGGTGCCTCTTATCTTCCTCTTGACAATACTCCATAGATTCTCTAGGTTTTGATACTTTTGACAGTGTGTGTGTGTGTGGGGGGGGTGGGGGGGTGCCAAGGCCTGCTAGAAAATGAAATCAGCATCTCCATAAAGCTTGTCAGCAGAGGGAAGCATGAAGTGCTCTAAAATTTCCTGGTAGACGACTGCGCTGACTTTGGTCTTGATAAAACACAATGGACAAACACCAGCAGATAACCTCTATTCAGATAAAAGTAAATTTTGCATTTCATTTGGAAATCAAAGTCCCAGAGTCTGGAGAAAGAGTAGAGAGGCACACAATCAAAGCTGCTTGAGGTTTAGTGTGAAGTTTCCACAGTCAGTGATGATTTGAGGAACCATGTCATCTGCTGAATCAGAATCAGAATCACTTTATTGCCAAGCATGTTTACAAAATAAACATACGAGGAATTTGACTTGACATTGGGCGCGCTCTATAAGCGCATTCCAATGACGCGGCAGCCATGAAAGCGCCTGTCATACAGTGAAGGGTAAAGAGGAGAATGGGGGGGGGGGATGACACAATGGGCAGAGAGAAAAAACATAGTTAATCAAAATAAAGCTTGTTATGAGCAAAATTGTGATTACATAGAAAAAAACCCTCAAATGCACAATTAGCTGACAACAAATCACACAATAACAAAGGGGCGAGAGAGACCAGTGTGTGTAGTCAGCATATAATCAGTGTGAATGCAGTGTGGATGTATCAGTTGCTGGTGAACAACAAAGGAGCTCCTCCTGGCAACGGATAGATGTTATGTTCATGTATTCTAAACACAGATAAGCATGTCCAAGATCTATCTCTCTTCGTGCATGCCAGATGGCAAAGTTCTGTATTAGACACATGATAACGCTGTCCTTGAAGAGCTCAGTCTGCTGAACAACAGCAATTGTTTGTTGATTGTTTGGGTTAAAGAGAAGTCAAAACTCTCTTCTGCTTGTCTTCATCCAGGAGGAGAGTAACCTTCAGGGCGCAGAATCAAGGTCTAAAGGCACAGTTCACTCAGAGCATAGAATTTTCATCTCTCTTGCGATTCTGTGCTTCATAATTTCCATATACAGGCTTTAAAATCAAACTGGTCGAATTGTTGTTGAAGGAGCTTTGCCGGGTCAGCATTTTGATCAGCTCTCCCAACTTCTTTAATTTCTGATACATCAGGAAACTCCAGACCCAAAGTAGAAATCCTGTGATCATAAGCCAAACAGATAGATGTCTTCCGCATCTCAGTCGAATCACACAGACACATGAGTTCCCAATTGTCCATGAGTCCCCCACTTGGGCTCCCCCTGGCCCAATCTTCTTTTGAAGTGGTGTCAATCGCATTTAAAGCCCACCAAATCCATAATTTTCCATTTGGAATAAGATTCAGACAGAAGAAGAGCGACACAGACAGAACACAGCAAGCGGGATCAGTAAGGGAATAGGAGGGAGTAGGAGAGGGGGAGAAAAGCGTCTGCTCTCTCTGAAAGCCAGAAGAAGAAGGATCTGCTGGTGTTGGTCCACTGTGTTTTATCAAGACCAAAGTCAGCGCAGTGGTCTATCAGGAAATTTTAGAGCACTTCATGCTTCCCTCTGCTGACAAGCTTTATGGAGAAGCTGATTTCATTTTCCAGCAGGACTTGCCCCCCCCACTGCCAGAAGTATCAAAACCTGGTTTAATGACCATGGCATCATCGTGTTTGATTGGCCAGCAAACTCTCCCGACCAAAACCCCATAGAGAATCTCTGGAGTATTGTCAAGAGGAAGATGAGAGACACCAGACCCAACAGTGCAGACGAGCTGAAGGCCGCTATCAAAGCAACCTGGACCTTCATAACACCTCAGCAGTGCCACAGGCTGATCACCTCCATGCCACGCCACATTGACACAGTAATTAATCCAAAAGGAGCCCCGACCAAGCACTGAGTGTGTACATGGACTTACTTTTCAGTTGGCCAACATTTCTATTACAAAACTATTTTTTAAATTAATTTTATGTAATATTCCATTTTTTTGAGAAACTGAATTTGGAGTTTCCATGGACTGTAAGCCAAAATAATCAAAATTAAAACAAATAAAACGCTTGAAATATATCATTCTCTGTGTAATGACTCTATATAGTATAGAAATTTAACTTTTTTGAATTGAATTACCTGAATAAATCAACTTTTTGTTGATATTCTATTGCGATGCACCTGTAAGGTTGCAAAGGTCTAGAGAGAGCTCTTTGCTACTATCTATCATGAGTTATTTGTGATGTGACAATCTGATATTCACAGACCTTTTAAAGGTTATCAGTCAGGACTTAACCAGCTGAAATTAATTTGCACTGATGGGGGATGGGATGGCTTCCTAAATTCACATGGATTTCAGCTGGTTTCTTGGCTTTCTATGCCTTTTTGCACCTCTTTTTTTGTCATGTGTTCAATACTTATTCCCTGTGTCACCCCACTTTATTAAATATAACTTGTTTTGTGAACACAGTTGCCTTGATTTCTTTGTATGTATGGATTACTTGGGTTGTTACTGATATCTATTGAAAATCTCAGGTCAATGGCTCCATCAGAAGTACTGTATGTTTAATGAGAAAAATATTGACGTGTTCAATATTCATTTTCCCCACTGTATATACCCCGACAAAATGTACCAAAAGCCATAAGATCTTCCTACCAATAACTTGAGAGTGCCAAGAGTTGCACACACGGGTGCCGTATGGCCACCTTACGACAGTCAATTTTCATAAGATGGCTGTAAGTATGCCGTAGGAAGATCCCAAGACACCCTTACAAAGAACATAAGAACTCTAGGGCCATCATACGACAGAAAAGCACCTCATTTCTCAAGAATGCCTCAGGCTGCTCTTGCAAATTGAACAGCAGCTCTAAGAAACTATCCCCCCTTCCACGAATGCCTGTGAACTCCAGAATTAGTAGGAACTGGGAGATTCTTATGAACCCATCATTCTAAGAATCTTTGTGAACGTACCTTTATACAGCCGTGGACAAAATTGTTGGTACCCCTCTGTTAATGAAAGAAAAATCCACAATGGTCACAGAAATAACTTGAATCTGACAAAAGTGGTAATAAAAATTCTATGAAAATTAACCAATGAAAATTGGACAATTTAAACAAAAACTAAAGGAAGAAATACTCCAAACATATACTGTATGCAAGATGACATGTAAAATCACATAAGGATTGTCATATCCAGTCTGTGTTGTGTTGTTGCTTAGGGGTTTTTTTTTTTGTCACATTTTGTCTTAGCTTTGTTCCGAATTATAATCGCTCTTGTTTTGTTTTTCTTTTGAATTCTTGGATGGAATATGGGTGGGCAATATAAGCTGCGGCTTCAGCCATCCCATTTCGGATAACTTATGTTGAACTGTATAATCAGAGGAGTTATTGTTTAATTTGACCTTGTTGCATTTTTTTCCCCTTTGTTATATTATTCTGTTTCTTTTTAATCTTTATTTTTAATCTATCCGAAATAAAGATTCATTCATTCATTCAAAATCAGACAATGCTTTTGAATTGTGGTTCAACAGAATTACTTTAAAAAAAACAAACACATGAAACAGCCCTGGACAAAAATGATGGTACCCCTAGAAAAGATTGAAAATAATGTGACCATAGGGACATGTTCAACCAAGATGTGTCCTCTAATTAACATCACAGGTGTCTACAAACTTGTAATCAGTCAGTCGGCCTATTTAAAGGGTGACAAGTAGTCACTGTGGTGTTTGGTGACATGGTGTGCACCACACTAAACATGGACCAGAGGAAGCAAAGGAGAGAGTTGTCTCAGGAGATTAGAAAGAAAATTATAGACAAGCATGTTAAAGGTAAAGGCTATAAGACCATCTCCAAGCAGCTTGATGTTCCTGTGACTACAGTTGCACATATTATTCAGAAATTTACGATCTACGTGACTGTAGCCAACCTCCCTGGACATGACCGCAGGAGGAGACGGATAATACGAATGGTAACAAAAGAGCCCAGAACAACCTCGAAACACTTTCTAAACACTCCAAGGTCAAGGCACATCAGTGTCAGAGGTATTCTAAAGAGAGTGTCAAAGGTATTCTAGAGAGAAATGTGCTGCCCAGTGTCAGACAGCTTGGTCTCAGTCGCAGGTCATGGGTCTTGCAACAGGATAATGACCCAAAACACACAGATAAAAACACCCAAGAATGGCTAAGAGCGAAACATTGGACTATTCTAAAGTGGCCTTCTATGAGCCCTGATCTAAATCCTATTGAACATCTGTGGAAGGAGCTGAAACATGCCGTCTGGAGAAGGCACCCTTCAAACCTGAGACAATTGGAGCAGTTTGCTCATGAAGAGTGGGCCAAAATACCTGCTGAGAGGTGCAGAAGTCTCATTGACAGTTACACAAATCGTTTGATTGCAGTGATTGCCTCAAAAGCTTGTGCAACAAAATATTAAGTTAAGGGTACCATCATTTTTGTCCAGGCCTGTTTTATGAGTTTGTTTTTTAAAATAATTCTGTTGAACCACAATTCAAAAGCATTGTTTGATTTTCATTGGTTAATTTTCATAGAATTTTTATTTACTACCACTTTTTGTCAGATTCAAATTATTTCTGTGACCACTGTGGGTTTTTCTTTCATTAACAGAGGGGTACCAACAATTTTGTCCACCTGTGTACATCCTAATTCACCGTGAAAACCAGCGCACATACACCATCTCTTTACTCTGCCTCGGTTCTTCCCAGTATGACAGTAAATGACTCTGTGCGCCGCTTCTGTCACTCTTCTGTCAATGATCGCCAATCCTGCAGAAAACTGCAACACAAAAAGAATAACTTCACGGAGTGCGATACTGAGGTGAAGTGGAGGTCAGAAAATAGGTTTTATTTTGTTCTGACCCTCCAAAATCCTCTCTCCTGGGTCTGGCCTTGTCCTGGTGAGGTAGCTTGTGTGCTCCAATGATACGAAGAGCGTTACCGTCTGGAGCTTGCTCCTGGTAGGGTCACTTTTGGCAGGCCGGTCTCTCGGGGAGGTTCCAGACAAACGGTGACCCACAGCATGTCAGCACATCATTAGATGGCAACCCCATCATCTGACTATCCTGCGGAGGGCTAACAACCTACCCAGGAGAAATCTACTTTGTTACAAAACCAATCAGAAGAAACCAGACTGCCCATCTCAGAATTGGACCCCAGCATGTCCACGACCAATGAGTACGGATTGACCTTCGCCACAGCACCCGTGTTGCCATGTGGAATGTCCAAACACTCCTTCGCTCTGGAGCAGCCACACTGCTGTCCCGAGAGCTCGCCAGCTACATCACCCTGGTGGGTCTCTGTGAATCACAGTGGCAAAACAATGGTGAAACCATTCCAAGCAATTACTGTTTCATCTGGAGCGGCCCTGAGAAGTGGACAGGCCTCTATGGTGTGGCGCTTGCCATGCCAAAGTCCATCTGCAAGCCACTCATCAACTGGACACCAATGAGTGACAGACTACTTTCGGCCCGCTTTTTTCACCAGCACGAAAAGATAACAGTCATTGTTGCCTATGCCCCCACCGATGAGGAAGATGAGGAAGAGAAGGATGCTTTCTTTGACCAGCTTCATCAGGCTGTTGGACAGGCTCCACCACACGACGTCGCCATCATTCTTACCGATGCCCACGCTACCAGAGTGGTGGCCTAGACGTAGAGCCCCACAACCAGGAGGTTAGGGTTCAAGTCCCGGCCGGGTCATGCCAAAGACCATATAGAATAGAACAGAACAGAACAGAATAGAATAGAATAGAATAGAATAGGCTGTCATTGACTTTGACTTTAGACCTTATTGTCCCCGAGGGGAAATTCTTTTTCACAGACCTGTACATTAGAACTCCCATAATAGTCAGGCAATAACAACCCATAACAAAGGTAGACCAACACTTTACAGGACAAAAACAGAATAGCACAGTGAACCAGGACACACTCAGTGGGGTCTGTTGTTTAGGGAAGTTATGACTGCAGGGATCAGGCTTTTCCCAAAGCGAGCCTGTCACGTTCGGGGTTGGTCACCCCGTCCATGACTTGTGGCTGTAGGGTTTGATTATTGCTTATTAATTCCAGCTGTCAGATTGAGCCTCGCTCTCTGACAGTCCTACGGCCACGTCCCCTCCTCCTCTTACCAGACATCACCACATGCACACACTCACACATGCACACACACATTCATCCAATTATCATTCATGCCACACGGCTGGGTCCACTCACCATCATCAGGGGTTCTGTACAAATAGCGTGGCAGTGTGACCAGTCGTTGTGGCAACTTAGCAATGTCAACTTTGGATATCCAGGCTTGCAGAGGTTGGTTTACCCCTGGACTAAAATTGTGTTGTTCCTTCAGAGCCTTTCCGCTCCAACACCTTTGTAAGTCTTCTTTTGTGCCTTTTTTCGCGTTAGGCATACCCTTTTGACCAACCTAGTTTGTAACCTGGTGTCTCTCCCTTATTTGCTGTGACTGTATTTGGACTTTCTGTACATAAGATAAGATAAGATAAGCCTTTATTAGTCCCACAATGGGGAAATTCCAGGATTGCAACAGCACAGGGATAGCAACACTCAGAGCAACAATCAGAAGGCAAGAGAAAAAAAAACAAGAGCAGCAAGTATACATATGTACATATAAATATAAATATATACACTACTGTTCAAAAGTTTGGGGTCACCCAGACAATTATTTTGTGTTTTCCATGAAAAGTCACACTTATTTACCACCATGAGTTGTAAAACTTTGTTTTCGTCAAAGAATCCTCCATTTGCAGCAATTACAGCATTGCAGACCTAACATGATTGCACAAGGGTTTTCTAATCATCCATTAGCCTTCTGACGCAATGAGCAAACACATTGTACCATTAGAACACTGGAGTGATAGTTGCTGGAAATGGGCCTCTATACACCTATGTAGATATTGCACCAAAAACCAGACATTTGCAGCTAGAATAGTCATTTACCACATTAGCAATGTATAGAGTGTATTTCTGATTAGTTTAAAGTTATCTTCATTGAAAAAAAGTGCTTTTCTTTCAAAAATAAGGAAATTTCTAAGTGACCCCAAACTTTTGAACGGTAGTGTATATATACACACATATATATATATATATATATATATATATATATAGACACACAGTGCGGAGCATTGTAGCTAGATGGAATGAAACAGCATAACCGTCTACTTAGTTATCCTACATGGTATGATTATGTGCCCATACATATTCTCACCCTCCATAGCGACCGGTATTTTCCTAGTTGTATACTGGAGGGGATCATTGTGTAAGTCTATTGCGTCTTTTGCATTCAATACTATTAGGTCGTCACGTCTTTTTGCTATCTCTGCGAGCAGCCCTACTTTGGTTGTACAGTCTGACAGCCGTAGGTAGGAAGGACCTGCGAAACCTCTCGGTTGTGCACCTAGGATGATGTAGTCTGCTGCTAAATGAGCTCCTCAGTGCATTCAGTATGTCCTGCATAGGGTGGAACTCTGACTCCAGCAGAGATGACAGTTTAGCCACCATCCTTCTCTCTCCTATCTCCTCCACTGGGTCAAGGCACTGCCCCAGGACAGAGCTAGCTTTCTTGATCAGTTTGTTCAGTCTCTTCCTATCGGCTGCTGTAATGCCACTGCCCCAGCAGACCACTCCAAAAGTGATGGCTGATGCCACCACCGTGTCATAGAATGTCTTCAGCAGCGCCCCTTGTACACCAAAAGACCTGAGTCTCCTCAGTAGGAACAGCCTGCGCTGTCCCTTACACCCATTACACCCATTGTAAATAAACACGTTACATACTCTGCGTTTTGGGCTCACTGCTATTTCATATGTTCACTGCGAAGTTACGCAGTGAACATGACAGAGCCCTTCTATATCTTAATGTTCGGTACCTGTATCCTGAGGGCAATGGAGTGAGATATTCATGTAATGGGTGTGTAGAGTCCTGTTCTATTGAGATTGTACAGTTGTACAGCACATATATTTTACACTTTACCCATCTTGCCTCCAGTGTCCATGACACTGGGTATGAATGCGTATAAATGTCCGGTAGAGGTCAGCGAGGCTGTTGGAGTGGATTGGCAGCCACATTTCCACCAGTCTGCCCCAGGGCAGCTGTGGCTACAGTAGTAGCTTACCATTATCATTGTCTGTCTGGAGTGAATGAATAATGGACTCACTGTAAGTGCTTTGAAATGTCACTTGACATGTAAAATGCCATATAAATCTCCATTATTATTATTACCCTCTCCTCCAGAGATCTGCTCCTAGCCCAGTCTTCTGGTCCACCTGTTGGTACCACCTTTGCTGGCCCATCCACAAACGACAATGGTAACCACCTCCTTCTGCTCTGCCACTCCCACAATCTCTGTATAGCCGACACCTGGTTTCCTCAGGAATTCATCCATCACTGGACTTGGTACAGCCCAGATGGCAGAACCCGAAAGGCCTTCGACCACATCATCATCATCTTCTGCCACTGGAAATCATTTGTGACAAACTGCCATGTGTTCAGAGGAGCAGAGCTTGGTAACAGTGACCATCACCTGCTGGTCGCACAGCTTAAGCTGAAGCTATGGGCCAATCATTCTGCCAAGTACCAGTCCCGCCTAGACTCCTCCCAGCTCCTTGATCCCAACATCATCACTGAGTTCTGATGTTCTATCAACAATCGCTTCAGTGCCCTGGCCACGGACAAAGTGGGCGACTGGGAGATTTCCAAGAAAAACATCATCCAGTCTGCCCGCAATGTCCTGAGACGTTCACAACCTTCCCCAAAATGGCCTTGGATCTCTCGGCGGACTCTGGACATCATCGACTGCTGCCAAGAGGCCTGCCTCCGAGGCGAGGTGATCCAATGAAGTACCACAGATTAAACCATCTATGCAATGTGGCCATTGGAGAGAACAAGGAAGCCAAGCGCCTGGAGTCAGCCACCAGAAATAACAACATGAGCTGCATGTTCAGTATGCTCTGTCAAGCACGCAATGGCCCACACACCAAGACAGCCCAGGTGAAGGACATCAACGGTAATCTCACCACCACTGAGAAAGACTGCCTCAACCACTGGAAAGAGCACTTCAGTCGCCTCCTGCATCATCCTTCTGTTCCCACTGAGCCCAATCTCCTAGCCACTGCCAATGCCACTGCTTTCTGTGATTCTTGCAGGACCAATCTGGTCACCCCCGAAGAAGTCATGGCTGCCCTGACCAAGAAAAACAACAGGAGAGTCCCTGGAATTTGTGCTATAACCGCCAAAATGCTGAAGATGGGCAGAGACTGCACAATCTAGTGGCTCGCCCACATCATCAATCATGTTTGGGTGACAGGGCAGCTCCCCAGTGACTGGACCAGGGGCATCATCCTCCCCTTCTGGAAGTGAAAGGGTGACAAACTCGTCTGCAGCAATCACAGAGGCATCACCCTTTTGTCCATTCCTGGTAAGCTCTTCACCAGGATCCTCCTCAGTCGTGCCCTTCCACCCATCAGAGGCAGCCGTCACCCTCAGCAGGCAGGTTTCATGCCTAACCACTCGACCCCAGACCACATCTCTGCTGTTGGCCTATTAACAGAGAAGACCTATGAATTCCACAAGGACTGCCATCTCTATATAGCCTTTATAGATCTTAAGGCTGCCTTCAACACAGTGGACCATGCTTCTTTTTGGAGTATCCTGTAGACCCTCTGAGCCCCACCCAAGATCGTAGCCCTGTTCAAGCAGCTCTACAACAGCTTGGAGAGCTGTGTCCATGTGAATGGAAAGGAGTCCAGCTGGTTTCCCATCAACAGTGGGGTCTGACAAGGCTGTGTGGCTGCTCCTGACCTCTTCAATTGTGTCATAAGCTATCTGATGGCCAAGGTCTGCAAGCGGGTCCCTGGCATGCAGTTTGGCAACTACCATCTGACTGACCTTGAATATGCTGACGATACCATCCTGCTCAGCCCATCCTACAGCCAGCTAAGACATGCCCTGGTTGTCTACCACAAAGAGGCAGTGAAGCTGGGCCTTCAGGTAAGCTGGACGAAGACAAAGCTAAGGAGTAACCATTCCTGTGAAATGTGGACGGACGGGTGGACGCTGCTTTAGCTCCTTTTGGTTTGCCGAAATGAGCAAAAAATGGAATTTGGAAAAAAATTACATATTTCTTCAAAAACCTGCAAATGAAGATGAAAAAGTTGCAAATTTATAATAAGAAAATTCTAATTTTCTGAACCTTTGGTGAAACCTGGAAGGGAGGAAACGCATCAGACCAGTGTTAGCTGGTGAATATTCAGACCGCTGTAGAATTCCCATCCAGTAATGTCTGCTGGGCCTGTGTGCTGATATGAATTCAAATCAAAAATCAAATCAAATCAACCTTTATTGTCATGTTGCTGTACATACAACTGTAGTGCAGGCAAGATGAAACTGCGTTTCTCTCGGCATCCATATAAGTAAAAAGAACATAATTTAAGGCACACTCACACACCCCCTCACCCCCCACCCCAACACAGCCATTCACACTTCCCTGAGACATACTTGAAAACTAACTAGAACTATAATATACAAATAATATACATAATGTCCATAAGGTGCAGTAGTATGTATGAGAGATTCCAGATCAACTGTTCAGCATCCTAACAGCTTGTGGAAGGAAGCTGTTAATCAGAATTAACAACAGTAATAACACTGGTCAACACCAAATTTATTGTCTAAGTTTTTTTTAGCTGATTTAGGACAGTTTTGATGTGCTGAATCCAAAAATCACATTGGTTTTGCTCAATCAAGTCAACTTTTTGAACTATGGCCACATGTTTTTTTTACCTTTTTGTTTACATGTATGGGTATTTTCACTTGATATGATGCAAAATTCTTTTTTATTTCTTGAAATTTCTTTAACTCTGAAGAGTTTGCATGCGCCAATTTATGACATGTCATAAACTGTCATGATGGCTGATTACTGTTGGACTCTGAAGAGAGACATCCCTGCCGCTGAGCATTCTAGAGGTTCGAATAAACGGAAGTTGAAGCTCTGAATTTTGAACAATGATGACGTAACATTCAATTTACATGTACTGTACTTACCTTTATCAATGTCGACTATTCAATTTACAGTAATTGAAATTTGTAACATTTAATCAATAAATTGTGTTAGAAAATGATTTTTTCCTCTTAAAAATCTATTCCGGATGAGAAATATTAAAAATCAACTAATAATGTCACAAAAATGTAATCAATTTGGTCAGAAGATCAGATTTTTTAAAAAATCAACTTAGCATAAAAACCTGACCTTATCGAGAGAAACGGATGTCATTTTTGGATTCAGCGGTGCAAAAATGTCTTAAATCAGTTGAAGAAACACAGACAACTTACAAAAAAATGATTTTTGTAACCCTGTGTAATAACAGCAGTATCAGGAAGTGTTTGTGTCACCTGTCTGACTTCAGAGAACGTGCCAACCTGCTGCTGCTGCCATCTGAGACTTGGGGAGAAACCCACCGGAGCGGCGTGGCACGCCGCCACCTGCAACACAACAGACAAACACATCAGTCACACGTTTGAAAGGCCAATCCCGTTTATCCGGGGTTGGCAGTCTGAGACGTCCCGCCACACCGCTGAGACACCTGCAGCGTGTGCTGGACCTCTGACCTCGTTACCATGCCAACGTCTAGGCTGGTTCTGACGCGTTTGTCAGTGATGTTGGTGAAAGTGAAGCGTTTTGGTGATGAAACCGTTTCTTTACTCCTTATTCCACACTGTTTTTACACACAGACACATTTCATTTCAGTGGGTTCTCATACATTTGATTTGTCAGATTTTTATTGTAAATTTTAGCTTATTTCCCCCTTAAAATGTGTATTTTAGCTGAATTTATTTGTGTTATTACTCATTTCTTTTAATTTGTCAGTTTTCTTCCTTTAATTTTAATTCTTTTTCCTCACAAAATGGTGAAAGCTGTCTTACAAAATTGTTGCCCCTTGTCACTTTAATGTGTATTTTTGTTCATGGAAATGTCCATCCATCTTCTACCGCTTAACCCTTTTTGGGTTGGGGGGACTGGAGCCTATCCCAGCGTCTTTGGGCGAGAGGCAGGGTACACCCTGGACAGATCGCCAGTCCATCGCAGGACCAACAGGACAATTTAGAATCCCCAGTTGATGCCAGTTAACCTAACCTGCACGTTTTTGACCTGTGGGAGGAAACCGGAGTACCTGGAGTAAACCCACTCAGACACGGGAAGAACACTGAACATTGAAACCATTTTCTTTCTAATCGACTGGTCAATTAGAAAGAAAATGGTGCTCCACTAATTTAGATGAAATCTATTTAGCTTGGAGAAATCATCTTTTAATTTATAAAAAATCTCTGAGAAAACCTAGAACGAGTTATTATTCTGCATTAATAGAAGAGAACAAGAATAATCCCTGGTTTCTTTTCAGCACTGTAGCCAGGCTGACAAAGAGTCAGGACTCTGTCAATCCTAGCATTCCCTTAGAGCTTACTAGTCAGGACTTTATGAACTTTTTCAATAATAAAATTTCATCTATCAGAGATAAAAATCAGTCAGATTCTTCCCACCGTTAACTTAAATACAGTAACTACTACAACTCCTTCAATTGATATCTGTTTGGATCAGTTTACTCCAATTGACCTTTTAGAGTTAGATAAAATAATTTCCTCATCCAAGCCTTCAACTTGTCTTTTAGACAAGTTGAAGTTAGTTTTTAGCAATGCTTGGTTTTAGTTTTTTAATCAATGTTTGGTTTTAGTTTTTTATCAGTACTTACTTGTAGTCTTAGCAAATGTCTGTTTTTATTAATGTTAACACCAGCCTACCCAGGCACTACAGGTGGAAATTAGCACTAGTGCTATAACCTGGTACAATGCATCTTTCAAACTCTTTAAGGTCAATGTATATTGTGCATATCCCTGCATAAATAAATAAACAAAAGAAAAGAAATAAAGTCCCTATTCCTACCAGGTTATTTAAAGAAGCCTTCCCATTTATTGGTAGCTCTATTCTTCAAATAATCAATTCCTCATTAACATTAGGCCATGTACCGCCGGCTTTTAAAACTGCTGTAATTAAACCCTTACTCAAAAAGCCAATCTGGATCCAGGAGCTTTAGCTAACTATAGACCAATCTCTAACCTGCCTTTCATTTCAAAAATCTTAGAAAGAGTTGTTGCTACGCAATTATTTGACCACCTGCAAAGAAATGGTTTATTTGAAGAGTTTCAATCTGGGTTTAGAATCCATCATAGTACTAAAAACAGCCTTAGTGAAGGTAACTAATGACCACCTTATCCTTATTCATTATCATTCCTATTTCCTAAAGAGAAAGAGCTATCAATCTGTCAATCCTTTCCGTGTCCGGGCTGGGTGACGTTTCCCGTGTTGAGTCAAATTAAGCTGCAGATATTCCATTATCATTCCAGCAGATAACCTTATCCTTATCATTATTCATTATCCTTATCCTCCTCTGATAATGGACTTGTTTCTGTACTTGTCCTTTTAGACCTTAGTGCAGCTTTTGATACTATTGATCATAATATTCTACTTGATAGATTAGAACACTATGTTGGATTTAATGGAACTCAGTTGCAGTGGTTTAGATCTTATTTATCTGATAGGTTCCAGTTTGTTCATGTCAATAATGAGTTTTCTTCCAACTCAAAGCTCAGTCACGGAGTTCCACAGGGATCTGTGTTAGGCCCTCTTCTTTTTAGTTTATATATCGGGGCTGCACGGTGGCGCAGTGGTTAGCACTGCGGCAGCACAGTTTACCCTTGGCCGGGGGATTGTGGGGATCGTGGGATCGTGGGTTCGATCCCAGCCCCCGACCAACAGTGATCTGTGTGGAGTTTGCATGTTCTCCCCGTGTTGCGTGGGTTTACTCCGGGATTTCTCCGGTTTCCTCCCACATGCCAAAAACATGCATGTTAGGTTAATTGGCTGTTCTAAATTGTCCCTAGATATCTGTTTCCTATAGGCCCTTAGAATAGAGGGTTAGTATTAATGAAAGCGCTTTGAGTGGTCTTTGTGACTAGAAAAGCGCTATATAAGTGCAGGTTAGTTAGTTAGTTAGATATGCTTCCGTTAGGCAACATTATTAGAAAGCACTGCATACATTTTCATTGTTATGCAGATGACACACAATTATACCTGTCAATGAAGCCAGATGATAGTAATCAATTAGCCAAGTTAGAAGCCTGTCTAAAGGAAATCAAAGCGTGGATGACTTGTAACTTCCTGCTATTAAATTCAGATGACACTGAAGTCATTCTAGTTGGTCCAAAAAACCTTAGAAATACCTTTCCAAATCAAACTCTTAGTTTGGATGTGGTTATTCTTTCTCTTAATAGTTCTGTGAGGAACCTTGGAGTTATTTTTAATCAAGATCTGTTTTTTAATTCACATATTAAACTTGTTTTTAAGACTGCCTTCTATCATCTGCGTAATCTTGCCAAGATTAGGAGCATCTCGTCTCAGAGTGATGCTGAGAAACTAATCCACGCTTTTGTTAGCTCTAGATTAGATTATTGTAACTCTTTATTATCAGGTTGTCCTAAAACATCTTTAAAAAGTCTTCAGCTGATCCAAAATACTGCAGCCAGAGTTTAACAGGTACTAGAGAGAGAGATCATACCTCTCTGATTTTGGCCTCCCTTCACTGGCTTCCCATAGAGTTTAGAATTAAGTTCAAAATCCTTCTTCTCACTTACAAAGCTCTAAACAATCAGGCCCCTTTCTATTTAAAAGATCTGATACTACCCCATTATCCTAACAGAGCACTACACTCCCAAAATGCTGGATTATTTGTAATACCTAGAATCTCCAAAAGTACAATGGGAGGCACCGAGCCTTCAGTTATCAAGCTCCTCTCCTGTGGAACCAGCTGCCAACCTGGATTCAGAAGTCAGACTCGATCTCTGTTTTTAAGAATAGGGTTAAAACCTACCTTTTTGATATAGCCTACAATTAGGGAGGGATCATGTGCCCCTGAACCCTCCCTTAGTTATGCTGCTAATAGGTTTAGACAGCTGGGGGACCTCCAACAATGCACTGGGCTTCACTCCTTTCTTCACTCTCAATGAAATATTTTTGCTGGTCATTAACATTTGTTTGTTGTCTCCCATAGATTGAGTCCCCATCGTGCTGTTTGCTCTCTACATGTCTGTTCTTTTCATCTTCTCAATCCCCTCACCCCCCAGCCAGTCGCAGCAGATGACTGCCCCTCCCTGACCCTGGTTTTGCTGGAGGTTTCTTCATGCTAAAAGGGAGTTTTTCCTCTCCACCGTTGCCAAGTGCTGCTCACAGGGCATCGCCTGATTGCTGGTGTCTTTCTGCAATTGTGGGGGTTTCCCCTACAGTTGAAAGTGCTATGAAATGACTGTTGTTGTGAAATGGCGCTATATAAATAAAGTTGAATTGAACACGCAAACTCCACACAGAAAGGTCACTGATGGTCAGGGGTGAGATCGATCCCGTGACTTTCTTGCTGTGCTGCCACAGTGCTAAGCACTGCGCCGCTGAGCTGTCCTCATGGAAATGTTTTAATTTTATTTCATAAATGTGTGAGTTACTATCTGATTTTCTGATCTATTTTTCTCCGATAAATTTGTTTTTCCTTATGAGCTTCTGAGTTTTTTCTTGTGAATTTAATTAATTATTTTTTCATTAATTTAATTAGTGAATTGTTATTCACAATTTCATCTGCCACTCTCCCATATTTCTGGCTTTCGTCTCATAAATTTTCAGTTTTTTTCTCAGTTTGTTTTTTTTTCCCCTTTTAATTTCTAACATTCTTTTCATGTATATAAGAGCTATGGGGTTTTTTTCTCGTGAATTTTAGATGTTTTCTAGTGAATTTAATTTTCAGCTTTTCTAACTCTTATGTGTGATTTTTGGTGGGATACTAAACTGCATTGACTTACAGAAACGTTCACCGTTTGGTTCTTCTTCAGCTTCTTGGGGTCAATCTGAGCGACAACCACGTCCGGACACAGAGACGCCTCCAGCCTGAACACACACACACCATCACAACATTTTCACTATTTCAATTGTTTTTCCATACCATCATTTCAAAAGTAAACCTTCATATACTTTATATTCTTACAGGTAAAGGGCAAAGACATGCATGTTAGGTTAACTGGTTGTTGTAAATTGTCCCTAGATATCTGTCTCCTATAGGCCCTTAGAATAGAGGGTTAGTGCTAGTGAAGTGCTTTGAGTGGTCTTTGAGACTAGAAAAGCGCTATATAAGTACAGGTCCTTATCCCTAAAGTCTGATAATGATGACATACAGTGGGGGAAAAAAGTATTTAGTCAGCCACCAATTGTGCAAGTTCTCCCACTTAAAAGATGAGAGAGGTCTCCAATTTTCATCATAGGTATACCTCAACTATGAGAGACAAAATGAGAAAAAAAAAAAATCCAGAAAATCACATTGTCTGATTTTTAAAGAATTTATTTGCAAATTATGGTGGAAAATAAGTATTTGGTCACCTACAAACAAGCAAGATTTCTGGCTCTCACAGACCTGTAACTTCTTCTTTAAGAGGCTCCTCTGTCCTCCACTCGTTACCTGTATTAATGGCACCTGTTTGAACTCATTATCAGTATAAAAGACACCTGTCCACAACCTCAAACAGTCAGACTCCAAACTCCACTATGGCCAAGACCAAAGAGCTGT
Source organism: Pholidichthys leucotaenia (assembly GCA_020510985.1). NCBI lineage: Eukaryota > Metazoa > Chordata > Actinopteri > Cichliformes > Pholidichthyidae > Pholidichthys > Pholidichthys leucotaenia. The sequence goes on along the minus strand of CM035842.1, from coordinate 423,314,851 downwards.
CAAAGGACACCAGAAACAAAATTGTAGACCTGCACCAGGCTGGGAAGACTGAATCTACAATAGGTAAGCAGCTTGGTGTGAAGAAATCAACTGTTGGAGCAATTATTAGAAAATGGAAGACATACAAGACCACTGATAATCTCCCTCGAGCTGGGGCTCCACGCAAGATCTCACCCCGTGAGGTCAAAATGATCACGAGAACGGTGAGCAAAAATCCCAGAACCACACGGGGGGACCTAGTGAATGACCTGCAGAGAGCTGGGACCAAAGTAACAAAGGCTACATCAGTAACACACTACGCCGCCAGGGACTCAAATCCTGCAGTGCCAGACGTGTCCCCCTGCTTAAGCCACTACATGTCCAGGCGCGTCTGAAGTTTGCTAGAGAGCATTTGGATGATCCAGAAGAGGAATGTCATATGGTCAGATGAAACCAAAATAGAACTTTTTGGTAAAAACTCAACTTGTCGTGTTTGGAGGAGAAAGAACACCATACCTACTGTGAAACATGGGGGTGAAAACATCATGCTTTGGGGCTGTTTTTCTGCAAAGGGACCAGGATGACTGATCCGTGTAAAGGAAAGAATGAATGGGGCCATGTATCGTGAGATTTTGAGTGAAAACCTCCTTCCACCAGCAAGGGCACTGAAGATGAAACATGGCTGGGTCTTTCAGCATGACAATGATCCCAAACACACCGCCCGGGCAACGCAGGAGTGGCTTCATAAGAAGCATTTCAAGGTCCTGGAGTGGCCTAGCCAGTCTCCAGATCTCAACCCCATAGAAAATCTTTGGAGGGAGTTGAAAGTCCGTGTTGCCCAGCGACAGCCCCAAAACATCACTGCTCTAGAGGAGATCTGCATGGAGGAATGGGCCAGAATACCAGCAACAGTGTGTGAAAACCTTGTGAAGACTTACAGAAAACGTTTGACTTCTGTCATTGCCAACAAAGGGTATATAACAAAGTACTGAGATGAACTTTTGTTATTGACCAAATACTTATTTTACTGAGGAATTTACCAATTAATTCATTAAAAATCCTTCAGTGTGATTTTCTGGATTTCTTTTTTCCTCATTTTGTCTCTCATAGTTGAGGTATACCTATGATGAAAATTTGAGACCTCTCTCATCTTTTAAGTGGGAGAACTTGCACAGTTGGTGGCTGACTAAATACTTTTTTCCCCACTGTATAGCTTATAAAACTCAGAAATCTGGAGTCTCACATCATCAGAATATTCTCAAAAATCCATCCAAAAATAAGGATTTCCAGTACAAATGTGACAGTGAACAAACTTCTCAGCAGTGATCTGTGGTCATTTCTCCATCTACCCCGGCCTCCTGACACACCACACTCCAGCAGGGAACAGGCAGGGCAGGCCACAGCCAGGGCACCGTTGCTGTGCTCATCCTGCCAAGACGACCCCCAGAACATAAGCCTCAAGTGTCCAGACCAGCTATTTTTCCCAAGACCACATCAGGGAACATGCACCAATGCAGGATGTCTGACTCCTGACAAACTGGGAGCTTAACTCAGCAGGCCTGGTCGCTATAGCTACCAACAATGAGGGCTAATGTTGTCAAGGCGGTGCAAGTGGACGCATGCAGTGTTTTTAGGGGTTTGACTAAACAATGACACGGACACAAAAATGCCCAAATAAAGAATTATATGATTTAATTTGTAATGCTACTGTTATTAGATGCTGTTCAGATGCTGTCCAGTACTGCAAATTGATCATTTTCCACTCAAAAACACAATAATGTGGAGATGTTGACATAAATGTTTACTGTAACACGTTGCCCCCTGGAGATGCTGCTCTGCAACTGCACCCAAACCGAGGCTGAAAAAACGTCACGGTAGTCAGACTTGCAATAATAATTATTAATAATGGTAAATGAACAATTCCCATTCCCCACAGTGCAAGATACAAGACTATTATGAATATGAGTCCTAAGAGATTATATTTATAATTTCTAACACAGTGAATGACATAACTATAGTTAATGTCCCGTGAGGGATTAAACAACAAACAGGGATACAAAAACACCAAAATAATTCAATTAAAAGGAATACATTACAATGAGTCTCAAATATTTGTAATAGTGTCCCATTCATTGACTTTAATGTCACTTGGTCCCCTTAGGTATGATTTAATGCATTATCTGGGAGTTGTGTGTCCCGTTAGTTACTACAAGAATGGTTATTTGTCGTTAAATATTAAAATAAAAATGATTTAATTGATTGTTTGCATTTAGTGTCCCTTAAAGTGCCACTCTGCCATATACACACACACATTTTATACTTTATTAATCCCAGAGCAAGATTTGGGGCATCCACCTGGATGAGGCAGCCACAGTGATAATCACTGTTCCACTGAGCAGCCCCCAAAAATCAAGTTTTTTTTCTGCTGTTAACAAGTCTGTAATATGGTTTTTTCTACTTTCAAGACATATCAAGAGCAAAATCAGTCCAAACTCTCACGTCTGTGTTTATCTCCTGTGAATTTCCAGTTAAGCAATGCCCCCCCCCCCAAAAAAAAAATTTTTTTTGGACAGAACATTTCTAGCTACGTGAGTGAGTGAGTGAGTGAGTGTTCTTGTTTAGTGCCATGTCAGCACCTATGGCTATTTCATGGCAAAATTAGAACTAACAAGAAAATTGAGTTAAAAATTATACAGAGACAGGATGATAAATGAAAGAATAAATAAACAGAGTGAGATAGATATGTAGATACAATAAAACAAGATGCTTCAGAGGCACATGTGCTAAAAACCCTAAAATTTTCTTTGGTGGTGCCTTATTAAAATATCCTTCAGTGACTTTTGAGTATAAAAACATTGTTTTGTTGTCATGAGAGAAGGACAGTCAAGTAAAATGTGCTTTATTGATAAAAAACCTCCACAAAACTGACAAGATGGTGGGGCTTCACCTTTTTTTTTTTTTTTTTTTTTTTTTTTTTTTTAAAGCTGTGCATAAGCCTTGGTGGCCAATACGGCATCTAGTGTACACTACCTCATCATGTCAGTTTTGAAAGTGATGCAAGTGTCTATGGCTTATGGATGCAAGTGATGCAAGTGTCTATGGCTTATGGCTTATGGCAGGTTTAATATCATGCAGTTTAGTTGCAGTGCATGTGTCCCATTCAGTCTGCCACTTCTTTAAAACATAGGAGGTTATTAGAGGCCTGAGGTCTGAGGCTGGGATCGGGCATTGAGTGACTTCTTGGGTAAGGGCTCTCTTGGCATCATTGTCTGCCTGCTCGTTACCTGACAGGCCAACATGGCTGGGGATCCAACAGAAGATGATATTGAAATTATGTTTCTGTAAAAAACCTAGTTTCTCTAAAATCTGGACAATAATGGGGTGATCAGTCTTTAAAAACCCAAGTGCCTGAAGACAGAATCTGGATTCAGTAAAAATCAAGGAGCTCTGTTGTTTGGTTCTCTCAATGTGTTCCAATGCTAGAAGCAAAGCACGAGCCTCTGCTGTAAAAATTGAACATTGTTTGGGAATCCACAAACCATGCTGATTGTGCCAAGTGACAACTGCAGCAGAGACTGAGCCAGCTACTTTGGATCCATCCGAGTATATGGAAATATGGTGAGGAAAACGGCATTTCATGTATGAGATCTGCTGCTGGTACACATTTGGGTGTGTGTCTTTCTTTTTGTTTTGGCTCAGATCCAGAATGATATTGGGTTTCCTCAAACTCCATGGTGGAATGGGACAAAACTGTGTCTGTGTTACGTTGCTCATATCAGGGTTTAATTTAACCAGGTGAGGCTCTATACAGAGTCCAAAAGGAGTGATGCTCTTAGGTCTGACCTTATACATCTGCAAAAATCGAGGGTGAAAAACTGCAGAGTAGGCTGGATTTCTATGGTCAGCTTTAAGTTTAACCATATACTGGAGAGTCAATTTTAGGTGCCTGTTGTGAAGTGAAGGCTCGTTTGCTTCAACATACAAACTTTTAACAGGAGAGGTTCTGAAAGCCCCCAAGGCAAGCCTTAGCCCCTGGTGATGGACAGTTTCCAGCGTTGAGATGCATGTTTTCCTTGCTGATTCATAAACTACTGTATGCTCCTGTACTCTAACCGAGATCTTACAAGTCCTCTATAGAGACACAGCAGTACAGTAGAGTCTGCACCCCATTTAGTTTTTGCCAAAACTTTAATAATATCAAGGGCTTTAAAACATCTGATTCGTAGAAATTTTATATGTGGAATAAAAGACAGCTTATTATTGTTGATGATCCAAGATGGCGCCCACAGCGGTCGACATGGTGCTTCGCTGCGCTCTTTGTTTGTTTTTGTTTGTCAATTGTGTGTCTGCTTGCACTTATACCCGTGAAGAACTTTTAAATATCAGGACTTTGACCCCCACGGACCTCCTCCCAGTTTTTCTAGCCCCTGCCGCCGATCTGGTTTATTGTTTGGCTCGGAAAGTGAGACGGCGGAAGAGAGGAAGACGAGCGGGCGCTCTCGTACGACTTCGCAGGAGAGGCTCGCGAACGGCGCTGCCTGGCATATTTCTGTCCAATACCAACTCTCTCTCTAACAAGGTGGATGAACTGAGACTGCTGATGCGTTTTAAGGACCTCGCCTCCTCAGCTGTCCTCTGCTTTACTGAGACCTGGCTCAGGGAAAATATACCGGACAGCGCGCTGCGCCTCGACGGCTTCCAGCTCTTCCGTGCTGATCGTGACACAGAGCTTTCCGGCAAGACCACAGGAGGCGGAGTCTGCTTCTACATCAACTGCAGCTGGTGCTCTGATGTAACGGTAATTTCCAAACACTGTTCTCCTGCCTTGGAATTTCTTGTTATCAATTGCAAGCCCTTCTATTCCCCGCGGGAGTTTGCTTCTTTCATAATGATCGCTGTGTACGCCCCTCCCGACGCGGACACGCGCGAAGCTCAGCGCGTGCTCGCGGATCACATTCAACACACAGAGCGGAGTTTTCCAGACTCGCTGATTATTGTGGCTGGCGACTTTAATCAGTGCAATCTGAGCCACGATCTCCCCCGCTACAAACAGTTTATTAAATGCCCCACCAGAGGATTAAACACACTGGATCACTGTTACACCACAGTGAAAGACGCATATCGCGCTGTCCCTCGAGCTGCGCTGGGATTATCTGATCACGTGATGGTTCACCTCATTCCCACATACAGACAGAGATTGAAGCTCACTAAACCTGTTGTGAGCACTACGAAGATACGGACCAGTGATGCTGAGGAGAAGCTGGAAACGTGCATGGAAATATCTGACTGGGGCATGCTTAAAGGAGCCACGCATGATCTGGATGAGTACACGGACACTGTGAACTCATATATCCACTTTTGTGAAGAGATCATTCTTCCATCACGCACCAGGGTGAGGTACTCTAATGACAAACCCTGGTTCACAGCTAAGCTCAGACAGATCAGGAAGGAGAAGGAAGCAGCGCTGAAAAGTGGAGACAGGGACTGCTACAGGGAGGTTAAATACCGGTTTAACAGAGAGCTGAAGAGGGCTAAATCTCTATACTCAGAGAGACTCCAGCAGCAGTTCACTGCTAATGATTCGGCTTCCGTGTGGAGAGGACTGAGGCAGATCACCAACTATCGGCCTCAGGCTCCTAAAGGTCAGGATGACAAAGCCCTTTGTCAGAGACTGTCCCAACACTATGCCCGTTTTGACACCTCGTCATCTGTGTCCAACTCCCCCCCCTCCCTCCAGCTCCACAGCCTCCACATTCCCTACTTCATTTAAGGCACCCCCCCCCCCCACCTCCCCCCCTCCCCTTATCATCAGTGAGCAGGATGTGCTCAAACAGTTCTCCAGACTGAACCCGCGCAAGGCCCCCGGCCCAGACGGCGTGTCTCCCTCCACCCTGAGACTCTGTGCGAAACAGCTGGCTCCTGTATTCACAGACATTTTTAACACCTCCCTTAAGTTATGCCACGTGCCATCCTGCCTCAAATCCTCCACCATCATCCCTGTCCCCAAGAAGCCACGGATCACTGGACTTAATGACTACAGACCTGTAGCGCTCACCTCTGTAGTCATGAAGTCCTTTGAGCGCCTGGTCCTGTCCCACCTCAAGTCCATCACCACCCCTCTCCTGGACCCGCTGCAGTTTGCCTACCGAGCCAACAGGTCTGTAGACGATGCAGTCAACCTGGCCCTCCACTCCATCCTGCAGCACCTGGACTCCCCGGGAACCTACGCCAGGATCCTGTTTGTGGACTTCAGCTCCGCATTCAACACCATCCGCCCCGCTCTGCTCCGGGACAAGCTGTCCCTGCTCAACGTGCCTGACTCCCTCTGCAGGTGGATCATCGACTTCCTGACGGACCGGAGGCAGCATGTGCGGCTGGGAAAGACTGTCTCAGACTATACTAGCATCAGCACCGGATCACCCCAGGGCTGTGTACTTTCCCCCCTACTCTTCTCCCTTTACACCAACTCCTGCACCTCCAGCCACCAGTCTGTCAAGTTGATCAAGTTTGCGGACGACACCACCCTCATCGGGCTCATCTCCAACGGCGACGAGTCCGCCTACAGGAGAGAGGTGGCCCAGCTGGCGTCCTGGTGCAGCAATAACAACCTGCAGCTGAACGCTCTGAAGACAGTGGAGATGATTGTAGACTTCAGGAAAGTCACTACTCCTCTGCCCCCCCTCACCCTCTCAGGCTCTCCCATCACCACTGCTGATTCCTTCCGCTTCCTAGGCACTACCATCACCAGGGACCTCAAATGGGAGCTGACCATCAGCTCACTCATCAAAAAAGCCCAGCAGAGGATGTTCTTCCTGCGGCAGCTGAGGAAGCTCAAGCTACCCACCAAGATGTTAGTGCAGTTCTACACAGCCATCATCGAGTCCATCCTCACCACCTCCATAACCGTGTGGTACGCAGGAGCCACTGCCAGGGACAGACTAAGGCTGCAGCGCGTCGTGCGCACTGCTGAGAAGGTGATCGGCTGCAAGCTCCCATCTCTCCAGGATCTGTACATCTCCAGGACCCGGAGGCGTGCTGGCCGGATCATAGCCGATCCCTCACACCCTGGTCACGTACTGTTTGCCCCCCTCCCCTCTGGTAGAAGACTTCGGTCCATCCAGACTAAAACCTCCCGTCACATGAACAGCTTCTTCCCCTCTGCCATTAGACTGCTGAACACTAAGTGACTCTCGTGCACCATGTACAGCAGCTCAACCAGACTCATGTCAATCATCACTGTTTTCTTCCTGCATTACCGACTGCACTATATAGTTCTCCACAGTATCTGCTGCTGGCTAATATATATTTTAACTGTTGACCAGTATCACTTAATCTTATCCTACACTTTATTACATGTATAGTTTATTTCTCTTATCTTATCATGTTTAATGTTGCAGCATTGTACCGAGACAAATTCCTAGTTTGTGTACTACATGAACAATGGCAATAAACCTGATTCTGATTCTGATTCTGATTCTGAGCTTATTATTAAAAAATAAGTCCAAGGAATTTGGTTTCTTTTACCACCTTGACAGCTTCTCCATCTATGAAGCTCAGGGTCGAGGTGAAGAGACCGCAGCAGGCAAAAGTGCATGCACACAGTTTTTGTTTTTGAGAATTTAAAACCATTACTGACTGACCACCTATTAATCTTGTTTATGCACAGCTGTAGTTGCTTTTCGATTGTGCTCATGTCTTTCCCCCTGTAGCAAATAAAGGTCATCTATGTAAAGACTACAAAAGGTATTTGGTCTAAGAGCACCAACTACACTATTAATCTTAATGCTAAAAGGAGTAACCAACAGGATGCTTCCCTGGGGGACTCCCTGTTCTTGTACATGGGACTCTGAAAGGGTAACTCCTACTCAGACTCTGAAGTGTCTATTGGACAAAAAGTTTGAAATGAAAAAGGGCAAATGTCCCCTAAAACCCATGCCATGTAGGTCTCTTAAAATACTGTATTTCCATGTTGTGTCATATGCTTTTTCTAAATCAAAAAATACAGCAACTACATGTTCTTTTCTAATAAAACCATCACATATATAGGCCTCTAATCTGATAAGGTGGTCTAAAGTGCTTTTACCATGTCTGAAGCTACACTGGTAATCAGTTAAAAGGCCTTCAGACTCAAGCACCCACACAAGGCGATCGTTTACCATTCTTTCCATGGTTTTACAGAAGCAACTTGTCAGAGCTATTGGACGGTAGTTGTTGGTATCAGTATGACCTTTCCCGGGTTTTGGAACAGGTATAACTACTGCTTCTTTCCTGCTTTCAGGAATACTGCCTGACTTCCAGATGTTGTTGAAAACCATCAAGAGAATTGGCTAGTGCACTGGGGGGTAAGTGTTTTAAAAACTGATAATGAATTTTATCTGGCCCCACAGCAGTGTCATGAGAGTTCCTTATTGAGAACAAAAGTTCTTCCATAGTGAAATCTTGGTTGTATGGTTCTGAGTTTTCTGAAGAAAAGTTTATTTCTTTTTGTTCTTCTTGTGCTTGTATGATTTGGAACTCAGGACGATAGTTTCCAATAGATGAATTCTTCTCAAACAATTTTGCTAGTTGATTAGCTATTTCATATTTTGTCGTCACCAGATTACCCTGATGATTAATATGCTGTATTTGAAGTCCATTCTCCTTACCCTTCATCTTTCTAATTAAATCCCAAATCTTTTTGGTAGATATGTTGGATGTGAGGCTTGATACAAATTCCCTCCAGCTCTGTCTCTTTGCTTCATTGATGATCCTGCGTGCTTTAGCTCAACAGATTTTAAATCTGGTCAGGTTTTCTGTTGTTGGATGTTTATTGAACACCCTCTCTGCTTTTTTCCTTGCCTCAATGGCCTTTTTGCAGTCATCATTGAACCATGGGTTGGACCTTCGATGTGGCTTTGCTGATGTTTCTGGGACAGTCTTATCTGCAATTGTAATTAAGGTTCGAGCAAAGCTCTGAACAGACTGACAGTGTGGTTGAGGTTTTTGGCTGAATTTCTCTTTGCACAGAGAAACAAAGGAAGACCAGTTTGCTTTTTTGAGTTGCCATTGCAGAGTTCTTGATTGCACATCCACTTCTGTAGACATCAATATTAGTGGAAAGTGGTCACTTCCACAAAGATCATCCATGACCCGCCACGAGAATTCCAGCACTAGTTCAAGATCACATATACATAGGTCAATTGCAGTATAGGTCCCATGTCCTGGGTGGAGGTATGTGTGAGACCCATCATTCCAAAGACATAGATCATTTTTAGCAATAAAATCCCCCAGTATCTTGCCTTTTGCATTTGAGCAAATTCCTCCCCACAGAGGATTATGACCATTTATATCACCCATAAGGATGTATGGGGATGGCAACTGATTATGAAGGTCATCAAGATTTTCCAGTGTCACAATCATATCTGGTGGTATATAGACAGAGCATAAGGTTATTGCTTTATGCAAAGTTAGACAAACTGCCACTGCTTGTAAGTTGGAGACTAAAGCCAAGTGGCTGTGAATTAGGTCATTCCTTACTAAAACTGTTGAACCACCAGATGGACGATGCACATTTGGACCATATGTATTATACATAGTATAATGTTTCAGAGACATGGGGTTGGTTGATAGCAGAAGAGTTTCTTGAAGGCAAAAAGCAAGGGGATTAAAACTAACAGCTAAACGCTGCACTTCAGAGAAATTGGCCTTAAAGCCACGACAGTTCCACTGGATAATGTGGCTACCCACCATTAGGTAGGTACTGTAAAACAAAAGCACGGTCCTTATGTTTGCTTTTCGGGGAGGGGCTGCAACTACGGCAAGTCGATGTCGATGGCAAGTCCATGGAATGGATTCCCATTCTTTTGCAATTTATTTTCTTGGCTTGATTTTACCTGAGTAGAGGAGCTGGATTTTTTCTTTTCTTTTGATGATTGGTTTTGTTCTGCGGACTTGCTTAGACTTTGACTTAAGGGTTGACTTATTGCAGTCAGGCTTTGAGTGCTCGTTTTACTTTTAACTGGGACTTCGGAATACTACTTAATAATGAGAGCTTATCTTTAGTTAACCAGGTCAGATCTGTCTGGCACTCAGCAGGCTGCATCTTAGGTTTCACAACAGAGGAGAAAGTCTGCTGGAATTTGTACTTTGGGAAACCTTCTACCAGTTTACGTGCCTCAGGGTAACTAATTTTCTTAGTACATTTGACAGTTTGAATTTCTTTTTCCTTGATCCAACAAGGGCATTCCTTTGATGATGATGCATGATTGCCTAAAAGGTTACTACATTTGGGAGGTGTTGTGCAGGCCAGCCCATGCCTTTTCTCTCCACATTTGCAGCAGACTGGTTTATTCCTACATCCTGCGGAGCCATGACCAAACTTCTGGCAGTTAAAACATCTCAACGGATTTGGAATAAAGGTATCAACAGTAACACTCAGATATCCTATTTGGATTCTTTCTGGGGGTTGATGCCAGTTGAACATCAGAATGTAAGTGCCAGTTTTTACTGTTCGGTCATCTTTTTTAATGGTTAACCTCTTCACATGTGTTATTCCTTGTTGTTGCAGTTCTGAGGCTATTTCATCCTCTTCCATATCGTGAGGTTCTCTAGTACGAATTACTCCTTTGCAGCTGTTTAGAGAAGGGTGAGGAAAAGCGTTCATTGGAACACCAGCCAGCACATTACACCGCAACAAATTTTCAGAATGGGATTTCTGAAAATTCTCCTCTCCAGGTACTGGAGAGGAGAGTCCGGCCGTTGGTCGAACCTCGGATTCAGGAGGAGCAATGTGGTTTTCGTCCTGGCCGTGGCACATCGGACCAGCTCTTTACCCTCTCGAGAATTCTTGAAGGTTCGTGGGAGTTTGCCCAACCAGTTTACATGTGTTTTGTGGACTTGGAGAAGGCATTTGACCGCGTCCCTCGTGGATTTTTGTGGGGGGTGCTTCGGGAGTATGGGGTATCGGGCTTGTTGTTACGAGCTATTCGGTCTCTGTACGACCGTTGTGAGAGTTTGGTTCGTATTGCCAACACTCGGTCGGAGTCATTCCCAGTGAGAGTTGGACTCCGCCGGGGCTGCCCTTTGTCACCGATCCTGTTCATAATTTTTATGGACAGGATTTCTAGGCGCAGCCAGGGAATGGAGGGTGTCATGCTTGGTTACCACAGGATCTCATCTCTGTTGTTTGCAGATGATGGCGTCCTGTTGGCTTCATCCAGCAATGACCTACAGCTCTTGCTGGGACGGTTTGCCGCTGAGTGTGAAGCGGCTGGGATGAGAATCAGCACCTCCAAGTCTGAGTCCATGGTCTTCAGCCGGGAAAAGGTGGATTGTCCTCTCCGGGTTGGGGACAGGCTCCTGCCCCAAGTGGAGGAGTTTAAGTATCTTGGGGTCTTGTTCACGAGTGAGGAGAAAATGGAGCGAGAGATCGACAGACGGATTGGAGCAGCATCTCCAGTGATGCGGACGTTGTACCGGTCTGTTGTGGTGAAGAGGGAGCTTAGTTCTAAGGCAAAGCTGTCGATTTACCAGTAAATCTACGTTCCTACTCTCACCTATGGTCACGAGCTTTGGGTAATGACCGAAAGAACGAGATCGCGGATACAAGCGGCTAAAATGAGCTTTCTCCGTAGGATTGCTGGACTCACCCTCAGAGATAGGGTGAGGAGCTCAGTCATCCGGGAGAGGCTCAGAGTAGAACCGCTGCTCCTCCACATTGAAAGGAGTCAGTTGAGGTGGTATGGGCATCTGATTAGGATGCCTCCTGGACGCCTCCCACTTAAGGTGTTTCAGGCACGTCCCACTGGGAGGAGACCCCGGGGCAGACCCAGGACTCGGTGGAGAGACTATGTCTCTCAGCTGGTCTGGGAACGCCTTGGTATCCCCTCTGAAGAGCTGGAGCAGGTGGCTGGGGAGAGGGAAGTCTGGGCTTCTCTGCTTGAACTGCTGCCGCCGCGACCCGGACCTCCGGAAAAGCGGTAGAAGATGGATGGATGGATTTCTTTAAGCATTCCACCAAAATTTGTCCAGACTTCAGTTTTTTAACATCCTTAACTGAACCTGCAATACCTGAAATTCCTTTCTGTACAGCAAAAGGGGACAGCCTAGAAAGAGGCAAATCTGAAGAGAGCGGCTCTAAAACAATAAGCCTCGGCCAATTATTACCATTTGAAAGAGCCATGCTGCTAATTCCTGGGTCATCCACATCATCTTCCAACATTCGTTTTTTAGGGGTTTGTTTAGTAGCCATATTTTATAAAGTATGATTCATCATCCCTGCTCCCCACCCGCCTCGGATCCCTACAAGGGGATGCACAGAGCCACAGACTTCCTGCAGGTTATGCACCAGGGATACAGGGATGGTATACTTGAGCAATAAAGCACAAAAGTGCAAATTAATCGATTGACCCTCCGACATAGGCTTCTGGGATTAGGAGATGTTATACTGACAAAAGACATCCCAGAGTAGACCTTGACAAGCCGATTGATTGGACCGGGCCCTTCCAACCTCCTGTCTAAGTGAAGTAGGAGCCAAAGCAAGACACATTCTTCAAGAACCAGGATCTCTTCCTCCACTGACATGGGTCGCAACTCACGGCAAACAAGTTGCCCTATTTGTCACCTCATATGATCAGCAAGAGGGTGCTCGAAACCACTTTAACCCTGGATCCCCTAAGGGGATTAAAGCAGCTTGATGTTCCTGTGACTACAGTTGCACATATTATTCAGAAATTTATAGATCCACGGGACTGTAGCCAACCTCCCTGGACGTGGCCGCAGGAGGAGATGGATAATACTTATGGTAACAAAAGAGTCCACAACAACCTCTAAACACATTCAAGGTGAACTCCAAGGTCAAGGTACATCAGTGTCAGATCGCACCATCCGTCATTGTTTGAGCCAAACTGAACTTCATGGGAGACGACCAAGGAGGACACCACTGTTGAAAACAAATCATAAAAAAGCCAGACTGGAATTTGCCAAACTGCATGTTGACAAGCCACAAAGCTTCTGGGAGAATGTCCTATGGACAGACGAGACAAAACTGCAACTTTTTGGCAAGGCAAATCAGCGCTATGTTCACAGATGCAAAAATGAAGCATACCAAGAAAAGAACACTGTCCCTACTGTGAAACATGGAGGAGATTCTGTTATGTTCTGGGGCTGCTTTGCTGCATCTGGCACAGGGTGTCTTCAATCTGTGCAGGGTACAATGAAATCTCAAGACTATCAAGGTATTCTAGAGAGAAATGTGCTGCCCAGTGTCAGACAGCTTGGTCTCAGTCGCAGGTCATGGGTCTTGCAACAGGATAATGACCCAAAACACACAGCTAAAAACATTCAAGAATGGCTAAAAGCGAAACATTGGACTATTCTAAAGTGGCCTTCTATGAGCCCTGATCTAAATCCTATTGAAGATCTGTGGAAGGAGCTGAAACATGCCATCTGGAGAAGGCACCCTTCAAACCTGAGACAAATGGAGCAGTTTGCTCATGAGGAGTGGGCCAAAATACCTGCTGAGAGGTGCAGAAGTCTCATTGACAGTTACAGAAATTGTTTGATTGCAGTGATTGCCTCAAAAGGTTGTGCAACAAAATATTTAGTTAAGGGTACCATCATTTTTGTCCAGGCCTGTTTCATGAGTTTGTTTTTTGAAATAATTCTGTTGAACCACAATTCAAAAGCATTGTCTGATTTTCATTGGTTAATTTTCATAGACTTTTTATTTATTACCACTTTTGTCAGATTCAAGTTATTTCTGTGACCATTGTGGGTTTTTCTTTCATTAATAGAGGGGTACCAACAATTTTGTCCACGGCTGTATATCTGTTTCAGTTGTATCCAGTAGACAGAGGAAGGAAGACAAGGAGATTTGGTGGTGGAATGAGGAGAGCCAGGAAAATATTCAAAGGAAGAGGTTAGCAAAGAAAAAGTGGGATAGTCAGGGAAATGAAGAAAGTAAACAAGAGTATTTGGAATCTAGGCACATGGCAAAGAGTGACGTGGAAAAGGAAAAGGCATACTATAGTGAGTTGTATGACAGGCTGGACACTAAGGAAGGAGAAAAGGAGATGTATTGATTGGCTAGACAGAGAGATTGAGCTGGAAAGGATGTACAGCAGGTTAGGTTGATTAAGGACAGAAATGGTAATGTACTAACAAATGACAAGTGTGTTGAGAAGGTGGAGGGAGTGCTTTGAAGAGCTGATAAAGAAAATGAGAGATAGAGGAGGATGGTGAACAAGGAAGTCCCAAGGATTAGCAAGGCAGAAGTGAGGGCAGCTTTGATGAGGGCCAAGAATGGCAAGACGGTTGGTCAAGATGACATACCTGTGGAGGTATGGAGATGTTTAGGAGAGATGGCAGTGGACTTTTTAACCAGATTGTTTAACACCATTCTTAGAGAGTGAGAGGATGTCTGAGGAGTGGAGAAGAAGTGTTTTGGTACCAATTTTCAAGAACAAAGGTGATGCTCAAAGCTGTAGTAACTACAGAGGCATAAAGTTGATCAGCCACACGGTGAAGATATGGGAAAGACTTGCTAAAACCAGGTTAAGAGGAGAGGTGACAATCAGTGAGCAGCAGTACGGATTCATGCCAAGAAAGAGTACTACAGATGCAACGTTTGCTCTAAGAGTGTTGCTAGAGAAGTATAGAAGAGGTCAGAAGGAGTTGAACTGTGTCTTTGTGGATCTAGAGAAAGCAGATGATAGGGTGCAAAGACAGGAAGTGTGGTATTGTATGAGAAAGTCAGGAGTGGCAGAGAAGTATGTGAGGGTGGTGCAGGACATGTATGAGGGCAGCAAGACAGTAGTGAGGTGCGCTGTAGGATTGACAGATGGATTCAAGGTGGGGGTGGGGTTACATCAGGGATCAGCTCTGAGCTCCTTCTTATTTGCTATGGGACAGATGAGGTCAGGCAAGAGTCTCTGTGGACCATCATGGTTGCAGACGACATTGTGATCTGTAGTGAGAGTAAGGAGCAGGTGGAAGAGAACCTGGAGAAGTGGCAGTATGCTCTGGAGAGAAGAGCAATGAAAGTCAGTAGAAGCAAGACAGAATACATGAGTATGAAAAAGTGTTTGCCCCCTTCCTGATTTCTCATTTTTTTGTATGTTTGTCACACTTAAACATTTCAGATCATCAAACAAATTTAAACATTAGACAAAGATAACGCAAGTAAACACAAAATGCAGCTTTTAAATGAAGGTGTTTATTATTAAGGGGAAAAAAATCCAAACCTGAATGGCCCTGTGTGAAAAACTGATTGCCCCCAAAACCTAATAACTGGTTGGGCCATCCTTAGCAGCAACAACTGCAATCAAGCGTTTGCGATAACTGGAAATGAGTCTTTTACAGCGCTGTGGAGGAATTTTGGCTCACTCATCTTTGCAGAATTGTTGTAATTCAGCCACATTGGAGGGTTTTCCAGCATGAACCGCCTTTTTAAGGTCATGCCACAGCATCTTATTCGGATTCAGGTGAAGACTTTGACTAGGCCAGATGAGGTCACTCCAAAGTCTTCATTTTGTTTTCTTACGCCACTCAGAGGTGGACTTGCCGGTGCGTTTTGGATCATTGTCCTGCTGCAGAACACAAGTGTGCTTCAGCTTGAGGTCACAAACAGATTTTTTTTTTTGTTACTTATTTGTACCCGTAGGTAGATTTGGTTTGCAGTCTGGTGACAAGCCACCGGCTGCCGGTCGCTGCGTGCGCGAGCACCCTAAACCTACATGTTTTTGGTATGCGGGAGGAAACCGGAGAAATCCCGGAGTAAACCCACGCAACACGGGGAGAACATGCAAACTCCACACAGCTCACTGTTGGTCGGGGGCTGGGATCGAACCCACGATCTCATGATCCCCGCAATCCCCCGGCCGAGGGTAAAACTGTGCTGCCACAGTGCTAAACCACTGCGCCACCGTGCACCGTCCAGATGGCTGGACGTTCTCCTTCAGGATTTTTTGGTAGACAGCAGAATTCATAATTCCATTTACCACAGCAAGTCTTCCAGGAGCCCCAGACCATCACACTACCACCACCATATTTTACTGTTGGTATGATGTTCTTTTTCGGAAATGCTGTGTTACTTTTACGGGATAAATGGGACACACACCTTCCAAAAAGTTCAACTTTTGTCTCATCAGTCCACAGAATATTTTCTGAGAAGTCTTGGGGATCATCAAGATGTTTTATGGCAAAAGTGAGATGAGCCTTTTATGTTCCATTTGCTCAGCAGTGGTTTTCGTCTTGGAACTCTACCATGCAGGCCATTTTTTCCCAGTCTCTTTTTTTTATGGTGGAGTCATGAACACTGACCTTAACTGAGGCAAGTGAGGCCTGCAGTTCTTTGGATGTTGTTGTGGGGTCTTTAGTGACCTCTTGGATGAGTCGTTGCTGTGCTCTTGGGGTAATTTTGGTCAGCTGGCCACTCCTGGGAAGGTTCACCACTGCACCTCACCACTGTCTCGCTGTCCTCATACATGTCCTGCACCAAGTAAGGGTCAATGGTACATTGTCTGACCTAAAGTGCTCTTCTACTGGCTCTCCTCAGGGGTGTGTGTTGTCACCACTGCGCTTCATCCTGTACACAAACATGTGTCGGAGCAGACATGACAACAGACACATTATAAAGTATGCTGATGATTCAGTTGTTGTCAGTCTCCTCCAGGATGGTGAGAGTGGCCACGGCCCAGTAGTTGATGATTTTGTTCACTGGTGTGAGGATTCCTACCTGCAGCTGAATACGACAAAAACTAAAGATATGATTATTGACTTTAGGAGGAAAACTCCCAGGCACAAAGTCACCATACTAAAAGGCCAGACCATTGAATGTGTACAATCCTACAAATATCTTGAGACGATTATTGATAGTAATTTAAACTTTGAAGAGAACTGTGAAAGGGTGTGCAAAAAGGGTCAGCAACATTTGCATTGTTTGAGGAAACTTGCACGCTTCCAAACTGACCGAACCATAATGACAATGTTTTATCGGGCTTTTATTGAATCTGTTTCATCCTTTTCTTTAGTGTCATGGTTTGGTCAGATAAAACTGAAACAGAGGAAATCCTTGGATCAGGTAGTTAGATGGTCCAGTCGTTTGCTTGGTGAGTCACAGCTGA
Source organism: Pholidichthys leucotaenia (assembly GCA_020510985.1). Lineage (NCBI taxonomy): Eukaryota > Metazoa > Chordata > Actinopteri > Cichliformes > Pholidichthyidae > Pholidichthys > Pholidichthys leucotaenia. Next base: position 423,297,770 of record CM035842.1, on the reverse strand, counting down.
GCCTGACATCCCTGTACACCAGACAAGTACAGAGGATGGCCGACTCGATTTTAAATGATGACTCCCACCCTTTGCACTGCCACTTTCAGCTTCTTCCCTCAAGACGGAGGTTTGCTGTCCCAAAAAGTAAAACCCAGCGCTACAAAAACAGCTTTGTTCCTGCTGCTGTCAAAGAGTTGAACAAGTTGTAACAATATATTGCACATAATTTAGTTACCTATTTATTAACTCCATTTTATACCTTATTTTTGTAGGATTTTTATTTGGGTTCTAAATCTTTTATTGGGTTTTAGACCTTTGAGTTTTTAACCTCTTTGACTAGTCTTTAACTTTCTAATATGACCCTTCCCTCTTATCTCTGGTTTTACTCTCATCTCTTTGTCTTTATATCCTGATTGATGGAGCCTTGAGTATTTTTATCATGTTTATAGTCAGCTTCATGTGTGCCTGTGTTTGTGTTTATGTTGAATGTAATTGTGGCTTGTAAATATGGATGTCACCAGACTGCAAAACAAATCTACCTACGGGTACAAATAAAGTAGCCTGAACCTGAACCTGCTCCATGTTTTCGCCATTTGTGGACAACGGCTCTCACTGTGGTTCATTGGCATCCCAAAGCTTTAGAAATGGCTTTATAACCCAGATCCACAAAAGATGCCATCGCTGCTGCTCTCCATCCAGCCTTCACCCACCTGGACTCAAAAAACTCCTATGTGCGAATGCTGTTCTTGGACTTCAGTTCAGCATTCAACACAATCATCCCCCAGCACCTGATACAAAAACTCAAACACTTGGGACTCAAAACCTCTCTCTGTAACTGGGTGCTGGACTTTCTCACAGGGAGGCCACAGAACGTGCTGGTTGGCAGCAACACCTCCAAGACAATCACACTGAGCACAGGGGCCCCACAGGGGTGTGTGCTCAGCCTGCTGCTCTTCACCCCTGCTGACCCATGACTGCGCACCAGCCTACAACACCAACCACATCATCTAGTTTGCGGACGACACAACAGTAGTGGGCCTCATCAGTGTTTCCTCTCGCTGAAAGACCCTGGCGCTGTGGCAACATATTTTTCCGGGCGGGGGGCAGTAAACATATGACACGACTGTTACCGGAATATGTTAATTTTATACAATTTATTTCTTTTTTTAAATTAGTAATTATTTTAATCAGTAACTTTGCATATAGACCTTACCATTTGAAGTACTGTACAACCGAGGCTTGACTACTGGAATATTGGGCCAGTTGGGATCCCACCCAGACGTCCTGTGTTTAGACTTTTTACTGGTGTCATCCTTCTCTCCTTCCTCTGCTCTCACCTCTCCTGAACCCTCTGCCTGAACACTTTCCTCTCTTTGGCTCCTCTCTTCTGTCTCATCTTGCCCTCTCTGAGCCCTGTCTAATTCAGGTTCTCTCTCTGTCTATGGTGGTATACAAACAGGTTAGTTAGAAAATATCAAGAGTCCTGTTTTGTCCTGCAGGATTTTTTTTGTCATGGTTTACATAAATGACGAAAATACGTGCATTTTTTTGTATTTTTATTCTAGTGTTTCTTTTTTCCATTGAGAGAGTAGGGAAGGGGAAAAAAAACAACCATTCATAATAGTAATGTACTCATGCATACTTAAATTATATGATCAGGCTGGTATAGTAACCAGAAGTTTTACTCATGTAAAAGCAGTACTTTGAAATTCCATCCATCCATCTTCTACCGCTTTTCCGGAGGTCCGGGTCGCGGAGGCAGCAGTTCAAGCAGAGAAGCCCAGACTTCCCTCTCCCCAGCCACCTGCTCCAGCTCTTCAGAGGGGATACCAAGGCGTTCCCAGACTAGCTGGGAGACATAGTCTCTCCACCGAGTCCTGGGTCTGCCCCGGGGTCTCCTCCCAGTGGGACGTGCCTGAAACACCTCAAGTGGGAGGCGTCCAGGAGGCATCCTAATCAGATGCCCATACCACCTCAACTGACTCCTTTCAATGTGGAGGAGCAGCGGTTCTACTCTGAGCCTCTCCCGGATGACTGAGCTCCTCACCCTATCTCTGAGGGTGAGTCCAGCAATCCTACGGAGAAAGCTCATTTCAGCCGCTTGTATCCGCGATCTCGTTCTTTCGGTCATTACCCAAAGCTCGTGACCATAGGTGAGAGTAGGAACGTAGATTGACTGGTAAATCGACAGCTTTGCCTTAGAACTAAGCTCCCTCTTCACCACAACAGACCGGTACAACGTCCGCATCACTGCAGATGCTGCTCCAATCCGTCTGTCGATCTCTCGCTCCATTTTCCCCTCACTCGTGAACAAGACCCCAAGATACTTAAACTCCTCCACTTGGGGCAGGAGCCTGTCCCCAACCCGGAGAGGACAATCCACCTTTTTCCGGCTGAGGACCATGGACTCGGACTTGGAGGTGCTGATTCTCATCCCAGCCGCTTCACACTCAGCGGCAAACCGTCCCAGCAAGAGCTGTAGGTCATTGCTGGATGAAGCCAACAGGACAACATCATCTGCAAACAACAGAGATGAGATCCTGTGGTCACCAAGCATGACACCCTCCATTCCCTGGCTGCGCCTAGAAATCCTGTCCATAAAAATTATGAACAGGACCGGTGACAAAGGGCAGCCCTGGCGGAGTCCAACTCTCACTGGGAATGACTCCGACCGAGTGTTGGCAATGCGAACTAAACTCTCACAACGGTCGTACAGAGACCGAATAGCTCGTAACAACAAGCCCGATACCCCATACTCCCGAAGCACCCCCCACAAAAATCCACGAGGGACGCGGTCAAATGCCTTCTCCAAGTCCACAAAACACATGTAAACTGGTTGGGCAAACTCCCACGAACCCTCAAGAATTCTCGAGAGGGTAAAGAGCTGGTCCGATGTGCCACGGCCAGGACGAAAACCACATTGCTCCTCCTGAATCCGAGGTTCGACCAACGGCCGGACTCTCCTCTCCAGTACCTTGGCATAGACCTTCCCAGGGAGGCTGAGGAGTGTGATCCCTCTAAAGTTGGAGCACACCCTCCGGTCCCCTTTTTTGAAGAGAGGAACCACCACCCCGGTTTGCCATGCCAAAGGCACTGCCCCCGACCTCCACGCAATGTTGCAGAGGCGTGTCAACCATGACAACCCAACAACATCCAGGGCCTTGAGGTACTCGGGGCGAATCTCGTCCACCCCCGGGGCCCGGCCACCAAGGAGATTTTTAACCACCTTGGCGACCTCAGCCCCTGTGATAGGCGAGTCATCCCCCTCGTCCCCAAACCCTGCTTCCTCTGTGGAAGGCGTATCAGTGGGATTGAGGAGATCCTCGAAGTATTCCTTCCACCGCCCGACGATATCCCCAGTTGAAGTCAACAGTGTCCCATCCGCACCATACACAGTGTGGACGGGGAGCTGCTTTCCCCTCCTGAGCCGCCGAACAGTTTGCCAGAATCTCTTTGAAGCCGACCGAAAGTCTTGTTCCATGGCCTCACCGAACTCCTCCCATACCCGGGTTTTTGCTTCAGCAACCACCCGAGCTGCACTCCGCTTGGCCTGCCGGTACACCTCAGCTGCTTCGGGAGTCCCACAAGCCAACCAAGCTTGATAGGACTCCTTCTTCAGCTTAATGGCCCCCCTCACCACTGGTGTCCACCACTTGGTTCGGGGGTTGCCACCACGAGATGCACCGACCACCTTGCGGCCGCAGCTCTGGGCTGCCGCTTCAACAACAGAGGTGGAGAACATGGCCCATTCAGACTCCATGTCTCCAGACTCCCTCGGAATGTGGTTGAAGTTCTTCCGGAGGTGGGAGTTGAAGACCTCCCGGACAGGGGCCTCAGCCAGACGCTCCCAGCACACCCTCACTATACGTTTGGGTCTACCAGGTCTGAATGGCTTCCTCCCCTGCCATCGGATCCAACTCACCACCAGGTGGTGATCAGTTGACAGCTCTGCACCTCTCTTTACTCGGGTGTCCAAGACATACGGTCGCAGGTCTGATGATACGATAACAAAATCGATCATCGACCTGCGGCCTAGGGTGTCCTGGTGCCAGGTGCACATATGGACACCCTTATGCTTGAACATGGTGTTCGTTATAGACAGACTGTGGTTAGCACAGAAGTCCAATAACTGAACACCACTCGGGTTCAGATCGGGCAGGCCGTTCCTCCCAATCACCCCCCTCCAGGTTTCACTGTCGTTGCCCACGTGCGCATTGAAGTCCCCCAGTAGGACAATGGAGTCTCCAGGAGGAGCACCCTCCAGCACCCCAGTCACAGACTCCAAAAAGGGTGGGTACTCTGAAACATCATTTGGTGCATAGGCACAAATGATGGTCAGGACCCGTTTCCCAACCCGAAGGCGCAGGGAAGCAACCCTTTCGTCCACCGGGGAAAACTCCAATATAGAGGCAGCAAGGTGGGGCGATACAAGAATACCTACCCCTGCTCGTCGCCTCTCGCCCGGGGCAACTCCAGAAAAGGCCAAGCTCCAGCCCCTCTCCAGGAGACTGGTTCCGGAACCGGAGCTGTGTGTTGAGGTGAGGCCGACTATATCTAGCCGGTATCGCTCAATCTCGTACACCAGCTCAGGCTCCTTCCCCACCAGAGAGGTGACATTCCACGTACCAAAAGCCAGTTTAGAAAGCTTGGGATCAGTCCGCCAAGGTCTCCGCCTTTGACTGCCACCTAATCCACATAGCACCGGACTTCCATGATCCCTCCTGCAGGTGGTGAACCTACTGGAGGGCGGACCCATGTAACTCCTTCGGGCTGAGCCCAGCCGGGTCCCATGGGTGGAAACCCGGCCACCAGACGCTAGCCTTCGAGCCCCTCCCCCAGGCCTGGCTCCAGGGTGGGGCCCCGGTAACCCCATACCGGGCGGGGTACACTGAATCCTTGATATACAATTTATCATGAGAGTCTGTTGGATCGTTCTTCGTCTGGCCCTTCACCCAGGACCAGTTTGTCTTGGGAGACCCTATCAGAGGCAAATTGCCCCGGACAACATAGCTCCTGGGATCACTGGGGCACGCAAACCCCCCCACCACGATAAGGTGACGATCCATGAGGGGGATCGTTACTTTGAAATTAATAATTAAAAGTAGACAACCAAAAATTTCTAGTAGAACTAAAGGTACAAAGAGCACCCACTTAAAAACTTGAGCAATGACTTCAGTCTTGAAGGTTTGAGGTTTTTCTCAAAAATTTACAACAATTTTCTTATAGTTTTCTACTTTTCTCTGTAAATTTATCTAAATTTGAAACCACTTTCCTCAAATTTGTAATTTTCTCTTGTAAAATTGACTTTTCTTGTACATTTGAAACTATATTATAAATATGTGGGTTATTTTATGGCTTATTTTTGTCAGTTTTTTTTTTTTAAATAAAGTTCTTCTTCTTTTAGATTTGACTGGCGGTTGGCAACCAGCTTACAGGTGCATTACTGCCACGTACTTCACTCTATATCATCACTCTATATATGCTGGCCGTGGCAACTGTTTTTTAAATAAATTTGAAACAGACTGGTAATTTTTTTTTTTTTTACTTTTTCCTTATAACAATTTACATTTTTGACCATAACTTTGCAGTCAAAATGGAACAATAATTTAATTTTGATTACAAAGAAAAAATATTAATAAAATTGTATTTAATGAAATAAGTTAACTTAAATGACCAAGGATGCCGTTATTTCTGTTATAATATTTCTATATATTTATATATTTTTTAGAAATCTCCTCACCACCCACACAGTAGGAAAAACCTCCCTTATTGTGAAATCCAAATGTTGGCACCTGTAGTTTGTCTGAAGGCTGCTGACAGATTAAAGTCACTGACTTGGTGAATTTCGGTCATCTTAACTCGCCAGATACATAATAGGGAACATAACTTAATATTGTAGTCCATCCATCCATCGATCTTCTACTGCTTTTCCGGAGGTCCGGGTCGCGGAGGCAGCAGTTCAAGCAGAGAAGCCCAGACTTCCCTCTCCCCAGCCACCTTCTCCAGCTCTTCAGAGAGGATACCAAGGCGTTCCCAGACCAGCTGGGAGACATAGTCTCTCCACCGAGTCCTGGGTCTGCCCCGGGGTCTCCTCCCAGTGGGGCGTGCCTGAAACACTTCAAATGGGAGGCGTCCACTGTGTTACTTTTACGCTGGGTGTAATGGGACACACACCTTCCAAAAAGTTCAACTTTTGTCTCATCAGTCCACAGAATATTTTCTGAGAAGTCTTGGGGATCATCAAGACGTTTTATGGCAAAAGTGAAATGAGCCTTAGTGGCTGGTGAAATATATCTTCAACAATTCATCAGTCCCCCTTGCCCTTCCCTTCATATGAAGCCGGCTGCATATGAATTTTAACCACATCTCTTCTTCTTCTTCTTCTATTACATTTGATTGGCGGTTGGCAACCAGCTTACAGGTGCATAACCACCACTGACTTGATTATCATGACTCTATATCTTTGCACAAGGAGCTCCCACAAGGAGCCCTGAACAACTCCCCACACGCGAAAAAATCATCCGTCCCTGGACCATGTCCTCGGCGGCATTTGAGCTAAGCAACTCTTCCATTATTGCTCCCGTTTCCAGCGGGTTAAAACCATGATAAATGCCAGTGCTTACATACCTATTCTCATTTTTTTCCGCATTTAAAGTACTTTAATAAACCCATGTTTCTGTCGGACAGTCACGTTAGCGAGACTGTCTGGTGACTACTGGAAAGCTTGCATGGGTGGGGTGCTTCTAAACTCCGCACGGATGACGACCACGGGTGTTGTTCATGTGCACACTTGCGGAAAGTCTTTGCTTCATATATTTTTCTTAAATTCATATCTCCTCATAAGCGCAGAGGTAATTTTTCTGGCGAGGCAGGCTGCCACCCAGAAATGTTACCAGAAGAAACACTGCTCATCACCAACAACGAGGAGGCCAGCTACAGAAATGAGGTGAGCCAACTGGTCTAGTGGTGCAAAGACAATAACCTCTTCCTGAACATGGGAAAAACCAAGGAGATCAGGGTTGACTTCAGGAAGGAACACACACAGCACCCCCCTCTGATCATCGATGGAGCAGCTGTGGAGAGGGTGAGCAGCACCAAGTTCCTGGGGGTGCACATCTCTGAGGACCTCTCCTGGTCCAACAACACCACATCACTGGCCAAGAAGGCTCAAACTCACCTCCATTGCCTCCGCAAACTGAGGGCAGCACGAGTCCCACCCCCCATCATGTGTTCTTTCTACTGGGGCACCATTGAGAGCATCCTCACCAGCTGCATCACGGTGTGGTATGGAAGCTGCACCGCCTCTGCCACCGCTCGCTGCCGGAAGACACTACAACGCACAGTGAAAGCAGCCAGCAAGATCATCGGTGCCCCTCTGCTCCCCCTCTCAGACATCTACCTCACCTGCCTCACCTGCAGAACCATCAGCATCACAAGCGACACCTCCAACCCCTCACACTCCCTCTTCAGCCCCCTGCCCTTGGGGAAAAGGTACTGAAGCCTCCGGGCCCGCTCCACAATACTGCTGAACAACTTTGTTCATCAGGCCATCAGGACCCTGAACTTTGTTCACTTCCTCCCCCCGGACAGTAACACAATCACCCGCACAATAACTACCTCAGCTGTTGGCACAGAAAGACTGGCACACCAACAGTAATACATTGCTGCTGTATGTCTCTGCACTTTAACCACAACCATTCACACAAATGCCACATCTGTCTGTCATTGCAATACTGATCACGTCCAGTCCTATCTGTTACTATCTGCACCTATACTACCGCACTGAACTGCAACTACAGGTATTACATCTCTAGTTTTCTGTAAATTGGATTGTTGGGTTTTATCATTGTTAACTGTTTATCTCTGTTTGCACTATGGGAGGTCTGGGTTTAGCTTGTCGCCATTTGCACTACAGGTTGCATTACTGTACACAGACTGCTGTTGTTTTCTTTTTTCCAGCTGTATTCCTTTTCTTTTTATATTGTGCACACCAATGAAGAGAGAGAGAAACACCATTTCAATTCTCCTGTACGTCCTGCACGTATAGTAGTATTGACAATAAAATCTTTGAATCTTGAAACCTTTTTACAGACTGATAGATCTCAATTACTTTGTTCCTCATTTGTTCCTGAATTTCTCTGGATCGCAGCATGATGTCGAGCTTTTGAGGATCTTTTGGTCTACTTCACTTTGTCAGGTAGGTCCCATTTAAGTGATTTCTTGATTGAGAACAGGTGTGGCAGTAATCAGGCCTGGGTGAGGCTAGAGAAATTGAACTCAGCTTTCCAAAGATATGATAAACCACAGTTAATATATGTTTTAACGGGGAGGATCACTTTTTGACACAGGGCCATGTAGGTTTGGATTTTTTTTACCCTCCCTTAATAATAAACACCTTCATTTAAAAACTGTATTTTGTGTTTACTTGTGTTATCTTTGTCTAATATTTAAATTTGTTTGATGATCTGAAACATTTAAGTGTGACAAACATACAAAAAAAAAAAAGAGAAATCAGGAAGGGGGCAAACACTTTTTCACACCACTGAACATGAGTGTGAATGAGAGGGAAGCACGTGTAATGGTGAAGATGCAAGGAGTAGAGGTAGTGAAGGTAGATGAGTTTAAATACCTGGGGCCAACCATCCAAAGCAATGGAAAATGCACGAGAAGTTAAGCACAGAGTGCAGGCAGGGCTAAGATTTTCACTGGGAGTGACAAGGAGGGACACAATTAGAAACTAGAAAAGCACTCGGAGAGCGCAGACCTCCGCCAAGCGCCACAGTTCCCCCCATACAGTGTTTGTGTGTACGTTGTCAGATTCCTTGACCATGAAAACATCTGAGTAGCAATTGGATTCACAATGATAGGATTAGTGGTTCAGTAGTAAAAGCATTACCTCCTTGGCGGAGGTAATAAACTGAAGTGTTGGTGTTGTGTCCATGTCCTGCATCTGCAAACTCCCAGGCTGGGGGCGTTGCAATTGAATGAATGAATTAATTAATCTTTATTTCGAATAGATTAAGAGTACAGGTTAAAAGAAAGTGAATAATATAACAAAGGGGGTAATAAAATCCAACAAGGTGAAATTAGACAATAGCTCCTCTGATTATACAATTAAACATAAGTTATCCGAAATAAGTGATGGCTGAATCCGCAGCTTATATTGGCCACCCATGTTCCATCCAAGAATTCAAAAGAAAAAAACAAAAGAAGTCATGACACAACTGCGTACAACCCACAGGCCAATGGGTTATGTGAGCGTTTTAGATCACTGAAAGCAGCACTGAGGGCTTCACTGACGGATGCCAATTAGGTAGACGGGTTGGCGTGGGTTTTATTCAAAATTCAAACGTTTATTTCAAACTCAGGGTTCATATTAAATGCAGAACTAAAAGGAGTAGAAAATAAATAAATAAATAAATAAAAGTATATACAGATCAGCAGACAGTCGGCGGTCTTGTAACAACAATAACATACAATATTGGACTCAGTATAAAATGGAACGCCACCACTTCCAAATGCTGGAGTGAAGTGTGAGTGACGAGTTGACAATTGCTGATATAAGATGATTGTTACATGGCAGCAACCTTCTCATCAAACTGTAAACATTCTTACGTATCAACTCGCCAAAAGACGGAATGTTCACAGACACAAACATCTTGCTTGCACTCGACCTTCGTGGTACATCTAATCTTTATCTTTATTGGGGTTGCGCTCCGCGGCCAAAGATGATTTGGAAACTTCCCCGGCAGAGAGCTTCTTTTTGCGGAGCTACTATGGCTGACCGGGGAATTTCTGCCAAATAATCCAGCGGCGGACAGCTGCCCGTCTCAGCTTTTGCAGCGTCGCGCAAACACAGGCACGGTGGCAGGCCCAGCCCACCAGTGTTTTCCGCGTGCTTTTGTGCCTAAAACGTTGAAGAACGCGGAGTTTATGTTGCAGACACGATGACCAGCGCCCTCCATTGCGCCTGCGCACATGTTGAAAATAGCCGTATGTCACAGTGTTAAAGAATGCTTTAAAAAATTCCTGTATCCAGACAGTGATCCGGATCATCCCCAAAATTTAATCAATTCTTCCTTGTACCATTTCCAACAACGCCTGAAAGTTTCATGGAAATCCGTCCAAGACTTTTTGAGTTATCTTGCTAACCAACAGACAAACAGACAGACAGACAGACAGACAAACCCCGGCAAAAACATAACCTCCTCCTGGCCTTTTCGGCCTGGCGGAGGTAATGAGTACATCAGAGGGGCAGCTCAGGTTGAGCGGTTTGGAGACAAAGAGAGGCGAGGCTGAGATGGTTTGCACATGTGCAGAGGAGAGACAGTGCAGATACTGGACAAGGGATAGTGGAGATATTGGACAAAGGATGTTGAAGATGGAGCTGCCAGGCAGGAGGAAAAAAGAAAGACCACGGAGAAGATTCATGGATGCAATGAAGGAGGACATGGAGAGGGCTGGTGTTACAGAGGAAGATGTGGAGGACAGGGTAAGATGGAGGCAGATGATCCACTGTGGAGAGCCCTGAAGGTCGAAAGAAGAAGATCTGTTTCAGTTACAGTGGATATAAAAAGTCTGCACACCCCTGTTCAGATGCCAGGTTTTTGTGATGTAAAAAAGGTCGGCGGCGGCGGCGGCCTCCGTCGGTCTATGATAACCATGGAAGAGAATCCTAAACATCTACTCTGCTGGAACAGCACTGCCTGCGTCTGAACAGGCCGATGTGCACCGGTGTTCTACCTTCCAGCGTTGGGCGTTGGTAGGATTCAAGCCTGGGCAGGGAGATATGGAGGACAAGATGTTGCCCACGCAGCATGTCCCCCCTCTCCACGTCACTGATGAATCCAAAGGAACAGCAGGGCTGCTATAGTTTGGCACCAGCGCCGTCGCAGGAGCTGCCAGAACGATGTTGAGCACAACAGAGAACTGCCTTAGGGGCTCCGACTCCGGATTTTTCCTCAGGGTTGACTCCCGAAGCCTTTCCCGTGACCGGGTGTGCCGCAAGGCAGTGGAGGTTTGAAATCAGGGTTTACCTTCCCCTAGATGGGCTACCTTCCCAGGTTGACGAGCCACCATCTACCCGAAGCATCTGGTTTTAAGGCGCCAGAGATCCGCCCTCGCCCCTTCTCCTATTAGTAAAAGCAGTTCCGCCGGGCTTAGAGACTAAACCACACGGGCAGGCTAGGAGTTGGACTTAGTTGTCAGAGGCTTTTTGAGACGCACGCCATAAGGAGCATTTTATGAGCACTGGGAGCTTAACCCCAGTACCGCTCCTGGCTATGACAACCTTGGAACCTGTAAAAAATGAGACCAAGATAAATCATTTCAAAACATTTTCCACCATTAATGTGAGCAATAACCTGTATAATCCAATTGAAAAACAAACTGAAATCTTTTAAGGGGAAAAATAAAAAACTTACAATAACCTGGATGCATAAATATGTACACCCTTAAACTAATACTTTGTTGCAGCACCTTTGGCTTTTATTACAGCACTCAGTCTTTGTGGGTAGGAGTCGATCAGCGTGAGACATCTTGATGTGGCAATATTTGCCCACTCTTCTTTGCAAAAACACTCCAAATCTGTCAGATTGTGAGGGCATCTCCTGTTCACAGCCCTCTTCAGATCACCCCACAGATGTTTGATCGGATTCAGGTCTGGACTGTGGATGGGCCATTCCAAAACCTTAATCTTCTTCTAGTGAAGCCATTCTTTTGTTGATTTGGATGTGTGCTTTGGGTCATTGTAAAAATGAAGATCCTCTTCATCTTCAGCTTTCTAGCAGAAGTCTGAAGGTTTTGTGCCAACACTGACTGGTATTTGGAACTGTTCATAATTCCTTCCACTTTGACTAAGACCCCAGTTCCAGCTGAAGAAAAACAGCCCCAAAGCATGATGGTGCCAACACCATGCATCACTGTAGGTATGGTGTTCTTTTGGTGATTTTATTTAGCGAATGCAAAGTCCTTAAGCCAAGCAGTTGCCTCCTGGTTTGCTGTATGGAGGGTGTGTAATCCTCCTTCCAGTCTTTGGAGCGGGCAAGCCTCTATGATGTGTTCCATAGTTTGCTCCTCTCCACATGCGCACAGTGGGCTAGGGCTACTGCCCCATCTGTGAAGGCTGGCCAAGCAGGGGCCATGTCCAGTCCTGAAGCGATTGAGTGTAGACCACTGTCTCCTTGGGAGGTTGGTGCCCGGGACCTGTTGGTTGGGGTTTATCACCAGCTGTTTGTTTGGGACCTCCTTGGTCTCCCATTCCTCTTGCCAAGCTGTCTGGATGGTAAAGTCAGCTGGGGGAGGGTTTTTCCAAATCGGCCGTCTGGATGAAAGTCGGGCAGTGGGTGGGGTGTAGATATCTGCATGGATTGGTAAGTGAGGAAAATCTTTAACTTTTTGGAGCATCCTTTGAGTTAATGCTGCTCGCCGGATGTGTGGAGGGGCTATGTTTGACAGTACAGAGAGCCAGGGGAGTGGTGTTGAGCGGATTGTTCCAGTTATAGTTCTCATGGTTGAGTTGAGCTGGGTGTCTACATGGTGTGTGTATGACCTGGACCAGACAGGGGCACAATATTCTGCTACAGAGTATGAAAGGGCCAGTGCTGAGGTGCGCAGGGTGGAGACTGCCGCCCCCCATTTTGCACCAGCGAGCTTGCAGAGCAGGTTGTTTCGTACTTTCACCTTAGCAGCCGTCCCCTTCAGATGTTCCTTGAAGGATAAGGTCCTATCAAGGGTCACTCCAAGATAAGTTGGATTTGGGGCATGCTTAAGCTTGAGTCCGCTCAGGTGGATGTTTAGTTCTCTGGCAGCTTTTGCATTGTGGAGATGAAATACACTGGAGACGGTTTTTGCTGGGCTTGGTTTTAGGCGCCAGATTTTGCAGAACTGGTGATGAGCAGTGTTGTGTTTGCACCAAATATACCTTTTGGAATTAGGGCTGTGCGATATGGCAAAAAATTCATGTCACGATAACGATATATATCATGCTATACATTTTCTGTAAATTCTACAGTTTAGATAATCATATGAAAAGGACCATCTTTTTTTTTTTTTTTACATGTACCATTTTCCCTCATAATTTTGCAGTGTTATAAAATTGTTTTGTAATGTGCACTTGAGACTTGATTCTCATAAATTTCAGGTTTTTCTTCTCAACCATATATGAATAAAAAGTAAATCTCAATAAATTAAATATTTCCTGAGCCAGACGGGAATGGCAAAAAAACAAACAAAAAAACATGTCTAATAAAAATGAGAAAATGACCCATGGCTGCCATCTACAGATATAAATCAGCTGTTAGTTTAAATCAATGAAAATTTAAGTGTGGAGCTAGAGCCTGCAGCCTGCCATTCTGGCCTGATTTCACCTGTTTGCTTCTTAGTAAAAATATTTCTGATTGGTCTTGATCTGAAACTTAAAAACACAAAGGTAATGTAATAAAATACATCAGATGACTTTAACTTTATTCATTAGCACTACTTGACTAATTAAAATGATTAGAAATCAAATAAATTACATTAAGAGCCAACTTGCTCCTCCGACCCATTTTAATGTATTAATTATTTTGTGTGCATGTGCCACCATCATGCATTTCTGGAGCTTTAATAAAAAAAGTTTCAGACAAAACTAAGAAACTCAGCAGTAATTTAAACCAAAATAAACAAAACAAAACAATGGTCTGCTATGGTTTCCACTTAGCACGACTCAGCACCGTCATTTAGCATTTTATAGCTAGACACGGTGTTAACGTTACCTGCTATTAAAACGAGGTTAGCAAACTATCCTCTCAGATGAAGCAGGATGAAAAACAGTCCCACATCCCTGGCAAACAGAAGTAGAAGCTATCTGAACTGGTAGTTTGGAGTTATTATTAGCAACCACCGGACTGAAGCCTAGACACCCACCACATCTGTTCCGCTACGTGCACTGCAGAGGAGAGCTGGGGCGCTGACAAGTAGTGGTGAGGTAGCAGCTTTACTGAATAAACGGGGCTATGTGCATTTTAAATATCATATAAATGACAGACTATTATATGAAACGATACATGTTTTTATATCGTCATCCGATATCATATCGCACAGCTCTATTTGGAATCAAGGCCAAAAGGTTCAACCTTGGTTTCATCGGACCGTAACACATTTTCCCCACACGTGTTTGGGAGATTTCAAATGGCTTGGATGGTTTTCTTCGTAAGATAAGGCTTTCGTCTTTCCACCCTACCCCATAGCCCAGACATATGAAGAAGGCGGGAGATTGTTGTCACATGTACTAAACAGCCAGTACTTGCCAGAAATTCCTCTTGGCAGCCAACCTGACCAGTTTCCTTCTCGTCTTTTCATCAATTTTGGAGGGATGACCAGTTCTTGGTAGTGTCACTGTTGTGCCATATTTTCTCCACTTGATGATGACTGTCTTCACTGTGTTCCATGGTGGATTTAATGCCTTGGAAATTCTTTTGTACCCTTCTCCTGACTGATACCTTTGAACAATGAGATCCTCTGAAGCTTTGGAAGCTCTCTGCGGACCATGGCTTGTGCTGTAAGATGTGACTACAAAAATGTCAGGAAAAGCCTACTAGAACAGGTGAACTTTATTTGGGGTTAATCAGAGGCACTTTAAATGGTGGCAGGTGTGTGCTGACTCCCATTAAGATGAGTTTGAAAGTGATTGGTTAATTCTGAACACAGCCACATCCCCAGTTATAACAGGGTGTGCATATTTATGCAACCAGGCTATTGCAAGTTTTTTATTTTTTCCCTTAAAAGATTTCAGTTTGTTTTTCAACTTAGTTGTGCAGATTATAAGTCACATTAATGGTGGAAAAACTTTTGAAATGATTTATCTTGGTCTCATTTTTTACATCACGAAAACCTGGCATTTGAACAGGGGTGTGTAGACTTTTTTATACCCACTGTATTTACTGATGACTTTTACCAAAATAACTTAATTAACATCATTTATAGTTTAGATAACATATCATACAGTTTTTGTCTGGAGATAAATATGGAGTATCTTCTTCTTCCTGTCTTAGCTGCTCCCTTCAGGGCTCTCCACAGTGGATCATCTGCCTCCATCTCAGCCTCTCCCTGCTTCTTCCTCTGGAACACCAACCCTCCATGTCCTCCTTCACTACATCCACCAATCTTCTCTGCTCTCCCTCTTTTCCTCCTGCCTGCCAGCTCCATCTTCAACATCCTCTGACATTTCTAATCCTGTCCCTCCTAGTCACTCCCAATGACAATCTTAGCATCTATTTATCTATATTGCCTAAATAATTAGTGAGATATGATTTTTGACCCATATCGGCTGCCCTACACATGACATGTAATATTATGATAAACAGGATGTTAACCAGTATTGGTGTTCAGCGTTTTAACCTCACGGTACTGATCTGGCACTTCTTTAGTTGTTGGGGACCTACTGGACTTGTCGCAGGTACTCCTGTGGGTTTCGGGGTGGTCCTGTCAGGTCCAGGTCCTGGTCTCCAGCGGCGCCACAGTCAAAGGGCAGCAGCCGCGGCATCAGCTCCTCCACGTCAGACTTCATCTCCGGACCAAACCTCTCTACACGGTTATTAGGATCTTCTCAGCTTCTTCTCTCAGCCGCCATCTTTCTTCAAACGTTAACGCGGGGTTGTGTCGTAATATTTCTGCGCGGGATGTGTTTCCATGGCAACAAATGCCAGAAAATGTACGACATTTTTGACACAAAAAATTGCTTTTTAATTTAAAAAAATATTAGTTACGATTTTTTTCACTTATGTGACATTTTCCTAAATTGAAAAAAAAAAAAGTGGCACCGGCTTGGTCAAAGTGACGTCATATCTCCGCGACGGATCTTTACGCCATAGAGACGTCGCTATGGCTCTGTTTCCAGCATTTGCTGAAGCAGCGAGTCATAATGAAGTAGATTCATCCAAAGGTAAAATCCTGAATGTTAAACGTGGTTTATTGCAGCAGTTTGTCGCTGTCTTCAGTGTACAGTTAAGAACGGCTGAGTGCCGCTGACGGACGGTGTGCTTCAGCACCACCACACCATTTTATTTTATCATCAAATGCCAGAAGACTTTGTGGGTTTGTTAGTTTTAGAATAATTACAAATGTGCTGAATATTTATGTGAAGTTCTGCTGAAACGCTGTGGTGTAAAACTACTGGGACACATTTACTTCAATAAAAATAAAAGAGGTGCTTCTGAAATATGTTTACTGGTGTTATGCCGAGAATTGCATCCCATCCGAAAAACTATAAAATATAACAGTACAGCCCGGCTTGTAATCACTTGTGCATTTTTAGAAGTACCTATTATACATTTTTAGAAGTAAAAGTTGTTATTAAAGCTTGTAAATTATCTTTAAATTATGTTTATTCTCCAGACGTTTTAGTGTTTCAAAGAGGGTTGAAATCATAGTGATCCAACTAACTCTACGTTTTACAATCTTCAAAGTATAGATTTTGCATTTATACATTGTCAGTAAAAAGGGTAATAATTTTTTCAAAATATATAGTTGTACTGACTTGACTTACACTAAACACTTGCTTGCAACTATGGGGTGCAATTATCGGCACGCAAGCAATTCTCGGCCTAACACCAGCAACATGTTGGTTTCATTTAACAAATTTTATTTCTTTCTTGATCTGCTTACAGTCTAAATAAAATTAAAAGTCCAGGCTAAAATTTTCAGTTTTTTAATGTATGTTTTTCAAATTTCTTTTTTTAATTTTTCAAAGAGATTCCAAGACTTTATTTGTCAATACTGCTATACGTACAGGACATCCAGGAGAAATGAGATGGCGTTTCTCTCTCTCTCTCTTCAGTGGTGTGCACAATATAAAAAAGAAAAGGAATAAGGTTGGAAAAACAACAACAGCAGTCTGTGTACAGTAATGCTAGCATAGTGCAAATGGTGACAAAAGATAGACCCAGACTTCCCATAGTGCAAATAAAGTTAAACAATGAAACCCAACAATCCTATATACAGAAAAGTAGAGCAGTATGTAATAGTTGCAAGTTCAGTGCGGTAGTGTAGGTGCAGACAGAGTGATGATATAGAGTGAAGTACGTGGCGGTAATGCACCTGTAAGCTGGTTGCCAACCGTCAATCAAATGTGAAAGAAGAAGAAGAAGGTGCAGACAGTGACAGCTAGGACTGCCCATGATCAATATTGCAATGGCAGACAGCAGCAGATATGCCATTTGTGCAAATGGTTGCAGTAAACTGCAGAGACATACAGCAGCAGATGTATTACTGTTGGTGTGCAGTCTTTCTGTACCAACAGCTGTGCAGGGGATTGTGTTACAGTCCGGGGGTGGGGTGGGGTGGGGTGGCTGGAAGTGGACAAAGTTCATGGTCCTGATGGCCTGGTGAACAAAGCTGTTTAGCAATCTTGCGGAGCGGGCCCAGAGGCTCTGGTACCTTTTCCCCAAGGACAGGGGGCTGAAGAGGAAGTGTGACGGGTGGGAGGTGTTGCCTGCAATGTTGATGGTTCTGCGGGTGAGGTAGATGTCTGAGAGGGGGGGCAGAGGGCACTGATGATTGCTGGCTGCATTCACTGTGCATTGTAGAGTCTTCCAGCAGGAGGAGGTGCAGCTTTCATACCACACCATGATGCAGCTGGTGAGGATGCTCTCAGTGGTGCCAATTTGTTTTTTGTTTTAAGTTTTCTACATTTCATATCTTATGAATTATTCCTGTCTCCACATTTTTATATTTGTTTGTAATCCTCACTGTTTAGATCAGTCTTCAATTTGTAACCCCATAGAGATTGTGTCTGTCTCCTGTTACCCAAAATATTATAACCTGAGACAAATACAACACAACTTGATAAATACACGTCTTTCTGCAGCTCCTCCTCATCCACCACCCCTCAACTTTGCCCCTGTCTTCTCCCTTAGAGAACCTCTGTCTACTCCCCCTAAAGTCAATAAAAGTACAATGCATAAACATCCCAAAGTGATTAAACAAAATGTTGGTAAAACCCAAATCAAACCTCAAGTCTCTAAATTTAATAATTTGGCCTCTGTTCCTCTTCATAATTTAAAAATTAAATGTGGTTTGTTAAGTATTAGGTCTCTAACTCCCAAGTCTCTACTAGTTCATGATCTATTAATTGATCATCAGATTGATTTAATATCCCTTACAGAGACTTGGCTAGGGCAAGATGATTATGTTGGTGTGAATGAATCAACTCCCTCTGGTTATCTAAACTATCATAATCCCAGAAGTTCTGGTTGTGGAGGTGGAGTAGCGGCAATTTTCCATTCTAAATTACTAGTTAATGTAAAGCAAAAATCATGTTTTAATTCCTTTGAGGGCCTGGTCCTCAGTGTGGGGCATGTTGGCTATCTTGGCTTGAGCCCAGTTTTCTTCGCCATAGTTTACCATCCTCCCTCGGCCTACTCAGAGTTTTTATCCGAATTTGCTGAATTTTTAGCTGATTTAGTGCTGAAATCAGATAGAATAATTATAGTAGGGGATTTTAATATACATGTTGATGTAGATAGTGACTGTCTTAATAAGGCATTCAATTCAATTTTAGACTCAATGGGGTTTTCCCAGAAAGTAGAAAATTCTACCCATTATCTCCACCGCACATTGGACCTTGTTCTGACTTATGGTATAGAAATAGAAAATCTGGTAGTGTCTCCTCATAATCCTGTACTGTCAGACCGTTGTCTGTTAACCTTTGATTTCACTATTTCTGATTATTTGACTCCTAAAGAAAAATATTACTACAGCAGATGTCTTTCAGATGACGTTGTTAGCAAATTTTTGCAGATTGTCTCCTCTATACCATGGGTCAACACAATGGAAATAAAAGATGGAGAGCCTGCTCCTTCCATAACTGATAGCATGGTAGATAGTGTTACAGCCTCTCTGCATCAGACTCTAGATTTGGTGGCCCCTTTAAAAAAGAAAAAGTCTAACCAGAGATTTCTAACCCCTTGGTTTAACACAGAAACTCGTAGTTTAAAACAGAAGACTTGTCAATTAGAAAGAAAATGGACACTCTAAAGGGCTGTTTTGAAACCACCGCCTGGGAGCAGCTCTGCGATCCACATGGTGAGGACATCGATGGCCTCACTCACACCATCACGGACTACATCAGCTTCTGTGTGGACAACACCGTTCCCACCAAGACCATACGGTGTTGCTCAAACAACAAACCCTGGATCAACCCTGAGATAAAAACACTTCTGAGAGAGAAGAAGAGGATCTTCAGGTCGGGGAACAAGGAGATGCTGAAGTCCGTACAGAGGGAGCTGAGGAGGAAGATCAGAGAAGGCAAGGACAGCTTCAGGAAGAAGATGGAGGACAAGCTGCAACACAGCGACATCAGCGGGGTCTGGAGAAACCTTAAAACCATCTCTGGGCTCCAGAATACCTCCCCCCAGGCCACAGGGGGCAGGGAGTGGGCAAAAAATCTGAATCTGTTTTTCAATAGGTTTGACCAACCGCCCTCCCCCCTGACTGCACAACAACAACTGCTGCCTCTAAAGACATCAAGTCCTGCTGCCCACTCCCCACTCCACCAACACCCCCCCACTCCCAACACACAGCCCCCCAACCTGACCCTCACTAAGACCCAGGTGAGGACGGAGCTGAGGAAGATCAAGGCGAGGAAGGCGTCGGGACCGGATGGCATCAGCGCAAAGCTCCTCAAGTCCTGTGCAGACCAGCTGTGTGGGATTGTGGAGTACATCTTCAATCTGAGCCTGAAGCTGGGGAGGGAACCACAGCTGTGGAAAACATCTTGTGTGGTACCTGTACCAAAGACTTCCCGTACCAAAGACTTCCCACCCCAAAGATCTGAACAGCTACAGACCAGTGGCCCTGACGTCCCACATGATGAAGACCCTGGAGAGACTGCTCCTTGCTCACCTCCGCCCCCTGGTGGGACCAGCGATGGATCCACTCCAGTTCGCCTACCAGCATGGCATTGGGGTGGAGGATGCGGTGATCTTCCTCCTTCACCGTTCTCTGTCCCACCTGGAGAAGCCCGGGAATGCGGTGAGGATCATGTTCTTTGACTTCTCCAGTGCTTTCAACACCATCCAACCGATGATCCTGAAGGACAAGCTGCTGTGCGCAGGGGTGGACCAGCACCTGTCATCATGGATCCTGGACTACCTCACAAACCGGCCTCAGTTTGTGAGAACCCGGGACTGTGTGTCCGACACGATCATCGGTAGCACGGGGGCCCCCCAGGGAACGGTTTTGGCTCCCTTCCTGTTCACCCTTGGTACTGCGGACTTCTCACACAACACAACACACTGCCATCTACAGAAGTTCTGTGATTACTCTGCGATCATTGGCCTCATCTCCAACGGAGATGAAGCTGAGTACAGAGGGCTTATCCAGGACTTCTTGGACTGGTGCCATCGGAACTGCCTCCAAATCAACGCAAGGAAAACTAAGGAGCTGGTGGTGGACTGCTGCAGGCATGGACAACCCCTCACAGCACCAGTAAATATACAGGGAACAGACATCGAGATGGTGACATCCTATAAGTACTTGGGTGTTCATCTGAACAATAAACTAGACTGGTCACACAATACCGACGCACTCTACAAGAAGGGACAGCGCAGGCTGTTCCTACTGAGGAGACTCAGGTCTTTTGGTGTACAAGGGGCGCTGCTGAAGACATTCTATGACACAGTGGTGGCATCAGCCATCACTTTTGGAGTGGTCTGCTGGGGCAGTGGCATTACAGCAGCCGATAGGAAGAGACTGAACAAACTGATCAAGAAAGCTAGCTCTGTTCTGGGGCAGCGCCTTGATCCGGTGGAGGAGATAGGAGAGAGAAGGACAGTGGCTAAACTGTCATCTCTGCTGGAGTCCGAGTTCCACCCTATGCAGGACACACTGAATGCACTGAGGAGCTCATTTAGCAGCAGACTACATCATCCTAGGTGCACAACCGAGAGGTTTCGCAGGTCCTTCCTACCTACGGCTGTCAGACTGTACAACCTAAGCAGGGCTGCTCGCAGAGATAGCAAAAAGACGTGACAACCTAATAGTTTTGAATGCAAAAGACGCAATAAACTTACACAAAGGTCCCCTCCGGTATACAACTAGGAAAATACCGGTCGCTATGGAGGGTGAGAATATGTATGGGTACATAATCATACCATGTAGGATAACTAAGTAGACAGTTGTGCTGTTTCATTCCATCTAGTTACAATGCTCCGCACTGTGTGTTTATATATTTACATATTTATTCCATCTAGCTACAATGCTCCGCACTGTGTGTTTACTGTGTGTGTGTATATATATATATATACAGTATATATATATATATATTTACTCTATCTAGCAACAATGCTCCACACTGTGTGTGTTTATATATCTACATATTTATTCCATCTAGCTACAATGCTCCGCACTGTGTGTTTATATTGTGGCGGATGAAATAAGTGTACCCAGTGTGGAGGCACGGAATAAGTGCAGGCACGGCGAACTGAAGTTTAAAAGGGTGTTTTATTCTTCCTCCATCACAGGACTCATTCCAGCGCTGTGTAAGCGCGCTGGAGCGAGCCCTCAGTCTCTACTCAGCAAACAGGCAATGCGTGTAGTAAGAGCGAGAGCAAGCGATATGCAGTTCACTTAAATACCCAGCTACAGACAATGCATGCATGGCACATTAACATCACAGTAAAAAGCAGGAAGACATTGACATTTGCATTAGAGTCACGCATATCAATAGCAAGATTACTGGCGCCGGGATTAGACAAAGAGAGGCTGCCTATTGATATCAGTCCATGCATCTCACTGTTATGCTAATTGCTCCAGCTGAGCGCTCTGCTTGTCCGTAGGCTGTGCGGGTCACCCGCACTACTTCCCCCCAGAGGGCTCAGCAGGGAGCTGAGGCCTCGATCGTCCGGCTTTGGTAGCGAGCTGCGGGAAAAGCTCTGTGCAGGCGGAGGTGGAGGGAGGGGGGGTGGGGGTAGCAAGTGCCGGCCCGGGACGGGGAAGTCTGGGCCGCGCAAAAATTGCATGTGGATCCACGAAGTTGAGGGGCTGTCCCGTTGAACGTGGCGGAGATCCACAGCGGCTGTGAGAACAAAAATTTGTCTCTGACTCCTCTCGCGGCTATGAAGAAAAACAGGAGCTGCAGCTGTGTGAGGGACTTGGCGTGTTGGCTTTAGGTGCGCGCGCAGCCCTAAAGCCCTCGGGGACAGCTGACGGCTGAATTCCCATTGTGCACCGTGGCTGAGACCCATACAAAATCCTGTGTGTGGGCTGCGTGTGTGCTTCAGGTGTGTGAGCAGCCCTGAAGGTTCTGAGGATGGCGGTTGGCCGTGTGTCTCGGGCGTGTGCAGCGGCGGAGGACGATGGCGGTCTGTGGAGCCGGTATTGTTCCGTGCGTGGTGTGCTGTCCTCGTAACCCCCCGGTGTGCGTGCGGGGGTTCGGTGCGTGGGTGGTCCGCTGTTGAGAGGTGAGTCAGGGTCAGGGAGCTTGCTGGAGATCAGCGTCGTCGGCGCCGATGGTCCTCCCTGTCTTGGCTGTTGCTGTCGTTCGCTCGTGCCGGGTCATGGTGCGTTCTGGTCCACGCTCTGCGTTCTCCGTCGACCCAGGAGGTCGCCATCGTGGAGAGAGGACGAGGATGCGTGCGCGCTCGTGTGGATGCGGAGTAGGGATGGGCATAATTTACCGATTAACCGATAATTGATCATTAAGAATTTCACCGAGAAAGTTCATTTTCGTCGACAAACCGTTTTTTTTTTAAACAATCCGAATGTAGGTTATTAGGCCTAGTGCACGGCTGTTCTCAAACAATGCAATGCATTTAACTGTGCCACTGGCAAAATTTGGGCACCAGGGGGCAACATTACACCATCGCCGTACCCTGGCGTGCCTCAGTTGATACATGCGAGCTTCCGTAGGGCAATCGCCAAATCATGAAGCGGTTACGGCGAAGTGTTGCGTGGGACCATTTCAATTTAAAAAATGACCAGGTGTACTGCAATCACTGCAATGCAGCATACAAATATACCTCATCGACAACACAAATGATGTATCATTTGAACACCACTCATCCAAGCCTGATAAAAGACACTGCACCTCCTTATTGGTCCATGGAACACCCTTATTACGCGAAGCCATTTTTGATAGAGAATAAATGAAAATAGCACAGCAACACACTGAAAAGAAACCGCCAACAGTGGTTGCGCGCTGAGTAATGGCGGTCGTGAAGATTCTTTTTTTTTTTTTTTTCAGAAACTTTATTGAGAAGGTCATGAAGATTCGGTAGAAGACACACACACACACGTGTGTGTAAGTGTACATACATACGTAGATGTAAATAAAGTGTACATAAATATGTTTTTAGAACTCTTTTATTCTTATAACAAGATACGTAACTCAAGATGAAAATGATTTACTGCACAGGTTAATGAGAGCTTTACTGCTCCTCAGGTGCTAGAGGCGCAGGATCGTCGAGGGAAGCCGCAGGAGGCGGCGTAGTGGCTCGACGGGAAGACTATTTCGCACAAAATGGCACAAGAGAACAACAAAAAGTTCCACGCGGCTAGACTAAGCAACACGAGCAATAGAGCAATGATTGCGGTCTTCGTTTGTTGGGTGGCCGCTCGGCAGTGAGAGAAGCTGGTAAAACGTCTCGGCCAATCAGCTTGCGGGGTGAAACGTCTCGGCCAATCAGCTTGCGAGATTCCCGAGCCGAGCCAACACGAGAATAGCGAACAGAGAGAGAGGGATTTGAGAGAGAGAGGTGGATTTGAGTTGTGCGGCTCTCCGTGCTGATACCTGATGTTCTAATGTAGTCTACCTGCCTTGTTACCTACCTAAAAATGTTAATGATTAACCGATTATTAATCATTAATTCTCCCGACGATCGGTGAAGAAAATTTCACCGAATGCCCATCCCTAATGCGGAGGAGCGGTGAGAGGGAGTAGACGCTCTTTGTCCCTCGGCCGGTCCCAGCGTGGATGTCCCGATCTCAGGCGAGGGTCGCACCATGACGCTTTCTGCAGCCTTCCCGGTTGTGGATGATCTCCGGAGAGTTCGCCTGGTGTTGGGTCTGCGTTGAGGTCTCCCGTGTGGCAGAAGGGAGGGCAGTCCATTTGCGTCAGGCAGCTGCATTCATTCGTCGTCGGGAGTCACCGCCGAGGGCTGCGTTCGTTCGTCGTCAGCGTGTTCTTGTCTTCGGACGGGGTCACCAGTGTGGCGGATGAGATAAGGGGTACCCAGTGTGGAGGCACGGAATAAGTGCAGGCACGGCGAACTGAAGTTTAAAAGGGTGTTTTATTCATCCTCCATCACAGGACTCACTCCAGCGCTGTGTAAGCACGCTGGAGCGAGCCCTCAGTCTCTAGTCAGCAAACAGGCAATGCGTGTAGTAAGAGCGAGAGCAAGCGATATGCAGTTCACTTAAATACCCAGCTACAGACAATGCATGCATGGCACATTAACATCACAGTAAAAAGCAGGAAGGCATGGACATTTGCATTAGAGTCACGCATATCAATAGCAAGATTACTGGCGCCGGGATTAGACAAAGAGAGGCTGCCTATTGATATCAGTCCATACATCTCACTGTTATGCTAATTGCTCCAGCTGAGCGCTCTGCTTGTCCGTAGGCTGTGGGGGTCACCCACAATATACTCATATATTTATTCCATCTAGCTACAATGCTCCGAACTGTGTGTTTATATATCTACATATTTATTCCATCTAGCTACTGCTCCGCACTGTGTGTTTATATATTCATATATCTATTTCATCTAGCTACAATGCTCCGCACTGTGTTTATATACTCATATATTTATTCCATCCAGCTACAATGCTCCGCACTGTGTTTATATATTTATATATCTATCCCATCTAGCTACAATGCTCCGCACTGTGTGTCTATATATATATATATGTACATATGTATACTTGCTGCGCTTGTTTTTTTCTCTTGCCTTCTTATTGTTGCTCTGAGTGTTGCTATCCCTGTGCTGTTGCAATCCTGGAATTTCCCCATTGTGGGACTAATAAAGGCTTATCTTATCATATCTTAAAAGGCGTTCAACTAATTTATATGAATTCTATTTAGCGTGGAGAAATCATCTCTTAATTTACAAAAAGTCTCTTAGAAAAGCTACAACAAATTATTACTCAGCATTAATAGAAGAGAATAAGAATAAGCCCAGGTTTCTTTTCAACACTGTAGCCAGGCTGACAAAGAGTCAAGACTCGGTCAATCCTCGCATCCCCCCAGAGCTTTCTAGTCGGGGCTTTTTGAACTTTTTCAATCATAAAATTTTATCTGTTAGAGATAAAATCAATCAGATTCTCCCCACTGTAAACTTAAGTACAGCAACTACCACAACTCCTTCAATTGATATCTGTTTAGATAAGTTTACTCCAATTGACCTTTTAGAGTTAGATAAAAGTATCTCCTCATCCAAGCCTTTATCCTCTTTTTTTAGACCCTATCCCTACCAGGTTATTTAAAATAGTCTTCCCAGTTATTGGTAGCCGTATTCTTCATATAATTAATTCTTCTTTAACTTTGGGTTATGTACCGCAGGCTTTTAAAATTGCTGTGATTAAACCCTTACTCAAAAAGCCAACGCTCAATCCAGGAGTTTTTTTTTTTTTGTTTTGTTTTGTTTTTTTTTTTTGTTACTTATTTGTACCCGTAGGTAGACTTGGTTTGCAGTCTGGTGACAAGCCACCGGCTGCTGGTCGCTGCGTGCGCGAGCGCGAGCGCCCTAAACCTACATGTTTTTGGTGTGCGGGAGGAAACCGGAGAAATCCCAGAGTAAACCCGCGCAACACAGGGAGAACATGCAAACTCCACACAGCTCACTGTTGGTCGGGGGCTGGGATCGAACCCACGATCTCATGATCCCCGCGATCCCCCGGCCGAGGGTAAAACTGTGCTGCCACAGTGCTAAACCACTGCGCCACCGTGCAGCCCAGTTTTGGCTAACTATCAACCAATCTCTAATCTGCCTTTCATTTCAAAAATCTTAGAAAGAGTTGTTGCTGCGCAATTGTTTGACCATTTGCAGGGAAATGGTTTATTTGAAGAGTTTCAATCTGGGTTCAGAGTTCATCACAGCACTGAAACAGCCTTAGTGAAGGTCACTAATGACCTCCTTATCACATCTGATAATGGACTCGTTTCTGTACTTGTCCTTTTAGATCTTAGTGCAGCCTTTGATACTATCGATCATGACATTCTACATGATAGATTAGAACACTGTGTTGGACTAAATGGAACTTTGCTGCAGTGGTTTAGATCTTATTTGTCCGATAGACTTCAGTTTGTTCACATCAATGATGAGTTTTCTTCCAACTCTAAGCTCAGTCATGGAGTTCCACAGGGATCTGTGTTAGGCCCTACTCTTTTTAGTTTATATAGGCTTCCATAAAGCAATATCATTAGAAAGCACTGTATACATTTTCATTGTTACGCAGATGACACACAATTATACCTGTCAATGAAGCCCGATGACTGATTACAATCA
Organism: Pholidichthys leucotaenia; assembly: GCA_020510985.1. NCBI lineage: Eukaryota > Metazoa > Chordata > Actinopteri > Cichliformes > Pholidichthyidae > Pholidichthys > Pholidichthys leucotaenia. The sequence continues at coordinate 423,271,303 of CM035842.1, read as the reverse complement.
GCCGAGTTAGATGCCTGTCTTTAGGAAATCAAAGCTTGGATGACTTGTAATTTTCTGCTATTAAACCCAGATAAGACTGAAGTCATTCTTGTTGGTCCAAAAAACCTTAGAAATACCTTTCCAAATCAAACTCTTAATTTGGGTGCCGCTACTCTCACTCTGAATAGTTCTGTGAGGAACCTTGGAGTTATTTTTGATCAAGATCTGTTCTTTAATTCACATAAGGCACTTTTCCATTAGCCCCACTCGGCCCCGATTGGAAAACACGACTCGTCTCACAACGACTTGTTTCAGCCTCGATTGCGTTTCGACATTACTGCTGACACGCCTGCGGTGGGTGGGATTTCTTGAACAGCAAGGCGGCGCCACACTCTCGTGACGTGAAGCGCGCGACCCAAGCAAACATAATATGGCTGCTCTACAAGGCGACTCCTCGGTCTGTGGCTTTTTTCGCCGTAAATACCAAAAAGGACCGCCAGATAAGGGTACAGGCAGCGAGACGAAACACTCTGGAATAGTTCTGCAGCTTCTGGGAGAGCCGAAGACATGAGGATACAAACTAGGTCATATATGACGGTAAGCTAATGGTTACTAATGCTAGTTTGCTGTAAGTACGTCGTGCTACACTGTAATGTCTGCAAGTTAGGTACTAAAATATGTATGCTGTGTGTGTGTTTCAGATGGCTCTGTTGTTGGGAAATTACCGCTTCAAACGGTCGGTCTGGCGTTCAGCACAGCCTCTCACTGATGTCAACAGCCTGTCACTGATGTCATCAGCCTGTCACTGATGTCAACACAGCTTCACCAACGATCAGTGGTTATAGAGTTTAAGAATGTCTGTAGAAACGTTTATTTCCTGTACAACAAATTGCTCTGCTCTGTGTGAAAATCATGGAGAGACTGTTGAGACATCATGGACGTACCTGCTTCTGCAGCAGAGTCTGAGTTGGTGTCATGGCAAAAAGTGATCAGCTGGCACAACTTGATCGACAGGTTAATAACTATATTAGCCACAAAATATGTATTCAAAAAGTAAACAGTACTGAGTTACGTATAATAAGATATATTTGACAGTTATGATGTATTTTAGGCCAAAACAAACTTGATCTAGGATTAAAAGCAATTAAAATAATGCAGTCACGACTTCCGGTCTGGACGCCATAGCGACTGCAGCTTAACGCTGAAGCTCTCAGACCCAATCCAAGAAAATACCTTGAAAATCAAACTTAACGGATTTTTGGAGGAGTGAAAATCAAAGGACAAAATCATCATGTCTAAAGGAAAACAGAAGAAACTGAAATTTTCCAGGCCAGGACACTTATCGGCCGGAGAATCTGAACTGGAATATTTCCGTTCAGAAGACGAGGAACTGGTTGTAGCTAACAAGAAGATTAGCTTGAAAACGCTATTTGAAGAACTACGACGATTTCGCCGAGAGGTTTTGGCTGAATTTCGTGAATTCAGAGACGAATTAAAAAGGACAAACAGCAGAGTGGACCAGGCCGAGAACCGAATCTTGGAAGCAGAGGAACGAATAAAAGTGCTCGAAGATTCTGTGCTGGACCTACGCAAAAGACAAGCATCTATAGAGGCTAAGCTAACCAACCAAGAAGGAAGACAGAGAAGAGACAATATAAGAATTCATGGTCTGATAGAAGGAGCCGAAGATGGTTTTAACTCAATGGCAGAATGTGTGGAATCTTTACTAAGAGAGAAATTGGATATTCCACAAACCACCGACTTGAAGATAGAAAAGGCACATCGTTCATTAGCCGCTAAGCCAGCGGCGGAACTGCCCCCATGTTCGGTGTTGGTAAGATTTTCCAATTTCAAAATAAAACAAGAGGTTGTAAGACTGGCTTGGCAGAAAAAAGGATTTATGCACCAGGAGAGAAAAGTCTTCGTGGAACACGATTACGCCCCGGAGGTCCTTAAAAAGCGCAGGGAATACAATACCAAAAAGGTACTACGTGAGAAGAAACTGCGCTTTCAGACGCCATTTCCTGTGAAGTTAAGGGTCTTCTACGGTGAGGAGACATGTCTCTATAATTCGGCGGAAGAAGCAACAGCTGACATGGCGAGAAGAGGGCTCCCGGTAACGGTATTTAAACCCGCAGCAGACCCGAGTGATAAGATCAAAGCTCAAACATGGACCACACAGAGACCTTCAAAATCCACGGGCCAGCAACGGGAAACCCAGCGCCAGAGCGTCGCGGATAAACTGGCCGTTTTCAGGTTGGATTGCGACCATTTTTTTTTTTTTTTTTTGAGTCTATCTGCACATCCAACCCCCCTCATACAAGGTAACAAACATTAAAGGAGATGCATATTCAGCATGTGGTAAAACATTTCATGGAACAGTCATAATATTTGAAACAAATAAGTCTTTTTAATAAAAAAAAAAAAAAAAACCCAAAAAAACTTGTTAAAATAGAAATGTGACAATAATCCACATGTTCTCCCCACACTAACAAATACTGTTTTTGCATGAATGTTTGCTGTGATGGGGGTGGGAGGGTGCACACAATTTCACAGGGTATAGGCATAAAGGGAAAAAAAAAATCATTACAAGTTTGGATTGGGTTCTGAAACTCACATTAAAAGCATGGGTCAACTTACAGGGGTAAGAGAGGGCCCTCAACACGTAACAGAGTTTGAGGAATTTCCCTCAGAGCCTACACTCCATCAAGGCTCTTCCAGGGTCTTTAAAAAGACCTCAGCTCAGGAAGTTCTTTTGACAGTTTTTTGTTTTAAAGTTTTATACACTATGTTCTTAATGTTTTTCTTGTTCTTAATGTTCTTTCAGTTTCTGAGTAGCACAAAAGAGGGCCACCACACAGTTATACTAAACAAAACAACACAATGGAGAAACAGGGTGTAACCAAAATAATTTCATATAATGTAAAAGAAATCCAGAATCCAGTTAAAAGATCCAAGATTCTAGGCAAAATGAAAAAAGACAAAGCAGGAATAATATTTTTACAAGAAACCCACCTAACAGACGTGGAGCACAATAAACTCAGTAGACAAGGGTTTAAAATGATCTCTTCATCTTCATATAAGTCAGGAAGGAGGAGGGGAGTAGCGACATTGATATCTACCAAAATTACATTTGAAAAAAAATCAGAACACAAAGATAAAGAAGGGAGATACAGTTTGGTAACTGGGCGGCTAGAGGGAGAAGATATCACCCTGCTGAATGTATATGCACTCCCAGGGGCTAACTGGAAATTTTATAAAAATGTATTTGACCTAATGGTAGCTAAAGCTCAAGGTTTAGTGATATGTGGTGGGGACTTCAATCTAAGACTGAATCCATACAGGGATGCATCAGGTAATTCTCCACATCAAAATAACACCCAAAGCAGGAAGACTCGGATGCTACTAAAAGAAATGGGAATCTGTGATGTGTGGAGGGAACTCAACCCCAGTGTAAAAGACTATACATTTTACTCAACGCCACATTCATCTTACTCAAGGATTGACTATTTTTTTTATGTTTAATAGAGACATTGGAAGAGTAGAAACATGTAAAATAGGACTGATGGATCTCTCTGACCACAGTCCGATCTATATGGACTTAAATATCCAAAAATACACAAATAATACATTTTCTTGGAGGTTGAATTCAAATGTCCTGAAAGGACCACTGAAAGATGAATTGGAATCAGATATTCTCAGATATTTGGAAGAAAACGATAATGGAAAAGTATCCCCTTTAATACTGTGGGATGCATGCAAAGCTGTAATAAGGGGAAAGATAATTGCAAAACTGGCAACCCAAAAGAAACTAAGACAAGAAAAACTATCCACATTAGAGTCAGAACTTAAGAACCTAGAAAAAGAACACAAAGGCAACACTCATTCTATTGACTCGCTCAAGATTAAGGAAATTAAAAACCAAATAAATGAGATCTACACAATAGAAATCCAGAAGAAACTTACATTTTTGAAACAAAAATACTATGAAGCAGGCAGTAAATCGGCAAAATTGCTAGCCTATAAATTGAGGAAACAACAAACAGAAAGAGCAATCTACAAAATCAGAGACCCAGTATCAAAGGAAATAAAATTCAGAATTCAGGATATTCTTAAAAGCTTCGAGAATTACTATAAGAACTTATATTCCCACAAAGAACATAAAAACGCATCCGAGGCATTCCTAAACACATTAAACCTTCCCCAACTTACGGAGTCACAAAATAAAACACTACTGTCAGAAATACAACCTAAAGAATTGGAAAAAGCAATTATGAAACTTAAAGCTAACAAATCCCCAGGAGCAGATGGCTATACAGCAGAGTGGTACAAAACCTTTAAATAGCAACTATCTCCTCTCCTCCTGAAAACATTTAACTGTCCTCCACACAGGGGAAATCCCCCCCTCCTGGAGAGAAGGGGTCATTGCAGTTATACCTAAACCTGAAAAGGATAAACTAGAGTGCTCCAACTACAGACCAATCAGTGTATTAAATCAGGACTATAAGCTTTTTACCATTATCCTTGCCAAAACATTAGACGCACTTTACACATAATTCATCATATAAAAAAATATAACTTAAATGCAATCATATTGGGATTAGATGCTGAAAAAGCATTCGATTCGGTTGACTGGTCTTTTCTATATAGAATCTTATCCAGTTTCAATTTTCATAACAACTTCATTAGAACTATACAGGCATTATATAAAAAACCAACAGCTAAAATAAGGATTAACGGTAATTTATCATCATCTTTTTAGCTGGAAAGAGGATGTCGTCAGGGCTGCCCCCTGTCTCCACTGCTCTTTGCAATCTTCATAGAACCTCTGAGCCAATGGATAAGACAAAATCAAAAAATTCAAGGTATTACACTTGGTCAGAAGGAACATAAAATAGCACTCTTTGCTGATGACATTTTAATATACCTAGGGCAGCCGGACACTTCTTTACCAGAACTAATCTCAGTTTTTTCAGAGTATGGAGATTTATCGGGGTACAAATTAAACATGCATAAAACCCAAGTTTTAACATTCAACTATGACCCAAATCATTATTCACTAAGCAAACTCAAAACTAACTGGGAGACAGAATCTATGAAATATCTGGGGGTCAATATCCCGAAACAACTCAACAAAATTATATCACTAAACTATGATCCACTGGTGACAAAAATAAAATCTGACCTAGCAAGATGGAATATGATACCATTCTTGGGTACTGCACAATGAATTGAAGCAGTCAAAATGAATATACTTCCACGTCTTCTATACCTTTTCCAAACAATACCGGTAGAACCTCCCAAAAAAACATGGCAGGAGCTGGACAGAAGGATCTCAAGATTCATATGGCAGGGCAAGAGACCTAGAATCAGATATAGAACCTTACAGCTAAACAAAGACAAAGGTGGGCTTCCGCTGCCAAATATCAGGGACTACTTTAAAGCCGCACAAATTAAAATTTTAGTAGAGATATGTAACCCAGTCTACACTGCACAATGGAAGGAGATCGAATGCCAAATAACAAGTGACATCCCCCTACAGGCGATAATAGGGAACATTGCATTACCTAAACTTTTGAATAACACTAACCCGTGGATAGAGACCCCGCTAAAAATTTGGTTTAAGATAGTCAGAGAGAATCAAACTAAAGAGCCCTATCGACTTCTGCAATGGATTGCCTATGATCAAGACTTTACTCCTAATAAAACAGACACCAGATTTAAAAAGTGGAAGGAGAAAGGGCTGATAAAATATTACGATTTTTTTAAAGGGCAAATTTTAAGAAGTTTTGAAGATTTGAAAAAACAAGGTCTAATAAATCAAGACCTTTACAGGTTCTTCCAGCTTAGACACCACATAAACAATATACTTAAAAAGGAGGATTTGGAAAGGGCCCAGTCAGGTGTTCTGAAGGTCTTCTTAATGGCATATAAAGGGATCCCAGGGATCAGATACATTTCTAAAATATACCAAGGTCTTCAAGACTTAAAAGGAGACAACACATCATATATAAAAGAGAGATGGGAAAAAGAGGGGAATTTCACTTTACAACTGGAAATATGGGAAAAGCTAAATAAACAGCAATGGAAAAGTACCTCATCCCTGCAGTGGAGAGAATTTGGATGGAAAAACTTGGTAAGATTTTTCAGAACACCTGCACAAAACAAATTTACCCATAAGGGGTTGAACTGTTGGCGCTTGTGTGGTGAAGAGACTGCAAATCATTTTCATGTGTTTTGGTCATGCCCAGTTATCCACCAATATTGGACCAATGTACAGACAATATTGGGGAAAATATTTAAAATAACAGTTCCCTTTTCTTTTGTAACTTTGTATTTGGGTTTACTACCGGACTCACTGGAAAGACGAGGAGAAAAATACTTATTCAATGTTTTAATATTGGCAAGTAAAAAAGCTCTAACTAAAAAATGTTGAAGGACTGTCCTACACCTGAAGATTGGATTAACGTGATCCAAGACATTTATTCGATAGAAAAGTTGACATTCGCACTGAGACAGGACATGGATGGGTTCATGAACTTTTGGCAACCCTGGATCGCATATGTGTCTTCCATTAGATCTAATCTTTGACAAATACCATTTCAATAATGGTTCCGCTCTTTGTTCCAACGCTACTCAGATGCTCTTTTACCTTTATTTACTTATATTTCTTTTTGTTTGTTTTTTGCTGTTTTGTTTGATTGTTTGTTTGTTTTTTTATTTTATTTTCTTTAATTTCACTTTTTCTTTCACTTTAAAAAAAAGGGGGGTGTTGTAAGAATTATTCTTCCAATGTTGTCAGATACCAGAAAATAAGGGAACATGTGATGAAAATGTAAACAATGCATTGCTGTAACGACCTGTATACCCTTTACAAAAACTTAAATAAAAAAAAATAATAATGCAGTCACAAGGTTACATGGAAAATACTTGATTTACTTGATACATGTACTGTAGAAATATATATTCTCTGCATCAACAACGTACTATACATACTTTCATGTAGTATTGCACTGACATCCCATGGTGATCCTGACCTACAAGGATCGTCACTTCCTTGTGGTAACGTAACGTATCGTCACTTCCTGTTTTGCTGTCTGCCTGTGTGGTTGCTCTCCAGCTATTAGCTATGGCTACTAGCTCTCTTTCCTCTCCTCTGGTGTGCTCTCTCGGTCAGATGTTTAGCTACACCTCTGCCTCTTTTAGCGATAACGGTAAATGTAATAAATGTTGTCTTTTTGAGGCGCTCGAGGCGAGGTTGTCTGATTTGGAATCCCGGCTCCGCTGCATTGAAACACCGTCTGCGCCAGTTAATCTCGACGGACGCCCATTGGCTGCAGCGGAGCTAGCTAGCTTAGGCCCCCCTGTCAGCGGTTCCCCGGCTCTCCTCAGCAGCGAGGAGACTGGGTGGGTGACGGTGAGAAGGAAGCCTAGTCGCAAAGCCCCGGTTCACCACCAACCTGTTCACATTTCTAATCGTTTTTCCTCGCTCAGCGACACACCCGCTGAGGAAAAAACTCTGATCATTGGCGACTCTGTAGTCAGAAACGTGAACCTAGAGACTCCAGCGGTCATAGTCAAATGCATTCCTGGGGCCAGAGCAGGCGACATCGAGTCAAATTTGAAAATGCTGGCTAAAAGTAACTGTAAATACTCCACAATTGTTATTCACGCCGGCATTAATGACATCCATCTCCGGCAGTCGGAAGTCACCAAACTTGATGTAGAATCGGTGTGTGACTTTGCAAAAACGATGTCAGCCACTGTAGTATTCTCTGGGCCCCTCCCCAATCTGACCAGTGATGACATGTTTAGTCGCTCGTCATCCTTGAACCGCTGGCTGTCTGTGTGGTGTCCTAAAAATGACGTGGGCTACATTGACAATTGGAGCTCTTTTTGGGGAAAACCTGGTCTTATGAGACGAGACAGCATTCATCCCACTTTGGATGGTGCTTCTCATTTATCTAACAATCTGGCATCTTTTTTATCCAAATTTCCAAAACCATGACTACTCAGAGTTGGGACCAGGAAGCAGAGTCGCAGTCTTACACGCCTCTCTGCAGCTCCTCTTCATCCGCCACCCCTCAGCTTAGCCCCTGTCTTCCCCATCAGAGAATCGTTGTCTGCTCCCTCCAAAGTAAATAAAAATATCATGCATAAGCATCCCAAAGTGATAAAGCAAAATATTGGTAAAACTCAAATTAAACATAAAGCCTCTAAATTGAATGATTTGGCCTCTGTTCCTCCTCATAATTTAAAAATTAAATGTGGTTTACTAAATATTAGGTCTCTAACTCCCAAGTCTCTGTTAGTCCATGATCTGTTAATTGATCATCAGATTGATTTAATTTCCCTTACAGAGACTTGGTTAGGGCAAGAGGATTATGTTGGTTTAAATGAATCAACTCCCTCTGGTTATTTAAACTGTCAAAATCCCAGAAGTTCTGGTCGTGGAGGAGGAGTAGCAACAATTTACCATTCCAAATTACTAGTTAATGTAAAGCAAAAAACATGTTATAATTCCTTTGAGGGCCTGGTCCTCAGTGTTGGGCACTTTAGCAATTTTAGGTTAAACCCAATTTTATTTGCCATAGTTTATCGTCCCCCATCAACCTACTCAGAATTTTTATCCGAATTTGCTGATTTCTTAGCTGATTTAGTGCTGAAATCTGATAGAATAATTATAGTAGGAGGCTTTAATATACATGTGGATGTAGATAGTGACTGCCTTAATGTGGCATTTAATTCAATATTAGACTCGATTGGGTTTTCTCAGAAAGTTCAATTCAATTCAATTCAATTCAACTTTATTTATATAGCGCCATTTCACAACAACAGTCATCTCATAGCACTATCAACTGTAGGGAGGGCCCCCACAGTTGCAGAAAGACCCCAGCAATCAGGCGATCCCCTGTGAGCAAGCACTTGGCGACGGTGGAGAGGAAAAACTCCCTTTTAACAGGAAGAAACCTCCAGCAGAACCAGGCTCAGGGAGGGGCAAAGTAGGAAATTCTACTCATTACCTCCACCATACATTGGACCTTGTTCTGACATATGGCATAGAAATAGAAAATCTTGTAGTGTCTCCTCATAACCCTGTACTGTCAGACCATTGTCTGTTAATTCAATTCAATTCAATTCAACTTTATTTATATAGCGCCATTTCACAACAACAGTCATCTCATAGCACTATCAACTGTAGGGAGGACCCCCACAGTTGCAGAAAGACCCCAGCAATCAGGCGATCCCCTGTGAGCAAGCACTTGGCGACGGTGGAGAGGAAAAACTCCCTTTTAACAGGAAGAAACCTCCAGCAGAACCAGGCTCAGGGAGGGGCAGTCATCTGCTGCGACTGGCTGGGGGGTGAGGGGATAGAGAAGAAGAAAAGAACAGACATGTTAACCTTTGATTTTACCATTTCTGACTATTTGGCTCCTAAAGAAAAATATTATTACAGTAGATGCCTCTCAGATGATGCTGTTTCCAAATTTATGCAGATTGTTTCCTCTATGCCATGTGTCAACACAACGGAAATAAGCTATAGACAGCTTGCTCCTTCTGTAATTGATAACATGGTGGATAGTGTTTCAGCTTCTCTGCATCAGGCTCTAGACTTGGTGGCCCCCTTAAAAAAGAAAAAGTCTAATCAGAGATTTCTAACTCCTTGGTTCAACACAGAAACTCGTAGCTTAAAACAGAAGACTCGTCAATTAGAAAGAAAATGGCGCTCTACTAATTTAGATGAAATCTATTTAGCTTGGAGAAATCATCTTTTAATTTATAAAAAATCTCTTAGAAAAGCTAGAACAAGTTATTACTCTGCATTAATAGAAGAGAACAAGAATAATCCCAGGTTTCTTTTCAGTACTGTAGCCAGGTTGACAAAGAGTCAGGACTCTGTCAATCCTAGCATTCCCTTAGAGCTTACTAGTCAGGACTTTATGAACTTTTTCAATAATAAAATTTCATCCATCAGAGATAAAATCAATCAGATTCTTCCCACAGTTAACTTAAATACTGTAACTACTACAACTCCTTCTTTTGATGTCTGTCTTGATGAGTTTACTCCAATCGACCTTTGTGAGTTAGACAAAATAGTTTCCTCATCCAAACCTTCAACTTGTCTTTTAGACCCTATTCCTACCAGGTTATTTAAAGAAGTCTTCCCACTTATTGGTAGCTTTATTCTTCATATAATCAATTCTTCATTAACTTTAGGCCATGTACCGCAGGCTTTTAAAACAGCTGTAATTAAACCCTTACTCAAAAAGCCAACGCTAGATCCAGGAGCTTTAGCTAACTATAGACCAATCTCTAATCTCCCTTTCATTTCAAAAATCTTAGAAAGAGTTGTTGCTACGCAATTATTCGACCACCTGCAGGGAAATGGTTTACTTGAAGAGTTTCAATCTGGGTTTAGAATCCATCATAGTACTGAAACAGCCTTAGCGAAGGTCACTAACGACCTCCTCATTGCATCTGATAATGGACTAGTTTCTGTACTTGTCCTTTTAGACCTTAGTGCAGCTTTTGATACTATCGATCATAATATTCTACTTGATAGATTAGAACACTATGTTGGACTTAATTGAACTTCGTTGCAGTGGTTTAGATCTTATTTATCTGATAGGTTCCAGTTTGTTCATGTAAATAATGAGTTTTCTTTCAACTCAAAGCTTAGTCATGGAGTTCCACAGGGATCTGTGCTAGGCCCTACTCTTTTTAGTTTATATATGCTTCCGTTAGGCAACATTATTAGAAAGCACTGTATACATTTTCATTGTTATGCAGATGACACACAATTATACCTGTCAATGAAGCCAGATGATAGTAATCAATTAGCCAAGTTAGAAGCCTGTCTTAAGGAAATCAAAGCTTGGATGACTTGTAATTTCCTGCTATTAAATTCAGATAAGACTGAAGTCATTCTTGTTGGTCCAAAAAACCTTAGAAATTCCTTTCCAAATCAAACTTTCAGTTTGGATGCAGTTACTCTTTCTCTTAATAGCTCTGTGAGGAACCTTGGAGTTATTTTTGATCAGGATTTGTCCTTCAATTCACATATTAAATTTGTTTCTAAGACTGCCTTCTATCATTTGCGTAATATTGCCAAGATTAGGAGCATCTTGTCTCGGAGTGATGCTGAGAAGCTGATCCACGCTTTTGTTAGCTCGAGATTAGATTATTGTAATTCTTTATTATCAGGCTGTCCTAAAACATCTTTAAAAAGTCTTCAGCTGATCCAAAATGCTGCAGCAAGAGTTTTAACAGGTACTAGAAAGAGAGATCATATCTCTCCGGTTCTGGCCTCCCTTCATTGGCTTCCCATAGAGTTTAGAATTAAGTTTAAAATCCTTCTTCTCACTTACAAAGCTCTAAACAATCAGGCTCCTTTTTATTTAAAAGATCTGATACTACCGTATTATCCTAACAGAGCACTACGCTCTCAAAATGCAGGATTACTTGTAATACCTAGAATCTCCAAAAGTACAATGGGAGGCAGAGCCTTCAGTTATCAAGCTCCTCTCCTGTGGAATCAGCTGCCAATCTGGATTCGGGAGTCAGACTCGATCTCTGTTTTTAAGAATAGGGCTAAAACCTACCTTTTTGATCTAGCCTACAATTAGGGAGGGATCATGTGTTTCTGAACCCTCCCTTAGTTATGCTGCTAATAGGTTTAGTCAGCCGGGGGACCTCCAGTAATGCACTGGGCCTCACTCCTTTCCTCACTCTCTATGAAATATTTTTTTTTTGCTGGTCATTAACATTTGTTTGTTCTCTCCCATAGATTGAGTCCCCATCGTGCTGTTTGCTCTCTACATGTCTGTTCTTTTCTTCTTCTCTATCCCCTCACCCCCCAGCCAGTCGCAGCAGATGACTGCCCCTCCCTGAGCCTGGTTCTGCTGGAGGTTTCTTCCTGTTAAAAGGGAGTTTTTCCTCTCCACCGTCGCCAAGTGCTTGCTCACAGGGGATCGCCTGATTGCTGGGGTCTTTCTGCAACTGTGGGGGTCCCCCCTACAGTTGATAGTGCTATGAGATGACTGTTGTTGTGAAATGGCGCTATATAAATAAAGTTGAATTGAATTGAATTGAATTTGTTTGTTCTCTCCCATAGATTGAGTCCCCATCATGCTGTTTGCTCTCTACATGTCTGTTCTTTTCATCTTCTCTTTCCCCTCACCCCCCAGCCAGTCGCAGCAGATGACTGCCCCTCCCTGAGCCTGGTTCTGCTGGAGGTTTCTTCCTGTTAAAAGGGAGTTTTTCCTCTCCACCGTCGCCAAGTGCTTGCTCACAGGGGATCACCTGATTGCTGGGGTCTTTCTGCAACTGTGGGGGTTCCCCCCTACAGTTGATAGTGCTATGAGATGACTGTTGTTGTGAAATGGCGCTATATAAATAAAGTTGAATTGAATTGAATTGAATTGACAATAAACCTGTGAAGTTTTTGCAGATGTCTCTTTTTTATATGTGAAGGTTACCACCATGTGGCACAAATTGAATACTGAAAGACTGGAAAAGCTGTCTAAGAACAATCCAGCAGTTTGAGAAATCACTTTTGGTTTGGTGTAAATCTGTCAACAGAATTATGAACCATAAAGCAGTTTGTGTTAAAATGTTAAATCCCATTAAACCTAATTCGGGGGCTTCCAATCATGTGTCATGGGGGGCCAAGACCCTGCAGGTTCTCTTCTACCCAGTCTCTTCAGCAGGTGTTGTCACTGATCAGCAGTCAGTGTAAGAAGTTCAGTGGAATCTGCTGTTGAAGACACTGGTTGGAGGTAAAGCCTGCAGGGTCTTAGCCCTCCATGGCACATGATTAGACACCCCCGCCCAAACCCATCATGATGAAGAGCAGATGCTAATATGACCCAGAATTCCTCCATATACTGGTACTGTCACTAAAGTATGCAGGGTCTTCTGCACTGGCACATCCAACAATACAGTCTTCAGTTAATAAAATAATTGTTTTGGTTACTTTTGTCTTAAAAATGAGCCATTATTTTCAAGGTCACCGATAAATCCTTTGTACAGTTGACTCTTTTCCCATCGGTCTCTTAACAGACAAAATAGAAAATCATGATGCAAACACACAAGTCACAATTGTTTATTACAATCAGCAGCAAATTCCAGATTATTCAGAATGTGCAAAATTCAAACTGTAAAAAAGAATAAAAAAAAAACTGGAATGGGTCACACACGGCAGCCACGCTGCCTCACTGAGAAGCAACTGGATCGACCCTTCGTACTGGTCCAGCAGATCTTCAGCCTGCATCTCTGTAAATAGTGAGGCAAGGTCCAGTTGGGGTGGACAGTTTCCCTCTTGCCTAGACAAAAGACAAATGGGTGGTGGTTAATTAAAGCAAGTGTAAAACATATTTGGGAAATACACTTGTTGCTAAAAGCCAGTGGTGGAATGTGAATTAATGAATGAATCTTAATTTCGGATTGATTAAAGGTAAAGATTAAAAGAAAATAGAATAATATAACAAAGGGGAAAAAAATCTAACAAGGTCAAATTAAACAATAACTCCTCTGATTATACAGTTCAACATCGGTTATCTGAAATGGGTGATGGCTGAAGCCGCAGCTTATATTGCCCACCATATTCCATCCAAGAATTCAAAAGAAAAACAAAACAGGAGGGATTACAATTTGAATGTGACAATAAAGTACGTCGTTGTTGTATTTAACCACAATTTTCATGTAGCTGCGCTTCAGTAGATTTTACAAGGGCTGGGTTACATTTAAAATCATCTGTTTTTATTGTGGCCTCAGCAATCAGAATGAATTAATACATTCACTTGAATGGAATATAGTACTTTAACTGAAGGTGTGCATCACCGAGTATGGAGTCGCTCAGTCAAAATATGAAGTTTTTATCAGTAAAAGTTTGTCTTGTCTGTAAAAGTGTCTCTTCTTGCCCTGGCTTCAAGTGTGGGCGGTGTTTTGTACTAGCATTGCTAAAATGTAAAAGGAAGCACTACAATGGGTCTCAAATATTTGTAATGTGTCCTGTTACTGCATGAGTTTATTGATGATAGACTATAAACTAAGATAAGATAAGATAAGCCTTTATTAGTCCCACAACGGGGAAATTCCAGGATTGCAACAGCACAGGGATAGCAACACTCAGAGCAACAATCAGAAGGCAAGAAAAAAAAAACAAGCAAGCAAGAGCAGCTAATATACATATGTACATATTACTATAAAATATATATATACACACACACAGACACACAGTGCAGAGCATTGTAGCTGGATGGAATAAATATATGAATATGTAAACACACAGTGCAGAGCAATGTAGCTAGATGGAATAATATGTAGATATATAAACACACAGTGCGGAGCATTGTAGCTAGATGGAATAAATATATAGATATATAAACATAAACACACCCAGTGCGGAGCATTGTAGCTAGATGGAATAAAACACACAGTGCAGAGCATTGTTGCTAGATGGGATGAAACAGCACAACCGTCTACTTAGTTATCCTACATGGTATGATTATGTGCCCATACATATTCTCACTCTCCATAGCGACCGGTATTTTCCTAGTTGTATGCCGGAGGGGACCATTGTGTAAGTCTATTGCATCTTTTGCATTCAAAAAACTATTAGTTTGTTACGTCTTTTTGCTATCTCTGCGAGCAGCCCTGCTTAGGTTGTACAGTCTGACAGCCGTTGGTAGGAAGGACCTGCGAAACCTCTCGGTTGTGCACCTGGGATGATGTAGTCTGCTGCTAAATGAGCTCCTCAGTGCATTCAGTATGTCCTGCATAGGGTGGAACTCGGACTCCAGCAGAGATGACAGTTTAGCCACCGTCCTTCTCTCTCCTATCTCCTCCACCGGATCAAGGCGCTGCCCCAGGACAGAGCTAGCTTTCTTGATCAGTTTGTTCAGTCTCTTCCTATCGGCTGCTGTAATGCCACTGCCCCAGCAGACCACTCCAAAAGTGATGGCCGATGCCACCACTGTGTCATAGAATGTCTTCAGCAGCGCGCCTTGTACACCAAAAGACCTGAGTCTCCTCAGCAGGAACAGCCTGCGCTGTCCCTTCTTGTAGAGTGCATCAGTATTGTGTGACCAGTCTAGTTTATTGTTCAGATGAACATGTCCTTGCCTGCGGCAGTCCACCACCAGCTCCTTAGTTTTTCTCGCGTTGATCTGGAGGCAGTTCCGATGGCACCAGTCCACGAAGTCCTGGATAAGCCCTCTGGACTCAGCTTCATCTCCATTGGAGATGAGGCCAACGATCGCAGAGTCATCAGAGAACTTCTGTAGATGGCAGTGTGTTGTGTTGTGTGAGAAGTCCATATAAAGTAAATTATAAAGTATATATAAGTCCATATAAAGTAAGTCCATATATAAGTTATAAGTCCATATAAAGTAAATTAACTACACATATAAAGTAAATTATATTGACGACTGAACATCTCACATTCGCCAAAACATACAGTTATGAACATCACTCACAAAGGATCACACAAGTGATCTGACAAAAAAATAAATACATTAACAAGCGGTTTATTTTACAGTTGATGTGCCATATTCACACAATCAAATAAATCTCAGTTCAGTCCCTTTTATATTAAGTGGAAATTGTGCTACTTTGATTTTGACACTTTACCTATAAAAGCAAAGGATTTCAGTACGTTCCACAGTGGCGAGGTAGGTTGTGGGGCGGCTGATTTCCTCTTGCCTAGATGAACGACAGAAATGGATGGTGGTTAGTTTCAAGCAAGTTCAATACATATACAGGCACATCTCAAAAATTAGAATACCATGAAAAAATTCAATATTTTTGTCACTCATTTCAGAAAGTGAAACCCATATATAGATTCATTACAGGGACAGTGATATATTGAAAGTGTTTATTTTAATATTGATGATTACGTCTACAGCCCATATTAACCAACACCTCAGCGGCCAACATTTATATTTAAAAACTATTTTTTAAAGTTAATTTTATGTAATATTCCAATTTTTTGCAAAATAGAATTTGGGGTTTTCAGGGGCTGTAAGCCGTAATCAGCAAAATTAAAATAAATAAATGCTTCAAATATATCACTGTCTGTGTAATGAATCTATATAATATACGGATTTCTCTTTCTGAAATGAGTGACAAAAAATATTGAAGTTTTTCATGACATTCTAATTTTTGGAGATGTACCTGTGTTAGGGAAATACACCTGTGAAAGTCAGTGGTGGGATGTGACAAAAATGCTTCGTTTCCCTGACAAGCATTGCAGGATCCACAGAATAGGTGTGTGGGTCTATTCTGACGCTTTAGAAAATTATATGAATGACTTTATAAATCACTGGTTTGAAAAAGCAATTTTAATATGACGAGATTTCGGCTCCTGTGGTCCATTTCACCAGTATCCACAATATAAACACTGAGAACGGCTAACCCCTGGCATGTGGAAACACATTCTAGCATTAAATTGCACACAATTTAATGCGCAGCACTAAAGTGCAATACGTACACAAACCAGGACTTTAACCAGGATTAACATATTTCATCGTTTTGCTCTCACAAGCGAATATTTAGGAGAAAACAAGCGCGAATCAGCAGAGTTGGCTACTAGCTAGCTAGCTAGCTACTAGCTAAAACTCGTTAGCGAGCACAAAACGGCGCTGTATGGCTCAAAAAAAGTGAGCTTACCACCAGCAGGATAAATAAGCGAATAGATGCACATTATTACAAATCACTCACCGTCGATGGTTCTCTCACGTTCGTCTTCAGCTTGTCCATAGTCCGGTTCTATGCTGGGCTGCATCTGTATCGGTGCGGGTCGCTCCTCTCACTGTGGATCTGCCACCAAGCACAGAAAACTCCGCACCTCTTCGTTGGACCACGGTGTAGAGTTCCGCAAAACCTACAACGCTGTCTGTATTAATACTGTATTTACTCCGTGACCGAGTTAGTCCGTGAAATATTGCAAATGGCGGTCGTGTAGATTCATCAGAAGAGGTCGCTTTCGTGACGTTACGACCTGACCAATCAGCGGCAACCAGTCTGTTGACGTCACATCACGGCCCAACTCGGCTCGGTTGTACCCTGCCCTCGATCAGGTACGAAAATAGCGCCTGTTAAACCGTGCTGGGGCTTATGGAAAATGCTCAAACGCGGGCTGAGCGGTGCCGTGTTGGGCTAACCGGGGCTAGTGGAAAAGGCCCTATATTAAATTCGTTTCTAAGACTGCCTTCTATCATCTATGCAGTATTGCCAAGATTAGGAGCATCTTGTCTCTGAATGATGCTGAGAAACTGATCCACGCTTTTGTTCGTTCTAGATTAGATTATTATAATTCGTTATTATCAGGTTGTCCTAAAATATCTTTAAAAAGTCTTCAGTTGATCCAAAATGCTGCTGCAAGAGTTTTAACGGGTTCCAGAAAGGGAGATCATATCTCTCCGGTTCTGGCCTCCCTTCATTGGCTTCCCATAGAGTTTAGAATTAAGTTTAAAATCTTTCTTCTCACTTACAAAGCTCTTAATAATCAGGCCCCCTTATATATAAAAGATCTGATATTACCCTATCATCCTAACAGAGCATTACGCTCCCAAAATGCTGGATTACTTGTAATACCCAGAATCTCCAAAAGTACAATGGGAGGCAGAGCCTTCTGCTATCAAGCTCCTTTCCTGTGGAACCACTTACCACTCTGGGTCGGGGAGTCAGTCTCAATCTCTTTTTTTAAGAATAGGGTAAAAACCTTCCTTTTCAATATAGCCTACGATTAGGGAGGGATCTTGTGTCTCTTAACCTCCCTTTTGTTTTGCTGTTAATGGATTCAGACTGCCGGGTGACTTCCAATAATGTACTTGGCTTCTCACCGTTAATGTTTGCTCTCTTTATGTCTGTTCTTTTCTTCTTCTCTATCCCCTCACCCCCAGCCAGTCGCAGCAGATGACTGCCCCTCCCTGAGCCCGGTTCTGCTAGAGGTTTCTTCCTGTTAAATGGGAGTTTTTCCTCTCCACCGTCGCTAAGTGCTTGCTCACAGGGGATCGTCTGGTTGCTGGGTCTTTCTGCAGTTGTGGGGTTTTCCCTACTTTTGATAGTGCTATGAAATGACTTCTGTTGTGATATGGCGCTATATAAATAAAGCTGAATTGAATTCAGTTTCTTTTTTCAGCTTTCTGTATCAAGAATACAATAAAGATAAAATTGTGCTTGATCCATCCATCCACCTTCTGCCACAGAGATGGGCAACTTTGGTGGTAGTGAGGGCCACAGATATTTTCCTCACTTCTCAAGGTCCAGATTTACATGTAAACCTTCGGGGGGGGGGGGGGGTGTCTTTAAAGTCAGAAGTTTCACAATTAAAACTGAAAATGAAAATAAAAGCTACTCAGTGTTTTATCATATTAGAATTAAAATTACTGATAAAATTATATCATGACCTAATTTTTAAAACTCTCCATCAAAATGATGAGCAAAGGGAAATTCTGGACGGTAATTAACAAAAAAGCCAAGAAGAAAAGGAAATAGGACGATGAAGAAAAATGTTTTTAAAATATTAGAAGAATATAATCAAAGTAAACTAGAAAAGCACTCGGAGAGCGCAGACCTCCGCCAAGCGCCACAGTTCCCCCCATACAGTGTTTGTGTGTACGTTTTCAGATTCCTTGACCACGAAAACGTATGGCTAGCAATTGGATTGACAATGATAGGATTAGTGGTTCAGTAGTCATTCACGAAAATGACATTTTCGGTAATGGTGGCCACAGTTCCGGCCATACAGTGTTTGTGTGTACGTTTTCAGATTCCTTGACCATGAAAACATATGACTAGCAATTGGATTGACAATGATAGGATTAGTGGTTGAGTAGTTATTGACGAAAATGGCATTTTCCGTAATGGCGGTTTTCTTGTGGACGGTGATCCGGATCATCCCCAAAATTTAATCAGTTCTTCCTTGTACCATTTCCAACAACGCCTGAAAGTTTCATCGAAATCCGTCCAAAACTTTTTGAGTTATCTTGCTAACCAACAGACAAACAAACAAACAGACAGACCCCGGCAAAAACATTACCTCCTGGCGGAGGTAAAAATAGTTTTGCTGACAAATATGCAACATTTCTGGTTTAAATTAGCCTTTTTTTCAAATCTGTATTTTATTTTGGTATTAGATGTTCAAGCTTTTACTGATAAATTTCCATCATTTTATTTAAAAATTTATAACTTTTTAGTTGTACTCAGGTTTTTTTTTTCTAAATTAGTGTTTTTCTGTCGTAAATTTGCAGTTTCTTATATAAATTTGCCTTTCAGTTTGAAACTTGTTACTGTAATACTCCTCAGTGAGGAGCTGTAGCATTTATTGTTTAAAAGCAGCCTACTCTGTACTAGGGCTGTGCAATATGGCGATATACAGTTGTGTTCAAAATAATAGCAGTCCCACATCACTAGCAAGATAACTCACTGTTTTTGTTAGAATTTCAACTTCTACACTGCAAGTAAGTTTCTAGAAGGTTTAGTAAAGGTATAGAAAACCAACAGACCCAACAGGCATGACGTGCATGCTGCTGATTCTGTGAAACTGAATCATTAATTGAAAGGGGCGTGTTCAAAAAAATAGCAGTGCTGAGTTCACTTAGTGAGGTCATTGATTCTGTGAAAAAAAATAGGTGTTAAACAGGTGGCCCTTATTTAAGGATCAAGGCAACTGACGCTGCATATGCTGGCTGTGCATTTGTCCTTGAAAAACAGAGTAAAGTGGGTCGTTCAAGACACTGTTCAGAAGAAGAGCATTCTTTGATTAAGAAATTAATAAAAGAGGGGAAAACCTATAAAGAAGTGCAGAAAATGATAGGCTGTTCAGCTAAAATGATATCAAACACGATAAAATGGCAGCCAAAACCAGAAAGGCGAGGAAGAAAAAGAAAAACGACTATTCAAATGTATCGGAGAATAACCAAACTGGCAAAGGCTCAGCCAGTGATCAGCTCCAGGAAGATCAAAGAAGATCTAAGGTTGCCTGTGAGTACTGTAACAATCAGACGACGTCTATGTGAAGCCAAGCTACCAGTAAGAAGACCCCGCAAAGTCCCATCGTTAAAAAAAAGACGTGCTGAAGCAGTTACAATTTGCATTGACTGGCCTAAAAAGAAATGGCGTAATATTTTGTGGACTGATGAGAGTAAGATTGTTCTTTATGGGTCTAAGGGCCACAGACAGTTTGTCAGACATCCTGCAAACACTGAATTCAAGCCACAGTACACAGTGAAGACGGTGAAGCATGGTGGTGCAAGCATCATGATATGGGGATATTTCTCATACTATGGTGTTGGTCCTATTTATCGCATACCAGGGATCATGGATCAGTTTGAGTACATCAGAATACTGGAAGAAGTCATGTTGCCGTATGCTGAAGAGGAAATGCCTTTGAAATGGGTGTTTCAACAAGACAATGACCCCAAACACACTAAAGACAGATGTCAACACTGCTATTTTTTTGAACATTATATTTCTTGACTTTCTGTAAAATATTATCAAATTCAATTACTTTTTCCAATTTTCTTGATTTGAAATAGATGTGCAGTGTCCCCAGTGCATTTGTGTTCATTAAAATACAATTTATTTGAAGAATTTTGACGTTTATTCACATTTTTCAACACACTATTATTTCGAACACAACTGTATATCAGATGATGATATAAAAACATCTATCGTTTCATAGAATACTGTATCGTTTATATTGTGATTTAAAATGCTCATACTCCCGTTTCTTGAACAAAGCTCCTCATGCACTACTTGTCAGCGTCCAACCTCTCCCCCACAGTGCATGCAGCACAACAGGTGTGTGGTGGGGAGCTAGGCTCTCCAGTGGCTGCTAACTCCATAGTTGTTTGTGGCGGCACCTTGCATGGCAGTGACCCCTCTGATTCTAGATGTGATTAACATTGTAGACAGGAGAAACATAATTTTGTTTTACTGAACATGATTGGCAAGACATTACCAGACCAACTGGGAGACGTTATCTCTCCAGCGTGTCCTGGGTCTGCCCCGGGGTCTCCTCCCAGTTGGACGTGTCTGAAACTCCTCAAGTGGGAGACGTCCAAGAGGCATCCTGATCAGATGCCCAAACCACTTCAGTTGGCTCCTTTGGATATGGAGGAGCAGCGGTTCTACTCTGAGCCTCTCCCCGATGACTGAGCTCCTCACCCAATCTCTAAGGGTGAGTTCAGCAATCCTACGGAGAAAGCTCATTTCAGCCACTTGTATCCGCGATCTCATTGTTTCGATCATTACCCAAAACTCATGACCATAGGTGAGGGTAGGAACGTAGATGGACCGGTAAATAGACAGCTTTTTTTTTTTTTCCACAATATTTTTTATTGAACCTGTGGTGGACACACATATGTGACCTGCTTTGTGACTCACATTTTAGATCAGAACAAAGGCAGAGCTTCCTTGGAAATTACAGGAAGCTGCAAGGATGTTAGCTTTGGTATGCAAGGCTTGAGACTGTGGGGGAGTAATTAAAGGATTAAAGAGGAGATGCATTGTTACTGTGAATTATAATGCAACGTGGTCTGTGAGACGTGAACTGTAAGAGTCCTGGTATTTAAGGACGAGAGTTTCCTGTGTTGGCCTCTTTCTTCTTTGAGATGTTGGTGATGTGAATAAAGCTGACTTGAGAGAGAACTCTGTCTCGTTATTCCCACATTCCCACACTGGTGACCCAAGACGTATCATGCAAGAGGAGAATTCCCCCGGGCCAGCCTCGTCAGGAGCCCCCAGCCAAGCGAATGCCGCTACAGTCCAGCTACCGGACTTCTAGCAGAACAATCTGCGCTCCTGGTTCAACGTGATTGAGGCGCAGTTCAACCTCCGGGGGATATCGGTAGACGCCACAAAATTCTACCACGTAGTCGCAAAGCTGGACAACAACACGGCCCAGCATGTGGAGAGCCTGATCGACCAGCCACCGGATAGCGACAAATACGGCACGTTGAAGGCTGCACTCATCCAGCAATTCACCCCCTCGGCGGAGGAGTGAGCAGAGAGGCTC
Organism: Pholidichthys leucotaenia; assembly: GCA_020510985.1. Lineage (NCBI taxonomy): Eukaryota > Metazoa > Chordata > Actinopteri > Cichliformes > Pholidichthyidae > Pholidichthys > Pholidichthys leucotaenia. The sequence goes on along the minus strand of CM035842.1, from coordinate 423,249,300 downwards.
CTGGCGCTGATGGAGTTGGAAAATGACATGCCCGCGAACCTGATGGAGAAGTTGTTGAGGTTGAAAGACTCTGACGACGATCACTTCATTTTCACCCACCTCTTCCTCAGGACTCTACCGTCAGCAGCGAGAGCGACCCTGGCCAGTTCGCCACTGTTGGCCCAACGGGACTACCGCGCGCTGGGCCGAGAGGCGCAGCGGATTGTCAACGCCACCAAGCGGCGCGCGGCCACGGCGCGATGACCGGAGACGACAGGGGGCCAGAGGCAGCGGTACCAGACTCACCGACAACGACGGCGGCAGGGGCCAGGGAACGCGGATCAGATGTCCTTTGTTTCTACCATCGCTGCTTTGCAGAGAGGGCACGCAAATGTGTACCACCGTGCCAGTTCGGGCGTTCGGGAAACGCCAAGACCGGGGGTCGGTAGCAGCCACGGCCCTCGGGGAGGAGAACAAGCTGCTCTACTTGTTGGACGCACGCTCGGGGAGGCAGTTCCTCCTGGACACAGGCTCCCAGTTGAGTTTCATCACACCTTCCTACACGGACAGACTAGCAGGCTCCAGAGGTCCCGGGGTGACAGCAGCGAACGGCTCGGAGATTAAGACCTTTGGTGAGAAGACTCTGCTTCTGTCTCTACACGGCCGTACATTTGAGTGGACTTTTGTGGTAGCAGCAGTGAATTTCAATATGTTGGGGGCTGATTTTTTTGTGCTCACATGGTTTGTTGGTTGATCTCGCTAACAGGCACCTGGTTAATGCCGCCCAACAGCACAAGCCAACGTCACAGCTGCAAACGGTAAGTTCCACACACTGCTCACTCAGTTCCCAGCACTCACAGTCCCCACATTTTCGACAACAGTCGCTAAACACGGGGTGGAGCATTTTATTACCACTACCGGACCGCCCGTTTTTGCAAAAGCTTGGACGCAGTTAAACTGGCCATAGCGCGCGATTTGTTCGCCAACCTGGAGAGGTTGGGCATTATCAGACATTCAAACAGTCCATGGGCTTCCCCGCTACACATGGTCCCGAAAGCTGACGGATCATTGCGACCTTGCAGGGATTTCCGTAGGTTAAACAACACTACAACGCACGACCGCTACCCAATCCCGCATATTCAAGATTTTTCCGTTCATTTGGCAGGGGTGCGCGTTTTTTCTAAAATAGACTTGGTCCGCGGTTACCACCAAGTCCCAGTGCGCGCTGAGGACATACCCAAAATAGCGGTAATAACTCCGTTTGGCCTATTGGAGTTTTTACACATGCCATTCGGACTTAAAGGGGCTGCTCAGACGTTCCAACGCATGATGGACGTGGTGCTTCGTGATCTCCCTTTCGTGTTCGTCTACTTGGACGATATTTTAGTAGCCAGCGCGTCCGAAGACGAACACGAAAAACACCTGGCCACAATTTTCCGAAGGTTGGGAGATCACAGGTTAATAATCAACCCAGCGAAGTGTCAGTTCGGGGTGGCGCAGATCGATTTTTTTAGGACACCGCGTCTCCCCCGAAGGAGCAGTTCCGCTTCCTGACAAAGTGCGCACGGTGGCAGATTTTCCCCGGCCGCAGACGGTCAGGGCGTTGCAGGAGTTTTTGGGAATGGTGAATTTTTATAACCGTTTTCTCCCCCGCGCGGCGCAACTCATGCAGCCGCTGTATGCCACGCTCAAAAAAAAGAAACCCGCGGATAAGGTCGAGTGGTCCCCGGAGCGGGACCAAGCATTCTCGGAGGTGAAAGCAGCCTTGGCAAAGGCTGTTTTGTTGGCACACCCAGACCCAACGGCCCGCATAGCACTCACCACTGACGCATCAGATGTGGCCATAGGGGCGGTCGTGGAGCAACATGTAGCCGGGGTTTGGCAGCCCCTCGCCTTTTTCAGCAGGACCTTGCGCGATAGCGAACGTAAATACAGCGCGTTCGACAGGGAGCTGCTGGCTCTCCATTTGGCCATCCGCCACTTTCAGTTCTGGCTAGAAGGACGCTCTTTCACCGCGTTCGTTGACCACAAACCGCTAACGTTCGCGATGGCCAAGGTTTCCGAACCGTGGTCAGGCCGGCAGCAGAGACAGCTGGCCGCGATATCAGAGTTTACCACTGATATTCAGCATGTGGCGGGCAAACTCAATGTAGTGGCAGATTGCCTCTCGCGCGCCGTGGCGGCCCCAGTCAGCGTAGGAGTAGATTACACAGCCATGGCCGCGGAGCAGGTTAGTGACGCGGATGTGCGCGCGCTTCAGTCTGGACCAACAGGGTTAAGGCTGGACAGCAGGGTGCTGCAAGACGGTATGCCCCCCCTAATCTGCGATGTCTCCACTGGACGGCTGCGTCCAGTAGTACCGGCCGCGTGGCGCCGCCACGTTTTTGACTCGATTCATTCTTTGGCGCACCCTGGGGTGCACGCGTCGGTCAAAATGGTAGGAGAGAAATTTGTGTGGCCGAGCCTTCGCAAACAAGTTAAAGAGTGGGCAGCAGCCTGCACGGCGTGTCAACGAGCCAAAGTACACAGGCATACGAGGGCTCCTTTGGAGCTGTTTCACATTCCGGCCAAGAGGTTCGACCACGTTCATGTAGACCTTGTGGGCCCCCTCCCGCCGTCACAAGGGTACACACACCTTCTGACAATGGTGGACCGCACCACGCGCTGGCCTGAAGTTGTCCCGCTGGCATCAACCACGGCCGAGGAGGTGGCGCGCGCATTTTTAATAGCTTGGGTGGCGCGCTTCAGCGTTCCGTCGGACATTACGTCCGACAGAGGCCCTCAATTTGTGCCCGAGCTTTGGTCGACAATGGCCCGCAGCCTGGGTGTCACAATTCACCGCACAACCGCGTACAATCCGCAGGCTAACGGGTTATGCGAACATTTTCATAGGTCATTGAAAGCAGCTCTCAGAGCGTCACTGACGGATGCAAATTGGGTAGACAAGTTACCTTGGGTGTTATTGGGGTTGCGTTCTGCGCCTAAAGAGGACTTAGAAGCCTCCCCAGCGGAGCTCGTGTTTGCGCAGCCACTCCGGCTGCCCGGGGAGTTTCTCCCAGATAACCCTGCGCCAGACGCCTCCCCGTCTCAGCTGTTGCGGAGTAACATAGAATCAAGCACGCTGCCCGGCCCCGCGCACCACAGTTTTCCGCGCGTTTTTGTGCCTAAAACTTTGAAGAATGCAGAGTTTGTTTTTGTCAGACACGATGTGCATCGAACCCCGCTGCGACCGCCTTATGACGGACCGTTCAGAGTGCTATAAACAGGGGACAAGCAGTTTTTGCTAGATTTGGGGGGTAGGAAAGAGAAAGTTGGCATAAACAGACTCAAACCCGCTTTTGTGGTGGCAGACGAGCAAGTGCTGTTGGCGAGGGCCCCGCGGCGAGGTAGACCCCCGCGGGGGGCTTCACAGAGTAATGTTTCCCCAGAACACCCGCAGGGACTGATAAAAGGTTTCCATCCCCAGACGGCAAACTCCCAGCGTGACAGCGCCGCAGAGACGTTGAATCCCAGCTACAGCAGATACGGCAGGAGACGGAAGCCTAGACAGCATGTGGACTGATGTGTATTGATACTATCACGGCATGCATGTTGTTATTCTCTTGTTTGTTCTAAAATGTTGGGGGGGCTTGTGTGGTGGACACACATATGTGACCTGCTTTGTGACTCACATTTTAGATCAGAACAAAGGTAGAGCTTCCTTGGAAATTACAGGAAGCTGCAAGGATGTTAGCTTTGGTATGCAAGGCTTGAGACTGTGGGGGAGTAATTAAAAGATTAAAGAGGGGATGCATTGTTACTGTGAATTATAATGCAACGTGGTCTGTGAGACATGTGAACTGTAAGAGTCCTGGTATTTAAGGACGAGAGTTTCCTGTGTTGGCCTCTTTCTTCTTTGAGATGTTGGTGATGTGAATAAAGCTGACTTGAGAGAGAACTCTGTCTCGTTATTCCCACATTCCCACAAACCTTTTTTTTTACAAACATGGCACAAACAATCAGACACTAACACAGAAGTAATTTAAAAATTAAAAAGAACAATAACAAAAAAAATGTGTAATGAAAACAACAACAGCCATTAACAAACACAAGTCAACAACAATGCTCCTCTGTTTAGTCTAGGTAATCTATTACATAAGAATACATAATATACATTCACCAGTTTGGAATTTACAAGGTCCACACATATCATTCACCTTCTTCTTCAGAAGTTATGTTTAATTTCTTTACATAATCAATGAAAGGTCTCCATATATTCTCAAAAACATTTTCCTTTGATTTCAGTATATATGTTAATCTTTCTAGTGGAAGGTTTGTTAACATCTGTCTTAACCACTGAGTCACATCTGGTCTATGAGTCTTTTTCCACAGTAGTGCAATACATTTTTTGCCATTAAGCAAACCGAGGTCTATGAATGCTCTTTCACTCTTATTAAAGTTATGTTTTTCTGGATACAGACCCAACAAAAACAGTTTAGGGTTCAATGTGAATTGTTTTGAAATTATTTTTTCAATTGTTACCCTCACCTCTTCCCAAAACATTCTGATTTTTCTACATTCCCATAAACAGTGAAATAGGGTTCCTTTACTTTCCATACATTTTGTGCATGTATCTGGTATGTTTTTGTTATATCTATTTAATTCCACTGGTGTAACATACATCCGCATTAACCATTTAAAATGTATCAGTTTAAGACGTACATTTATTGATTTGGTTTGAGCTCCTGCACAAGCCAATTCCCATTGTTCCTCTGAAATAGACAGCTTTGCTTTAGAGCTCAGCTCCCTCTTTACCACAACAGACCGGTACAACGTCCGCATCACTGCAGATGCTGCTCCGATCCGTCTGTCAGTCTCTTGCTCCCTTCTCCCCGCACTCATGAATAAGTCCTCAAGATACTTAAACTCCTCCACTTGGGGCAGGAGCTTGTCCCCAACCCAGTTGTGCTAGATAACAGTTTAAAGTCTTAGTCTGGTTGGGTGGGGGGGTACCCAAAATATTTTCTCTCACACTAGAATTGGTTCGCCCCAATCAACTGAGGATATTGTTGGGAAGTAGAAGGAATACTTCAAGGAGTTTCTCAATCCCACTGACACATCTTCGACAGTGGAAGCAGAGGATGGGGGGGTGGGGGTGACTCGCCACCACAGGGGTGGAGTCTCAGTCACCTATGGTCTCAGACCATAGGTGAGGGTAGGAATGTAGATTGACTGGTAAGTCGACAGCTTTGCCTTAGAGCTCAGCTCCCTCTTCACCACAACAGACTGGTACAACGTCGCATCACTGCAGATGCTGCTCCGATCCATCTGTCAATCTCTCGCTCCATTCTCCCCTCACTCATGAATGAGAGAACAAGCTCAGTCATCTAGGAGAGGCTCAGAGTAGAACCACTGCTCCTCTATATCCAAAGGAGCCAGTTGAGGTGGTATGGGCATCTGATCAGGATGCCTCCCGCTTGACATGTTTCAGGCATGTCCTACTGGAAGGAGACCCCAGGGCAGACCAAGGAGACGCTGGAGAGACTATGTCTCCCAGCTGGTCTGGGAACGCCTTGGTATCCTCTCTGAAGAGCTGGAGCAGGCGGCGGGGGAGAGGGAAGTCTGGGCTTCTCTGCTTGAGCTGCTGCCTCCATGGTCTGGATACCTGGAAAAGTGGTAGAAGATGGATGGATGGAGTAGAACTGGTTTTGTTTTAATGGATTACTTATGGATGTTGGCTAAAAACACAAAATTAAAACATGAACTCAATACAGAATTTGTATTTTTGTAAAAGCTGGTGCCATGATAATTGTTGATCTCAATGTGCTACAGTCTGTTGGAACACAGAGGATTATTAATTACTCCTTTAGAGCTGCTGAGTTGGTAGCATGCTCAGTACAGGCAGAATGCCCAACCTGTACGTGGTGACGTCACGTTCTTTCATCGTCATGACAATGCCACAAACACACTAAAAATGGACAATGAATAAATCTCAACAGTTACTCATAATTCCTGAAATGTTCTTTCTTTAATTTCAGAGTTGGACTGGCTGAACAATCAGAGCTTTCAGACCGGAGATGCACTCTTACTTCATCATCGCTTCCTGGAGAAACCCAGTGAGAGGACAACCCAGAGGGAGGAGAGGTAATGAATGTTTCCATGCAGACATCACTGCTGTCAGTAGAAATGATGCTGACTTTATGATTTTGTGTTAGCAGAGACGTGAGCAGTGGAGAGGGAGAGGAGGGAGATGTGGATCTGGTACCAAAGAAGAAGAAAAAGAAACGGAAGAAAAAGAAAAAGCAGAAGAAGAAGAGTGGCAGGTGTTCTGACAGCGGCGGCTCGGAGTCTGACACGGTGTTCCCCAGTGATCTGAGGAGAGAGGAGGTGGCAGAGAGGTGACGGCTGCTTTATTTCTCACGCTTCACTCTCAGACCAGCAGCTTTATCCATGATGGTGTTCCTTTGGTCCAGGCTCCAGGAGGCTCCATTAGCTGCTCGTTTCTCATGGCTCGATGACCTCCAGTCACCCACGCATCAGCCCTTCTGTGTAGACCGCAAACCAGATCCAGCCAACTGGACCTACAAGTCCCTGTACAGAGGAGACGTGGCCAGGTAACAGGAATGGTCCTGCTTCACTCAGTCCAGTCATGCTTATTAAGCTAAATACTCCAGTCATTCAAAGGTCCTTAACTTCAGAAAACTTCTGATGTAGATTTAGACATGAGTGTGTCCTGTCAAAGCTCTTTATACCTACAGATCACTGATAAGATGATGAGGTTGTGCTGTGTGGAGCGGGCATTCTTTTGGTAATTAAAGAGCCATGCACAAGATGTTTTTACCACAAGCTGTCAGATTTCTCTTCCCGTTCAGCTGTGTGAAGAACACCAGGATGGTGGAGGTGTGAGGGTCTGAAACGCCTCCACAGTGGAATGACTGTTACGCCTCCCTGTGTACGGGACACCAGGGACATCAGAGCCCATATTCAGAGCAGATTTCAGCCAGTCCCCACGCAAACACTGACCCACCTATTAAGCTTTAAGCTTCATGTGTTGTAGTTTGGAGTAGGTTAAAAAGGCTCTCTGAACTCATGTGTAAGAGGCTTTTTTGAACTGGTCATTGACTGCACTTTTTTCACATTCTAACGGCTCCCACAGGTCTTAATGAAATGTTTATCATGTATTTTGTTCAGATTTTCTTTAATTATTAATTATTGCAGCAAATTTGTTTTTGTTTTTCCAGATTTTCTTAAAACCCTTCAGTTTAAGTCTGTCACTGAAACAAATTGCCAGACTGCATTCAGCTCTGCCCTCATCCTGACGTCATTTAGCCATTAGCTGGCTAGCTGCTAGCCTTTAGCTCAGATCAGCAGCGCTGGCTCAGATGTGTCATGATCTGACTACAAGTCAAGTCGGCCCCTAAACTCAGCCCTGGGATCGTTAAGGGTAGTATGTCACAGAGCAGTGAGGAGCGGTGAATACTGGGGACAACAGATGCTTCCGTGATCACCATGAAGCCCCCCACAAACCCTGATGCAAACCCCAGTATTCACTGCTCCCTGCCGCTCCATGAGATAATGGGGTAATGGGACATGTCCACTGGTCTGTTTTTTGTCGAAAGGCATCTCATAGGGATTGTGGTGTGGTGTTATAGAATATGTGATATTATGGACAACCAAGAGTCAAAGAGCTCTGTCCCGGGGGAAACACTGTCCTTGGTCCTGCTGCTGAGAACCCACAGGCTGCTCCTGACTGCTCACCAGAGCTGGTCAGGGGTGGTCTTTCATGGACTGAAACTCCCAGACAATATGGTGGACTACAAGTCTCATATCTTTAAAACAAACCAGCAAAAAGTCTTTCTAACATCACTTTGTGTGAAAAATAGTACGTTCAGTTAATGAATCCTTCCTTATTTGACATGACAAGCTGCTGGTTTAACCGTTCAGGACGAGATCGCTGCCCCAGGGCGGGCTGGCATTTGCAACTCATTTGCATAAATGATAAAAATTTCAGCGTTATGTATATGAGTGGTAGGAGGAAGTACGGGCTACTCGACACACGCAGCCTGAATTTCACCATACCGAAGCCAAATGCTTTCTGTTGCATTTCCAATACACAATGAATGGGAAGCAGAAAAAATGAGGGATCCAGTGGACACATACTATAATGCCACATGTGGAGAGTAACTCCTGAGCCTGAGCCGTGAATTTTTGTCTTAAAGAATGAAATAACGCATCACTGGTTGACAGGAGTGTGGTTTTTGTGGTCAATAGGATATGAGTGTTCTCTGGAGTACAAGACCAGAAACATACATGGATGAGTGGCTAAAACAGCCCAAGAGTATCCCTCAGATCCCAGTGTGAGAAAATAAAACTTTAGCCAAGCTAAAATATGTCTAAGAGCAAAATATATGGTCAACAAGGATTCCAGTGGGGGTGAAAAGAATTTCTAGAAAACAGTGATCAGCAGACAGATGTAGAACATCCCAGCACCCTGACTGGAGACCTTCTAACCTGTGAGGTCTTGACCTTTTAACCCCTGAAGTGAATCCAGAGGTGGAGCAGGTCCTCTTGTCTGTTAAAGGGGTCATTGACTGAAAATGGTGTGTTTGTAGGTTTTAACTGTCTCAAATGTGTCAACTGGTCATGCAATTAGCCAAAAAATTTTCCAAGTAGTCAACGATCTGAAAGAATCACACTGCCTTTATCTCGTTTTTCTCTCAGAAACTCCCCAAAACGTTTTTTGACTCTTCCAGGTAAGTTTCCTACATCAAGTCTTGAAAAAGCCCACCCACTGCTGTCGTAAAGACCCACCCACTGCTCTATTATTGGCCTGCCTAGCTGTCCATCATGTAGATTGAAGTGTGGGCTAAAGGTAGCCGATTAGCCCCTGAGCTAGCCCACGAGCTAACACTGGTACCAGGACGCTGGCTGTAAGCATGGCTGATATTGTTATTTTCTTCAGATCTTAGTCACCCTAATAGACATCCCTGTTACCACCTGGTACACTCTGGCCCATCTCCAAGTGGTTGTGTTGTGATTCGCTTGGACTGGCACACTGGTCGTTGCAGTGGCCCAGGACCAGGGCTACTGGTGTTATGCTGAGAACTCCCCTGGATGCAGTTCTCAGTTGGCGGGGGAGTTATTGGCGATCCACTGTGGAATCACGGTGAAACCACTGAGAGATGGGCTGGAGTGATGTGAGGCACACTGCCGATCCAGGTGATAACAGGGATGGTTATTAGGATGACTAAGATCTGAAGAAAATAACAGTATAAGCCGCGCTTACAGCGAGTGTCCTGGTAGCAGTGTTAGCTCGTGGGCTAATAGCTCAGGGGCTAATAGGCTACCTCAGCCTTTAGCTAAAGACCACATTGGAAATAAGTGTTTTCACTGTCATGTGTCATCCTGGATTTTGTATGATGTTTCATATGTATATTTACATTTTCTGTTTGTATACCATATTTAGTGTCATTTTATCAGAACAAATAAATCAAAAAAATCAACAGAGATGACTGTGTGAGCCACGAGCCAGTACAGATGGTGATCTGCCATGGAATCACGACGAAGCCTCCAGCTCGCTGCAATCAAACTGTCCCGGGACCAGATGCTGCTGGCTGGAGGCTTCTGGCTCTCACGCCCAGCCCCCCACCATCCTCCGTGGATCTGCACGACTCCACACTATTCTCACGGGCAGTGTAATCACTCCAGCTTTCAGTTGGCTGTGAGAGCAGTGTGGAGTCCCACAGAGCCACACTGCCCTTTGACATCCCTTGGCTTGGTAGCTCGCCTCAGGTTACAGGCCAGGTCTCAGTTGTGGTGATCGAGAAAGCCGCGAGATACACCATCAACTGTGGATCAGTGAACTAGAGCGCTGCTCATCCGAGCTGGAACGCTAGAAGCTAGTTTGCTATAAAGGCTAACTGACGTAAGAGGGAGGGCGGAGTTGAAAAGGTAAAGGATGTTTCTTAAATGACAGGTTTTAGCGTTTCAAGAAAGCCAGGAAAAATAAACAAATTTACTTCAATAGTTTAAAAAATTAAAGAAAATGTGAACAAAATATGTCACAAACATTTCATTAAGATGTGTGTGAGCTGTTAAAATGTGGAAAAAGTGCAGTCAATGGCCTCTTTAACGTGGTGGTCCTAGCTTCATTAGTTGTCAAGCAGGCTACATTTAACATCCAGAAGAAAGTTCTCCTGCTGCTGTTGTAAGAATTCAGGTTTAAACCACTCATGACATCATATGGTACAATACGATAATACTTTATTGTCAGAGGCATGTTTGAAATTTGTTTTGCTTCATTACAGCTTGAAATTGCAGGAACACATAAAACAGCAAACATTACAAACCTGTACATCCCCGACCTACAGTCGTCCACAAACTAAACATTCATGTTATGACAAAACAAACACAACATAAATTCTCGATCTGATGTCTAACCCAGGTACAGGAGGAAAGGCCGCTCGTCTCTGGGTCTGGACCCTCTCAGGCAGGGCATCAGCTGGGAGGACTCAGAAACGAGGAAGAACCAGAAAGGCAGAGATGCCAAAACAGCAGCAGACCGATACTTCTCCACGGTCAGTCGCCAGGTGCTGAGGGCGGAGCCTCCTATTCCTGTTTTAACCAGTGGAGATGCTCCCAGCCCCACAACCTTCCTCCCTCTGGGGGACAAGGGGGACAACAAGGCCAGAGAGACAGGTATGAGACAGCTGAAGGTATCTAATGGCTCATAGGTAAGTCAGCTTTACATTAATGATGCTCCTGCCTCATAACTTCAGCTGACCCAGGCCAGGCGGGGTTAGTCAACCCCCTCGGTGTTTACGACTCCTCCACAGCGCTCTGGCTGCAGGGGAGAGGACGGCCGGGCCAGCAGGAGCAAGATGCCCAATCAGAAGGCGGTCCTGCGGTTTTTGGTGGACGGACCGAAGAGTTCAACAGGCGGCTGCGGGAGCAGCCAGCAGACACACAGCTGTGGATTCAATTCATCCAGTACCAGGTGTGTTCTCCACTCATTTTATTACAGTAGAAGAAGAAAAACTTTTATTCTGCTGTGGGCTGGTTTTTAGATGCTCTGCAGCTTCATTTCTGAGTTACTTCTACATCATCTGCTTCTCCAGGATGAGCTGAGTGCTATCACGTTTGGAGGTGAGGTGGAACAGCAGGCCAGAGATGCAGCCGAGCGCCGTAAGTCATCCTACCGCGCGGTTCTGGAGAAAAAGCTGAGCATTGCGGAGCGCGCGGTGGCCACCAACCCTCTCTGCATACCTCTGCAACTGGAGAGGCTGAAGATCTGCCAGGAGCTCTGGGAGCCTTCAGCTCTGGCTAAAGAGTGGAAGAAGTTGGTGAGTGTGTCCCCATACTGTCTCCATACTGTCTCCATACGATCCCTATACTGTCCCCATACAGTCTCCATATTATCTCTATACTGTCCACATACCATCTCCATACTATCTCAATACTGTCCACATACTGTCTCCATTCTATCCCAATACTGTCCCCATACTGTCTCCATACTATCTCTATACTGTCCACATGCTGTCTCCATACTGTCTCCATACTATCCCTATACTATCCCCATACGGTCTCCATGCTATCTCCATACTATCCCTATATTGTCCCCATACAGTCTCCATACTGTCTCCATACTATCCCCATACTGGCTCCATACTGTCCACATACTGTCTCCATACTATCGCTATACTGTCCACATACTGTCCCCATACGGTCTTCATACTGTCCCCATACTGTCTCTATACTATCTCCGTACTATCCCCATACTGTCCCTAATACTATCTCCATGCTATCCCCATACTACCTCCATACTGTCCACATACTGTCCCCATGCAGTCTCCATACTGTCCACATACTGTCTCCATACTATTCCAATACTGTCTACATACTATCCCTATACTGTCCCCATACGGTCTCCATGCGGTCCACATACTGTCCCCATGCAGTCTCTATACTGTCCACATACCATCTCCATACTATTCCAATACTGTCTACATACTATCCCTATACTGTCCCCATACGGTCTCCATGCGGTCCCCATACTGTCCCCATACTATCTATATACTGTCCACATACTGTCACCATACTGTCCCCATGCTGTCTCCATACTGTCCATATGCTGTCCCCATACTGTCTCCATACTTTCCACATACTGTCCCTATACTGTCCACATATTGTCTCTATACTATCCCTATACTGTCTCCATACAGTCTCCATACTATCCCTATATTGTCTCCATACTATCTCCATACTGTCCCCATGCTGTCTTCATACCGTCCATATGCTGTCCCCATACTGTCTCCATACTTTCCACATATTGTCCCTATACTGTCCATCTAAGGGCCTTTTCCACTAGCACGCTTTAGCGCGACACGGGACGGCTCAGCACGCTTTTCCACAAGCCCCAACACGGTTTAACAGCCGCGATTCTCAGCCCCGCTCCAGGGCAGGGTACAGCAGTGCTGAGCTGTGCCGTGTTGTGACGTTAACAGACTGGTCGCCGCTGATTGGTCAGGTTGTAACCGCCCCTCTCCTCCTCATCATCTACCAAATCTTCACGACCTTCTCAATAAAGTTTTTGAAAAAAAAAAAAAAAAAAAAAGAATCTTCACGACCGCCTTTACTCAGCACGCAACCACTGTTGGCGGTTTCTTTTCAGTGTATTGCTGTGCTATTTTCATTTATTCTCTATCAAAAATGGCTTCGCGTAATAAGAGTGTTCCATGGACCAATAAGGAGGTGCAGTGTCTGCTCACTGCATCGTCAGACGAACGTATCCAGCGCGAGTTAGACGGAGCCGCCCGGAATGAAAAAATATACCGGGAGGTCTCGACATCGGAGTCCTTTAACAGTGAGTTTTAATTTTTTTTTTATTGTGTGTTTTTTCGCAAATATACATACGACGCTCAGTTTATTTATGCAATAAAAAAGCTGTTCATTTGTGGATGGATCGCTGCTTTATTGCAGCACACTGCGGACTAAAGCTTTTATTTTAATTATTCATGTGAACAATACGCTGAAATAAGCTTATAAGATAAGATAAGATAAGATAAGATAAGCCTTTATTAGTCCCACAACGGGGAAATTCCAGGATTGCAACAGCACAGGGATAGCAACACTCAGAGCAACAATCAGAAGGCAAGAAAGAAAAAAAAAAAAAAAAAAAAAAAGCAAGAGCAGCTAATATACATATGTACATATTACTATAAAATATATATATATACACACACACACACAGACACACAGTGCAGAGCATTGTAGCTGGATGGAATAAATATATGAATATATGAACACACAGTGCAGAGCATTGTAGCTAGATGGAATAAATATGTAAATATATAAACACCCACAGTACGGAGCATTGCAGCTAGGTGGAATAAATATGCAAGTATATAAACACACACAGTGCGGAGCAATGTAGCTAGATGGAATAATATGTAGATATATAAAAACACAGTGCGGAGCATTGTAGCTAGATGGAATAAATATATAGATATATAAATATAAACACACCCAGTGCTGAGCATTGTAGCTAGATGAAATAAATATATAGATATATAAATATAAACACACCCAGTGCAGAGCATTGTAGCTAGATGGAATAAATATGTAAATATATAAACACACACAGTGCAGAGCATTGTTGCTAGGTGGGATGAAACAGCATAACCGTCTATTTAGTTATCCTACATGGTATGATTATGTGCCCATACATATTCTCACCCTCCATAGCGACCGGTATGTTCCTAGTTGTATGCCGGAGAGGACCATTGTGTAAGTCTATTGCATCTTTTGCATTCAAAAAAACAAAACAAAAAAAAAACTATTAGTTTGTTACGTCTTTTTACTATCTCTGCGAGCAGCCCTGCTTAGGTTGTACAGTCTGACAGCCGTTGGTAGGAAGGACCTACGAAACCTCTCGGTTGTGCACCTGGGATGATGTAGTCTGCTGCTAAATGAGCTCCTCAGTGCATCCAGTATGTCCTGCATAGGGTGGAACTCGGACTCCAGCAGAGATGACAGTTTAGCCACCATCCTTCTCTCTCCTATCTCCTCCATCGGATCAAGGCGTTGCCCCAGGACAGAGCTAGCTTTCTTAATCAGTTTGTTCAGTCTCTTCCTATCGGCTGCAGTAATGCCACTGCCCCAGCAGACCACTCCAAAAGTGATGGCTGATGCCACCACCGTGTCATAGAATGACTTCAGCAGCGCCCCTTGTACACCAAAAGACCTGAGTCTCCTCAGCAGGAACAGCCTGCGCTGTCCCTTCTTGTAGAGTGCATCAGTATTGTGTGACCAGTCTAGTTTATTGTTCAGATGAATACCCAGGTACTTGTAGGATGTCACCATCTCGATGTCTGTTCCCTGTATATTTACTGGTGCTGTGAGGGGCTGCCCATGCCTGCGGCAGTCCACCACCAGCTCCTTAGTTTTCCTCGCGTTGATCTGGAGGCAGTTCCGATGGCACCAGTCCACAAAGTCCTGGATAAGCCCTCTGTACTCAGCTTCATCTCCGCTGGAGATGAGACCAACGATCGCAGAGTCATCAGAGAACTTCTGTAGATGGCAATGTGTTGTGTTGTGTGAGAAGTCCGCAGTATAAAGAGTGAACAGGAAGGGAGCCAGCACCGTTCCCTGGGGGGCCCCCGTGCTACTGATGATCGTGTCGGAAACACAGTCCCGGGTTCTCACAAACTGAGGCCGGTTCGTGAGGTAGTCCAGGATCCATGATGACAGGTGCTGGTCCACCCCTGCGCGCAGCAGCTTGTCCTTCAGGATCATCGGTTGGATGGTGTTGAAAGCACTGGAGAAGTCAAAGAACATGATCCTCACCATATTCCCGGGTTTCTCCAGGTGGGACAGAGAACGGTGAAGGAGGAAGATCACCGCATCCTCCACCCCAATGCCATGCTGGTAGGCGAACTGGAGTGGATCCATCGCTGGTTCCACCAGGGGGCGGAGATGAGCAAGGAGCAGTCTCTCCAGGGTCTTCATCAAGTGGGACGTCAAGGCCACCGGTCTGAAGCTGTTCAGGTCTTTGGGGTGGGAAGTTTTTGGTACAGGTACCACACAAGATGTTTTCCACAGCTGTGGTACCCTCCCCAGTTTCAGGCTCATGTTGAAGATATACGTCACAATCCCACACAGCTGGTCTGCACAGGACTTGAGGAGCTTTGCGCTGATGCCGTCCGGTCCCGACGCCTTCCTCGCCTTGATCTTCCTCAGCTCCGTCCTCACCTGGGTCTTGGTCAGGGTCAGGATGGGGGGCTGTGTGTTGTGTGTTGTTATGTATTCTTGTTAAAAACTATTGTCTTTTCTGTATATATTGCACTTTCGTGCTGTATTTTATTGTGTGCATTTTCCTTGTAGAATCATCCCACGCGTCCGCCGCGACAGCCCGTCCGGATTAATTCAACCGAGCCTTCATGACCCACAGCTGGCAGAGATGGCTTCATTCAACCGAGTCTTCGTGACCCAGTTTGGGAAGCTGGTGTAGAGGAACTCAGTGGTCGGCGTGTATAAAATGTCGATTAACCTTCATGTTGTGTTGCAAAGATTTTTTTTCTTTTAATATTTTGTATATAATAAAATGGAATTGTTTTGGAAAGTGTGGTTTGTCTGTTATAACACTGAATTATAAAACAGTATAATTACATAGAAATTCCATTGCCTAGTCTGATCAAAATGATGCTGATCATCCTGTCAGGGGTCGACCATTGTAAAGGTAATGTAATTTTTAACTAGACCAAAAAAGAAATCTTTTTGTAAGCTTTCTGTTCTTTTTATTGAAATATCATAAAAAATTAGCACCAAGTCAAAGTAGGTACAAGTATATGTAAACTGAATGTTCTATCGGCATTCCAAATTCAGAAATTTACAATACTTTAGAAGGAGTGTAGCATCATCTAAACGGAAAATAATAATACTGTTGTTCCAAACGTTGACCTGAAGGTGAAAAACATGAATTTTTTTAATTCAGTTCATCCAAAATGCCCTAGGATGTAAAAAATAATACAATTTGGTGTTGGCCAGTGTGCCACCGTCTCATTATTTAATACGAATAAAAACAAGTTTCAGCTCATTATTTCTAGGTCATTTGGCAGTTAATTCAAAACAAAAGTGACTTGTGTTGTTGCAGCTTAATTATGAGATAAAATTAATTGTGAGCTAAAACCACAGAGCGAGCAAGGCAATAATCCTTGGATCCTCCATTTTTTGTCTTGTGTAAATAAGGACTCAGTCGGGTGCATAACGTCACGGGAGTGTGGCCCCGCCTCGCTGAGAATCTGCCGCCGCCCCGCTTCTAAAACCTCCTAACACAAACCATCACAGCACAAGCACAACACCGTGCTAATGGAGACAGAAGCATTCCGAGCCGTACTGAAGTGAATCGAGCTGTACCGAGGTGTGCTGGGCTAGTGGAAAACAGGCTATATTGTCTCTATACTATCCTTATACTGTCTCTATACTGTCCCCATACTGTCTCTATACTGTCCCCATACGGTCTCCATACTGTCTCCATACAATCCCTATACTGTCCCCATATGGTCGCCATACTGTCTCCATACTATCCCTATACTGTCGACATACTGTCCCCATATTGTCTCCATACTTTTCACATACTGTCCCTATACTGTCCACATATTGTCTCTATACTATCCCTATACTGTCCACATATGGTCTCCATACTATCCCTATACTGTCTACGTACTGTCTCCATACTGTCCACATACTGTCCCCATACTGTCTCTATACTGTCCCCATACGGTCTCCATACTATCCCCATACTGTCCCCATATGGTCTCCATACTGTCTCCATACAATCCCTATACTGTCCCCATATGGTCGCCATACTGTCTCCATACTATCCCTATACTGTCCCCATACTTTCTCCATACTTTCCACATATTGTCTCTATACTATCCCTATACTGTCCACATATGGTCTCCATACTATCCCTATACTGTCTACGTACTGTCTCCATACAGTCCACATACTGTCTCCATACTGTCTCTATATTATCCCATACTCTCCACATACTGTCTCCATTCTATCCACATACTCTGTCTATACTGTCTCCATACTGTCCACATACTGTCCCTAATACTGTCTCCATACTATCCCCATACTGTCCACATACTGTCCCTATACTGTCCACATACTGTCTCCATACTGTCCCCATATGGTCACCATACTATCTCCATATTATCCCTATACTGTCCATATACTGTCTCCATACTGTATCGATACGATCCCATACTGTCTCCATACTGTCCCTATACTGTCCACGTGCTGTCTCCGTACTGTCCACATACTGTTTGTATACTATCCCTATACTGTCCCCATACGGTCTCGGTACTATCTCCATACTGTCCCTACACTGTCTACATCAGGGGTCACCAACCTTTTTGAAACCAAGAGCTACTTCATGGGTACCGAGTCATGTGAAGGGCTACCAGCTTGACACACTCCTCTAAAATAACAAATTGTGTATATATATATATATATATATATATATATATATATATATACACTACCGTTCAAAAGTTTGGGGTCACTTAGAAATTTCCTTATTTTTGAAAGAAAAGCACTGTTTTTTTCAATGAAGATAACTTTAAGCTAATCAGAAATACACTCCAATATCTAATATCCATTGCTAATGTGGGAAATGACTATTCTAGCTGCAAATGTCTGGTTTTTGGTGCAATATCTACATAGGTGTATAGAGGCCCATTTCCAGCAACTATCACTCCAGTGTTCTAATGGTACAATGTGTTTGCTCATTGCGTCAGAAGGCTAATGGATGATTAGAAAACTCTTGTGCAATCATGTTAGCACAGCTGAAAACAGTTTAGCTGGTTAGAGAAGCTATAAAACTGACCTTCCTTTGAGCAGGTTGAGTATCTGGAAAAAATTATTATTTCATATACAAATCATTATTTCTAACCTTGTCAATGTCTTGACTATATTTTCTATTAGTTTTACAACTCATGGTGGTAAATAAGTGTGACTTTTCATGGAAAACACAAAATAATTGTCTTGGTGACCCCAAACTTTTGAACGCTAGTGTATATATACACACACACACACACACACATAAATAAATAGTTAATTATCAATAACTAAGAGTGGGTAACAGATAAGATCAATATTCAACACTTTATTTTTATTAATCTCAGCAATTGTTCAGATGATCACTTCTACATTTCATTAAAAAAAGGTCCAGTTTTCACCAGTCCCTTTTAACCATAAAAAACTAAACCCTTTTAACAATTCATGAACTATGTTGAACCATGTTTGAAAAAGTTATGCAACATTTAAGAAAAATCAACTTTCATATTAAATAAATCTTATCACATTTTTAACTGAACAAATCTGCTGCAATTCTGCTCAAAATCTGTTACAGTTTATAAACACACTTCTGTGTGTTCTTCTTCACTGAGATTATATCCATACAGTTCTTGCCAAGAATCATGCTTGAGTAATAACCAGCACTGTCCTTTCATGAGAAGCTAAACAGCACTGAGAGTGGGCAGCAGTTTCACAGTTCACACTCTGAGTGCATCTCCTGATTTGAATAGGATTGTCCATATGCTGCAGTATCAGAAAGCAATATAGTACAGTGCAATTTACACATCACACAGAACCAAACAACAACAAAATGATCCTCAGATTCAACCAGGTGATTAACTGATGGTGATTAATGTGGTTTCGCTCCACATTGTGCCGCTTCACCATCCCCACAGTCGCCCCGCAAATGAAACACACGCAGTTTCCTTTCACGGTAGTAAAAAAGAACTCTTCCTCCCATTCACTTTGAAAATGATCAATTTTCTGTCTTTTTTTTTGCCATGTTTTTGGGCTAGGAAACTGCACACCGCTCACCATCTTCACTGCCCGCTAGCTTACTCTCCACAAGCGCGAAGGTTTTGTCATGCGCACAATACTGACCTTTGAACTAGGTCAGAGTTCACCTTAACTTTACGTATAATGAACATATTTTTATTTTTTTTATTTTTAAGACATTGTCATTTTAAAATCTATATAAATGCAAGTGTGATTTTAAAAAAATAGCGGCAGAAAAAATTACATCTTAGACACTTGCAAGTTGTGCTATTCTTAGAACAGGCCTGCGGGCGACTTATGTGGTCCTTGCGGGCGACTTGGTGCCCGCGGGCACTGTGTTGGTGACCCCTGGTCTACATACTGTCCACATACTGTCTCCATACTGTATCGATATGAGCCCATACTGTCTCCATACTGTCCACATAAGGTGCTTTTCCACCAGGGTCAGTACAGTACGGTTCGGTACGGGACGGCACGGTTTGTCTGTGTTTCCATTAGGGACCGCAACTGCTTTCAGTTCTGTTTTTTCAGAAATGTTCCTATTTTTTCAGAACCCCTCAATTGAGGTTCCATGGGTACCGTCCTGGTGACGTAAAAACACTGCAGCCCACTGATTTGTCCAGGCGTAATGTCACGAGAGTGGGCGTAATGCTGACTTTCCAGAATAGCTGGCGAGCCGCCATTTGCAATGTTTCGTCTGTAAGCCAGCCAACAAGTGATATTATAAACAACGACAGAATGGCTTCGCAGAAATCAACAGAAATCAACACCGCGGTCCAGCAGAGTTTTCTGTGCATTTCGGCTGATGAGAGAATCCAGAGGGAAGCAGACGGAGCCGCACTGGGAAATAGATGGAGCCGCCCGAACTGAATTGAATGTACGACCGTGGGAGCACCCAACTTCAGCAGTTGAAGCCGTGATGTTGGGATATAGAGGACGGTGAGTGATGTGATATGCATATTTTACGTTTTTTATCCCAGTAGTGGAAAGTTCACTTTGGACAGACGAAAACTTGATCGTGTTTAAACGATGACCTTTTTTTTTTTTTTTTTTTAAAGTTTGTAAACTTTTTTGATCCCCAGAGGGGAAATTGAGGGCATCCACCTGGATGGATGAAGCAGCCACGGACCTAGCTAGTTAGCCATCAATGCTACGTCCGTCCTTGTATTTTGCGCTTGTGTTGACAATATCTGATGATATAAGCTAGTTGTAATCCTGGTTAAAAAGGTGGTTTTTTTGCATGTTGCACTTTTGTGTTGTGCATGTACTTAATAAGTTGTGTGTATTTTGGTTGTAGAGTCGGATCAGGCTGCATTTGGCATGACATGGCAAGCAATGTATTCTGACTGGTAAGCTGCACATCTTGTTGTTTATAGTCAGATCTTTTGCTTTTTAAGTTAAAGTATAGGTAAAGTGCCAAATTTAAAGTAGCACAATTTCCACTTAATATGAAAGGAACTGAACTGAGATTTATTTGATTATGTGAATATTAATTACAGAGTAATTGAAAATGAATGGCACATCCACTAATAGCCACCTTAAAATAAACCACTTGTTTATTTTTTTTTTATCAGAGCATTTCTGTGATCCTTTATGAGTTCTAGTCATAATAGTGTATCTTGCACTTTGGGGAATGGGAGTTGTTCAGTCACCATTAGAATTTAGTTTATATGTGTAGTCTATAGTATTTCATCTTTAAACTCATCCAGTAAAAGAACACATTACAAATATTGGAGGCCCATTGTAGTGCTTCCTTTTATATTTTAGCAATACAAGCACAAAACACCACCCACACTTGAAACCAGGGCAGCACAGCGGTGGCTAAACTTTAATTGATAACGTTATTTCACACCATCACAACAACTCAGTATCTAAACTCAGTGTAAATGGTGTAGAGATTGAAAGGGTATCCAGAATTAAAATCCTTGGTGTAATAATTGATAATAAACTGTGTTGGAAGTCACATAATTATATTAAAGGTAAAATTTGCAAATCAATCACAATACTACACAGAGTGAAATATTTGCTGAATCAACCCCACACTATATATTCTGTATCATTCATTAATACTCCCATACATGACATATTGTACTGAAGTATGGGGAAATACATATAAAACAAACATATATCCAGTCTTTATGCTTCAGAAGAGAGCTATTAGAATAATACACAAAGCTGCTTACAGGGAACCAACAAACCCACTTTTTCTTAAATTAAAAGCTCTCAAGTTGAAAGATCTGATTGACTTTAAAACTGCAGTAATAATGTTTAAAGTGAAGAATCTATCACTGCCCGCAAATATCCAAAAGTTGTTCCAAATAAGGGAGAAACAATATCATTTCAGAGGAACATGTATATTTCAAAAACCTTCAGTGAGAACTACCACCAAGCAACACTGTGTTTCAGTGCAAGGAGTCAGATTATGGAACAATTTTGGACCTGAATTAAAATCATGTACAACGCTTGGAAAATTTAAACAAAAATTAAAGGAAGAAATACTCCAAACATATATACAAGATGACATGTAAAATCACATAAGGATTGTCATATCTAGTCTGTGTTGTGCTGTTGCTTAGCTTTTTGTCACGTTTTGTCTTGGCTTTGTTCTGATTTGTAATCGCTCTTATTTTATTTTATTTTTGAATTCTTAGATGGAACATGGGTGGGCAATATAAGCTGTGGATTCAGCCATCACCCATTTTGGATAATTTATGTTGAATTGTATAATCCGAGGAGTTATTGTTTAATTTGACCTTGCTGGATTTTTTTTTCCCCTTTGTTATATTATTCTGTTCCTTTCTTTTAATCTTTTAATCTAATCTATCCGAAATAAAGATTCATTCATTCATTTCTCAAATATGTTTTAAACTTGCTTTAATTATCCACCACCCATTTCTGTCTTTGATCTAGGCAAGAGGGAAACGATCCACCCAAACCAGACCTTGCCTCACTTTTTACAGAGGTGCAGGCTGAAGATCTGCTGAACCGGGACCAGTGCAAGGGGCCGACCAGTTGCTGCTCAGTGAGGCAGCGTGGCCTGCGTTCCCATTCCAATTTCCCATTCCAATTTCTTTTTCTTTTTTTTTACTGTTTGAATTTTGCACATTCTAAATAATCTTGAATTTGCTGCTGATTGTAATAAACAATTTAGTGATTTATGTGTTTGCATCATGATTTTCTATTTTGTCTGTTAAGGCACCAGTGTGAAAAGGGTCAACAGCACAAACCATTTATCAGTGACTTTGAAAATAATGGCTCATTTTTAAGAAAAATAACCAAAACAATTATTTGCTGAAGACTGTACTGTTGGATGTGCCAGTGCAGAAGACACTGCACACTTTAGTGATAGTCCCAGTATATGGAGGAATTCTGGGCCATATTAGCATCTGGATTTCCTAATAATGGGATAGAAGAGAGAACCTGCAGGGTCTTGGCCCTCCAAGGCACATGATTGGACACCCCAGAGTTTGAGTTTAATGGGATTTAACATTTTAACTCAAACTGCTTTATGGTTCATAATTCTGTTGGCAGACTTACACCAAACCAAAAGTGATTTCTCAAACTGCTGGATTGTTCTTAGACAGCTTTTTCCAATCTTTTAGTATTTATGTCACTTGGTGGTAACCTTCACACATAAAACAAAAGTAGAGACATCTGCAAAAGTACAAAGGTTTATTGTCAAAATTCCCAGGACAATACTACATGAATACTACATGAATACATGTATAGTTCTCTGTTGATGCAGATAATATATGATATATTATATATATATATTATATATATAATTATATATATTTTTTGTTTTTTGTTTTTTTTCTTGCCTTCTGATTGTTGCTCTGAGTGTTGCTATCCCTGTGCTGTTGCAATCCTGGAATTTCCCCGTTGTGGGACTAATAAAGGCTTATCTTATCTTATCTTATCTTATATATGATACAGTGTCTACATGTAGTCAGCAATACTCAATATATTTCCAGTTAATCCATGTATTTCTCCATGTAACCTTGTGACTGCATTATTTTAATTACTTTTAATCCTAGATCCATTTGTATTGACTTAAAATGCATCATAATTGTTAAATATGTCTTATGCCTAACTCAGCACTGTTTACCTGTTGAAATATATATTTTACGGCTCATATACTACAATATGGCACCTAGCTGATCCATGTTTTACCACGACACCACTGGCTGGAGCAGGTAAATCTCATGACGTCTCAACAGTCTCTCCATGATTTTGACACAGATCAGAGCAATTTGTTGCACAGGAAGCTAAACATTTCTACAGACATTCTGCAGTTCTGTAACCACTGCGCGTTCCTGAACCTGGGGTGACATCACTGCGTTGAACGTTCAGACCCACAGTTTTAAGCGATATTTTTGCCACAAGAGAGCCATCTGAAACACACACACAGAATACATGTTTTAGTACCTAATACCGATAACTTGCCAACATTACAATGTTGTACGGCGGACTTAAAAGCAAAGTAGCATTAGCAATCATTAGCTTACCGTCATACGTGTTGCAGTTGTATCCTCATGTCGTCCCCTTTATACTGCTCTATGGTTTCCTAAACGCTCCAGTACTTTTCCAGAGAGTGTCGTATCGCCGCCTTTGCCTTCTGTTCTCCTTTTTTGCCTTTCTTCTGTCAAAAAAAGCCAGAGAACGCAGATGCCTCGTATCCTGCCAGCTTGTGTTTTCCATAACATTACGCTTGTTTTATGCCAATTACTCTTGTTTTGCATAACGGGAGGGAGAGGATTGCGCCGCCTCGCCTGTAACTATTCCCACCCACTTCAAGGGGGACCTAGTGCAGTGGAAACACAAAGTGGGCCGAACTGTACCGTCCCGTCCCGTCCCGTACTGAACCGTACCGTACTGACCCTAGTGGAAAAGCGCCTTATCTCTTTACTATCCCTATACTGTCCCCATATAGTCTCCATACTATCCCTATACTGTCCACATACTGTCTCCATGACAGTATGGCTCACTTGCTACCGGATAACCGTGAAAACTGGTACTACCTGTCTCATGAGTCGGGCCATCTGCGACTCAGCCGGCATCCCCACCCTTCCGAGGGCATGGAGGGTGAAACAGGGCATCCTGGCAGAGCTAAAAACAATATCTGCCACAGGTCGGTGGTGGACCACTCCCAGTTACATGGGGTGACACTGGACATCCTGGCAGATAAACACATCTGTCGCAAGATCTGTGGTGGACTGTGCCAGTCGGTGCATTGTGACATGCACTACACAAAGAGCAGAGATAAACAAACCTATCATCTGGTCAGTCACTGCAACAGATACTGGAGTCAGTTTGTCTTGGCTTGTCCTTGCCACTGATAATACCTTTATCTGCCAAGAATGTGCTGCTAGTCCAGCAAAAGCTAGCAGTACTCAAATACTTTGCAAGCAGTTTCATGAAATGGTCAAAGAGAAAGCAACTTATACCGGCTCGGACATCGCCCGGGCTTACAAGGTCCACGCTGATCTGTTCACACTCCAACAGGCAGTGAAAAGTAAGCTAGGAGCAGGAAGACAAAAGAAGAGGAAAACAGCAGCCTTGTGTGTAGCAGAATGGAATGTCCGCACTCTGTTGGACAGAACAACATCACAGCGCCCAGAAAGACAGACCGTGCTTGTGGCCCTGGAAATGAACAGGTACAATGTAGACATAGCTGCACTTAGTGAAACAAGATTCCTGGATAAGACAGCTTGGAAGGCCATGGGTACATCTTCTTTTGGAGTGGGAGATCAACTCAAGAAAGGAGAGAAGCAGGAGTGGGCTTTGCAGTTTAGAAAGGAGATAGCAGCAATGCTTGATGAGGAACCGGTGCCAATCAACGACAGGATAATGACTATGAGACTCCCACTACAGCGGAAGATGTATGCCACACTCATCAGTGTATATGCCCCAACAATGACCAACACAGAGGAGGTGAAGGAAGAGTTCTACAGTGATTTACGTGAGACTATCAGGCGTGTACCGACTGATGACACAGTCTGATACTTGTTGGAGATTTTAATGCCAGAGTTGGTTCGGACACTGAGAAATGGAAAGGAGTGCTAGGCAGTCATGGAGTAGGCAAGTGCAATGCAAATGGAGAACTTCTACTTGCACTATGTTCAGAGTACAACCTTGTGATAACCAACACTCTATTTAAGCACAAGGACAGACACAAGAAGATATGGATGCACCCAATATCCAAGCACTGGCACTTATTAGACTACATCATAGTCAGGCAGAGAGACATAAGGGATGTATTGGACACCAGAGCAATGAGAGGCGCGGACTGTGGTACTGATCACGTTATGCTGAGATCTAGATTAAGGATTTGGAGACAAACAGCACTGCAGGATGGGTGCGAAGCCACCACGGTAGCTAAACACTAGTGCACTGAAAGGCCAAAAGAAGCAGGAAGAACTTACACAGGAAATGGATGAAAACTTGAAAGACTGGGACAGCAACAACTCAGAGAATGACATAGAAGAGAAATGGACAACACTGAAGGATACGGTGTATCAGACTGCGAGTGATGTATTGGGCCACCCTGAGAGGAAACATCAAGATTGGTTTGATGAGCATGATGAACACCTGAAGAAACTACTAGAAGCGAGGAATACAGCAAGGCAGGAAAGCCTACAGTGTAACACAAGGTCGAAGAAGAAGAAACACTCAAAGGCTCAGAGTGAGCTACAGAAGTACACCAGAGAGATGAAGTCCAACTGGTGGGATGAAAAAGCGGAGGAACTTCAAACTGCAGCAGACAGGAAAGGCATGAAAACATTTTTCACAGGTTTGAGAGAAATCTACGGCCCTAAACCAAGAGGATTGATCCAACTAAAGGCTATGGATGGTGAAACCATTTTGCAGGAGAAAGACAAGATCCTGGACAGATTTGCAGACCACTTTGACCAACTACTAAACAACCCTGGAGGTCTCACTGAAGAGCCTAAAGAAGCTCTAGTGCAGCGACCAGCTGTATCAAGTCTGGATGAACCACCAAATTTTGATGAACTAATGGCAGCTATCAGGACAACACAGGATGGTAAAGCTCCAGGAAGGGATGGAATTCCAGCAGAAGTGTGGAAATTTGGTGGTGTTCAGCTGACCAACTGCTTGCACAAGCTCATCCAAGAGAAATGGGATGCCCAGGAAGTACCTCAAGACTGGAAGGATGCAAGAATTGTGCCTTTGTTCAAGAAAGGTGACAGGAAAGATTGTGGAAATTACCGAGGTATATCACTGCTAGCCACTGTTGGTAAGATTCTCTCACGTGTACTACTAAGCAGACTCAATGAACACATCTCGCAGAATGTACTACCGGAAACCCAGTGCAGCTTTAGAAGTGGAAGAAGCACAATGGACATGATTTTCTGCTTGAAACAGGTTCAAGAAAAGTGTATCGAACAGAACATGCCACTTTATGCAGTCTTCACAGACTTCAGTAAAGCCTTTGATACTGTTTTGCGACAAGGACTTTGGCAGGTACTCAAGAAATATGGCTGTACAGAGAAGTTTGTCAGCTTGATCAAGGCACTCCATACAGGTATGCAAGCAAACATGGCAATGAGTGGTTCAGTATCTAAAGACTTTGCAGTAAGCAATGGGGTGAAGCAAGGTTGTGTGCTGGCACCTACAGTCTTCTCGCTATATCTGGCAGCCATGCTTGAAGTGGCCTTCAAAGACACTTCAGAAGGAGTATACATTCAAACAAGGAAAGAAGCAGACTTGCTTAATGTGGCACAGTTTAAAGCCAAGAGTAAGACATCGATAAAGGTAGTAAGAGAAATGCCCTTTGCCAATGACAGTGCTCTAGTTGCACACAGTGTGGAAGATATGCAATCTTTAGTGGAGAAATTTGCAAGAGCAGCTAGCCAATTCAGCCTCCAAATCAACATCAAGAAGACAGAGTGCCTTTATCAACCACCAAAGTTCCAATTATCAACATCACTACCAGAAGAGATCAGCACTGGCACAGAGCCACTAGTCAAGTGCAAGACTTTCGAATATCTAGGGAGTACTGTTTCAGAGAATGCTAGGCTGGAGGATGAACTATCTCTCAGAATGGAAAGAGCGAGCACTGTGTTTGAAAACTTGAGGGAGAGACTGTGGAGCAATCGACATGTGTCTATCCGTATGAAATGCAAAGTGTACAGAGCAACAGTATTGGCTACTCTATTGTACGGAGTTGAAACTTGGACTGTCTATGGAGTGCAGGTGAAGAAACTCCACGCGTACATGATGAGACACCTTCGAGCCATAATGAACATCTCATGGAAAGACAAGATAACCAATATAGAAGTGTTGAAACGAGCTGGTCTACCATCAATGGAGGACATGCTAATCCAGATGAACCTGAGATGGCTCGGACATGTTGAGAGGATGGACCACCAGCGTCTCCCTTGGCAGTTACTCTACTCAGTTATGCGAGGGCAAACGCAATCAGGGTAGACCAAGGCTCAGATTTAAAGACACTGTAAAAAGAAACTTGAAGAAGTTGGACATAGACAGGAGTTCCTGGCAGCGGAAGGTTAAGGACAGAGCTGTATGGAGGAATCTGATCAGACCTAAGTGAAAGAGTCATTGTGGCCCATGGCATACTGCTATGATGACTGACTCCATACTGTCCACATACTGTCTCCATACTGTCCCCAATACTTTTTTATCCTTTTTTTTTTTTTTCCTTTGAAAGACAAAAGTAAAATAGAAAGATGTCTTTACCTTCTTTACATGTTTCAACTGCACTGCAGCCTTCATCAGAAGAGTCAGCTGATTGCTGCCAGGTGACATTTATCAGCTGATTTTCGTAGGCGGGGCCAGCTCAGCAGATCTGTCAGATCCGCCGAGCCGGCCCCGCCTCCCGCCGTCAGATGGTCTCTGGAGAATGTGGTCCCAGGTGTGAGAAAGCATAAAGGCCCCCTCATCTCGGTTCATGGTGTCTTTTCCCCGCTTTCTGATCTCTATTGCCTCCTTGATCCAACGTTTGTGTCTGTTGCTCTCCGATCCAATAATTTTTGTGTTGTCCCAGTCCATGATGTGATTATTTCTTTTGCAGTGGTCCGATATAGCTGATTTTAATGTTTCTTGTTCTGCTTTTTCTTTTTGTGATCTTGTGAGTCGTCCTTGCGTTTCCTTCTCACATTCCTTTTGGTGTTCTTTTTTTCTTGTGGTGAATAATCTTCCGGTTTCTCCAATGTAGGTTTTGTTACATGATCTGCATGATATTTCATATAATACATTGCATTTATTGTCTTGTTCTATTCTGTCCTTGGGGTGTACTAATAACTGTCTTAATTTTTTGTGTGGTTTGACTGCTGTGTTTATTTTGTATTTTTTCATGATCCTTTGAATTGGTTCCGTGATCCCTCGTATGTATGGTATAGTTATGGTTTCCTTGTTTTTGATTTCAGCTTTTGTTCTGTGTCTTGTGTCCTGTTTATTTTCTTTGTTTTTGACTTGCTGTTTCCCTTTGTTTATGGCCCATACTGGATATTGGCAGCGTATAAGTGCATGTTTTATGTGGTTTTCCTCTTCCTGTCTGTCTTCTTGTTCCGTGATGATGGTGGCTCGTTCATATAATGTCCTGACGACTGATAGCTTGTGTGCTGTGGGGTGTTCCGATGTCCAAAGTAGGTATTGATCTGTGTGGGTTGGTTTCCTGTAGACTGTGATTTTTATGCTGCCATCCTCGTTGTGGTGGATTTTCATGTCCAGAAAGGCTATGGTGCCATTTTCCTCCTCTTCGTGTGTGAATTTTATGTTCCCCGTACTGTCTGTACTGTTCAGATGGTCAGTGAGTTCTTGTGTATGTCCTTTCCTTATTTGAACCGAGATGAGGGGGCCTTTATGCTTTCTCACACCTGGGACCACATTCTCCAGAGACCATCTGACGGCGGGAGGCGGGGCCGGCTCGGCGGATCTGACAGATCTGCTGAGCTGGCCCCGC
Source organism: Pholidichthys leucotaenia (assembly GCA_020510985.1). Classification (NCBI taxonomy): domain Eukaryota; kingdom Metazoa; phylum Chordata; class Actinopteri; order Cichliformes; family Pholidichthyidae; genus Pholidichthys; species Pholidichthys leucotaenia. The sequence continues at coordinate 423,220,538 of CM035842.1, read as the reverse complement.
CTACGAAAATCAGCTGATAAATGTTACCTGGCAGCAATCAGCTGACTCTTCTGATGAAGGCTGCAGTGCAGTTGAAACATGTAAAGAAGGTAAAGACATCTTTCTATTTTACTTTTGTCTTTCAAAGGAAAAAAAAAAAAAAAAAAAAAAGGATAAATAATTGAAAGAAGACAAAATGAACCTGTTTGACGTGTCCCCAATACTGTCTCCATACTATCCCCATACTGTCCACATACTATCCCTATATTGTCCACATACTGTCTCCATACTGTCCACCAAATATGGTTGTATTAATGAGCTGAGAACCAGAGTGGAGAAAATGATAAATACACTTCTACTTCATCTTAGTGTTGTAACTGAGACCTCGTCAAGACCTGAGTCTCCCAGCACCAGTACCTACAGACACAGTGGTCTTGGTCTGGTCTCTTCTACAACACTACTCCTACCTTTATGTGTAATGGAGCCTTCCATCCTAGCTGCTGCCTACATTTAGTCATGATGCAGTTATCTTTAAAGAGTCTGTGACATAATTCAACCAAGACATCATTAGAAAGAAGAACTACTGTGTTTTTATTCTGTATAGACAAAAAAATTCAATAAAATTTTGTTTCCATATACTACCATAAATTACATCGTGATGCAGATGATTGCGATGTTCATTTGTTGAAATTGGGTCAAATGCCGCCTCCATTTTGTGACGTAATGAGGTGAACCAAAGATGTAAACAAGCATGGCTGAGTACACTGAAGCGGAGGAAGTTGTGAGCGATTTCAGCGAAGATTTAAGTGATTTGTTGATAGTTTTTGAGGAAGAAGCAGGATCAAGTGATGAAGAAGTGCAAGTTGGTTCTAACGAAGGACTGCAACCCTATTTATTTGAACCATATCATTCAGGAAGTGAAGATGACTCGCATGTTTCAGAGGATGAAGGGTCCGACAGTGAAGGGTTAGAGATGGACATCGGTCGCCTCCAAAACACTGAATGGTAATATACAGATAGATCTAAATTTCCCTGATCAGATGGTCGGGGAAATTTTAAAAAAAAAAATGCTCAAATATTCAATTTCGGTAGGCAATGAGATTTATAACAATGAAAACTGAAAAAAGTAATATAACGTTTTTTTAACACAAAGTCATTCCATTTGGAGTAAAGTCAACACTCGGCTTCAAACTCGGCAGAAAAAATATAATAAAATCAGGATTGCCTTATGTGGAAAAAAAAATCAATTACACAAACTCTTTTCTGGGCGAGTTTTGACACTGTTGCTTCTCTACGCTGTTTTGATATGGGCGATCTCCGTATCTCTGCGCAACAATCGTCCATATCTCTGCACTGTTTTGATATGAGCAATTGTCCGTATCTCTGCGCTGTTTTGATATCGGCGATCGTCCATATCTCTGTGCAACAATCGTCCGTATGACTGCACTGTTTTGATATGGGTGATCGTCCATATCTCTGCGCAACAATCATCCGTATCTGTGCGCTGTTTTGATATGGCCGATCGTCCGTATCTCTGCGCTGTTTTGATATGGATGATCGCCCATATCAAAACAGCGCAGAGAAGCAACAGTGTCAATTCAGAGGATTTTACTTTCAACTGAAAAAAATATAATAAAATCACAATCGCCTTATGTGGAAGAAAAAAAAATCGATTACACAAACTCTTTTCTGGGCGAGTTTTGACACTGTTGCTTCTCTGCGCTGTTTTGATATGTTGATATCGTCTTGAGCTGTGGGTTTTCATTTGAAAACCGTAAGTATGGCAGTCGGTTTTAGAACCCGTTTGTAAAGAACTTTCAAGCCTAAAGATTCCTGTATAGCAGGTGCCTCCTCAAAACTGTCTGCAGTGAAATGATCGCTACAGAGTACAGAAGATGGTGTTGGTTGCCATTTGTCCCTTGTTCTCTCTACTTGCTTTGCCCATTTTTTAAGAAGATCTGAGTCTTTTGGGAATGAGAACAGGCTTATACGTTCACTGGAAGAGAACTGTGAAAGGGTGTGCAAAAAGGGTCAGCAACATTTGCATTGCTTGAGAAAACTTGCACGCTTCCAAATTGACTGAACCATAATGACAATGTTTTATCGGGCTTTTATTGAATCTGTTTTATCCTTTTCTTTAGTGTCATGGTTTGGTCAGATAAAACTGAAACAGAGGAAATCCTTGGATCAGGTAGTTAGATGGTCCAGTTGTTTGCTTGGTGAGTCACAGCTGAGCCTGATATCCCTGTACACTAGACAAGTACAGAGGATGGCTACCTCCATTTTAAATGATGACTCCCACCTTTTGCACTGCAACTTTCAGCTTCTTCCCTCAAGACGGAGGTTTGCTGTCACAAAAAGTAAAACCCAGCACTACAAAAATAGCTTTATTCCTGCTGCTGTCAAAGAGTTGAACAAGCTGTAACAATATATTGCACATAATTTAGGTACCTATTTATTAACTCCATTTTATATTTACTTATTTTTGTAGGATGTTACTTGGGTTCTAAATATTTTATTGAGTTTTAGACCTTTGAGTTTTTAACCTCTTTGACTAGTTTTTAACTTTTAATATGACTCTTCTCTCTTACCTCTGGTTTTTCTCTCATCTCTTTGTCTTTTTATACCCTGATTGATGGAGCCTTGAGTATTTTTATCATGTTCATAGTCAATTTCATGTGTGCCTGTGTTTGTGTCTATGTTGAATGTAATTTGTGGCTTGTAAATATGGATGTCACCAGACTGCAAAACAAATCTACCTATGGGTACAAATAAAGTAACCTGAACCTGGAGCAATTAGAACACCCAGCCGCCACGCAACCTTTCAGCATTTCTTCGCTGATATAGAAGCTAAACAGCTTGATAGCACACGGATCAGCCGAGAGGAAACTCTCCCCATGATGTCATATCCGGAAACAAGCTGCGTCTCAGGATATCGCGTTAGTGCAACACGGCGCTAAATTTGAATTCTCTTAGAAATATTTTTCCACTAATTTAGTGTTCAAAATCAACAGAACCAACTATGTGGACGACTGAAGATAAATTCGTACTGAATATTGATCCATAGTTCCTACATCGTGTCACAGACACTTTAAGGTTTCTGATTTACTTTAGTGGGTAATGAAGGATTTTCAGAACTCTATGTAAGATAAGCCTTTATTAGTCCCACAATGGGGAAATTCCAGGATTGCAACAGCACAGGGATAGCAACACTCAGAGCAACAATCAGAAGACAAGAAAAAACAACATCTAGCAAACATATGTCCATTACTATAAATGTATATATATAGACACACAGTGCAGAGCATTATGGCTGGTGGATGTGCAGCAGAAAGTCTAAGCTCTCTCTCCGCGGATGCAGCGGGCCAGCTGGAAGTCTTTGGGCATGATGGTGACCCCCTTAGCGAAGAAGAGACCACCAGGTGGGTCTCGCTGGTCTCCTGCAGAGCCATGACGGCGAAACTCAGGAAACGCAGGACGGTCTTGAAGTCCTGAGCGATCTCCCTCACCAGGCGCTGGACGGGCAGCTTACGGATGAGCAGCTCCGTGGATTTCTGGTAGCGACGGATCTCTCTCAGAGCCACGGACCTGTGACGGCGAGGCCTCTTCACTCTGCCGGTGGCCAGAGCGCCTCTCCGAGCAGCCCTGTGGCTAGCTGTCTCCTGGGGGGCTTCTTCCTCCAGTAGATTTTACGGGCGGTCTGCTTGGTTCTTGCCATCGCTCTTTATTATTCTGTCTTAGTGTCTATGTGATCTACAAAGTCAAACAGCCCAAAGTCCTCCTCCACAGGAGTTCTCCTCTCCTACAGAATCCAGGACTATACACTGCTGTTGGCTTGGCTGTTCTCTTCTGTGAGGTTATCAACTCATTACGCAACATACCTGATACTGACCTGCCTCTGGCTAGTCTGGCATGACTCTCCTTGGAGAGAAAGGGTCGAGACATTTTAAGCTGAACCTCTGAACTCACATACAGTAGCTACAATGTCGCTAGCTCAGCTAACAAGCTAACTTAGCTAATGAGTTATTGCAGCTAACAAGCTAGCTTAGCTAATGAGTTAGCTTAACTAATGAGCTAGCTCAGCTAATGAGCAATATGAATCAGCAGAACCAGGGATTTTATGGCTGATTTGTCATCATTATAGACTGGTTTGTTCATTAATCCACAGCTGATTAAATAAGCCAGGATGGTGCCAATATATAATCATATTTTGGCCATGATAACTGGGTGTGTTGCTGCTAACATTAGTTGGTCTGAGTACCAGAGTCAGGATTTCTGACCGATTTTAAGGTCGATCTACAGAGTACAACAGACAGAGGAGTCTGTTAGCCTAGCTAAGATATCTGTCCATCTGTTTTCTGTAGATTCCATCCATCCTCACTCCCTAATCAGCATTAGTTGGCTGCTGTTAGCAGAGTTAGCCATGGGCTCCTTCAGGGTTATTTCTGTGGTGATTACACTCCAAACACCCTCATCTCTGATTAGGCTTTACTTCAATTTTAAACTCTGATATTCAGCCAGTGTTTGTTAGCATGCTACCGAGTCTGACAGCCAAACGTTAGCGTCAAATGTGGTGTTGTCATGGAAACGGAGATCTCATCAAAATGAAGAGAGAGGAGGGTCACAGACATTGGGAGCTGTTTCAACATGCAGAACAAACAAGACCACCACCTCCCCTCAGTGGTGATTCAGGTCTGTAAATAGTCTGTGACACCAGTTCTTAATCAGAAACATCACAGTCCAGAGTGTTCTTCAGGTTCTGTAGATTTGCCTGGTTCCATATCTCCTGGACTGACCATGTCCTGATGTTTCTCATGAAGATCCTAATGTTTCTGATAATGATAAAGGTGCTGATGTTTTTGATGAAGATGCTGATGTTTCTGATAATGATCCTGATGTTTTTGATGAAGATCCTGATGATCCTGATGTCTTCGATGAAGATCCTGATGTTTTTGATGAAGATTGTAATGTTTCTGATGAAGATCTTGATGTTTTGACAAAGATCATGATGTTTCTGATGAAGATCCTGATGCTTCTGACAAAGATCCTGATGTTTTTGATGAAGACCCAAATGTTTCTGATGAAGATCTTGATGTTTTGATGAAGATCCTGATATTTCTGATGGCAATCCTAATGTTTCTGATGAAGATCTTGATGTTTTGATGAAGATCCTGATATTTCTGATGATAAAGATCCTGATGTTTCTGATGAAGATGCTGATGTTTCTGATGATGATCCTGATGTTTTTGATGAAGATCCTGATGTTTCTGATGATCCTGATGTTTTTGATGAAGATCCTAATGTTTCTGATGAAGATCTTGATGTTTTGACAAAGATCATGATGTTTCTGATGAAGATCCTGATGTTTCTGACAAAGATCCTGATGTTTTTGATGAAGACCCTAATGTTTCTGATGAAGATCTTGATGTTTTGATGAAGATCCTGATATTTCTGATGGTGATTCTAATGTTTCTGATGAAGATCTTGATGTTTTGACAAAGATCCTGATGTTTCTGATGAAGATCCTGATGTTTCTGACAAAGATCCTGATGTTTCTGATGAAGATCCTGATGGTTCTGACGAAGATCCTGATGTTTCTGATGATCCTGATGTTTCTGATGAAGATCCTAATGTTTCTGATGAAGATCCTGATGTTTCTGATGAAGATCCTTATGTTTCCAATGAATATCCTGCTGCTTTAATGAAGATCCTGATGTTTCTGACAAAGATCTTGATGTTTTGATAAAGATTCTAATGTTTCTGATGACGATCCTGATGTTTCTGACAAAGATCCTGATGTTTCTGATGAAGATCCTAATGTTTCTGATGAAGATCCTAATGTTTCTGATGAAGATCCTGATGGTTCTGACGAAGATCCTGATGTTTCTGATGATCCTGATGTTTCTGATGAAGATCCTAATGTTTCTGATGAAGATCCTGATGTTTCTGATGAAGATCCTTATGTTTCCAATGAATATCCTGCTGCTTTAATGAAGATCCTGATGTTTCTGACAAAGATCTTGATGTTTTGATAAAGATTCTAATGTTTCTGATGACGATCCTGATGTTTCTGACAAAGATCCTGATGTTTCTGATGAAGATCCTAATGTTTCTGATGAAGATCTTGATGTTTTGATGAATATCCTGATGTTTCTGTTGATCCTGATGTTCCTGATAATGATCCTGATGTTTCTGATGATCCCGATGTTTCTAATGAAGATCCTAATGTTTCTGATGAAGATCACTGTGGTGAACTGATCCACGTCTCTGATTTTCCTTCATCTGTTTTATTATTTCAGGTGTTTCTCCACCCAAACAGCGCCCCCCTGTGGAGGGAGTATCTGCTCTTCACCCAGAGCTACTTCAGCAACTTCAGCGTGTCAAAGGTCAACTCAGCTTACGGGAAGTGTCTGAGCACGCTCAGCGCCGTGCGTGACGGCAGCATGGTGTCTCATCCGGCTCTGCCAGGAATCGAGGAGGACATGCTGGGTAATTCTGGGTTTGATTCAGAGGGAGGGTGGACTTCTTTATTAACGTCTGTTTAAAGTTTGGACATGTGCCAGTAACAGTGATAAATAAATGTCTGGATTTGTGCTGGAATCTCCTTCTCTAACTTGCAACAGGTTAAATGTGACACGTGGCTTCACTGAGGTTTAACGTCTCATCCTGCCCTCTCTCTGCTCAGATATCTTCATCCAGCAGTGTCATTTCCTCCGACAGTCCGGTCACTCAGAGAAGGCTGTGTCTCTGTTTCAGGCCATGATGGACTTCACCTTCTTCAAACCCGACAGCGTACGAGAGCTGTCCACCAAGCAGCAGGTACCGTCACACTCCTGCAGAGACTGGAGAAGAACGTCTGCTGACTAGACACACTGCTTACTGTTATTTTTGTAAATTTGCACCTTTTTTTTTTTTTATAAATTTCTAATTTTTTTAACCCCTTAAGGCCAAAATATATTTACAGATTAAAAAACAATAAACTTTGTGTTTTTGCTGTCAAGCAGACATCAAATTAAATGGAGATTGTTAATCTGAATACAGCACATACAACAGAAAAAAATTTAGCTATGATGCAAAATAGCCACGTTAGGCGTAATTGGCATAATCGTAATTAAACAAATGTTGCAGTCTGAGGTGTGTAGATTATTTTATTGAATGTGCTGCTGCTGAAACAGAGCTTTGAAGTTCAATAATATGTTAATGAACAGTCACTGCTGTCCATCATCACAGTCACATGAGGAGGAGTAGCGCTGCTGTGGGTGTGTGTGGAATGAGTCAGCCTGCATCCGTGGAGCACATACACCACCTTCATTCATACTGAAAGAGATTCAAGGAGAATTTGTGACTGTCGTCCTTGCTGTTTTTCACTTAAAGGTCTGATGACACGATTTTGACATTTTTTAGCATGTTGTGTAAACCTAAAAGTCATTGTTGATGATCAATATAATATTTACAACCGCACCTGCATAAACTAGTTATCATCAAAAAACCGCAGCCGCTGACTGGACTGTGGTGCCACCCACCGAATGAAGGGCAGCACCACCATGACGTAAGCAACAGAACGGATGCCAGTGTTGTTGACTGGAAAGAGAGCAGCTTTGTAGCTCACAGTTTCTTGTTTTAATTTTACGGCTGTGCCTTCGCGTTGTGTCGCAGCCTTAGATAAACAGCAGGCCGTGAAAGACCACATCGCACGCTTCAGCTCCAACTGTCATAAGCCTCCTCGTGCAGCTTTTATGCAGGAGGAGCGCACGAGGAGGGGAAGGATTAATGGATTTACGCGCAGCTTTGACCTGCTTTCTGTGATCGCATGCTGACGCTTGCCAGTCCGGCCACATCCCCTCTATCATTATCACCAGCTGATTCAAACTGCTGCTGATCATCGTTCCCGGTCCTCGCCCAGGTGCTTCTTATCACACCATCACCAGCAGTGCGTGTACTTAGCGGCCATTTGCCAGTCACGCACTGCTGGTCCATAGTATTGTCATCTGTGCTGTTAGTCTGCCATTATTTTCAGCACTCTCACGACATGTTAGTCACTCCATGTTCGCCATGGTTCTCGTGCGTCCTTGAAGCAATATCGGCGCTGGGGCGCACCTGTGGCTAACACGTCTCCTCTCATTCATTCTCTGGGCGATGCCGGCCCCCGAATGCCATCAGTAAGTGTGTTTGTGTTTTTTGTATGTCTTCACCTTTTTGGGAATTGTCTGTCTTCCTGTATTGACCCTTTAATTGCCCAGATTAAATGGATGGGTCGCGCGCCCCCAGTGGCACAGCGCAGCAACTGCACACGTCAACTTATTGACTGAGTTATGTAATTTATATAGCTGCCGTGACATTATGCAAATCCATCCATCCATCCATCCATCCTCTACCGCCTTTCCGGAGGTCCGGGTCGCGGAGGCAGCAGTTCAAGCAGAGAAGCCCAGACTTCCCTCTCCCCAGCCACCTGCTCCAGCTCTTCAGAGGGGATACCAAGGCGTTCCCAGACTAGCTGGGAGACATAGTCTCTCCACCGAGTCCTGGGTCTGCCCCGGGGTCTCCTCCCAGTGGGACGTGCCTGAAACACCTCAAGTGGGAGGCGTCCAGGAGGCATCCTAATCAGATGCCCATACCACCTCAACTGACTCCTTTCAATGTGGAGGAGCAGCGGTTCTACTCTGAGCCTCTCCCGGATGACTGAGCTCCTCACCCTATCTCTGAGGGTGAGTCCAGCAATCCTACGGAGAAAGCTCATTTCAGCCGCTTGTATCCGCGATCTCGTTCTTTCGGTCATTACCCAAAGCTCGTGACCATAGGTGAGAGTAGGAACGTAGATTGACTGGTAAATCGACAGCTTTGCCTTAGAACTAAGCTCCCTCTTCACCACAACAGACCGGTACAACGTCCGCATCACTGCAGATGCTGCTCCAATCCGTCTGTCGATCTCTCGCTCCATTTTCCCCTCACTCGTGAACAAGACCCCAAGATACTTAAACTCCTCCACTTGGGGCAGGAGCCTGTCCCCAACCCGGAGAGGACAATCCACCTTTTTCCGGCTGAGGACCATGGACTCGGACTTGGAGGTGCTGATTCTCATCCCAGCCGCTTCACACTCAGCGGCAAACCGTCCCAGCAAGAGCTGTAGGTCATTGCTGGATGAAGCCAACAGGACAACATCATCTGCAAACAACAGAGATGAGATCCTGTGGTCACCAAGCATGACACCCTCCATACCCTGGCTGCGCCTAGAAATCCTGTCCATAAAAATTATGAACAGGACCGGTGACAAAGGGCAGCCCTGGCGGAGTCCAACTCTCACTGGGAATGACTCCGACCGAGTGTTGGCAATGCGAACTAAACTCTCACAACGGTCGTACAGAGACCGAATAGCTCGTAACAACAAGCCCGATACCCCATACTCCCGAAGCACCCCCCACAAAAATCCACGAGGGACGCGGTCAAATGCCTTCTCCAAGTCCACAAAACACATGTAAACTGGTTGGGCAAACTCCCACGAACCCTCAAGAATTCTCGAGAGGGTAAAGAGCTGGTCCGATGTGCCACGGCCAGGACGAAAACCACATTGCTCCTCCTGAATCCGAGGTTCGACCAACGGCCGGACTCTCCTCTCCAGTACCTTGGCATAGACCTTCCCAGGGAGGCTGAGGAGTGTGATCCCTCTAAAGTTGGAGCACACCCTCCGGTCCCCTTTTTTGAAGAGAGGAACCACCACCCCGGTTTGCCATGCCAAAGGCACTGCCCCCGACCTCCACGCAATGTTGCAGAGGCGTGTCAACCATGACAACCCAACAACATCCAGGGCCTTGAGGTACTCGGGGCGAATCTCGTCCACCCCCGGGGCCCGGCCACCAAGGAGATTTTTAACCACCTTGGCGACCTCAGCCCCTGTGATAGGCGAGTCATCCCCCTCGTCCCCAAACCCTGCTTCCTCTGTGGAAGGCGTATCAGTGGGATTGAGGAGATCCTCGAAGTATTCCTTCCACCGCCCGACGATATCCCCAGTTGAAGTCAACAGTGTCCCATCCGCACCATACACAGTGTGGACGGGGAGCTGCTTTCCCCTCCTGAGCCGCCGAACAGTTTGCCAGAATCTCTTTGAAGCCGACCGAAAGTCTTGTTCCATGGCCTCACCGAACTCCTCCCATACCCGGGTTTTTGCTTCAGCAACCACCCGAGCTGCACTCCGCTTGGCCTGCCGGTACACCTCAGCTGCTTCGGGAGTCCCACAAGCCAACCAAGCTTGATAGGACTCCTTCTTCAGCTTAATGGCCCCCCTCACCACTGGTGTCCACCACTTGGTTCGGGGGTTGCCACCACGAGATGCACCGACCACCTTGCGGCAGCAGCTCTGGGCTGCCGCTTCAACAACAGAGGTGGAGAACATGGCCCATTCAGACTCCATGTCTCCAGACTCCCTCGGAATGTGGTTGAAGTTCTTCCGGAGGTGGGAGTTGAAGACCTCCCGGACAGGGGCCTCAGCCAGACGCTCCCAGCACACCCTCACTATACGTTTGGGTCTACCAGGTCTGAATGGCTTCCTCCCCTGCCATCGGATCCAACTCACCACCAGGTGGTGATCAGTTGACAGCTCTGCACCTCTCTTTACTCGGGTGTCCAAGACATACGGTCGCAGGTCTGATGATACGATAACAAAATCGATCATCGACCTGCGGCCTAGGGTGTCCTGGTGCCAGGTGCACATATGGACACCCTTATGCTTGAACATGGTGTTCGTTATAGACAGACTGTGGTTAGCACAGAAGTCCAATAACTGAACACCACTCGGGTTCAGATCGGGCAGGCCGTTCCTCCCAATCACCCCCCTCCAGGTTTCACTGTCGTTGCCCACGCGCGCATTGAAGTCCCCCAGTAGGACAATTATGCAAATTAGATATGTAAATCTATTACTATCTGAAACTTTGGATCATATTCATCATCTTTCTAATTGACAGTAAGCCATTATCTCTTGTAACGTTCAAGTTATAGCCTTGGAAATCTGAACTATTTTATTGACAAATTTTTTACCTCTCTTGACCACTAGGGGGGCCTTGAGTTGACTTGCATTGCCACAGGCGCCACATGGCACCTAGAGCAGTTAAAGGGTTAAATGTGCTGTGGTGAACCCAGCACACAAATCCTCATTATTTCATCCTCCCTCTCTGTGCCCTGCATAAGAGCACACGGAGGGTCATGATGAATGGATTTACACGCAGGATTCACCAGGTAATACATAATACATAAATACATAAAGATAATACATAATAAACCCGATGCCTGAGCTACAGAGAATACACTGCTATGATTTTATTGAAAAATCAGGTTTAAATAAATTATATTTATGAACAAATAATTTGTTGCAATATCTGTAACAAAAGCATACCACTCGGTGTTCCCCTGCCGTGTGTTTGTCGCTGCTGCTGCGGCGAGCAAGTGTGCCTCTCCACTGTCACTCTCTGAGTCTGACTCACTTGGCACGGCTCAAACCTATAAAGTCTGATGCCCCCAGATTCTTCATTATAAGATAAGATAAGATAAGCCTTTATTAGTCCTACAATGGGGAAATTCCAGGATTGCAGCAGCACAGGGATAGCGACACTCAGAGCAATAATTTAGAAGATAAAAAAATAAGAGAAGTGAATATACTTATGTACACATAAATATATATACACAGTACGGAGCATTGTAGCTAGATGGAATAAACGGCATAACCGTCTATTTAGTTACCCCACATAGTATGAATATGTACCCATACATATTGTCACCCTCCGTAGCGATTGATACTGTCCTACTTGTATACTGGAGGGGACCATTTTGTGTCAGTCTGTTGCATCTTTTGCATTCAATACTATTAGGCCGTCACGTTTTTTTGCTATCTCTGCACGCAGCCCTGCTTAGGTTATAAAGTCTGACAGCTGCAGGTAGGAAGGACCTGCGAAACCTCTCAGTCGCGCACCTTGAATGATGTAGTTTGCTGCTAAATGAGCTCCTCAGTGCGTTCAGTATGTCCTGCATAGGGTTGGACTCAGACTCCAACAGAGATGACAGCTTAGCCACCGTCCTTCTCTCTCCTATCTCCTCCACTGGGTCAAGGCGCTGCCCCAGGACAGAGCTAGCTTTCTTGATCAGTTTGTTCAGTCTCTTCCTATCGGCTGCTGTAATGCCACTGCCCCAGCAGACCACTCTAAAAGTGATGGCTGATGCCACCACCGTGTTGTAGAATGTGTTCAAGAGCACCCCTTGTACACCAAAAGACCTGAGCCTCCTCAGTAGGAACAGCCTGCGCTGTCCCTTCTTGTAGAGTGCGTCGGTATTGTGTGACCAATCTAGTTTATTGTTCAGATGAACATCCAGGTACTTTTAGGATGTCACCATCTCAATGTCTGTTCCCTGGATGTTTACTGGTGCTGTGAGGGGTTGTCCTTGCCTGCGGCAGTCCACCACCAGCTCCTTAGTTTTCCTCGCGTTGATCTGGAGGCAGTTTCGATGGCACCAGTCCACAAAGTCCTGGATAAGTCCTCTGTTCTTAGCTTCATCTCTGTTGGAGATGAGGCCAACGATCGCAGAGTCGTCAGAGAACTTCTGCAGATGGCAGTGTGTTGTGTTGTGTGAGAAGTCCGCAGTATAAAGGGTGAACAGGAAGGGAGCCAAAACCGTTCCCTGGGGGGCCCCCGTACTGCCGATGATCGTGTCGGACGCACAATCCCGGGTTCTCACAAACTGTGGCCAGTTTGTGAGATAGTCCAGGATCCATGATGACAGGTGCTGGTCCACCCCTGCACACAGCAGCTTGTCCCTCAGGATCATCGGTTGGATGGTGTTGAAAGCACTGGAGAAGTCAAAGAACATGATCCTCACTGTGTTCCCAGGCTTCTCCAGGTGGGACAGGGAACGGTGAAGGAGGAAGATCACAATGTACATATATATATGTACATATGTATACTCGCTGCTCTTGTTTTTCTCTTGCCTTCTGATTGTTGCTCTGAGTGTTGCTATCCCTGTGCTGTTGCAATTCTGGAATTCCCCCATTGTGGGACTAATAAAGGCTTATCTTTTCTTATCACTGTATCCTTCACCCCGATGCCATGCTGGTAGGCGAACTGGAATGGATCCATCGCTGGTCTCACCAGGGGGTGGAGGTGAACAAGGAGCAGTCTCTCCAGGGTCTTCATCAGGTGAGACGTCAGGGCCACTGGTCTGTAGCTGTTCAGGTCTCTGGGGTGGGAAGTCTTTGGTACGGGTACCACACAAGATGTTTTCCACGACTGTGGTACCCTCCCCAGCTTCAGGCTCAGGTTGAAGATATGCTCCACAATCCCACACAGCTGGTCTGCGCAGGACTTGAGGAGCTTCATGCTGATGCCGTCCGGTCCTGAGGCCTTCCTCGCCTTCATCTTCCTCAGCTCTGTCTTCACCTGGGTCTTAGTGAGGGTCAGGTTGGGGGCCTATGTACTGGGAGTGGGTGGGGGGGTGTTGGTGGAGGGGTGTGTGGACAGCAGGTCTCGATGACTGTAGAGGCAGCAGTGGTTGGTGTGCAGGTGGGGGGAGGGCGGTCGGTCAAACCTATTAAGAAACAGGTTCAGATTGTTCGCCCACTCCCTGCCCCCCGTGGCCTGGGAGGAGGTATTCTGGAGCCCAGAGATGGTTTTGAGGTTTCTCCAGACCACACCGATGTCACTTCATTGCAGCTTGTTCTCCATCTTCTTCCTGAAGCTGACCTTGCCTTCTCTGATCTTCCTCCTCAGCTCCCTCTGTACGGACTTCAGCATCTCCCTGTTCCCCGACCTGAAGATCCTCTTCTTCTCTCTCAGAAGTGTTTTTATCTCAGAGTTGATCCAGGGTTTGTTGTTCGAGCAACACTGTATGATCTTGGTGGGTACGGTGTTGTCCACACAGAAGTTGATGTAGTCCGTGATGGTGTGAGTGAGGCCATCGATGTCCTCACCATGTGGCTCGCAGAGCTGCTCCCAGGCAGTGATTTCAAAACAGTCATTTATCACATCCATTGCCTCCTCAGACCATATCTTCACCGTGCGCGTAACTGGAGGTTGTCTGTGTACTAGGGTTTTGTACACCGGCAGGAGATGAACCAAGTTGTGATCCGATCTCCCAAGTGGGGGGAGTGGTGATGAGGTGTACGCCTCCTTAGTGTTTGCACAGAATAAGTCCAGTGTTTTATTGTCTCTAGTGTGGCATGTGACATACTGGGTGAATGTGGGCAGAATGGGGGACAGTGAAATATGGTTGAAATCACCGGCGATGAGGAGGAGAGCATCTGGGTGTTGTGTCAGCAGCCTGCCAGTTACTGAGTGAATGGCGTCACGCGCTGTCCCTGCGTTCGCCGTCGGATTTGCATAAATAACAATGCAGATCACGTGTGAGTATTCCCTCGGGAGATAAACAGGCCACATGCTAACAGCTAACAACTCAATGTCTTTGCTGTTAAAGAGCAATGTGTTGCTCTTTAACAGTGATATGTCCCGGTTTTCACCAGTTGTTATTGACATACATTATCACTCCTCCGCCCCTTGCCTTCCCACTGTCTGGTGTCCGGTCTGCCCGTATTGTATGGAAACCCTCCAGTTCGATGTTAGCATCTGTTGCTTGTTCTGTTAGCCACGTCTCAGTAAACAACATCATGCTAATCTCTCTGAAGACGCTTTCGTAGCGGGAGATAGCCGCTAGCTCGTTAGTCTTATTGAGTAGCGATTGGACGTTCCCCATGATAACGGATGGAAGGACGGGTCTGTACCTTATATTCCTCACCTGCCGTCTTACTCCAGCTCGACATCCACGCTGTTTTCGACTCATTTCTCCCAGTATGTCGAGTTTTTGCGTTAGCATCGTGGGCCGGTTAAGTGCTAACAGTGCTATCATCCCATTCTTCTGAACTATAATCGTCTGAAGATTGCACAACACAAACCAGTTCCAGACTACATGTGCTGGAACCATCGTCGATGTTTTCTACGGCTTCCATCCTGTGTACAAAGGGCAGCTAAACGCTGTTCTGTCGATGACGTTACAACCGGGGGGTTTTCCAGCCACTGACGCAATTGGTGATGTGGCACTCATGAAAACATCGGATATTCGCATGAAAAAAAGCCTGTTTGACTTAGAACTGCACAGACCAACCTATTTTGTCATATTGTATTATGTGTTGAAAAATTAAATGAAGTCAAAAATGTGTCATTCATTCATTCACCTTCTTCCGCTTAATCCATCAGACCTTTAAATTTGCAACTGATCTCATAATTTTTTTTTTTCCTCTCAACTTCTGATTTTTTTCTCCAAAATATGAAATAAATTTGTATCTCATTTGCTGAAAACTAACAGTTTTTCTATTTAAATTTGCAAAAAAATTGTCTTAAATTTGCAACGTTTTCTTCTAAATTTGTCACTTTTTCTCGTAAATTTGCAGTTTCCTTAAAAATATACAATTTATTTTGTAAAGTTTTTCTCATTAATTTCCAACTTTTTCTGGTATACAGTCATAATTTCTCTATCAAATTTGTGACCGCTTCCTCTTTAATTTGCAGCTTTTTAAACTATAAATTTGCAACATTTTTCCACATAAATTTGACTTCTTTAAAAAATTGCAACATTTTTCATAAATCTGTGGCTTTTTTCTTGTGAATGGGCTCGCGTTCGCCCCCCCTCCCCACCACCAATGACTCATTTTATTCAGAAAAAGTAGAACAGAGCTCAAACTACAGGAGACTGTAATGTACTGAGGTGTAATACAGAATATGGTCAGAAGGTGGCGTCAGAGGCACACATCAGAAACTGTGACAACTATCTGGACCAGGGATGTCAAAGTGACTCTATTGTGGGCCAAGACCCTTTGTTTCACTTCCACACAGTCTCTTCAGCAAATCAGTGGGAAGAAATGTGGTTAACTCACCTGTGGAAGACACTGGGTGGTGGTAAGACCTGCAGGGTGCACGGTGGCGCAGTGGTTAGTACTGTGGCAGCACAGTTTTACCCTCGGCCGGGGGATCGCGGGGACCGTGAGATCGTGGGTTCGATCCCTGCCCCCGGCCAACAGTGATCTGTGTGGAGTTTGCATGTTCTCCCCGTGTTTGCGTGGGTTTACTCCGGGATTTCTCCGGTTTCCTCCCACATGCCAAAAACATGCAGGTTAGGGAGTTAAGGGGCGCTTGCGCACGCAGCGACCGGCAGCTGGTGGTTTGTCACCAGACTGCAAAACAAATCTACCTACGGGTACAAAATAAGTAATAAAAAAAAATGGGGTCTTGGCCCAGGATGGAGTGAGTTTGACATCCCTGATCTAGCCTTTAAAAAGAAACTAAAGACAAACCAGTCATGCACTCATCTCATAAGTGTCTCCTTTACTGATGCTCATACCCAGGGCCTTCTGGGAAGTCCTGCTTCTTTAACTGCTGCAGTAATACCAACTGTGGATCTGCTGGTTTGATCATGAACATGTGTCCATTCTGTGACGTTTTCTGTCTTCTGTCTCATGGATTGTCCTGTTGGTTGTCATATATCTGAAAACTCGTCTTATGAATTATGTTTCTGTTGTGTGTCAGGTACCTGCCTCAGGACTACGGATGAAAGTTAGCTGTTGTGCTAATTCTGTCATATTTACATTGATGTGTATGTTTGATTGATGTACACTGTTCTAATTTTTTTTTTTTTAAACTGTAGCTTTTCTCTCATATTTTCTGAATTTACAACTCTTCCTGTAAAGTTTCATTTTTATCCTCCACCGGTCAAAGCTCAAAGGGGTCTAAGAGCCCTTTGGGTGAAGACCAAACGTGGATTATGTTATGCGTCAGTCCTTCCATCCGTCCATCTGTCCCACTTTGTGAAATCAGCTCCCCCTACAGTTTTGTTCCGATTGATTTGAAACTTGGTACCATGGTTTGATGTATTCTGATGATGTGCCTATTGCAATTTGACTCTCATCAGATGACCTTGAGGTCAGAGGTCAGATTTTCCCTAAATCTTTTAAACACAGTAACTACTGAAAGAAATGATGTAGGCTTTTCACATCAATAAAGTAGTTGCATCTAATACGCATCTTGGATGACTTAAACGCTGACCTGACTATGGGTTTTGGGTCAAGGAGTCAGAGTTAACATTCTAGTTGTGCACTATGGTAAATGATAGATTTACTATTATTGTAAAACAAGTAAAGCTAGGACCACCAAACCTGGTACACAGGTTCACTTTGGGATCCTGACCTTTGACTATGGGTTTGGTGGGTCAAAAGGTCAAAGTTAACATTCCCTATGCCTTATTACTGTACAACGAGTAAAGTCAGGGTCACCAACCTTGGTACACAGGTTCACCCTGTGACCCTGAAGTGTAGCTATGGTTTTGGGATTGCAAGGTCAAAGGTCATCATCAAAATGGCTTATGAACTATATCTCAACAACAAACAAAACTAGGGTCACCAAACCTGGTACGCAGGTTCACCTCAGGATCCTGACCTACAGCTAAGGGTTGTATACTTTGTGTATTCATGGATGGTGGTTTATCATAATTTGGTTCTGCCCCAGTAATTATATTGAAAAGTTGGAAACTGCTCTCTGTCAGTAAGTATTGGGATCTTTCAAGAAAACGGAGGCGGGGGATGCTGCACCCGCCTCAGAGTGCTCCTGTTTCTCTTTAATTTGGAACTTTTTGTGGTGAATTCACATATTTGTTCTCATAAATAAGCAACATATTCTCATAAATTTTTGTCATATTTTAGAGTTTTTCTTCTTTAGTTTGCACCTTCTTCACATACTGTATGTCAGTGACTCTATAAATAAATCTTCAACTGTTTTCCTGTCAATTTATGGGTTTTTAAAACCTCAGGGAGCCACTGAATAATGGGCAAAAGAGCCACAGGTTGCAGACCCCTGCCAGAAGCTACATTAACTCTTGTATATAGAGACAACAGCTGGATCTTCTCAGCTCAGATGTTGTCTGATTTCTGGAACGTGTGTGTGTGTGCAGGTGGAATTCTTTGAGACGTTCTGGGACAGTGGAGCGGCCAGGGTCGGGGAGCTGGGGGCCAAAGGCTGGAGTTCCTGGATGCTCCAACAAGAACAAGGAGGCTTGCTGCAGCCCAGTGCAGGTAGAACACACACACACAGACGAAGAATGGTACTACACATCTGGGTTCTTTATGTGGTTACACAGGGTCTTCTTTTCCCCACAGAGGAGGAGGAGGAAGAGGAAGAAGAAGAGGAAGAGGTGAAGGACAGGAGCCAGCCCAGGTGGACAATCTGGATGGACGTGGAGTCGTCTCGTGAAGCAGCTCACTGGTTGCCCTGGAGACCGGACAGGGCCCAGGGCCAATCGGAGGAGGACTGTGAGGACCCCGACAGACAGGTAGATGTTAAAGTTGACAAACATTCCTCAGAGAGCTGATGGTCTCCAGAACTGACTGAAGGGTTAGCCTAGAGTTTCCTCGTGAAACCACCAGACAAAGATCTGCTGAACAGAGTCTCTTTTGGTTTGCTCTTGTTAAGTTGTGAATTTTTAAA
Organism: Pholidichthys leucotaenia; assembly: GCA_020510985.1. NCBI lineage: Eukaryota > Metazoa > Chordata > Actinopteri > Cichliformes > Pholidichthyidae > Pholidichthys > Pholidichthys leucotaenia. Next base: position 423,202,059 of record CM035842.1, on the reverse strand, counting down.
CTGAATGATAGAACAGGATGAAGTGCAGAAGTTCTTCATCCAGTCAATAAACTAAACCAGAGAACATCCTGACATGGAGTCATCTTCTCCCTCACTTTTAGGTCCTGTTTGATGACATCAGCCCATCACTCCTCCTTCTGTCTTCACCAGAGCTCCAGCTCCATCTTCTTCTTCATTTCCTGTCTTTCCTGGGACTGCCCGTAGACCCGGTGCTCTCTGCTGCCCCCTGTCAGCCTGGCCTGCTTCTGGACAACCTCTCGTTTGTCACTCAAGGTAAAAAAAAAAGAGAATAGATCTTGTGTCATTCTTGTCATGATAGCCAGGTGTAGTGGGCTTCTGATGTTAGCTGGTACAAGTGGCCACAGCTGGGATTTCTGACCGACTTTGAGGTTGAGCTGTTGGGTCCAAGCTGAGATAGGAAGTTTCTAGCTCAGCCACCACTGTTTTCTGTATATTCTCTCTATTGCTGCAACACACCGGTTTTCCCTTTGGGATCATCTACCAACCTTCACACACATTCTTTTAGTCTCTCATATTATTCTGCCCTGGAATAGACACCTCCGTGATTAGTAGCAGTTAGCAGAGTTAGCCATTGACTCATTCAGGGCTCTTTCTGTTCGCATTACACCTCAGGGACCGGTCGTATGCTATCAACCACTCACAGCCCCATCTCTGACAATCATTTGTTTGGATTTTTAATCTTTAACATTCAGCCGATATTTGTTTGTGTGTTACATACTCTGACTACCAAATGTAAAAGCTAACATTAGCCTCAAACATGGCGTCGCCATCAAAACACAATCCAAGAGAAATGACCAAAGAGGGAGGCTGGGGGACACTTCTTCTTCTCCTTCTTCTTGTTTTAGATTTGATTGGTGATTGGCAACCAGCTTACAGGTGCATTACCGCCACCTATTTCACTCTATATTATCACTCTATCTGGTCAGGAGCTGTAGTCCTTCTATCATCATTGCTGTGTCCAATCGAACCTCAACTCTACTCTCTACAGGTGCTGGGGCTCGTTAACATTTAAACCAACATGTCATAAAACAGCCTGTTAAGGACAGCTGCTTCCCCATGTGTAAAATGATGCTGCAGTAAATAAACCCTGAGGTGTTCTGACCAGATCAGGTCACAGACAGTTATTAGCACCTGTGGAAGCTGTGTCAACATGCAGAAAAACGAAGGTAAAGTTACAGTTTTACCTTCACCAAATTCCTCAAAATTAACCCTGCAAATTTAGGAGAAAAATCTCACAAATTTACTAAGAAGTCAAAAACATACGAAAACGGTTACATATTTGCATAAATAAATCTGGAAATATGTAAAGAATCAAATTTATATGATTAAAAATTGCAAATTTATGTGGGAAAAAATACAACAATTTACAAGATGATCGGGTGCATGCGCACGCAGCGGGTGAAAAAAGTTCGACGTCTGTGTCTTTGTTTTTATGCACTTTAATGTGTTTAAACGTAATTCTCTGTGCCCTTTTTATCCTTGAATGTTTGTGGACTATATAATGAAGAGCTCCCTGGTTCCATCACTATGGGTTTCCTCCTTGTGTTTGCACTGTCGCTTTTTCCCTACCGGCTCTTTATCTTGGAGGTAAGCGCAATCATGCCGGGAAGAACGCAGTATTCCAGAGACATGTTACTGCATTTAAACATGGGAAATGCAGCATCTGTGTTTGAGTCCATGCCGCCACTGCCAGACTTTATTTTAAGAGCTTTTCATGGACACAGCGATGAAAAGAGAGACAAGACGCGAAAATGCGGAAAGCGTGGAGGCGTAAAATTAAACCTGAGGAGGCATCAGCTTAACCGTATTCCTCTTCCTTACATTATTATGGGGAACGTACAATCCCTGAGAAATAAAGTGGATGAAATTCAATGGAATGTATGATATCAGAAGGATTTCAAGAACTGCTGTGTCATGGCTTACACGGAGACGTGGCTTACGGCGCATGACCGGGATGCGGACCTGTGTATTGACGGCTTTGGAGCCCCACTTCGCTCGGATCGGCAGGAAGAGGTAACGGGGAAACGTCAGGGGGGCGGCGTATGTTTATATATTACTAAACAGTACTGTACATCTGTCACGGTCAGAGAGCGCATCTGTACACCCGATGTGGAGCTTCTGTCTGTATCGCTACGCCCCTTTTATCTGCCCCGCGAGTTCCCCCAACTTTTCATAACGACTGTGTAAATTCACCCGAGGGCAGATGCTGCCTCCACCTCCAGCACCATCTTTGATGTGGTACAGCGGTTGCAGTCGATTTCCCCAGAGGCTCCAAATTTTATCCTTGGGAATTTTAACCATGTTTCTTTAAAGAAGACACTTAAAAACTTTTATCAGTATGTCTCCTGCCCAACCAGGCGAAAAAAGACATTGGACCTGTGCTACGGCTCCATAGAGAGGGCCTATACTGTAAATCTCTTCCCCTTCCTCCTTTAGGATCCTCAGATCACAACTGTGTACATTTGCTGTCCACATATAAAACTGCTCTCAGAAGAGGCAAGGCGAAGACCAGAGACATAGACGTGTGGACAGAAGATTCAGTGCTCTGCCTCCAGGAATGCTTTAACTGTACGGACTGGGAGATGTTCACACTGGCCTGCGGAGAAGATTTGGACTCTTTGGTGGACGTCACATGCTCATACATGGCTTTCTGCAGAGACATGATTGTTCCACGTAAACGTGTCAAAATATATCCCAACAACAAGCCATGGGTAACTAAATCAGTTAAATCCTGCTTACAGAGGAAAGCACTTGCCTTTAAACAGGGGTCTGTTTCTGAGCTACAGGTTGCCACAAAAGAGCTGAAGGCCGAAATTTTAAGAGCAAAACAGAATTATAAATCAGAATTGGAAAGCAAGATGGCAACAAAGAAACTAACTAACTAACTAACTAACCTGCACTTATATAGCGCTTTTCTAGTCACAAAGACCACTCAAAGCGCTTTCATTAATACTAACCCTCTATTCTAAGGGCCTATAGGAAACAGATATCTAGGGACAATTTAGAACAGCCAATTAACCTAACATGCATGTTTTTGGCATGTGGGAGGAAACCGGAGAAATCCCGGAGTAAACCCACGCAACACGGGGAGAACATGCAAACTCCACACAGATCACTGTTGGTCGGGGGCTGGGATCGAACCCACGATCCCACGATCCCCACAATCCCCCGGCCAAGGGTAAACTGTGCTGCCGCAGTGCTAACCACTGCGCCACCGTGCAGCCCAACTGCACTTGAAACTGAAACTTGGTTCAGCCTGGGCCAGTATGAAAACTATTGCAGGCCTTCAGAGCACAGAGCGCAGTAATCGTGTGTTTTTAGATGGTTTTAATTCAGACACAGAGCTGGCTAATGCTCTTAATTGTTTTTATGGTCGTTTTGATTCCTTTGATTTTAGCACAGAAACCCAAGGTTTGAAACCGAAACTCAAAGACAATCAGCACTTTAATATTGAGGTGCAGGATGTTAAAAGGGCGTTCTGTGCTGTAAAAGTGAACAAAAGTCAGGGCCCTGATAATATATGTGGGCGCTTGGTAAAGTCCTGTGCACATGAACTGAGTCTTGTATTTCACTACATTTTCAATAAGTCCTTACAGACACAACATGTGCCTAAGATCTGGAAAGATGCTGTGGTTGTCCCTGTTCCAAAATCCAGCTGTCCTAAAACGGTAAAAGATTTTAGACCAGTTGCTTTGACTTCAATTTTAATGAAAATTTTTGAAAAACTGGTCAGATGTGAGGTCCTAAAGCAGACTGAACATGCATTGGATCCTCTGCAGTTTGCCTATAGGCCTCACAGAGGAGTGGAGGATGCCACTGTCACTCTGTTTAACATGCTTTTTAAACATCTGGATTTTAATGGGACACACGCCAGGCTTTTATTTGTGGACTTTTCTTCCGCCTTTAATACAATCCAACCTCATATCTTAGTTGAAAGGCTCCTGCAACAATTTGATTTGAGTAATAATCTGGTGGGTTGGACTCTGGATTTTTTAACCAACGGGACACAGAGAGTAAGGGTCAATGGCACATTGTCTGACCTAAAGTGTTCTTCTACTGGCTCTCCTCAGGGGTGTGTGCTGTCACCACTACTCTTCATTCTGTACACAAACATGTGTCGGAGCAGACATGACAACAGACACATTATAAAGTATGCTGATGACTCAGTTATTGTCAGTCTCCTCCAGGATGGTGAGAGTGGCCACGGCCCAGTAGTTGATGATTTTGTTCACTGGTGTGAGGATTCCTACCTGCAGCTGAATACGACAAAAACTAAAGATATGATTATTGACTTTAGGAGGAAAACTCCCAGGCACAAAGTCACCGTTCTAAAAGGCCAGACCACCGAATGTGTACAATCCTACAAATATCTTGGGACGATTATTGATAGTAATTTAAACTTTGAAGAGAACTGTGAAAGGGTGTGCAAAAAGGGTCAGCAACATCTGCATTGTTTAAGGAAACTTGCACGCTTCCAAACTGACCGAACCATAATGACAATGTTTTATCGGGCTTTTATTGAATCTGTTTTATCCTTTTCTTTAGTGTCATGGTTTGGTCAGATAAAACTGAAACAGAGGAAATCCTTGGATCAGGTAGTTAGATGGTCCAGTCGTTTGCTTGGTGAGTCACAGCTGAGCCTGACATCCCTGTACACCAGACAAGTACAGAGGATGGCTACCTCCATTTTAAATAATGACTCCCACCCTTTGCACTGACACTTTCAGCTTCTTCCCTCAAGACGGAGGTTTGCTGTCCCAAAAAGTAAAACCCAGCGCTACAAAAACAGCTTTGTCCCTGCTGCTGTCAAAGAGTTGAACAAGTTGTAACAATATATTGCACATAATTTAATTACCTATTTATTAATTTCATTTTATATTTACTTATTTTTGTAGGTTTTTTATTTGGGTTCTAAATCTTTCATTGGGTTTTAGACTTTTGAGTTTTTTGGGTTTTTTTTCCACAATATTTTTATTGAACCTTTTTTTTACAAACATAACACAAACAATCAGACACTAACACTAAAGTAATAAAAAAAAAATACTAAAAAATCACCAACAACCACTAACAAGAACAGGTCTTCAACAATGCTCCTCTGTTTAGTCTAGGCAATCCATTACATAAGTATACATATTATACATTCACCAGTTTGGAATTTACAAGGTCCACACACATCATTCACCTTCTTCTTCAAAAGTTATGTTTAAATTCTTTACATAATCAATGAAAGGTCTCCATATATTCTCAAACACAATTTCTTTGATTTCAGTATGTATGTTATTCTTTCTAGTGGAAGGTTTGTTAACATCTGTCTTAACCACTGAGTCACATCTGGTCTATGAGTCTTTTTCCACAGTAGTGCAATACATTTTTTGGCATTAAGCAAACTGAGGTCTATGAATGCTCTTTCACTTTTATTAAAGTTATGCTTTTCTGGATACAGACCCAACAAAAACAATTTAGGATTCAATATGAATTGTTTTGAAATTATTTTTTCAATTGTTACCCTCACCTCTTCCCAAAACATTCTGATTTTCCTACATTCCCATAAACAATGAAATAAGGTTCCTTTACTTTCCATACATTTTGTGCACGTATCTGGTATGTTTTTGTTATATCTATTTAACTCCACCGGTGTAACATACATCCGCATTAACCATTTAAAATGTATCAATTTAAGACGTACATTTATTGATTTAGTTTGAGCTGCTGTATAAGCCAATTCCCATTATTCCTCTGAAATTTCAGTTTGCAGGTCTTCTTTCCAATAATTCAATCTTTTCTGTGAGTTTTCACTTGAAGATAATGTCAATGAGTTATAAAACTCTGAAATAATACCCTTTCTCTTACAATCTTTCGTCAAAATTTTTTCCAAGGATGAATAAATAGGTCGAGTGAGAGCTTTATTTTGATTTGATCGAATAAAGTTCCTAAGCTGAAGATATTTAAAAAAATGTGTTCTATTAAATTTGATCCTCAGCTCTTCAAAAGACATTATGTTATCTGAACATGACAGATATAAATCTTGAATCTTTTGAATCCCTTTTAAATTCCATACTTTAAATACAGCATCCGCTCTCCCTGGTTTAAAATATTGATTACCCCATATTGGGCTAAATTGTGACAGTAAATGTGGTTCTTTTAAATATTTTTTAGTTTCACACCATATTTTGATCATATGCTTTACAAATGGATTTTTAACTTGTTTCTGTAATTTTTTTGCCGAGTCTGAGTATATGAATATGGGAAGAGGTAAAGGTAAATTGTATGATTCCATTTCAGTCCAGTGAGGGAGATCATTTGATGAAAAATAATATGTCATAGACCTCAGTTGTGCTGACCAGTAATACAACATAAAGTTTGGACATTTCAGCCCTCCACGATCAAATGGCAAATATAGTAAGGACAGACGTAATCTAGCCTTCCTGTTGTTCCATATAAATTCCACTAACTTTTTTTTAATTCTTGAGAATAAATCTGAAGGTGGTGGTAAAGGAATGTATTGAAATAAATAAAGTATTTTAGGTAAGATATTACTTTTAAGTATATTGATTCTCCCGATCATCGACATTGGTAGTGACATCCATCTCTGAAGTAACTCATTAATATCTGTCATTAAGGCTTCATAGTTGGTACTGGCGACTAATTCTAGCTTAGGCACAATTTGAATTCCTAAATATTTAAACTGATTTACAACATTGAATTGATTTACCTCAGGAGCTGGATGATTTCTCTGGGTCTCATTTAGCATTAATATTGAAGATTTAGTTTTATTTATTTTATATCCTGATATTTCCCCAAAATTCTTTATTAAATTCAACAAGGTCGGAATTGATTTTTTAAGATTCGACATAAACAAAATTATGTCATCGGCATACAGGGAGATTTTGACTTTTGAGTTTTTAATCTCTTTGACTAGTCTTTAACTTTTTAATATGACCCTTGTCTCTTATCTCCTTGTTTTCTCTCTTATCTCTTTGTCCTGTGTCTTGATTGGTGGAGCCTTGAGTATTTTTATCATGTCTATAGTCAGCTTCATGTGTGCCTGTGTTTGTGTTCATGTTGAATGTAATTGTGGTTTGGTAAATATGGATGTCACCTGACTGCAAAACAAATCTACCTACGGGTACAAATAAAGCAACCTGAACCTGAAGAAAAATTGCAGAATCAAGGAAACAAAAATACATATTAATAATTTTTAAATAATTTACAAGAAAAGCTGCAAATTTATGGACAAAAATTGCAAGCTGACATGAAAAAGTTCCATATTTATAACAGAAGTGAGATTTCTGAAGAGCATTGATGCAGTTTAGTGATGGATAAGAAACTCTTCAGGACAGCAGTGCTGACATTAAAACGCTGTAATTAACTGAACGTGCGCTAATTCTCTGTCATATCCCCAACATGACTTTCTGAAATCTTGTGCATCATTTTACCCTGATGTTTACTGAGCTCTTAACCTGCTTCCATCCTAGGAGCCAGCGTCCATCACCCTCTGACTGCCTTTGACCTGCCTGAACATGGAGTCAGCTCTGTGGGTCACATGACCACCCTCCAGGGCAACAGGAAGTGGGCGGGGCTCGGAAAACACGGCGAGAAGTTCCTAACCAGTGTGCTCCATATGGTTCGGCCCATCCTTCCTCCTGAACACCGAGCCTTTCTGTCGCTCAGCTGGATCCAGTACCAGAAGGTCAAGGTAAGAGCTCCACAGTTTCTTCACCTGCTGCAGGAGTCAGGCTCTCCTAGGACGTTCTGAAGGAACTTTATGTGGAGGTTTATTTATTACACGAGTCGATATCAAGGCCCGGGGCAGATGTGACCCTCTGCTGCAGGGGTCGGCAGCCTTTACTGCATAGAGAGCCACTTTGAGAGAATTGTGACCAGCGGAATCCTGATGGAGCCACACACACATCTGAGCCTGGAGACTGAAGGAAAACGGCAGCATTAGCAGTCCAGACTGGCCTGCCACCACCAATATTATCACACTTTTTCCTCAGAAAATTATGTGTAAGGTTTTTACATAAATTTTCTAATAAATTTGTCATATTTTTTCTTTGAAAATGTGTTGCTTTTTCAGGTAAAATTGCAGCATCTTTCCACATAAATTTGTGACTTTTTTTTCTAAAAATAAAATGCAGTTTCTCCAGAAAGTTTGTGATTTTTTTTTTTCAGAAATTTTATGATTTTATTTCTTACAAATTTGCAAGACAGTTTCTCTCATAAGATTACAATTTCCCCTCGAAATTTATATCATTTTTGGCATAAATATTCTACTTTTCTAAGAAATTTGTACTTTTCTAATAAATTTGTTACCTTTTTTATTAAAATTTGCAGCCCTTTTCACATAAATTTGTAACATTCTCAAAAATTGAACTTTTTCAGTAAAATTTGTGGTTTTTTCACGGCTGTTTCTAGCAAATTTATTGTGTGAATTTTTGGCCTAAATTTTCAGCTTTTCTTTTAAATTTGTTATTTTCTAGTAATTTTTCCTCTCAAATCTGTTTCCTTTTTTTTTTTTTTTTTTGAAAGTTTTGAATTTGTTGCCCAGACCAACTTGTTAAAGCCCAGAGCCCCCAAATTTGGGACCTGTCATTGCCGCTCATAGAAAAATTTCATATCACAGAAGACCAGCTTGGTACAGACTGTTCTAGAGGGTTTTCAGAACAAAACCAAACAGTTGGACTTACATGGAATGAACATCTGCAGTGATATAGAACTTTAATAGAATTAAGCAATATTACACGAGAGCGAGTGCGGTATCAATAAACATTTTACAGGGTTTCCACTGGTAACATTTCTGTGTGGTTGGCCACCACCCCTGAAACTGTGCCACCATTCCAAGGAAAAATAAATTTAAGAAAAAATATGAAGGAATGACGCTCCGCAAGCGCGCACATGAACAACGCATGTGACAGTCATCTGCGCATCGGAGTTCGGAAGTGCACCGCCCATATGACTGTTGGCCACCAGGCAGAGTGTCTCTCTAGCATCGCTGTCCGAGAGAAGCATGACCTTATTAAAGTACTTTAAATGCAGAAGAGGTATATAAGCAGTGGAGGCACTTATGGTGGTTTTAACCCACTGGTAACAGGAACAATAATGAAGAGTCGCTTAGCTAACAGGTGTGGTAAGGCTTCATACAGTGCAACCAGAAAGTATTCACAATGCTTCACTTTTCCACATTTTATGTTACAGCCTTTTTCTAAAATAGAATGAATTCATTGTTTTTCCTCAAAATTCTACACACAATACCCCGTAATGACAATGTGAAAAAATGTTTTTTTGAGATTTTTGCACATATAAAAACTAAGAAATCACATGTACATACTGTAAGTATTCACATATACTGTAAGTATAATACTGTAAGTATTCACATTCGCCTTTGTTCAATACTTTGTTGATACACCTTCGGCAGCAATTACAGCCTCAATTCTTTTTGAATATGATGCCACAAGCTTGGCACACCTGTCTTTGGGCAGTTTGGCCCATTCCTCTTTGCAGCACCTCTCAAGCTCCATCAGGTTGGATGGGAAGCATCGGTGCACAGCCATTTTCAGATCTCTCCAGAGATGTTCAATTGGATTCAAGTCTGAGCGCTGGCTGGGCCGCTCAAGGACATTCACAGAGTTGTCCTGAAGCCACTCCTTTGATATCTTGGCTGTGTGCTTAGGGTCGTTGTCCTGCTGAAAAGATGAACCGTTGCCCCAGACTGAGGTCAAGAGCGTTCTGGAGCAGGTTTTCATCCAGTCACCCAGTTCCTGCCACTGAAAAACATCCCCATAGTATGATGCTGGCACCACCATGCTTCACTGTAGGGAGGGTATTGACCTGGTGATGAGCGGTGTCTGGTTTCCTCCAAACATGGCACCTGGTATTCATACCAAAGAGTTCAATCTTTGTCTCATCAGACCAGAGAATTTTGTTTCTCATGGTCTGAGAGTCCTTCAGTTGCCTTTTGGCAAACTCCAGGCGGGCTGCCGTGTGCCTTTTACTAAGGAGTGGCTTCCGTCTGGCTTCTCTACCATACAAGCCTGATTGGTGGATTGCTGCAGAGATGGTTGTCCTTCTGGAAGGTTTTCCTCTCTCCACAGGAACGCTGGAGCTCTGACAGAGTGACCATTGGATTCTTGGTCACCTCCCTAACTAAGGCCCTTCTCCCCCAAACACTCAGTTTAGACAGCCGGCCAGCTCTAGGAAGAGTCCTGGTGGTTCCGAACTTCTTCCATTTAGGGATGATGGAGGCCACTGTGCTCACTGGGACCTTCAAAGCAGCAGAAATTTTCTGTTCTGATTTCTGCCTCAACACAATCCTGTCTCGGAGGTCTACAGACAATTCCTTTGGCTTCATGCTTGGTTTGTGCTCTGACATGTACTGTCAACTGTCGTCTGCCTCCGTCGGTCTATGATGACCATGGAAGAGAATCCTAAACATCTACTCTGCTGGAACAGCACCGCCTGCGGCTGAACAGGCCGATGCGCACCGGTGTTCTACCTTCCAGCGTTGGGCGTTGGTAGGATTCAAGCCTGGGCAGGAAGATATGGAGGACAAGATGTTACCCATGCAGCATGTCCCCCCTCTCCACGTCACTGATGAATCCAAAGGAACAGCAGGGCTGCTATAGTTTGGCACCAGCGCCGTCACAGGAGCTGCCAGAACAATGTTGATCACAACAGAGAACTGCCTTAGGGGCTCCGACTCCGGATTTTTCCTCAGGGTTGACTCCCGAAGCCTTTCCCGTGACCGGGTGTGCCGCAAGGCAGCGGAGGTTTGAAATCAGGGTTTACCTTCCCCTAGATGGGCTACCTTCCCAGGTTGACGAGCCACCATCTACCCAAAGCATCTGGTTTTAAGGCGCCAGAGATCCGCCCTCGCCCCTTCTCCTATTAGTAAAAGCAGTTCCGCCGGGCTTAGAGACTAAACCACACGGGCAGGCTAGGAGTTGGTCTTAGTTGTCAGAGGCTTTTCGAGACGCACGCCGTAAGGAGCATTTTATGAGCACTGGGAGCTTAACCCCAGTGCCACTCCTGGCTATGACAACCGTGTCAACTGTGGGACCTTATATAGACAGGTGTGTGCCTTTCCCACTCATGTCCAATCAACTGAATTTACCACAGGTGGACTCCAATTAAGCTGTAGAAACATCTCAAGGATGATCAGTGTAAACAGGATACACCTGAGCTCAATTTTGGCTTCATGGCAAAGGCTGTGAACACTTATGTACGTGTGATTTCTTAAATTTGCAAAAATTTCAAAAAAAAACTTTTTTCACATTGTCATTATGGAGTATTGTGTGTAGAATTTTGAGGAAAAATGAATTTAATCCGTTTTGGAATAAGGCTGTAACATAACAAAATGTGGAAAAGGTGAAGCACTGTGAATACTTCTTGTATACAAGGAAAGGCAAGAATTACTTGAGGATTTACTTCACCAGCCACTACAATATTAACCAATTTATGTTCCCTATTATATACCCGGCAAGTTAAGATGACCGAAATTCATGAAGTCAATGACTTTAATCCGTTAGCAGCCTTCAGACTAAACGTGCCAACATTTGGATTTCACAATAAGGGAGCTTTTTCCTGCTGTCTGGGTGGTGAGGACAGTTCTAAAAAAATCTATAAATATATAGAAATGTTATAACAGAAAGAATCTATGGTAATTTAAGTTAATTTGTTTAATTAAATATGATTGTATTAATTTTTTTCTTTGAAATCAGAGTTAAGTTATTGTTCTGTTCTGGCTCTGCAAAATTATGGTCAAAAGTGTAAATTGTATAAGTTAAAATAGTCTAAATTTTACCACAATCTGTTTCAAATTTGTATTAAACTAATTTTATTAAAAAAATAGATAAAAAATTAGCTCTAAAATAATCCACAAGTTTATAATAAAGTCTCAAATATACAAGAAAAGTCGTAATTTTACAAGAGGAAATTACAAATGAGGAAAATGTTTCAAATTTGGATAAATTTACAGAGAAAAGTAGAAAATTATAAGAAAATTGTTATAAGTTTTGGAGAAAAACTTCAAACCTTCATGACTGAAGTCATTACTCAAGTTTTTAAGTGAGTGCTCTTTGTACCCTTAACTAGAAATTTTTGGTTGTCTGCTTTTAATTATTAATTTCATAGCACTGCTTTTACATGAGTAGAATTTCTGGCTACTATCTCCACCTCTGATCATATAATTTTAAGTATGCATGAGTAAATTACTATTATGAATGGGTTTGGTTTTTTTTTTTCCTTCCCTACTCTCTCAATGGAAAAAAGAAACACTAGATTAAAAACACAAAACAATTCAGATATTTTGTCATTTATATAAACCATAACAAAAAATCCTGCAGGACAAAACATGACACTTGATATTTTCTAACCTGTTTGTATACCACCATAGACAGAGAGAGAAGCTGAATTAGACAGAGCACAGAGAGGAAAAGATGAGACAGACAAGATGAGCCAAGCCAAGTGTTCAGGCAGAGGAAGGAGAGAAGGATGACATCAGTGAAAAGTCCAAGCACAAGATGTCTGGGTGGGACCCCAACTGGCCCAATATTCCAACATTCAAGCCGTGGTTGTATAATACTTCAAATGGTAAGTTCCATATGCAAAGTTGATGTGAAAATTTAAAAAAAAAAGAAATCCATCCATCCATCCAGCTTCTTCCGCTTAATCCTTTTCGGGTCGCGGGGGGGGGGGGGGGGGAGCTGGAGCCTATCCCAGCATCTTTGGGCGACAGGCAGGGTACACCCTGGACAGATCGCCAGTCCATCGCAGGACCAACACAGAGAGACAGACAACCATTCACTCTCACAGTCATACCTAAGGACAATTTAGAATCCCCAGTTTGATGCCAATTAACCTAACTTGCATGTTTTTGGCATGTGGGAGGAAACCAGAGAAATAAATAGTATAAAATTAACATGTTCCGGTTACAATAGTGTCATGTGTTTTCTGGCCCCCCGAAAATTATGTAGCCACCACGCCAAGGTCTTTAAGCCAGAGGAAACACTGTTTCTAGCTGGCGGTGATTCAGACGATGGTTTAAACAGATATGAAATAGCTTAAAGGTCTGATGACACGTTTTTGACTTCATCTGATTTTTCAACACATAATACAATATGACGAAATAGGTTGGTCTGTGCAGTTCTAAGTCAAACAGGCTTTTTTTCATGCGAATATCTGACGTTTTCATGAGCGCCACGTCCCCAATTGCGTCAGTGGCTGGAAAACCCCCCGGCCATGTTGTAACATCATCGACAGAACACAGCGCTTGGCTGCCCATTGTACACACAGGATATAAGCAGTAGAAAACATCGACGATGGTTCCAACACATGTAGTCTGGAATTGGTTTGTGTTGTCCAATCTTCAGACGATTATAGTTCAGAAGAATGGGATGATAATGAAGAATCTGGGGGCATCAGATTATAGGTTTAAGCCTTATAGGTTTGAGCCGTGCCATTGGGTTTATTATGTATTATCTTTATGTATTATCTGGTGAATCCTGCGCGTAAATCCATTCATCATGACCCTCTGTGCGCTCTTACGCAGGGCACGGAGAGGGAGGATGAAATAACGAGGATTTACATGCAGGATTCACCACAGCACATTTAATATAGAAAGACAGACAATTCCCAAAAAGGTGAAGACGTACAAAAAACACAAACACACTTACTGATGGCGGTCGGGGGCCGGCATCGCCCAGAGAACGAATGAGAGGAGACGTGTTAGCCACAGGTGCGCCCCAGAGCCGATATTGCTTCAAGGATGCACGAGAACCACGGCAAACATGGAGTGACTAACATGTCACTAACTGCATGGTGGCACAGTGGTTAGCACTGCGGCAGCACAGTTTACCCTCGGCCGGGAGATCGCGGGGATCACGAGATCATGGGTTCGATCCCTGCCCCCGGCCAACAGTGATCTGTGTGGAGTTTGCATGTTCTCCTTGTGTTTGCGTGGGTTTACTCCGGGATTTCTCCGGTTTCCTCCCACATGCCAGAAACATGCAGGTTAGGGAGTTAAGGGGCGCTTGCGCACGCAGCGACTGGCAGCTGGTGGCTTGTCACCGGACTGCAGAACAAATCTACCTACTGTTACAAAATAAGTAAAAAAAAAAAAAAAAAATGTCGTGAGAGTGCTGAAAATACTGGCAGACTAACAGCACAGATGACAATACTATGGACCAGCAGTGCGTCACTGGCAAACGGCCGCTAAGTACACGCACTGCTGGTGATGGTGTGATGAGAAGCACCTGGGCGAGGACCAGGAAATAATCAGTGGGAGTTTTAATCAGCTGGTGATAATGATAGAGGGGACGTGGCCGGACTGGGGAGCGTCAGCGTGCACTCACAGAAAGTAGGTCAAAGCTGCGCATAAATCCATTAATCCTTCCCCTCCTCGTGCACTCCTCCTGCGTAAAAGTGCAGGAGGAGGCTTATGACAGTTGGAGCTGAAGTGTGTGATGTGGTCTTTCACGGCCTGCTGTTTAGTATCTAAGCCTGTGACACAACGCGAAGGCACAGCTGTAAAATTAAAACAAGAAACCAGAGAAACTGTGAGCTACAAAGCTGCTGTCATTCCAGTCAACAACACCGGCATCCGTTCTGTTGCTTACGTCATGGTGGTGCTGCCCTTCATTTGGTGGGCGGCACCACAGTCCAGTCAGCAGCTGCGGTTTTTTTGATGATAACTAGTTTATGCAGGTGCTGTTGTAAATATTATATTCATCATCGACAATGACTTTTGGGTTTACACAACATGCTAAAAAATGTCAAAATCGTGTCATCAGACCTTTAATGATATTTATACAAGGGCAGACTTTGTAAATTCAATAAAGATTTTTTCAAAGGGGTGGGACTTCCGGGTCATGGAGTTTCTTTTGAAGCAGCACCACACTGTGGGAATCAAGGCATCCAACACAGTATTACAGTATTAAGTCTGAAGACTTGATGGTAAATTCCTTAGTAATTAATGTTAATTATTTTTACTGTTTGGTACCTGAGAAATCGGAAATGGCCCAGATGGTGCCAGCTGTGTCCAGTGGTTCAGCTGGCACCGTCCTCCTAAATATTCCTTCACTAATGCCTCTCTAAAAATTCTAGTTTGCATTACGTATTTGTGTATGAATTTTAGTGTAGGGGATGTTACGTGCTCTATTGTGATTTGCTAGAGGACTGGCCTGCTCCAGCATCAACCTAAAAGGATATTTAGTGTCAGAATGTCAATGTTATTAGATGAGAATGATTTTTTTTAAATTTTCTGCTGTGTTCCATCTTCATTTCCTGTGACCCAGCAACATATTTGGTGATTCACCTCCGAAATCAGTTTTACCTTTATTATGACACCAAGATTATGCACATGAACCTTGTGGTTGCTGCGATCTTCCCAGTTAATTGTGGGCATGCTGTTTTTGAGTAGCAGCTATAAAAGCAGGCCTGGGACTTAACAGGTTTTCAGGAGCCACTGGTTGTGGGCAAAGGAGCCACATGTTGCAGACCCCTGCTCTAGTGTATTTTTTTCTGGCCTGCTAATAAACTTTTAATTTTTACTAATCTTCCGTTGCCAAATTGCAGCTCTTCCACCCGCTCATGTGTGTGAGACTTCCACACCGATGCTCCTGCAGTGGTCACGTCTGCCCACTCAGACTTTTAGGACTTTATTCCTCCATGCTAGAGGATCTTAAATTGAAGTGAAAAGCAAAGCTTTTGTTGGTCCTCTGTGAGAGTGACAGCCCTAATTTCATGTATAAACTGTTGCCTTAATCATACGAGGGGGGCTGAAAAGTTCATGGGCTGAGCATCATGCAGTGGTCAAATCTGAACACATAGGCTTTATTTTTCAGCATTTCAACATCGGTGTTGCAGTGCTTGGATCCCTGCAGCATAGAAGCTCTCTTCTTGATCCACAGACATAACTCCTCAGTCAGTCTATGAACTTTTCAGCCCCCTCTCGTATAATTGCTCTTGATGTTGGCATGCTTCCTCAGTCATGGAGCGCACGTATGGACTCATGTTGGGTTTTCTCTGTGCTGTCATGTTAGTTGTCATGTTGTACACACTAATGAACTTAGCCACATTAAATTGTAGGTTTGGGAGGAAAATGTCTGAGTATTTTCTACAGTCCATGCTCTTTCTCATTAAACTGCATCAGTATCAATATTTATCAAAAATTTAACTTGTTAATTTTTTCATGTAAATTTTTTTTTCATAAATTTCCCCTAAATTTTGCAGCTAAATTAGCATTTTTTTGTATGTATTTTCAAATTTATGGATGTAAGATTGTGTCCTTTTTGGTCAACTTGTGTCTTTTTTCTTGTTATTTTGTAAGCTTTTAATCCTAAATGTGGTAAAGATAAATGAGTAATTTACTTTGATTAAAGTCCATAAGTTTCAGGAAAAAAAGTGGCCCCTGGATCAATTGAAAACATAAACCAGTGTAATGTTGCTGATATTTGAGTGCAGCCATGTTAAACAAAATCAGAACCTTCTTTGATACTCCGGGTTCATTTCAGGTCTTGCGTTGCTTGCACAGCGGCGATAAAAAGCGTCTTCGCTCTCAGGGAAAGAGCAGCAAGCGGGTTGCCAAGCAGCTGCTCAAAGAAGCGGACAACCGCTCGTTGCTTGCTCTGTGGCGCGAGTACGCCCACCTGGAGTGGATGCTGGGCAACCTGGATGAGGCCCGTAAAGTGTTCTCCACAGCCATGGCCATGGGCGGAGCCAAAGGTCTGAGCAGCACTGCCCTGTGTGACCTGTGTCTGCTGTGGGCCCAGCTGGAGGTGGAGGCCGAGGTGAAGGAGCGAGGAGGAAGGCTGGGTGATGTGACGGCGTCCCCAGCTGTTGGTGGACTGACCCGGCTAGCAGAAGGGACCTCCTCATCATCCTCTTCTTCTTCCCTCGTCTCGCCGGTTTCCATCCTGAAAGCCAGAAAATGTTACGAACAGGCTCTGAGCAGCAGGTTATCATCACTGGACCTCAGCCAATCACAGCACAGCAGAGGAGGTTTGTCTTCTTATTTTGTTAGACAGAGATGATGTTTAGCGTCATCAGCTATTATTATCGGTTCTTTCTTCCTCTGTCTCTAGACAAAGATGGCGAGCCGAGGCTGAGAGGTTTGGTCGGCTGCTTTGCTCTCTTCCAGTACCTCACTGTGAGCGTTCACGCAGCCACCGCCGTGTACAACCAGGCCCGGGAGAAGCTGGAGGGTCTGCACCACCGCGTGTTAACATCTGATGAAGGGAGCAGCTCCACCCGGCGCTGCATCGGTGGACTGGCCTCAGAGTGTGAGGCGTTGGCGGTGCAGCAGGTGGCCCTGCTGAGGTTCCACAGCACCGTTGGCGTCTTCCCGCTGAAGACGCTGCAGTTGACACTGACCTCAGCTCTCTCCACGTGGCCCAACAACACCACCCTCTGGAACATCTACCTTCAGGTCTGATCACGTTTTTTATGCTAATGTCTGTCCATTCCTCCAGTGCTGACCCTAACAGGACCTGTGTTTCAGCTGGAGAACCGTTACCACAGCGCCGGCCGGGCTCGCCGCTTTTTTCACTCGGTGACCAGGGACAGCAGCAGCGTGGTGCCACGCCTCCTTTCTATTGTTGCTGAGCAACAAAGGAAGCAGCTGGTGGAGGCCGCTCAGAGGTGAGGAGAATGATGATCTATGCAGTTTTAACAGCTAGCAGGCCAAGGCTAACACTTTAGCATGCTAGTAGCACCAACACTGACCTGATGTGTCATGTCTACGTGGAGAATACATCTTGTAGAGGTCGTTAGCTCATTGGCTAAATGTCAGAATAATGCCAATGAGCTAACAACCTCTACAAAATGTATTCCTGATGTAAACTTGCCTGCGTTGGCCAGATGTTGGTATACTTTTTAAAAACAGCCCATAACACTTACAGACGTGGACAAAATTGTTAGTACCCCTCTGTTAATGAAAGAAAAACCCACAATGGTCACAGAAATAACTTCATTCTGACAAAAGTGGTAATACAGTGATCCCTCACTTATCGCGGTTAATGGGTTCCAGAACCGACCGCGAAAAGTGAAAAACCGCGGTGTAGCGTCACCCCTAATGACGTCACCCATAAATAATACGTACGTTCATTCTCTCACTCTCTCTCTCATATGATACGTGTGTGTGTGTGTAAGTGTACATACATACGTAGATGTAAATAAAGTGTACATAATTTTTTTTTTATTTATTTATTTTTTTTTTTTTGTTACTTATTTGTACCCGTAGGTAGATTTGGTTTGCAGTCTGGTGACAAGCCACCGGCTGCCGGTCGCTGCGTGCGCAAGCGCCCTAAACCTACATGTTTTTGGTATGCGGGAGGAAACCGGAGAAATCCCGGAGTAAACCCACGCAACACGGGGAGAACATGCAAACTCCACACAGATCACTGTTGGTCGGGGGCTGGGATCGAACCCACGATCTCATGATCCCCGCGATCCCCCGGCCGAGGGTAAAACTGTGCTGCCACAGTGCTAAACCACTGCGCCAGCGTGCAGCCCAAATAATGTTCTAAATATGTTTTTAGAACTCTTTTATTCTTATAACAAGATACGTAACTCAAGATGAAGATGATTTACTGCACAGGTTAATGAGAGCTTTACTGCTCCTCAGGTGACGCCTCATCGTCAGGTGCTAGAGGCGCAGGATCGTCGAGGGCAGCTTCCGATAGAGCTGGAGAAGCTGCAGGAGGCGGCGTAGTGGCTCGACGGGAAGACTATTTCGCACAAAAAGGCACAAGAGAACAGCGAAAAGTTCCATGCAGCGAGACTAAGCAATACGAGCGATAAAGAACAATGAATGCGGTCTTCCTTCGCTGGGTATGGGCGCTCGGCAGGGAGAGAAGCTG
The DNA here is from genome assembly GCA_020510985.1 of Pholidichthys leucotaenia. Taxonomy (NCBI): domain Eukaryota; kingdom Metazoa; phylum Chordata; class Actinopteri; order Cichliformes; family Pholidichthyidae; genus Pholidichthys; species Pholidichthys leucotaenia. The sequence continues at coordinate 423,183,184 of CM035842.1, read as the reverse complement.
GGTAAAACGTCTCGGCCAATCAGCTTGCAAGATTCCCGAGCCGAGCCAACACGAGAACAGCGAACAGAGAGGTGGATTTTGAGTTGTGCGGGCTCTCCGTGTTGATACCTGATGTTCTAATGTAGTCTCCCTGCCTTCTGCTAGCGCCCGCCCATTTTTTCTCAATTTTGAATTTTTGATGAATATTTTTGAAAAATCCGCGATGCACTGAGGGCGCGAAAGGTGAAGCGCGAAGTAGCGAGGGATCACTGTAAATAAAAATTCTACGAAAATTAACCAATGAAAATCAGACAATGCTTTTGAATTGTGGTTCAACAGAATTATTTTAAAAAACAAACTCATGAAACAGGCCTGGACAAAAATGATGGTACCCCTAGAAAAGATTGAAAATAATGTGACCATAGGGACATGTTCAACCAAGATGTGTCCTTCAATTAACATCACAGGTGTCTACAAACTTGTAATCAGTCAGTCGGCCTATTTAAAGGGTGACAAGTAGTCACTGTGCTGTTTGGTGACATGGTGTGTACCACACTAAACATGGACCAGAGGAAGCAAAGGAGAGAGTTGTCTCAGGAGATTAGAAAGAAAATTATAGACAAGCATGTTAAAGGTAAAGGCTATAAGACCATCTCCAAGCAGCTTGATGTTCCTGTAACTACAGTTGCACATATTATTCAGAAATTTAAGATCCACGGGACTGTAGCCAACCTCCCTGGACATGGCTGCAGGAGGAGACAGATAATATGAATGGTAACGAAAGAGCCCAGAACAACCTCTAAACACATTCATGGTGAACTCCAAGGTCAAGGTACATCAGTGTCAGATCGCATCATTCGTCGTTGTTTGAGCCAAAGTGGACTTCATGGGAGACGACCAAGGATGACACCACTGTTGAAAACAAATCATAAAAAAGCCAGACTGGAATTTGCCAAACTGCATGTTGACAAGCTACAAAGCTCCTGGGAGAATGTCCTATGGACAGACGAGACAAAACTGGAGCTTTTTGGCAAGGCACATCAGGTCTATGTTCACAGACACAAAAATGAAGCATACCAAGAAAAGAACACTATCCCTACTGTGAAACATGGAGGAGGTTCTGTTATGTTCTGGGGCTGCTTTGCTGCATCTGGCACAGGGTGTCTTGAATCTGTGCAGGGTACAATGAAATCTCAAGACTATCAAGGTATTCTAGAGAGAAATGTGCTGCCCACTATCAGACAGCTTGGTCTCAGTCGCAGGTCATGGGTCTTGCAACAGGATAATGACCCAAAACACCCAAGAATGGCTAAGAGCGAAACATTGGACTATTCTAAAGTGGCCTTCTATGAGCCCTGATCTAAATCCTATCCAACATCTGAGGAAGGAGCTGAAACATGTCGTCTGGAGAAGGACCCTTCAAACCTGAGACAACTGGAGCAGTTTGCTCATGAGGAGTGGGCCAAAATACCTGCTGAGAGGTGCAGAAGTCTCATTGACAGTTACAGAAATCGTTTGATTGCAGTGATTGCCTCAAAAGGTTGTGCAACAAAATATTAAGTTAAGGGTACCATCATTTTTGTCCAGGCCTGTTTCATGAGTTTGTTTTTTAAAATAATTCTGTTGAACCACAATTCAAAAGCATTGTCTGATTTTCATTGGTTAATTTTCATAGAATTTTTATTTATTACCACTTTTGTCAGATTCAAGTTATTTCTGTGACCATTGTGGGTTTTTCTTTCATTAACAGAGGGATACCAACAATTTTGTCCACGTCTTTACGTCTTATTTCTAGATCCTGTTGCCATAGCGATGCCTTACCCATCCTGCCCGAGAACGGCCTTGGCAACCGCATCCGAGGGCTGTTCGAGAGCGCCGTAGCAACAGACATGGGCGCCCGGTGTCCTCTACTATGGAAGATGTACATCCATTTCCTGGTGAGACAGCTCATACAAACGCACACAGATTCGGTGATGTGTCCAGCAGCCGTAGATGATGTTTATGTGATGTTTCCTCTGCAGTCAGTCTTGTTTTTTAGTGCGTAAAGATGCTTTTAAAATGTAACTGTAATATTATACATTATACACCCAGTGACCACTTCATGAGGCGCAGCCTGTTCAACTGCTTGTTAATGCAACAATCTAATCAGCCAATCACATGACAGCAATTTAGGCTTGTAGACACTGCTGAAGTTCAGGTTGAGCATTGGAATGAGGAAGGAAGGTGATTCAGGTGACTTTGGATGTGGCATGGTTGTTGGTCTGAGGAGTTCCACAAACTGGGCCTCCTCAGGGCTCAGTGTTAGCTCCCTTTTTATTTTCCTTATACCTGCCTCCACCTGGTCACTTAATTGCTGCATTCAATGATATATCTTGTCATTTTTATGCTGGTGATATTCAGCTTTATTTTTTTAGACCACAAGAACTCCATAAACTTTCAGTTTTAGCAGATGGTTTAACAACTGTCCAGAACTATCTGTCTGAGAGCTGCTCAGTTAAATGATGAGAGAACAGAGACTCTAATAATCCTTCCTGACAGTGTGATCCGTACAATCAGAGTCCCTCAGGCCTCTCAGTTCTTCCACTGAGTCTTCTGTAGGTCATCCTGGTGTACTGCTGGACAGCTTGATAAGATAAGATAAGCCTTTATTAGTCCCACAATGGGGAAATTACAGAAAAATGGTTTGAGTAAGGTACTGATAGCAGGACGTGCACCTACACCATTCGATCACAGGCCCATCATACTGTCTACCTCAGCCAGAGTGGCAGCTGGTTTACCTTATCTTTGTCTCTGTAGCTCTTTATCCTCTCTATCAGAGGTCAGCAACCTGTGCTATGCACAGAGCCACTCAGGGATTTTTGACCAGTAAAATCCACACGGAGCCACACAAGCATCTGAGCCTGAAAACTAAAGTAAAACAGCTCCTCCAGTCCAGACTGGACTGACACCATCAACATTAACAGGTTTTCCCTCATTAAATTACCACTTTTTTAAAAAAAAAAAATCTGTGAGGTTTCTGGCATACATTTTCTGGTTTTCTAATAAATTTGTCATATTTTTGTTTGAAAATTTGTTAATTTTTAGATAACATTGCAGCTTCTTTTCACATAGATTTGTGGCATTTCTCACTTCTTTTTTTCAGAAAAGTCTTTTTTTATTTCAAATTTGCAAGAATGTTTTTCTTGTAAGATTGCAACTTTTTTCCCTAAATTTGTCATATTTGTGGAATAACGTTTCAGCTTTTTAGATAAATTTGTTCTCCTTGTAAATTTGTTATGTTGTTTCGGTATATTTGCTGCACTTTTCCTACCCCTGGGTTAGACCCTGACCTCTGACTATGGGTTTGGGGTCAAAAGGTCAAAGGTCAATGATAAAGTTCCACTTGCACTAATACTATAGAACGAGTAAACCTAGGATCACCAAACTTGGTACGCATGTTCACCCTGAGACCCTGACCTCTAACTGTGGGTTGGGGGTCAAAAGGTCAAAGGTCATGGCCAAAATGCCATATAAGCTACATCTGAACAACAAACAAAGGGGCTGAGCGGTACCACTAGTAGCTGCCAATATTTTTGAACTTGTGGAGCCTTGGGGGGGGGGCGGTCTTCCACCTCCCTATACTGTAGACCTTATCAACCATACTCCTCCCGTGGTGCTGTAGTACCCACATTCTGGAACTTTCTTCCCTTCAGTCCGTTCGACTGACTCAGTCAGTTTTAGGAAGCAAATTAAAACCCTGGGCTTTTAGGTAGTACTGTAACTGATTGATGTCTTTTTTGTTTATTTCTTTATGGTTTAATGTGTTTGATTTTGCCATATTTGTTGTAATTCATTCATGACTTGTGTTTTTATCATTGTAGTTTTTATTCTTTTAATTTGTGAATCTCTGTCATTTAACCTCCTGATTCTCTGTTTTATTTTATGTAAAGCACTTTGTGACTTTTGTCTGTGAAAGGTGCTATACCAATAAAGTTATTATTATAATATTATAACCACCTGTGGGTTCACGGAGAACGGTCTGAAAAAGAGAAAATCTCCAGAGTGTCAGGTGTGTGGGTCAGGGTCAGAGGAAGATGGTTGAGCTGGTGTGAGATGATGAAAAGGCAACAATAACTCAAATAACCAGCCGGGATATCTAAATATGCAAAAACCCATCAGAACATATCAATATATCATATTATAAAAACAGAATATGTTCTGAAAACATGTAAATGCACATTAAACTGAACTCGTAATTTTGGGTAAAAATAGAACCTGAATTACTTTCTGAATTCCTTCCTTCCTAAGTCCACTGTAGTGGATTTAGGGGTTTTTGTAGGTAATTTAATGTTGGTACAAGTATTAATGTAAATATAAATGTGAGTAAGAATGAAGATTTACTTTCATTACACTCAAATCCTCGTTAGGGCACCAGTCCATATAATGGACAGTTTTATTAACAATTCTTTATTTGTACCAATTATGAATCAGTCTCAAAATAAACCCTTTAGTAAGTTCTTGTCTCGGATGCTCAAGAAGATGGACATGAAATCAAACAATAACTCCCATATGTCTTTCAATAGTTTAATAAGAAATGTCAGAATAGGTTAACATATTTAGATAACTTTAAAAACAGAGAATTCAACATGTATCATGGGCATCATAGACTGAGTTACTTATGAATCAAGCATTTGTGGAACCAAATGAAGCATAGTTTAAATTTGTCAGTATACTGGAAATTGGAAAACCATAAAATAGCATTGGTTAAGAAAAGTGGATGCAATTTTATGAAGAAAACGATGATTAACTCTTTATAAAACTGGGAAAATTTGTTTTACTCTGAAAAAGAACATAGATTAATGAAAGGACAACATGCATTTTGAGTTTCTGATGGGGTTTGCATGAAATTAAGTTAAAAGAACTTATACCAGGAATATTCTGAAGAATTAAGGTAAATTAACAACAGACCGTCAGCCACAGCGTCGTTGCGTCCCAGTGGGTAGCAGGACACCCACGTGCCAACCTTGATTCAGCTGGATGTCTGTGGATTCTGTTGATAGAGAGGCTGATAGACAGATTCTCCCACAAGGCCATGCTCCCGAGATCACAAAGGCTGTTTTCCAGCAAACTGGGCGAGGTCCTCTGTTATGCACTGAAGAAGGAATTAGTTTATTGTGCCAAGTCTCATCAGAAATCCAAAATGGAGGCAAAACACATCACAAATTTGTTTCTTCCTACGTTGGTGGTTTAAATGAATTGCTTTAAGTGTAGAAAAGTCAAACCAAAATCTTCTTGCACGGTGATTTAAAGAAAAAGAAGATTAAAATAAGAAAAATGAATTTTAAAGAAAAGAAACAGGATCTTCACAGAGCTTGGAAGAGACTCTGGGCCTACTTAGAAGATGGGAGAGAAAAAATGGGGGTGCAAAAGGGGGCTCCTTACGCTTTGGCCAACACCCCAGAACAGACTGAACAAAGAGTAATAAAACTCAAGTTTTATTGGGTGTTGTAGGGTGGTCCTAAACTTCAAGAAACCTGAGCGGGCCCAATTATATTTGAGTTTTGTTCAACAAAAGCAAAGCATGGCGTTGTATTGGTCAGTTAAAGTTTCTGCTATGGTCTCCTAGAGAACAGAGAGAGATGGAGACATTTGATATGAGGAGTGAAATCCTCCTTAAGACACATGTTGCTGAATAAAGCATAAATTCCTTAAACTTTAGGGACTAAGATATTCTACTTAATAATAGGAACACACATTGTCTCTACATTGTAACTAATTAATTTGTACTAGTAAGCATGCAAAAAATAATTTCTTCCTGAAAATAGCAATACATTTCAAGTTGTATCATCTCAATAACAGCATTTGAAACCCATATTGTCCGTCCCAGAGTTCAACCAGTCTTCAGGAGCAGATACTGTCTTAAGAGAAAGAATATGAATTAGTTATCTGTCCAAAATGGCATAAATTCCACTGCAAAGAAAAAAGTTAAATATTCCTGATTCGTCCACCAGATGGCACTGTGAAACTGTCTGGTTGTATATTGGAAAGTCTTGCTTTCCCCACACATCTGGACTATGTCGATCATAAAACTGTCTATTAGAACATTCCTTTGCCAAAGAGTCTTGGAGAAAGGGATTAACTTTCCAATTTATGGCTGATGGATCGTGTTACAGCTCTGGTCCTTGGGTGAGAGAAGCAGTCTCAAAAGCCAGACTTTTGAGTTGAAACAATTTTTCTTCAGCAAAGAATGATTTTATAAATTGGAACTCAAGATCGCGCTGCACCACCTCAGTAGACTGATGATGGCTGTTTCATGATGTGACTGCAGGTGTCAGAGGGAAAAGTGGATCAAGCCTCAGGAATCTTCTACAGAGCCTTACAGAACGTCCCCTGGGCCAAGGTGAGTGAAGGCAGCTGCTGTCAGTCTCTGTCCTGCTGACTACAAAATCTCCCTCTCATCATCTCTGTGTGTGTGTGTGTGTGTGTGTGTGTGTGTGTGTGTGTGTGTGTGTGTGTGTGTGCGCACGCGCGTGTGTGAATAATGCAAATGTACCTGGTCAGAGTTTGTATATGGACGCGGTGCAGCTGTTCCCCGGACAACTGCAGGAGTTTGTGGATCTGATGACGGAGAAAGAGCTGCGGGTGAGACTGCCGCTGGAAGAGCTGGACATCCTGCTGGAAGCCTGAACACACACACGTCAGTGAAGAACTCCGGTGTGCTCCGTTCACCATGTGCCAACCTACATGTGATCAGCACATCCGATGGGGGGGGGGGGGGCACTGGTCTGTGCAGTATTGAGCAGCTGCAGGGATCCAGAGACTCTGAGACTACATTGGCTTTATTTCCATGAAAACTCTGTTTTAGTTGTGAATGTTGTCAATAAATGTCAGATTGATTTATGATCATCAGTGCTTTTGGTTCATTTGTTTATGTCTTTGTCTGGATGGGGCTTAAAGGTCTGTTAACAATGACATGTTTTGTATAGTATAGTATGATATCCACCTTTTTCCTGGGGGTGCCGCTGTAGGAACGATTATGGGCGGAGCTTCTGGTTTTGGCTGACCTAGTGTTAAATCAGTCAGTAAGAATGGAGTAGCAGAGGCATTTGACCCCTTGACGCCTGTTGTCACGAATTTGCATCAATCCAAAAAAAAACCCAATGATTTTCAATTATGGAAAAAAAAATTGTTCACAATTGGAAACAAATTCAGGTGTCAAGGGGTTAAAATAGTGTTTTTAAAAGTTTTTCAAATTCATTTTAATGTATAGTCCACATACGTGTTTTGCACTTAAGTCGCAGCTAATTTCAGTACTTGTAGTTTTTGTATTTTTGAATGTTTTTGCGTAGTTCTGGTATTTGCTGCTGTTTGTGGTATGAGGCTCCTCACAGATAAGCACAGCTAAATCTGTGGCTTCAGCAGCAATGAGTAGATCATGCACTGAAAACTAAAGGGTTGTTAGTGTGATCGGTGGTACAGACAGCAGCACCAGCTATGTTTTCACTTGTATGAAAGTCACAGATATGACGTTTTACCCCAAATTTAAAACACCCAAGCACGGTATTGTGGTTCTTTGTGGCTCTGACTAGACTACGTCTGCTCTGAGGTAAATTTGATTAAGTCCAACATATTTTAACAAAATGCAGTCTACTTTGTTGCAGTGGAAACATTGATACAGACGTGGACAAAATTGTTGGCACCCCTCTGTTAATAAAAGAAAAACCCACAATGGTCATAGAAATAACTTGAATCTGACAAAAGTGGTAATAAATAAAAATTCTATGAAAATTAACCAATGAAAATCAGACAATGCTTTTGAATTGTGGTTCAACAGAATTACTTTAAAAAACAAACTCATGAAACAGGCCTGGACAAAAATGATGGTACCCCTAGAAAAGATTGAAAATAATGTGACCATAGGGACATGTTCAACCAAGATGTGTCCTCTAATTAACATCACAGGTGTCTACAAACTTGTAATCAGTCAGTCGGCCTATTTAAAGGGTGACAAGTAGTCACTGTGCTGGTTGGTGACATGGTGTGTACCACACTGAACATGGACCAGAGGAAGCAAAGGAGAGAGTTGTCTCAGGAGATTAGAAAGGAAATTATAGACAAGCATGTTAAAGGTAAAGGCTATAAGACCATCTCCAAGCAGCTTGATGTTCCTGTAACTACAGTTGCACATATTATTCAGAAATTTAAGATCCACAGGACTGTAGCCAACCTCCCTGGACGTGGCTGTAGGAGGAGACGGATAATACAAATGGTAACAAAAGAGCCCAGAACAACCTCTAAACACATTCACGGTGAACTCCAAGGTCAAGGTACATCAGTGTCAGATCGCACCATCCATCGTTGTTTGAGCCAAAGTGGACTTCATGGGAGACAACCAAGGAGGACACCACTGTTGAAAACAAATAATAAAAAAAAAAGCCAGACTGGAATTTGCTGAACTGCATGTTGACAAGCCACAAAGCTTCTGGGAGAATGTCCTATGGACAGACGAGACAAAACTGGAACTTTTTGGCAAGACACATCAGCTCTATGTTCACAGACGCAAAAATGAAGCATACCAAGAAAAGAACACTGTCCCTACTGTGAAACATGGAGGAGGTTCTGTGATGTTCTGGGGTTGCTTTGCTGCATCTGGCACAGGGTGTCTTGAATCTGTACAGGGAACAATGAAATCTCAAGACTATCAAGGTATTCTAGAGAGAAATGCGCTGCCCAGTGTCAGACAGCTTGGTCTCTGTCGCAGGTCATGGGTCTTGCAACAGGATAATGACCCAAAACACAAAGCTGAAACATGCCGTCTGGAGAAGGCACCCTTCAAACCTGAGACAACTGGAGCATTTTGCTCATGAGGAGTGGGCCAAAATACCTGCTGAGAGGTGCAGAAGTCTCATTGACAGTTACAGAAATCGTTTGATTGCAGTGATTGCCTCAAAAGGTTGTGCAACAAAATATTAAGTTAAGGGTACCATCATTTTTGTCCAGGCCTGTTTCATGAGTTTGTTTTTTAATCTAATTCTGTTGAACCACAATTAAAAAGCATTGTCTGATTTTCATTGGTTAATTTTCATAGAATTTTTATTTATTACCACTTTTGTCAGATTGAAGTTATTTCTGTGACCATTGTGGGTTTTTCTTTCATTAACAGAGGGGTACCAACAATTTTGTCCACGTGTGTAGATCAGGGCTCATAGAAGGCCACTTTAGAATAGTCCAATGTTTTGCTGTTAGCCATTCTTGGGTGTTTTTAGCTGTGTGTTTTGGGTCATTATCCTGTTGCAAGACCCATGATCTGCGACTGAGACCAAGCTGTCTGACACTGGGCAGCACATTTCTCTCTAGAATACCTTGATAGTCTTGAGATTTCATTGTACCCTGCACAGATTCAAGACACCTTGTGCCAGATGCAACAAAGCAGCCCTAGAACATAACAGAACCTCCTCCATGTTTCACAGTAGGGACAATGTTCTTTTCTTGGTATGCTTCATTTTTGTGTCTGTGAACATAGAGCTGATGTGCCTTGCCAAAAAGTTCCAGTTTTGTCTCGTCTGTCCATAGGACATTCTCCCAAAAGCTTTGTGGCTTGTTAACATGCAGTTTGGCAAATTCCAGTCTGGCTTTTTTATGATTTGTTTTCAACAGTGGTGTCCTCCTTGGTTGTCTCCCATGAAGTCCACTTTGGCTCAAACAATGACAGATGGTGCGATCTTACACTGATGTACCTTGACCTTGGAATTCACCATGAATGTGTTTAGAGGTTGTTCTGGGCTCTTTTGTTACCATTCGTATTATCCGTCTCTTCCATTTTTCATCAAGTTTCCTCCTGCAGCCACGTCCAGGGAGGTTGGCTACAGTCCCGTGGATCTTAAATTTCTGAATAATATGTGCAACTGTAGTTACAGGAACATCAAGCTGCTTGGAGATGGTCTTATAGCCTTTACCTTTAACATGCTTGTCTATAATTTTCTTTCTAATCTCCTGAGACAACTGTCTCCTTTGCTTCCTCTGGTCCATGTTTAGTGTGGTACACACCATGTCACCAAACAGCACAGTGACTACCTGTCACCCTTTAAATAGGCCGACTGACTGATTACAAGTTTGTAGACACCTGTGATGTTAATTAGAGGACACATCTTGGTTGAACATGTCCCTATGGTCACATTATTTTCAATCTTTTCTAGGGGTACCATCATTTTTGTCTAGGCCTGTTTCATGAGTTTGTTTTTTAAAGTAATTCTGTTGAACCACAATTCAAAAGCATTGTCTGATTTTCATTGGTTAATTTTCATAGAATTTTTATTTATTACCACTTCTGTCAGAATGAAGTTATTTCTATGACCATTGTGGGTTTTTCTTTCATTAACAGAGGGGTGCCAACAATTTTGTCCACAGCTGTAGCTTTGCCTCATTCTTTTTTATCAGTTTACCATAACATACAGTATTTGTTCATAAGAATGAAAACAGAATATGTATAGAATCTGTGTAGAGCATAATGGGAGATCACTTACAGAATTATTATCTTGGCACTCTAACTTTTCATAACCCTTTCACTAGTACCGGAAGTTGCTACCATAATTCACGCAAGGCATCATGGGGCCTAGGAATAAAGTGGAACATGGGCTCGATCCCACCCCCTGACCATCAGTGACCCTTCTGTGTGGAGTTTGCATGTTCTTCCCGTGTCTGAGTGGGTTTCCCCTGGTTACTCTGGTCTCCTTCCACATGCCAAAGGCATGCAGGTTAGGTTCATAGTAACTAGTGCATTGCCCGTAGAACGCAAGTATTCCTTTCTGAAAACAGGTATCCCAATCAGACTTTCCAGGCCCAAATGTAGGCTGAAAGTGGAATACAGAGAGGTATAGGCTCCATGTAGGCAACCACAGGTTAGACTTTGACAAATATAAAAGGGAGTAAATGGCACTAAGATTTATTTGATTGTGTGAATATTAATTACATCCATCCATCTTCTACCACTTTTCCGGAGGTCCGGGTCGCGGAGGCAGCAGTTCAAGCAGAGAAGCCCAGACTTCCCTCTCCCCAGCCACCTGCTCCAGCTCTTCAGAGGGGATACCAAGGCGTTCCCAGACCAGCTGGGAAACATAGTCTCTCCACCGAGTCCTGGGTCTGTCCCGGGGTCTCCTCCCAGTGGGACGTGCCTGAAACACCTCAAGTGGGAGGCGTCCAGGAGGCATCTTAATCAGATGCCCATACCACCTCAACTGACTCCTTTCAATGTGGAGGAGCAGCGGTTCTACTCTGAGCCTCTCCCGGATGACTGAGCTCCTCACCCTTTCTCTGAGGGTGAGTCCAGCAATCCTACGGAGAAAGCTCATTTCAGCCGCTTGTATCCATGATCTCGTTCTTTCGGTCATTACCCAAAGCTCGTGACCATAGGTGAGAGTAGGAACGTAGATTGACTGGTAAATCGACAGCTTTGCCTTAGAACTCAGCTCCCTCTTCACCACAACAGACCGGTACAATGTTCGCATCACTGCAGATGCTGCTCCAATCCGTCTGTCGATCTCTCGCTCCATTTTCCCCTCACTCGTGAACAAGACCCCAAGATACTTAAACTCCTCCACTTGGGGCAGGAGCCTGTCCCCAACCCGGAGAGGACAATCCACCTTTTTCCGGCTGAGGACCATGGACTCGGACTTGGAGGTGCTGATTCTCATCCCAGCCACTTCACACTCAGCGGCAAACCGTCCCAGCAAGAGCTGTAGGTCATTGCTGGATGAAGCCAACAGGACAACATCATCTGGAAACAACAGAGATGAGATCCTGTGGTCACCAAGCATGACACCCTCCATTCCCTGGCTGCGCCTAGAAATCCTGTCCATAAAAATTATGAACAGGATCGGTGACAGAGGGCAGCCCTGGCGGAGTCCAACTCTCACTGGGAGTGAGTCCGACCGAGTGTTGGCAATACGAACCAAACTCTCACAACGGTCGTACAGAGACCGAATAGCTCGTAACAACAAGCCCGATACCCCATACTCCCGAAGCACCCCCCACAAAAATCCACGAGGGACGCGGTCAAATGCCTTCTCCAAGTCCACAAAACACATGTAAACTGGTTGGGCAAACTCCCACGAACCCTCAAGAATTCTCGAGAGGGTAAAGAGCTGGTCCGATGTGCCACGGCCAGGACGAAAACCACATTGCTCCTCCTGAATCCGAGGTTCGACCAACGGCCGGACTCTCCTCTCCAGTACCTTGGCATAAACCTTCCCAGGGAGGCTGAGGAGTGTGATCCCTCTAAAGTTGGAGCACACCCTCCGGTCCCCTTTTTTGAAGAGAGGAACCACCACCCCGGTTTGCCATGCCAAAGGCACTGCCCCCGACCTCCACGCAATGTTGCAGAGGCGTGTCAACCATGACAGCCCAACAACATCCAGGGCCTTGAGGTACTCAGGGCGAATCTCGTCCACCCCCGGGGCCCGGCCACCAAGGAGATTTTTAACCACCTTGGCGACCTCAGCCCCTGTGATAGGCGAGTCATCCCCCTCGTCCCCAAACCCTGCTTCCTCTGTGGAAGGCGTATCAGTGGGATTGAGGAGATCCTCGAAGTATTCCTTCCACAGCCCGACGATATCCCCAGTCGAAGTCAACAGTGTCCCATCCGCACCATACACAGTGTGGACGGGGAGCTGCTTTCCCCTCCTGAGCCGCCGGACAGTTTGCCAGAATCTCTTTGAGACCAACCGAAAGTCTTGTTCCATAGCCTCACCGAACTCCTCCCATACCCGGGTTTTTGCTTCAGCAACCACCCGAGCTGCACTCCGCTTGGCCTGCCGGTACACCTCAGCTGCTCCGGGAGTCCCACAAGCCAACCAAGCTTAATAGGACTCCTTCTTCAGCTTAATGGCCCCCCTCACCACTGGTGTCCACCACTTGGTTCGGGGGTTGCCACCACGAGATGCACCGACCACCTTGCGGCCGCAGCTCTGTGCCGCCGCTTCAACAACAGAGGTGGAGAACATGGCCCATTCAGACTCCATGTCTCCAGACTTAGAATACCTAAATATTGAAAATGAATGGGACTGTAGGAAACTCGAAATGAAGAGACTGAATGATTTTCAGTATTGGTTTATTCCATCTCAAGTCCTACAGCTCCTCTCTCAGTCAGGGAATGAAGAGGGCGAGCTGAGGTAAACCACATACCTTTATACTGTTACATCAGACACAAATCACATTCACATCAAACACAGAATTCCATTCATATCTAATCCTCCTATTGTCCTCTCGGCTTCTCTGTCTGACCCTAGGAGTCAGACAGACTCTTCAGGTCCACGTTCAGATCTTCTCACTTCTTCTCTAGTCCGCAGGGGGTCCAGACTCAATGTCCGTTTGAGGCGTGATGTCAATACACACTGCGAGCTCCAAGTTCCCTCATGTCTGGGTCTCTGCCAAGGAATATGTGAGCTACATAATGTTACGCCACATCACTCCCCCCGAAACGCCCAAGAACGGACATACACCAACCTTAAAGGCCAAATGTCACGTAACAGGGTACTTTAAATGTCTTGAAACTAGATATAAAAGGGAACCGATCCGTTTGGGTCTTGGTGCATATGCTTCAGTAACAACGGAATATTCGTTAATTTAAAACTGCCGCGCTTGGCCTGACACGGCCACTGGAATCGCCTGGGGAAGAAGGCGGAAGTGACGAAATCGATTGTACCCTAGTTTGATGCTTGGGGTATTTCAATTGATTGTTTATATGGAGACTGGAAGGTTGAAGTGAGCAACAAGAAAGAAAAAATTGGATATTTCACCCATACCTTAAAACGGGACTATCAGAGACAGCTGGGTAATAAGGGACACTTCTCTGGGAAATGTTTTCATACCTGTCAAGTGAGACGTTTTCGCCGTACTTCAACACCGTAAAAAGCGGCTATAAGGAACGGCGGAGCAACAAGGCACACCTCTCTGGGAAATGCCCCAAATGCAACTCGTGTTGTTATTGTCAAATATTTTAACACAACTCAGCGTCCAGCGCAAAATAAAAAAAAAAAGCAGAATTCTGTATTTGTCAGGCGATCTCTGTATGTTCCGCAACCGCTGCACAGCTGAACGTGTTAAACCATTGTCCTAATGACTTCTCATTGTAGTGAGAATAGCTCAAGCTGAGCGATCAGCCCGCCCAGACAGTTAAACTAATGATTGACTCCACACTTCGAACAGTAGTGATAATAGCTCAGGCTGAGCCAGCACCAGCTGTGGGGGATCACACACAGGAGTGCTCCTCAAGACACTCAATTTTTTTTCCCGTATGTTTTTGTTTGGGGCGTACAGAAATGGCAATACGCCCGTTTTTGCTAAAATTGCATTTTCCCCGTATTTTCCTTAAAATATTTGACAATAACAACATGAACTACATTTAAAACATTTCCCAGAAAAGTGTCCACCACTGCGCCGTCCCCCACAGCCGCGCTTGGCACCAAAATACGGCGAAAACGTCTCATTTGACCGGTATGAAAACATTTCCCAGAGAAATGTCCATTATTACTCCGCTGTCCCTTATAGCCGCGTTTTACGGTATTAAAATACGGCGAAAACGTCTCACTTGACAGGTATGCACCTCCATTTTCATATTGATCTGGTCAATTTCTTGACAGCAGCGGCTCTCCTCCACTGTAATAATAATGGCTTCCGAAAAATCAATATTTATGGTGCGCCCTGGACAGACCCCCTTCGGCTTCGCAATTCTGGAGGCGATTAATGTCCAGTTCAATGACATTTTCCACTGGTTCTGCTCTCTGGTCATCGTTGGAACTGTTGTCATCAGACAAAGCATCTGATTCCGTCTCAGACGGCTCGAACCGGTAAGATTCTATGCCTCTGTCACTGTCTGAACCACTGACAAAAAAAAAGAAGACAAAACTAAACTAATTTGTTCACAATCGCTGTCACGTTCCGTCATGATTGTCCAATGTTGATAAGTGTGAATGTGGATAGGCAGGGCAGCCAGGGTACAACTGGTGATGTCAAAAACATGGGCGTGGTCTGGACTGGCTGTCACAAGCCAGCAAGCAAGGTGGGGCCTTCACCTGGTGTATTTTGTGCAATTATGTAAATACAGGTGGGTGATATGGTCTCCGGTATGAATATTTGGTTTAAGCTATGTGTATTTTATCTAAATTCGTTGTCATTTAGAAAAAAAAAATTACGTGACATTTGGCCTTTAAGTAAATAATGGACAGTCATACACACTATGTCAAGAATGGACACACACACACACCGACTTCATGTCCATAATGGGCAGTCATACACATTACACCCTTACATCACCCCCCCTTTGCAGGATCTACAGCACAATTTACACGGGTTGATCAAAATACACATCACTCTGCCCGCTGCTTAGGCTTCAATCTCCTCCCGAATCTGCTGAACGCAGGCTTCGCAGCCTGTGTTGTGCCGTCCTGCGGTGCACCTGTGGAATGAGGGGGAGAAGGGTTATTTACCCCCTGCTGGGGAACTAGGGGCTGTCCCTTGGGAGGCCTGCCGCGTCGAGGCGCCCCCGCCGGCCGTACAGGTTCGTCACGTAACACAAAAGCAGGCTTTAATCTGTCAACACTGATTGTCTCTTTCCTGCCCCCAAAGTCCAACACAAAATATTTCTCCCCGGTTTCCAGCACTCGGAACGGACCATCGTAAGGTGGGCGGAGGCTGTGACGCTGGGCGTCGTGCCTGACAAAAACAAACTCTGCATTTTGCAAAGCCTTGGGAACAAAAACCCGTGGAAAAGTGTGATGAGCGGGGCCCGGGAGCATTTCTGCCCCCGTGCCGCTTAGAGGTCCCCGCACCGGGGGGCACTCGGGTGCTGCGTGGGCTGGCAGGAATTCTCCTGGCAGCCTCAGAGGTTGAATAAAAACTAATTCAGCAGGCGAGGCATCTAAATCCTCCTTGGGTGCCGAACGCAACCCCAATAAAACCCATGGTAGTTTGTTTACCCAATTTGTATCCGTGAGCGACGCTCTGAGGGCTGCCTTCAACGACCTGTGAAAACGTTCACATAAACCGTTGGCCTGTGGGTGATAAGCGGTGGTGTGATGGGCTGTTGCCCCTAAGCCGCTGGCCATGGCTGACCATAGCTCTGAAACGAACTGCGGACCCCTATCGGACGTAATGTCCAACGGGACTCCGAACCGCGCTACCCAGGCTGTTAAAAAAACGCGAGTTACCTCTGCTGCTGTGGTTGACTGCAATGGAACCACTTCCGGCCAACGCGTGGTCCGGTCCACCATTGTCAGGAGATGTGTGAACCCCTGCGAGGGCGGCAGGGGTCCCACTAGATCTACGTGCACATGATCAAACCTCTTAGCCGGGATGTGGAAAGGTTCTAAAGGGGCTTTTGTGTGTCTGTGAACTTTGGCCTGCTGGCAGGACATGCAGGCTCTCGCCCACTCCTTCACGTGCTTGTGCAGGCTCGGCCAAACAAACTTCTCTGCTACCATTTTCACCGAAGCGCGTACTCCCGGGTGTGCTAGGGAGTGCACCGCGTCAAAAACACGACGGCGCCACGTGGTTAGTACCACTGGGCGAGGTCGCCCGGTGGATACATCGCAAATAAGCGGGGGTGAACCGATTTGTAAACTTACGTTCTCCAGCCTTAACCCTGTTGGTCCAGACAGGAGCACGCGCACGTCTGTGTCTTCGCCCTGCTCTGCTGCCATGGCTGCGTAATCTATCCCTACGTGCACCAGAGCCGCGTGCGGGTTCGCGCTGTTACCGCGCTCCGCGTCTGCGGCGCTACAGCCCCCATCCGCGCGGACAGGCGCTGTTACCGCTCGCGAGAGGCAGTCCGCCACCACATTAAATTTACCGGCTACGTGCTGTATATCGGTGGTGAATTCTGAAATTGCGGCCAGCTGCCTCTGCTGTCGGCCTGACCATGGTTCAGAGACTTTGGACATTGCAAAGGTTAACGGTTTGTGGTCGACAAACGCGGTGAAACGCCGCCCTTCCAACCAGAACTGGAAATGGCGAATGGCCAGGTGGAGCACTAGCAGTTCCCTGTCAAACGCGCTATATTTGCGCTCGGCATCGCGTAGGGATCTGCTAAAAAAAGCGAGTGGTTGCCAAGCCCCGGCGACTTGCTGTTCTACCACGGCTCCTATGGCCATGTCTGACGCGTCTGTGGTTAGCGCTATTCGGGCTGCCGGGTCTGGGTGAGCCAGCAGTGCTGCGTTCGCTAGTGCTTTCTTAACCTCAGTGAATGCGCGCTCCCGCTCCGGGGACCACTCAATCGCATTGGAGGGCTTCTGTTTTTTTTAGCGCGATATACAACGGTTGCATGAGCTGCGCCGCGTGAGGTATGAAACGGTTGTAAAAATTTACCATACCTAAAAATTCTTGCAACGCTTTTACCGTTTGTGGCTGGGGAAACTCAGCCACTGCGCATACTTTGGAGGGCAGCGGAACTGCACCCTCTGGGGAGACGCGGTGCCCTAAAAAATCGATCTGTGCTGCGCCAAAATGGCACTTGGCTGGGTTGATTATCAACCCGTGCGCTCCCAACCTGTGAAAAACAGTTCTGAGGTGACTTTCGTGTTCCTCCTCAGAGGCGCTGGCGACTAAAATATTATCTAAGTAGACAAAAACAAAAGAGAGGTCGCGCAAAACGGCATCCATCATGCGTTGGAAGATTTGCGCAATACCTTTAAGGCCAAAAGGCATGTGTAAAAATTCAAAAAGCCCGAAAGGGGTTATTACCGCTGTCTTGGGAATGTCCTCTGGTCGGACCGGGACCTGATGATAACCGCGGACCAGGTCTATTTTAGAAAAAATTTGCGCCTTGGCCAAATGCACCGAAAAATCTTGGATATGCGGAATTGGGTAGCGGTCCTGCGCTGTGGCATTGTTTAACCTGCGATAATCGCCGCACGGTCTCCACGAGCCGACCGCCTTAGGGACCATGTGGAGGGGGGAAGCCCAAGCAGACTTCGAGTGGCGAATTATGTCTAACCTTTCCAGGTTGGCGAACTCCTCACGCGCAATAGAGAGCTTAGCTGCATCCAAATGCCGAGCCTTCGCAAAAACCGGTGGGCCACTTGTGGTTATAAAGTGCTCCACCCCGTGCTTCGCCACCTTAGCTGAAAACGTGGGAACTGTGAGTGCTGGGAACTGGTTTAGGAGAGTGTGGAACTTACCTCCTGCTGCGGCGGCGTTGGCCTGTACTGACGGCGGGGACACTCGCGCTGCACAGGGAATAGAACAAAAAGAGAGTGCATTAACCAAGCGTCTATTAGCCAGATCTACCAACAAGCCATGTGAGCACAAAAAGTCGGCGCCCAACATGTTGAAACTCACCGCCGCTACTATGAAGGTCCATTCATAGATGCAGCCGTGCAAGGACAGGCGCAGACTTCTTTCACCAAAAGTCTTGATCGACGAGCCGTTTGCGGCTGTTGCTCCATCTCCGCGGGAACCGGCGGCCCGGTCCGCGTAGGTTGCGGTGATGAAACTCCTCTGTGCTCTGGTGTCAACGAGGAATTGCCGTCCGGAGCTCGCGTCTGTCAGGTAGACCCTCGTTCGCCGAGGGTCGAAGCTGCTAACGACCTCCGGCTCTTTGCGTTTCCCTGCTTCCTGAAGTTGCATGGCGGGACACATCTGTGAGCCTTGTGCGCGAAACGTCGATGGTAGAAGCACATCTCGTCCTCTTCTCTGCTCCGGGACCGCGCCGCCGCTGTTGTCGCTGGGGTCGGCTCTGTTGCCACCGGTTCTCCGTCGCCCTGGGCTGCCGCGCCGAGGTCTGCTGCTGCCGTTGCCGTCTCCTGCTCGCCGCATGCGTCCAGGAGCCGCTCCGCTTCCAAAGCCAGCGCGCGGAAGTCCTGCTGGTCCACACACCTCATGCTGGACAGGGAGCCTCTCATGTGCGCTGGAAGGGTCCTCAAGAAGATGTGTTTAAATAAAAACGCATTGTTGTCTGCCCCGATCATCTGCAGCATGTCCTCCATGAGGACGGTCGGCCTGCGTCCTCCTCTGTCGCGCAGGTCCAGGTGTGTTCTGGCCCTCACCTCGGCTGATGGCACAAAGCTCCAAATGAGGGCGGCTTTCAGGGCGTCGTATTTGCCAGCAGCGGGCGGCTGCTGCACCAGGCTCCGCACACACCGGGCTGTGCAGCTGTCGAGTCTTGCGATGACATTGTGGAACTTAATGTCATCCGCTGATACCCCGTTAAGCACGAACCGTGATTCCACGTGTTGGAACCATGAGTGCGGGTCCTCTTGCCAGAACTCGGGGAGTCTAATGGAGTTTACACCGGTGCGGGCGGTCTCCGGTGAATCGGGCTCGGAGTCGGAGAGACGACCTCCAAGCCTTTCCATATTTCTCACGTGTGGGTCACCAATGTAGGAAACTCGAAATGAAGAACTCCTCCCATACCCGGGTTTTTGCTTCAGCAACCACCCGAGCTGCACTCCGCTTGGCCTGCCGGTACACCTCAGCTGCTTCGGGAGTCCCACAAGCCAACCAAGCTTGATAGGACTCCTTCTTCAGCTTAATGGCCCCCCTCACCACTGGTGTCCACCACTTGGTTCGGGGGTTGCCACCACGAGATGCACCAACCACCTTGCGGCCGCAGCTCTGGGCCGCCGCTTCAACAACAGAGGTGGAGAACATGGCCCATTCAGACTCCATGTCTCCAGACTTAGAATACCTAAATATTGAAAATGAATGGGCCTGTAGGAAACTCGAAATGAAGAGACTGAATGATTTTCAGTATTGGTTTATTCCATCTCAAGTCCTACAGCTCCTCTCTCAGTCAGAGAATGAAGAGGGCGAGCTGAGGTAAACCACATACCTTTATACTGTTACATCAGACACAAATCACATTCACATCAAACACAGAATTCCATTCATATCTAATCCTCCTATTGTCCTCTCGGCTTCTCTGTCTGACCCTAGGAGTCAGACAGTCTCTTCAGGTCCACGCTCAGATCTTCTCACTTCTTCTCTAGTCCGCAGGGGGTCCAGACTCAATGTCCGTTTGAGGCGTGATGTCAATACACACTGCGAGCTCCAAGTTCCCTCATGTCTGGGTCTCTGCCAAGGAATATGTGAGCTACATAATGTTACGCCACAGGACATCCAATATTAGTCACTGTTTCAGATCCCTTGTTTATTTGTTTGTCAGATCACTTATTTGTCTGATCTTTATCACTTACATTCATAATAGTGAATCTTCACTTTGGGGAATGGCAGTTGTTCAGTCATCATAATTATTTTAGTTTCTGTCACTGTTCAGTGATGGAGTTCAGTGGAATATTGAATTTCTTCTGTATATCGTTAATAAACTCACGCAGTGCTATAACAGGACACGTTTATAAATATTTCAGACCCATTGTAGTGTATCAGCTTATATTTTAGCAATATTTTATTAAAAGGTTTTTTAAAGCTGTAATCAACTAAATTAACTACAAAACAGCCAACATCATACACAGCAGAAGGACTCGTTTGACTGCAACCATTGCATCAGTGTTGCCTATTTGTCAGTAAATGTTTAACTAAAAATGGTTTATTTTGTTATTTGGGTGTTTTTGTGTCCTGAGTTTGGTCGTTAAGTCATTCCAGCCATTCCGCTCCACAATCATGGTGGTATTAAGTTTTTAATTTTTAGATACTCGTGCAGGAGGGGGGACTCATGATCCTGCAAAGTACAGTGGTACCACACAGGAGAAGCAGCAGCAGGGCCTCCCATCTACCACTGACTGGGCAGGCTGGGCGTGCCTCCGCGCAAAGGACCGTGGTCTGCCTGGTCGGTCCGCTGCTTCTCCCTGCATGTTCCGTGTTGATACACCGATGTTCTTTGTCAGACCCGGGTCCCTGCTGACGCTCCGCCCAGTCTGCTCACGTGCCTCGTGTTCTCCACATATGTCACGTTATCCTTTAGACCTACACAATCACGGCAGCTTTATGGTATAATTTTCTAAGCATTAAATCTTCAGCATTATCTTTATCTAGTCAAATTTGTTGCTTTTCGCTTCCTTGTTTTGTTCACAGAGTTCTGTGGGTAATGATGCCATGATGTTGCGTAATATCCAATCAGTACGGAGTCGATGCAAAAGCCCACCCACACCTCTAGAAGCCAGAGTGTGAGGAGAGAGCAATGATTAAACTTTTATTGATAAAAATGACATATTTTGACTGAACAACTCCATACTCAGGGATGCACACCCTCGTAACCTCAGCAAAACGCGTATAAAGTCTTTGGTCACTGTGACGAACGGTTCGAGAGAAATGTGTGGAACAGACACACACACAGACAGATTCTGTGCATTTATAGACAATAATAATACATTTTATTTGTAATGCAGTTTACATAAAAAAAATCTCAAAGTGCAATATGTAAAAAGCATAAAACTCAAATTCATAAAAGAAAAAAAGGAGATAAGAAGATAAAACCAAAAATAAAGAAGATAAGATAAGATAAGCCTTTATTAGTCCCACAATGGGGAAATTCCAGGATTGCAACAGCACAGGGATAGCAACACTCAGAACAATAATCAGAAGGCAAGAGAAAAAAAAAAAACAAGGCAGCAAGTATACATATGTACATATAAATATATATATACTGTATATATATATATATATATATATATATATATATATATACATAAACACAGTGCGGAGCATTGTAGCTAGATGGGATGAAACAGCACAACCGTCTACTTAGTTATCCTACATGGTATGATTATGTGCCCATACATATTCTCACCCTCCATAGCGACCGGTATTTTCCTAGTTGTATACCGGAGGGGACCATTGTGTAAGTCTATTGCGTCTTTTGCATTCAAAACTATTAGGTTGTCATGTCTTTTTGCTATCTTTGCGAGCAGCCCTGCTTAGGTTGTACAGTCTGACAGCTGTAGGTAGGAAGAACCTGCGAAACCTCTCGGTTGCACACCTAGGATGATGTAGTCTGCTGCTAAATGAGCTCCTCAGTGCATTCAGTATGTCCTGCATAGGGTGGGACTCGGACTCCAGCAGAGATGACAGTTTAGCCACCGTCCTTCTCTCTCCCATCTCCTCCACTGGGTCAAGACGCTGCCCCAAGACAGAGCTAGCTTTCTTGATCAGTTTGTTCAGTCTCTTCCTGTCGGCTGCCGTAATGCCACTGCCCCAGCAGACCACTCCAAAAGTGATGGCTGATGCCACCACCGTGTCATAGAATGTCTTCAGCAGCGCCCCTTGTACACCAAAAGACCTGAGTCTCCTCAGCAGGAACAGCCTGCGCTGTCCCTTCTTGTAGAGTGCGTCAGTATTGTGTGACCAGTCTAGTTTATTGTTCAGATGAACACCCAGGTACTTATAGGATGTCACCATCTCGATGTCTGTTCCCTGTATATTTACTGGTGCTGTGAGGGGTTGTCCTTGCCTGTGGCAGTCCACCACCAGCTCCTTAGTTTTCCTCGTGTTGATCTGGACGCAGTTCCGATGGCACCAGTCCACGAAGTCCTGGATAAGCCCTCTGTACTCAGCTTCATCTCCATTGGAGATGAGGCCAATGATCGCAGAGTCATCAGAGAACTTCTGTAGATGGCAGTGTGTTGTGTTGTGTGAGAAGTCCGCAGTATAAAGGGTGAACAGGAAGGGAGCCAAAACCGTTCCCTGGGGGGCCCCCGTGCTACCGATGATCGTGTCGGACACACAGTCCCGGGTTCTCACAAACTGAGGTCGGTTCGTGAGGTAGTCCAGGATCCATGATGACAGGTGCTGTTCCACCCCTGCGCACAGCAGCTTGTCCTTCAGGATCATCGGTTGGATGGTGCTGAAAGCACTGGAGAAGTCAAAGAACATGATCCTCACCGCATTCCCGGGCTTCTCCAGGTGGGACAGAGAACAGTGAAGGAGGAAGATCACCGCATCCTCCACCCCAATGCCATGCTGGTAGGCGAACTGGAGTGGATCCATTGCTGATCCCACCAGGGGGCGGAGGTGAGCGAGGAGCAGTCTCTCCAGGGTCTTCATCATGTGGGACGTCAAGGCCACTGGTCTGTAGCTGTTCAGGTCTTTGGGGTGGGAAGTCTTTGGTACAGGTACCACACAAGATGTTTTCCACAGCTGTGGTACCCTCCCCAGCTTCAGGCTCAGATTGAAGATGTGCTCCACAATCCCACACAGCTGATCTGCACAGGACTTGAGGAGCTTTGCGCTGATGCCGTCCGGTCCCGACGCCTTCCTCGCCTTGATCTTCCTCAGCTCCGTCCTCACCTGGGTCTTAGTGAGGGTCAGGTTGGGGGGCTGTGTGTTGGGAGTGGGGGGGTGTTGGTGGAGTGGGGAGTGGGCAGCAGGACTTGATGTCTTTAGAGGCAGCAGTGGTTGTTGTGCAGTCAGGGGGGAGGGCGGTTGGTCAAACCTATTGAAAAACAGATTCAGATTGTTCGCCCACTCGCTGCCCCCCCCCCCCGTGGCCCGGGTGTGTGTGTGTGTTTATTCTGGAGCCCAGAGATGGTTTTAAGGTTAAGAAAAGGTTAAGAGTTAATGGTGTTAAGAAAGAGAAGAGGTTAAAACAGCAACTCAATAATCAAATGTCCTGCTAAAAAGAAAGGTTTTAAGTCCTCTTTTAAAACGGTCTGTAGATTGCGATGCTCTCAAGGTGTCAGGGAGGGCATTCCACAGACGTGGGGCAGCAGCACAAAAAACCCTATCCCTCATGGTGCTGAGTTTTGTCCTGGGTTTATGAAGGCCATTTCAGTGAGTGGAATGGAGGGAATGTGTTGTGGCTAGTGGAGTTAGCAGTTCTTCGAGGTAACGGGGGCGGGGGGGGCATTTCCGTGGATGCACTGGTGAGTGAGGAGGGACACCTTATATTCGATCCTGATGGAAACAGGAAGCCAGTAAACTGATTTAAGAATGGGTGTGATATGGTCATATTTTCACACCCTCATCAGGACCCTAGCTGCATAATTTTGAATGTACTGCAGTCTTTGAAGACTCTTGCCAGGGATCCCAATGAGGAACGTGTTGCAGTAATGCAATCTGGAGGAGACAAAGGGGCGGACCAGCTTTTCAGCACCTGCGGTGGCTCCGGGCTGGAGTTCTGCTGCACCCACCGTGGACCCAGGGTGGAGCTCTGCTGCACCCACCGTGGACCCGGGCTGGAGCTCTGCTGCACCCACCGTGGACCCAGGCTGGGCCGAAGCTGCATCCATGGAGGTCCCGGGCTGGAAAGAAACATCCTGGACGACCTCCACAGCAGGGAAGGCTGGACCACTGGCGACCTCAGGTTGGGCTGGATCATTTCTGGCAACCCTGGGAGAAGGCTCCAACAACAAAGACAGAGAGGCAGGGTCAGGGTCACCGGCAGTGGCAGAGCCTGGCGAGGTGAGCTCAGGTGCAGCAGGTGGCTGCACCCAACACCCCTCACCAAGAGTCAGGCAAGATTTCTCCAGCACAGAAAAGACAAAAACAAAGGAGATCACTTGCCTGAGCTCAAGCTTCACCGCCGTCCAGGACTCTGTCGATCCGGCTGATGACGATGTTTCGGGCTCGGTCGTCTGAAGGTCCAGCTCGAGTTTTGACTCTGCGGCGGCGGCCTCCGAAGCAGGCATGATAAAAGTGGCAGTATGGGGGCCCCCAGGTGAAGTGGACCATGCTGGTGGTTTGTCCGGCATGGCAGCTGGGGGCTGGCTCACTGCTGGTGCTGGAACTGGTTCCTCTGGGGCCACAGGCTCCTTCTGCATCCGGCAGCTCAATCCCAGAGTTGGCACACACTCAGGGACCACAGGAGAGGACACAGAGGACTGGTGAGCACTTGGTATCAGCAGCAGGTGGGGAGAGCTCAAAGTCAAAGTCAAAGTGCCTTTATTGTCATTCCATTGTTAATAAACAATGCAACGAAATTGAGATGCTGCTCCCTAAAAACAAACTATCAAACTCACAATTCACTCATGCATTTAACATTCTTATAATTACAACAATAAATAATGCTTGAAACAATATTACCTAAAAGTTGAATACAATATGTACATAGCAATAATGAAAACATACTGAGTGATAAATATAAAAGACCAGCTTATACACACAGAGTTATTGCCACAGAATAACCTAAAATAACAAAATAATATCAGCAGTCTGTGCGTGTTACATAAATCCGTTCAAAATACGTACTGCTGCTGGGAAAAAACTATGATTAAACCTGGTAGTCCGGGTTTTATGGGATCTGTACCGCTTTCCCGAGGGGAGCAAGTGAAAGAAATCATGGCCTGGATGAGCACAGTCTTTAATGATGGCAGTAGTTCTGTTGAGGTACTGAGACCTGGAAATCTCTTCCAGAGAAGGGAGAGAACAGCCCGTGATTTTTTGTGCAGTCTTGATCACTCTCTGGAAGGCTTTGCGATCTGTGGTTGAACAGCCCTCATACCAAACCGTGATGCCATTTGACAAAATGCTCTCAATAGCAGAGGCATAAAATAAAACCAGCAACTGTGCATTCAGGCCATTCTTCTTGAGGAACCTCAGAAAGTGTAGACGTTGTTGAGCCTTTTTTATCGTAGTTATGGTGTTAACTGCCCAGGTAAGGTTGTGAGAAATATGAACACCCAGAAACTTAAAAGCCTCCACCCTCTCCACACACTCCTTGCCTACATATAGAGGAGGCGGCTCACTGCTATGCTTCCTAAAATCAATAATGAGTTCCTTTTTTTTTTGTATTCAATAGCAGATTATTAACTGAGCACCATCTCACCAGTTTGTGGACCTCATCTCTGTATGCGGACTCATCTCCTCCTGATATGAGCCCCACTACTGTTGTGTCATCTGCAAACTTCACTATAACGTTTGTGGGATGAACAGGTATGCAGTCATATGTGTACAATGAATACAAAGTGGGGCTCAACACACAGCCCTGTGGCGAGCCTGTGTTAAGCATGACTGTAGAGGAAGAATGGGGTCCGAGTCTAACAGTCTGTGTTCTGTTTGTTAGGAAGTCCTTAATCCAGCTGCAAGTGTGAGTAGGCAGACCAAGCTGAAGCAATTTGGTGATGAGAATGTTGGGAATAATTGTATTAAATGCCGAGCTATAGGCAACAAACAACATTCTTACATACACTACCGTTCAAAAGTTTGGGGTCACTTAGAAATTTCCTTATTTTTGAAAGCAAAGCACTTTTTTTCAATGAAGATAACCTTAAACTAATCAGAAATACACTCTATACATTGCTAATGTGGTAAATGACTATTATAGCTGCAAATGTCTGGTATTTGGTGCACTATCTACATAGGTGTATAGAGGCCCATTTCCAGCAACTACCACTCCAGTGTTCTAATGGTACAATGTGTTTGCTCATTGCGTCAGAAGGCTAATGGATGATTAGAAAACCCTTGTGCAATCATGTTAGGTCTGCAATGCTGTAATTGCTGCAAATGGAGGATTCTTTGACGAAAACAAAGTTTGAAGGAAAAAATTATTTCAAATACAAATCATTATTTCTAACCTTGTCAATGTCTTGACTATATTTTCTATTCATTTTACAACTCATGGTGGTAAATAAGTGTGACTTTTCATGGAAAACACTAAATAATTGTCTGGGTGACCCCAAACTTTTGAACGGTAGTGTAGCTCCCCTTGTCTTCTAAATGGCTGAATGCCGAGTGGAGAGCTATAGCAATAGCATCTTCAGTGGATCTGCTCCGCCTGTAGGCAAACTGGTACCGATCAAAGTCTGGGGGGAGACTAGGCAAAAGATGTTTCAATACCATTTTCTCAAAGCACTTCATAACAATGGGTGTTAATGCTACTGGTCGATAGTCATTCAGACTGCTAATAGTATGTTTTTTTAGGTACAGGAATAATGACTGCAGATTTTAAACACTGTGGAACAACGGCTGCCTTGAGAGACAAGTTAAAAATGTCAGTCAGAACAGAGCATAGCTGATCTGCACATGCTCTGAGCACCTTTCCAGGCACTCCATCGGGACCAGTAGCCTTTCTCGGGTGAACTGCTCTCAGTGTCTGTCTCACCTCATGATCCTGCAGGATAAGCACATCAGAGCTAGCATTCAATAATATCTGTGGGTCCAGGCGAGGTGTATTTGCCTCAAAACGTGCGAAAAAGCAGTTCAGTTCTTCTGCCAGTGAGGCGCTGATGTCACTGGAAATGATGCTGCTGCCCTTATAGTTTGTGATATGGTTAAAGCCTTGCCATACTCGTCTCGAATCATTATCAGGAAAATGGTCCTCGACTTTCTTCTTATAGGTCTGTTTAGCCTCCTTAATGCCTTTCTTCAGATTAGCCCGGCCGGTGCTATACAGATCTGTATCCCCTGACCTGAAGGCTGTATCACAAGCTCTGAGGAGTGCCTGGACTTCTTTTGTCATCCAAGGCTTCTGGTTAGGAAAAACCCTGATGCGTTTTTCCACAGTCACCTGATTGATACTGTAGGTGATGTAGTGTAATACAGTCTGTGTGTACATTTCCAGATCCTCATTCTTGAATAAATCCCATAGAGTGTTTGAAAAACAGTCCTGCAGCTGAGAAAGAGCTCCTCCCTCAGGCCATGTTGTGATGTTCTTTATAGTAGATCTAGCAGTTCTCCTGAGGGGGGTGTATGCTGGGATGAGGAGCAATGATAGATGGTCTGACAGGCCAAGATGTGGACACGGCACAGCTCTGTAAGCATGCTTCAGGTTCGAATACACCCGATCAAGACAATTCTTTCCCCTAGTGGCACATTTCACATACTGTGTGAAATTAGGCAGCACAGTTCTCAAGCATGCTTGATTAAAATCACCAGCTATGATGTGAACACCCTCGGGATAGGCCTGCTGCTGTTTATTTATTACACTGTACAAATGACTAAGGGCCGCTTTAGTATTTGCATCAGGAGAAATATAGACTGCTGTTATTATAACGACTGTCAGCTCTCTTGGAAGTTAAAAAGGCCGACATAAGATTGACATTGTCTCTAGATCAGGAGAACAGTAAGTGTTAATAATACGGCTGTGATTAGTCCAAGTGTTGTGAAGAAAAATGCAGAGACTGCCTCCTCTTTTTTACTGGATTCTGCTGTTCGGTCCATTCGGTGAAATGTGCGCCCTGGCAACTGCACTGCAGCATCGGTGATCAGTGGGTGGAGCCAGCTGGAGCCAGCTCAGGGGACTACTCTTCCATAGCCTCCCTACCGGGAATCAGGCATGGCACATTATCATAAATTGAAGTAGAATGAAATAAAACTTGCCTGTTCTCCTGGATCAGGATGTTGCCTGCTGCAGTATATGGAGCGTCGTCCCTCTCTGTGGCTAGGGTGAGCTTTGTGCCCCTCAGTGGAGTGTGGAGGAGCCGCCCCTGTAGCCGTGGAGGCGGATGCAGCCGGGAAGGACGCAACCGGAACCTTAGCAGTGGGAGGATACGTCGAGGAGACAGGGTTAGCAGCTGAAACAGGAGAAGATTGAGCTGACGTGACAGCCGGCAGACAAGAAGAAGAGGGAGAAGCTGCTGTGGAATTCGTCTGGCTCGAGGCCGGGGAAACTGCTGCCTGAGAGGAGGAGACGTCTCTTCGGTGGTCTGTAGCTGGACAACGGCAGCATCGCCGTGGAGCCGGCGACGCGCATGTTGGAGCTGGAGGAGAGTGGGGCGAAGCATGAGAGAAGGACGTCAGCTGAGAAGGACGCCTCCGCCTCGACTCAGCTGGAAATGTTAACCCAGGAAACTACCGCTAGAGCACACAGACTGTGGACAGCAGCTCCGCGTATTGTGGATAATTCCACAGACTAAGGTGCGCATCCAGAATTCCCACAGCTCCATCTAAACACTCCCATTTCCTCTTGGGTCCTCGTGCTTTGAGAGCTTCATCCACAAAATCTCAGCTAAAGTCCACCACCCACTCTTCCTCCACAGTCCAAGACCCCACTGCCAATCTTCCTCTATTGGTGTGAGGACAGCGAGCCGGGGACATAATGAGCTCCAAAGCACAGGTGGGTGAAAAAAAAAAAAAAACACAAAAAGGTGAATGAATGCACAACCATCACCACAGCTGGGTTTTTCACTGGTGGCTAGATTCTGTCATGTTTAGGCCCCTTCGGGGCAGAGAGGACAACCCCAGGCGCTGAATAGTGTTGTGCATGTATTGAACAGAAAAAACACAAAGTCCAAAAATAGTGCAGTTCATACAAAAAAATGCAAAAACAAGAGAAACTTACAGACAGGAGTGCTCCTGGCCAGCTTGACTCAGGAAGAGAGGAGGAGCTGATCAGAGTAATGATCCATGTCAGGATAATTCAGAAGGTAACCAGAATGAACATTCACAATCTAGCCGCAAAGACAGGCTAAACAGACTGGGCTTAAATGGTAGTGATGGAACTATGAGAGTGATTACAGGTGTGGGCTCAGGTGTGACGGGTTAAAAATGGGGATTAATGGGTTTATTAAGAGCGCATCATACACGGGTTAAGAAGCAGATTACAGGTTAAGAAGTAAGTTAAAAAGCTGATTGTAGACAATATATACAGTTAGGGATGAGAGTTAAAAAGATTAATGTTTCATTATTGTTGTTGCACATGATTGTCACATTCAAAAACATCAGAACAGTATTCTGGGGTTTGAATGCTGTGTGCACTGTTTACGGTTTGTTGAGAGTTCAATGATTCACAAATTGATTGCTTTTGCCCGGAGAGGGAACTGTGTTGTGCGCTTACGCAGAAGTGTCCATGTTCTTTTTGAATGAAGTAAGATGGAGTGAAGACATAGGCCGCGACTCTCTTCATTATTTCTTGTTCAAAAGCACCACATACCTCTCCCGAACTGTGGAGCAGAGGGCGCAACATTATGGAGGCACCGCTGGGATATTTTGGTGAGAGAAAAATCCGCCAGCCGAAGTGGAAACTTGAGCCGAATATCCCCCCACGAACCCTGGAGACGTAAGGCATCGCCGACATTCACCGTGGCTTCGACACCACGTGCAGAGGTTGTAACTCTAGCGCCGCAATCACCACTAGAGGACACCGCTACACCACGAAGGTAAAAGAGACCTACGTTGAACTGTTTTATGCCCACTTCTCTGACGAAAATGGAATGGTTGGAGGAAGTTCAGTTACAAGTAAAAGGAGAATTATATGAACTGAATGTTGAACAACTGCTTTATGTATGCAATGGACTACAAATATCTGGAATGGGAAAAGAGCAATTTGCAGACAAAACTCGAGGCCAGCTAATCACATTTGTCACAAATTATGTTGAAAGAACTGAGTTAGCTGAGCTAGAAGATGAGGGAATGTCTCATTTGCTAAATATAAGGGACTTGATTGAAAATGCAAAGATGACAGAGTTAGAGATAGCGGGTGAAGATAAACAGAAGACCTGCAGAAAGAAGTACATGCTATACGGGCCACACTTCAAGCTAAAGAAGAGGCTATGCATCAACTAATGAGTAATAAACGGAGCCTACAGAGCACACCAGTGCACAGACGAGCTTTAGCGCCTCCAGATAACTCCATGTGGCGTAAAAACCTTAAGATATCGGGCCAAATAGGGGAGCCGGGCCAAAAAGACAAGCTCACATTTTCCAGTTTGGCCAGGCAGATTGAAAGTGGGCTCAGTAAAGGCTACCATGGAGATGAGATCATCGACGCAGTGATTCGCGCCATCACACCAGGCCTGCAGCTGAGAAGTTACCTAGAAGGCAAAGGGAATCTGACTCTTCCTGCCCTGCGGAGGATCCTAAGGTCTCACTATCAGGAGAGAGGGGCTACTGAACTGTACAAGCAGCTTTCTTCAGAAGCTCAGAGCAGTAAAGAGACTCCTCAAAACTTCCTTCTGAGAGCCATGGACCTTCGCCAGAAGATTCTTTTTGCGTCCCAGGAAGATGAGTCGGGTCTAAAATATGACCCCGCCTTGGTCCAAAGGTTATTCCTGCACACCATCCTAACAGGTTTGCAGAGTGGCAGTGTTAAGAGTGACATGCAGCCGTACCTTCTTCAGCCCACGACACCTGATGAAGTTTTATTGGAAAAGGTGAATATTGCATGTGCTAATGAGAAGGAAAGACAAGACAAGAAGAGACATGCTGTCCCCCAGCGAGCGGCCGCCGTGAATGCTGTTCAGCCCAGCGACACTCCTGCACCTGCAGAAAAAATCACCTGATCTGCTGGCAGAGATTAAAGAGATGCAGTCTGAGATGGTATTTTTAAAGGACTTGCGAGCTGAAGTGTCCCAAATCCGAGAAACCATGCAGAAGTCTTCAGCCACAGCACAACCCACCACCAGCGGAGGACCTGAAAACCACTCCCCAGCGCCGGCTTTCACGCCATACCCACAATACCAGCTGGACCCATCTGCTCAGCACTACTTTCCTCAACAGCAGCCTCAAGCAGCTCTTCAGCAGTACTATCCAGCGCAAGGCCTGGCGCCGATGAGAGGCACTGCACAATTCAGCCGTGCTTCGCACCTCAGCAGTACCACATGCTCCGCCCACAACCAAGGTGTTATTATTGCATTCAGACAGGTGAAGAGTTTTGCCAGCACTGTTTTAGCTGTGGGAGCAGCGAGCATTTTGGAGCAGGCTGTAAAGCACAGAAGCCAGTGAAACCAGCCAGAGGTAACTCTTTAAACTAGAAGGGGTCACTCCAACGGGACATGGTGTGACCAGTGACATAAAAAGGTCCCAGTGTGGGTGACCCCCACAACAGACTGGGACAAGCAGAGCGCTCAGCTGGAGCAATTAGCAGAACAATGAGATGTGTATTGATATCAATAGGCAGCCTCTCTTTGCCTAGCTCTTTCCTGCCAGTAATCTGCTTTTGATATGTGTGACTCAAATGCAGGTGTTCATGACTTCCTGCTCTGTACTGTGATGCAAATGTCCCATGCCTTCCTGCAGTGCCTTTCATGTATTGTCTGTAACTGGGTATATAAGTCACTGAATATCACATGTTCTCTCTCTCTTACTGCTCAACTGACCACACGATTGCCTGAGAGCCTGAGGGCTCGCTCTGGCGCACCTGCACGGCGCTGGAGTGAGTTCTGTGATGGCGGAATGAAATAAAACCCACTTTTAAACTCTGTTCGCTCCTTATTATTTCATGCCGCCACACTGGTGACCCCGAACGAAAGCACACGCTTTGTGCAACGCAACTTTCTGATCTGGACATCTACACTGGTGACCCCGAGAAAGCACACGCTTTGTGCAACCAAGAAAAGAACACGCTGGCAGCCCCCGGCGGTGACTCTCAGACGACAAGCGAACGCAGCAGCCTGACGCAAATGATCTGCCATCCCTTCGGCTACAGTTCAATTCAATTCAATTCAACTTTATTTATATAGCGCCATTTCACAATAACAGTCATCTCATAGCACTATCAACTGTAGGGGGGAACCCCCACAGTTGCAGAAAGACCCCAGCAATCAGGCGATCCCCTGTGAGCAAGCACTTGGCGACGGTGGAGAGGAAAAACTCCCTTTTAACAGGAAGAAACCTCCAGCAGAACCAGGCTCAGGGAGGGGCAGTCATCTGCTGCGACTGGCTGGGGGGTGAGGGGATAGAGAAGAAGAAAAGAACAGACATGTAGAGAGCAAACAGCACGATGGGGACTCAATCTATGGGAGAGAACAAACAGATGTTAATGACCAGCAAAAAAAAAAAAAAAAAATTCATAGAGAGTGAGGAAAGGAGTGAGGCCCAGTGCATTACTGGAGGTCCCCCGGCTGACTAAACCTATTAGCAGCATAACTAAGGGAGGGTTCAGAAACACATGATCCCTCCCTAATTGTAGGCTATATGAAAAAGGTAGGTTTTAGCCCTATTCTTAAAAACAGAGATCGAGTCTGACTCCCGAATCCAGATTGGCAGCTGATTCCACAGGAGAGGAGCTTGATAGCTGAAGGCTCTGCCTCCCATTGTACTTTTGGAGATTCTAGGTATTACAAGTAATCCTGCATTTTGGGAGCGTGGTGCTCTGTTAGGATAATACGGTAGTATCAGATCTTTTAAATAAAAAGGAGCCTGATTGTTTAGAGCTTTGTAAGTAAGAAGAAGTAAGAAGTAAGAAGAATTAAACTTAATTCTAGACTCTATGGGAAGCCAATGAAGGGAGGCCAGAACCGGAGAGATATGATTTCTCTTTCTAGTACCTGTTAAAACTCTTGCTGCAGCATTTTGGATCAGCTGAAGACTTTGTAAAGATGATTTAGGACAGCCTGATAATAAAGAATTACAATAATCTAATCTCGAGCTAACAAAAGCGTGGATCAGTTTCTCAGCATCACTCTGAGACAAGATGCTCCTAATCTTGGCAATATTACGCAAATGATAGAAGGCAGTCTTAGAAACAAATTTAATATGTGAATTGAAGGACAAATCCTGATCAAAAATAACTCCAAGGTTCCTCACAGAGCTATTAAGAGAAAGAGTAACCGCATCCAAACTGAAAGTTTGATTTGGAAAGGAATTTCTAAGGTTTTTTGGACCAACAAGAATGACTTCAGTCTTATCTGAATTTAATAGCAGGAAATTACAAGTCATCCAAGCTTTGATTTCCTTAAGACAGGCTTCTAACTTGGCTAATTGATTACTATCATCTGGCTTCATTGACAGGTATAATTGTGTGTCATCTGCATAACAATGAAAATGTATACAGTGCTTTCTAATAATGTTGCCTAACGGAAGCATATATAAACTAAAAAGAGTAGGGCCTAGCACAGATCCCTGTGGAACTCCATGACTAAGCTTTGAGTTGAAAGAAAACTCATTATTTACATGAACAAACTGGAACCTATCAGATAAATAAGATCTAAACCATTGCAACGAAGTTCCATTAAGTCCAACATAGTGTTCTAATCTATCAAGTAGAATATTATGATCGATAGTATCAAAAGCTGCACTAAGGTCTAAAAGGACAAGTACAGAAACTAGTCCATTATCAGATGCAATGAGGAGGTCGTTAGTGACCTTCGCTAAGGCTGTTTCAGTACTATGATGGATTCTAAACCCAGATTGAAACTCTTCAAGTAAACCATTTCCCTGCAGGTGGTCAAATAATTGTGCAGCAACAACTCTTTCTAAGATTTTTGAAATGAAAAGGAGATTAGAGATTGGTCTATAGTTAGCTAAAGCTCCTGGATCTAGCGTTGGCTTTTTGAGTAAGGGTTTAATTACAGCCGTTTTAAAAGCCTGCGGTACATGGCCTAAAGTTAATGAAGAATTGATTATATGAAGAATAAAGCTACCAATAAGTGGGAAGACTTCTTTAAATAACCTGGTAGGAATAGGGTCTAAAAGACAAGTTGAAGGTTTGGATGAGGAAACTATTTTGTCTAACTCACAAAGGTCGATTGGAGTAAACTCAAGACAGACATCAATAGAAGGAGTTGTAGTAGTTACGCTACAGCACTGAAAAGAAACCTGGGATTATTCTTGTTCTCTTCTATTAATGCAGAGTAATAACTCGTTCTAGCTTTTCTAAGAGATTTTTTATAAATTAAAAGATGATTTCTCCAAGCTAAATAGATTTCATCTAAATTAGTAGAGCGCCATTTTCTTTCTAATTGACGAGTCTTCTGTTTTAAGGTACGAGTTTCTGTGTTGAACCAAGGAATTAGAAATCTCTGATTAGACTTTTTCTTTTTTAAGGGGGCCACCAAGTCTAGAGCCTGATGCAGAGAAGCTGAAACACTATCCACCATGTTATCAATTACAGAAGGAGCAAGCTGTCTATAGCTTATTTCCATTGTGTTGACACATGGCATAGAGGAAACAATCTGCATAAATTTGGAAACAGCATCATCTGAGAGACATCTACTGTAATAATATTTTTCTTTAGGAGCCAAATAGTCAGAAATAGTAAAATCAAAGGTTAACAGACAATGGTCTGACAGTACAGGGTTATGAGGAGACACTACCAGATTTTCTATTTCTATGCCATATGTCAAAACAAGGTCCAAATGTATGGTGGAGGTAATGAGTAGAATTTCCTACTTTCTGAGAAAACCCAATCGAATCTAATATTGAATTGAATGCCACATTAAGGCAGTCACTATCTACATCCACATGTATATTAAAGTCCCCTACTATAATTATTCTATCAGATTTCAGCACTAAATCAGCTAAGAAATCAGCAAATTCAGATAAAAATTCTGAGTAGGTTGATGGGGGACGATAAACTATGGCAAATAAAATTGGGTTTAACCTAAAATTGCTAAAGTGCCCAATACTGAGGACCAGGCCCTCAAAGGAATTATAACATGTTTTTTGCTTTACATTAACTAGTAATTTGGAATGGTAAATTGTTGCTACTCCTCCTCCACGACCAGAACTTCTGGGATTTTGACAGTTTAAATAACCAGAGGGAGTTGATTCATTTAAACCAACATAATCCTCTTGCCCTAACCAAGTCTCTGTAAGGGAAATTAAATCAATCTGATGATCAATTAACAGATCATGGACTAACAGAGACTTGGGAGTTAGAGACCTAATATTTAATAAACCACATTTAATTTTTAAATTATGAGGAGGAACAGAGGCCAAATCATTCAATTTAGAGGCTTTATGTTTAATTTGAGTTTTACCAATATATTGCTTTATCACTTTGGGATGCTTATACATTATATTTTTATTCACTTTGGAGGGAGCAGACAACGATTCTCTGATGGGGAAGACAGGGGCTAAGCTGAGGGGTGGCGGATGAAGAGGAGCTGCAGAGAGGCGTGTAAGACTGCGACTCTGCTTCCTGGTCCCAACTCTGAGTAGTCATGGTTTTGGAAATTTGGATAAAAAAGATGCCAGATTGTTAGATAAATGAGAAGCACCATCCAAAGTGGGATGAATGCTGTCTCGTCTCATAAGACCAGGTTTTCCCCAAAAAGAGCTCCAATTGTCAATGTAGCCCACGTCATTTTTAGGACACCACACAGACAGCCAGCGGTTCAAGGATGACGAGCGGCTAAACATGTCATCACTGGTCAGATTGGGGAGGGGCCCAGAGAATACTACAGTGGCTGACATCATTTTTGCAAAGTCACACACCGATTCTATATTAAGTTTCGTGACTTCCGACTGCCGGAGACGGATGTCATTAATGCCGGCGTGAATAACAATTGTGGAATATTTACAGTTACTTTTAGCCAGCATTTTCAAATTTGACTCGATGTCGCCTGCTCTGGCCCCAGGAATACATTTGACTATGGCCGCTGGAGTCTCTAGGTTCACGTTTCTGACTACAGAGTCGCCAATGATCAGAGTTTTTTCCTCAGCGGGTGTGTCGCTGAGTGGGGAAAAACGATTAGAAACGTGAACAGGTTGGTGGTGTACCGGGGCTTTGCGACTAGGCTTCCTTCTCACCGTCACCCACCCAGTCTCCTCGCTGCTGAGGAGAGCCGAGGGACCGCTGACAGGGGAGCCTAAGCTAGCTAGCTCCGCTGCTGCTAATGGGTGTCCGTCAAGATTAACTGGCGCAGACGGTGTTTCAATGCAGCGGAGCCGGGATTCCAAATCAGACAACCTCGCCTCGAGCGCCTCAAAAAGACAACATTTATTACATTTACCGTTATTGCTAAAAGAGGCAGAGGTGTAGCTAAACATCTGACAGAGAGAGCACACCAGAGGAGAAGAGGAAAGAGAGCTAGTAGCCATAGCTAGTGGCTAGAGAGCAAACCACAAAGCAAACCACACAGGCAGACAGCAAAACAGGAAGTGACGATACGTTACCACAAGGAAGTGACGATGTGACTACAGGAAGTGACTACAGGGAGACCTCGACGCAGAACCAACACCAGGCGAACTCTCCGGAGATCACCCACAACCGGGAAAGCCGCAGAAAGCTTCATGGTGCGACCCCCGCCTGAGATCGGGACATCCACGCTGGACCGGCCGAGGGACACAGAACGTCTTCTCCCTCTCACCACTCCTCCTCCCTCTCACCGCTCCTACGCATCTACACGAGCCCGAGGGACAAAGATCGTCTCCTCCCTCTCACCGCTCCTATGCATCTACACAAGCCCGAGGGACAAAAATCGTCTCTTCCCTCTCACCGCTCCAACGCACCATGACCTGGCATGAGCGAACGATGCAACAGCTTCAACAGGGATGACCATCGGCGCCAACGACGCTGATCTCCAGCAAGCTCCCTGACCCTGACTCGCCTCTACAGCGGACCTGCCATGCACCGAACCCCGCATGCACACCGGGGGGTTATGAGGACAGTGCACCACGCAC
The DNA here is from genome assembly GCA_020510985.1 of Pholidichthys leucotaenia. NCBI lineage: Eukaryota > Metazoa > Chordata > Actinopteri > Cichliformes > Pholidichthyidae > Pholidichthys > Pholidichthys leucotaenia. Next base: position 423,146,062 of record CM035842.1, on the reverse strand, counting down.
GGGACAATACCGGCTCCACAGACCGCCATGGTCCTTCGCCGCTGCACACAGAACCTTCAGGGCTGCTCACACACCTGAAGCACGCACGCAGCTCGCTCACAGGATTTTGTACGGGTCTCAGCCACGGCGCACAGGGGAATTCAGCCGTCAGCTGTCCCTGAGGGCTTTAGGGCTGCGCGTGCACCTAAAGTCAACAAGCCAAGTCCCTCACCGCTGCAGCTCCTTTTTTTTTTCTTCATGGCCGCGAGAGGAGTCAGAGACTAATTTTTCTTCTTACATTTGCTGTGGACCTCCGCACGTTCAACGGGACAGCCCCTCAACATCGCGGATCCACAGGCAATTTTTGCGTGGCCCAGACAATTTTGCCGTCCCGGGCCGGCACTTGCTACCCCCACCCCCCCTCCCTCCACCGCCGCCTGCAGCGAGCTTTCCCCGCAGCTCGCTCCCAAAACCGGACAATCGACGCCTCAGCCCCCAGCTGAGCCCTCTGGGGGGGAGTACTGTGGGTGACCCCCACAACAGACTGGGACAAGCAGAGCGCTCAGCTGGAGCAATTAGCAGAACAATGAGATGTGTATTGATATCAATAGGCAGCCTCTCTTTGTCTAGCTCTTTCCTGCCAGTAATCTGCTTTTGATATGTGTGACTCAAATGCAGGTGTTCATGACTTCCTGCTCTGTACTGTGATGCAAATGTCCCATGCCTTCCTGCAGTGCCTTTCATGTATTGTCTGTAACTGGGTATATAAGTCACTGAATATCACATGTTCTCTCTCTCTTACTGCTCAACTGACCACACAATTGCCTGAGAGCCTGAGGGCTCGCTCTGGCGCGCCTGCACGGCGCTGGAGTGAGTTCTGTGATGGCGGAATGAAATAAAACCCACTTTTAAACTCTCAGTTCGCTCCTTATTATTTCATGCCGCCACACCAGCATTGTTATAGCTGTGCTACACAGGGTGAAAACCAGAGTTTGAAATGTTGTTCCGTGTGTAAAAGTGCCTTGTGCTGCCCAAAAAAGTGTCGAGGAGAGTGCTGGCCCACACACAAAGACAAATGTAAGCCCTACACCTGTGGTAGTATTTGTAAAGGGAGTAGTGAGCATTTTCAGGCAGGCTGTAGAGCATATAGGGAGCACAATGCTGCAAGAGGGAGGGAAGCAGAGAGCCCGAAAGGCAGTAGCCCATCCAGCTCAGCAGCCGCAGCTCCAGCAGGGAATAAGAAGGTCATCGCAACAAACGTCTTGGTACAGTCAAATGGTTCAACGTCAGAAATGGATATGGTTTCATCAATAGGGATGACACAAAAGAAGATGTTTTTGTACACCAGACAGCCATCAAAAGGAACAACCCGAGGAAATACCTTCGCAGTGTTGGAGATGGCGAAACTGTGGAGTTTGATGTAGTTGAGGGAGAAAAGGGAGCAGAGGCGGCAAATGTTACCGGCCCAGGAGGCACTGCAGTCCAGGGAAGCAGGTATGCCGCTGACAGGAGCCGCTATAGGCGCTACCCCAGGAGGAGAGGCCCTCCTCGTGGAGACTACCCAGAGAACTACCAGAGTGATGGAGAGGGCGAACCTGGACGTGACAGAAGCAGCAGGGAGGGGTGAGAGAGCGCCTCCGAAGGAGACCAGCAGCAACAACGGTGCAGACCCACTTACCCTGGCAGACAGCATTTCCCACCACACTTTGCACGTAGACGCTACGCCACCGGCCCCGTACACCAACTCACCACATGGAGGAGCTGATAAGCTGCGAAATCACTGGGGGGACGCAATCCATGCTGTGGTAAGGCAGGCTGGGCAGGGTGGTCCCATTTATGAACTAAAACCTGAGAGAGGCAAGGGTAGATCTAGAACTTTGCATCGCAATCTTCTTCTGCCATGTGATCATTTGCCTTTGGAGACTTCTTTTCAGCCTCGTCCAAAGAAATACACCACTACCAGATCAGCGGAGACACCGGAGATTCACTCAGAAGAGGACGATGATGATGAGGATGAGTATTATCCAGTGCCACTTCACTTGAGCGCCCGCCCCGATTCGCCACCGCCTGAGAGGACTGCAGACCCAGCTCAGCAGGAGGACAACAAACCTGAAGAGGTGCATCAGGAGACAGAGCTTGAAGCTGCAGCAGCTGACCAGCCACCAGAGGATGACATTGGTCAGGTAGAGGACTTACCTGCGGAGGTAAGCCTTCCTTCACCGCACCCTCCTTCTCCTACCTATAGTGATCCTGGTGAGGAAGTAAATCAGAGACCTAGACGTAACGCTAGAAAACCGAAAGTATTCACTTATGATACATTGGGTATACCAGCATGTTATAATATACAGGCATCCGGCGAGCAGCATTAACTCAAAGGATGCTCCAAAAAGTTAAAGATTTTCCTCACTTACCAATCCATGCAGATATCTACACCCCACCCACTGCCCGACTTTCATCCAGACGGCCGATTTGGAAAAACCCTCCCCCAGCTGACTTTACCATCCAGACAGCTTGGCAAGAGGAATGGGAAACCAAGGAGGTCCCAAACAAACAGCTGGTGATAAACCCCAACCAACAGGTCCCGGGCACCAACCTCCCAAGGAGACAGTGGTCTACACTCAATCGCTTCAGGACTGGACATGGCCCCTGCTTGGCCAGCCTTCACAGATGGGGCAGTAGCCCTAGCCCACTGTGCGCATGTGGAGAGGAGCAAACTATGGAACACATCATAGAGGCTTGCCCGCTCCAAAGACTGGAAGGAGGATTACACACCCTCCATACAGCAAACCAGGAGGCAACTGCTTGGCTTAAGGACTTTGCATTCGCTAAATAAATAAATAAATTGCCTTATTATGCTGAACCGACCATGCCATGGGTATACAGTGTACATCCTTTCTACTTCCAAGAGCTTTGTGGTAAATGTTAATGGGTTGGTGGTCATTTTGTATACTTGAAGTAGAGTAGATGCAGTTACATTGGACTCAAAACTGAATGTATCAAAAGAGTTCCAGCCTGTTATATGCGTCATTCGGACTCAAAATTGAATGTATCAAAAGAGTTCCAGCCTATCATATGTGTTATTTGGACTCAAAACTGAATGTATCAAAAGAGTTCCAGACTGTAACAAAATGCATACACAAGAAACACTGGACAACAAGTATCTGATACTTGCACAACAGAATGTATGAAAAGAGTTCCAGTCTGTAAACTTTTTTTGTTGAATTAGTTGACTATGCACTCTTTGAGAATTTTGCACTGTGACAGTGATTATTATACATTTCACATGTCCTGATGTTGGGGACAACATCTATTTTGATGGGGAGTATGTGACGGGTTAAAAATGGTGATTAATAGTATGTGACTGGTTAAAAATGGGGATTAATGGGTTTATTAAGAGCGCATCATACACGGGTTAAGAAGCAGATTACAGGTTAAGAAGTAAGTTAAAAAGCTGATTGTAGACAATATATACAGTTAGGGATGAGAGTTAAAAAGATTAATGTTTCATTATTGTTGTTGCACATGATTGTCACATTCAAAAACATCAGTACAGGATTCTGGGGTTTGAATGCTGTGTGCACTGTTTACGGTTTGTTGAGAGTTTGATGATTCACAAATTGATTGCTTTTGCCCGGAGAGGGAACTGTGTTGTGCGCTTGTGCAGAAGTGTCCAAGTTTGATGAGTCACAAATTGATTGCTTTTGCCCGGAGAGGGAACTGTTGTGCGCTTGCGCAGAAGTGTCCATGTTCTTTTTGAATGAAGTAAAATGGAGTGAAGACGTAGGGCGTGACTCTCTTCATTATTTCTTGTTCAAAAGCACCACGTACCTCTCCCGAACTGTGGAGCAGAGGGCGCAACACAGGCAGAGGGAATACTAATGAGAATTGGGACCAGCTGGAAGAGCTGAGGGAGGAGCAGCTGGACTGGCAGCTTGACAGATGACTCCCATTTTACACCAACCCGGAAATGACATCTGTCAGCTGTCAGTCCACAGAATAAACATGAAAAATAAACATGACTAAATGTAAACTAGAGAAAGACCACAAATGAAATGAGACATAGTCAAAACAACTTGAACACACAACCAAAGCAATAAAAGGCAGTATAACAAAAGGCACAAGAATACAATGAATAAAAAAATACAAAGAAAGAGTCACAAAACTGGGTCTGGCAGAACTGCAAGCCACAGTTCGTGACAGGGGAAAGTCCGCCATTGACGTTGCTGCCACAGGCACCACCTAACATTTAGTCCTTTAGGAGGAAATATAGAACAGTAAAACTTATTAATTAATGATAAAAGTAATTAATAATAAAAAAAAAACATTAAAATCAAAATGACAAGGATAATAGTAAAGATAAGGATAAGGATGATAGTAAAGATATAATCAGGATATATGTGTCATTGCTGCATGTGTCATTGCAGCTTGTATAAAAACAAAACATTAAAGATGAAAATAAAACAATAATAACAAAATATAAAAACAGAAATAAAAGTGGGGTAAAGTTTGCAATGTGTTAAATGCACCCAAGAATCATGTCCTTCGACTTTCACGGCTGTTGGTGTCGCCAGGATGACCTTGTGTGGTCCTAGCCAGGGAGCGTCGGCCCAGTTTTCCTTTTGATGGCTTTGACAAGGACCAGATCCCCCTGATTTGACTATGATGGGCGCATCCCCGTGTTCTTTCCTGGGAAGAACAGCATGTACAACATCTCTGTCAGTCAACATTCTTCGCATGTAATCAGCTAAACACACTTCCTCATCACCTGAATTAAATGGCCTTAATGGTGGGAGTTGGTAAAGCTTGCCATACATTATTTTTTTCTATTTCTGTTATTGTTTTCCTAAGCCTTTCTTTAATGGTCCTATTTGTGCATTCCACCAGTCCTACAGATTGTGGATGGTAAACTGAATGATTTTCCAAGTTAATGTTAAGTGCTGTGCCTAAGTGTGATATAACCTGAATTACAAAATGTGTTCCATTATCTGAGTAAATCTTTTCAGGTATTCCAAATCTTGGTATTATTTCAGTGAAGAGTTTCTTTGCTACTGTAACAGCATTTGGATGAGTGCAAGAAAAGGCTCCTGTCCATTTAGTAAATGTATCAATCGTAGCATCATCTTGTTTTGGCTCATCAATAAAATAGACTTTGCATCTTAAAAGACATTGTTTCACCCAGGAAAAGGCCAGTCAGGAATTGCTTTTTCATCTCAGGACCACTGTGGAGAACACATTCCTTTGTAAAGAGGTACGAGAGATAAGGATTCCATCGCGTGCAAGAAACGGATTAGTTCACATCATAAATAAACTGGAAACTCTCTTACCCCAGACCATTTTATTGGCTAATAAAATGGTTTAACTAACTAACTAACTAACTAACTAACCTGCACTTATATAGCGCTTTTCACATCTTTTAACATCTTCTAAACCCCTGTGACAAAGAACAGGCATCCCATAAGCTTTAGATGCATTTCCTAAGGCCCTAGGATTATCCACAGCTCAACACTACCCCTGGTGGACGTCTCTGGAGTAGACGCTCACTTTTGACTGTACACTGATGAACTGAAATTAACTTTCTTTCCTCAAGTTTCATTCCTCAGGACAATTCTAAGGACACTATTTGTTGAAGATCACTGCCTCTGTGAGACTCTAATATTCTGTGGACAGTCATTTGGGTTTGAAATGCTTATTAATCCTTGATTTTAAATATGTGCATGTTAAAATGTTTAAAATGAATTTTATTCTTGTATGTTAATTTAAAAGCACTAGTAATAAAGTTGCATGCTCACTGAAGCTACCTTAGACTTAAGTAGGTTAAGGAATCTCCAGTGTATTAAAATGTGTGTGTCATGACTTCCGGTTATGGCGGCCACGTAGGAGGACTCGTTTCACTCTGCTCTGCTCCTAGAGATAAAAAGTCGGCAAATAACTCTCTCATTTGGAACAGAACCTATCCCAGCGTTTGGGCGAGGATATGCCGGTGAAGCCTAAGGCTGGGAAATCAGGTGGAGGAAAAACTGAACCGCCGAAACAGTCCAAGTTAACGGACTTTCACATCCATGACGAAGCAGAAAAAGCTCCAGATATGGCGGAGCAAGCTAGCGGTGAAGCGGTGACTGCTGGCGACGGCACAGGAGCGGTGCTCGCTGCCAATTAGCGCAATGAGAGCAGACCTTTCCACTAAATTTGATGGGATTATAGCAGCGATAGAAGGAATGAGAAAGGAATTAAGCGACTGTATGGAACGAGTATCGCAGGTGGAGCTTCGAATTTCCAGCGCTGAGGATGACGTCACCAGCCTACAATTAAAGGTGTGCACTTTGGAATTAAAAAATAAACGTCTGGAAGATAATGTCCTGGACTTGGAGTCCCGGTCGAGACGGAACAACCTGAGGCTGGTGGGTCTACCGGAGGGAACCGAGGGTCGGGACCCATGTTCCTTTTTGGAAAAGTGGATTCCAGAAGCGCTGAACAACGTGGAGCTGCAGTCATCAGTTGTGTTAGAGAGCGCCCACCAAATTGGTCCACCAAGAGATAATAAGGCATCACTGAGGACGCTGATTATGAAGTTCCTCAGCTACAGAGACAGGATGATGATCTCCAACGCGGCGCGAGCCAAAGGAGAAATTAAATACCAGGATCAACAGGTGCAGTTCTACCCAGATTTGGCCACAGGAATCCAACAATTAAGGAAACAGTTTGACCCCGTCCGTAAAGAGCTGCGCAACCTTGGGATTCGTCATGGAGTGATTCACCCTGCAAGATTGCTGGTCACATATAAGGGCAGAACCCACACCTTCAAGACCCCTGAGGAGGCGCAGGAGCTCATCAAGCAGATCCAAGAGAGACTGGTGGGAGCTAAGCATGAACAAAATATAAGGTAGAATATTTAAGCATTTACACAGGCATCTAACTGATCTGAAGCATATAGCAAGTTTACAAAATATAGATTGTATTATATATTAAAAAAAAACTATGATGTACAAAGTTGCTATAAAATTTTGGAGTTAAGTTGGAAAACTACAGAAGAGAGTTAATGTTACGTCATTAAAAGCAGTAGAGTTAGGGTGATTGGGAGGATGAAGAAGGAGTGGCTTTGGCTGGTCCTCGCGGGTGTGGAGCGGTCGATGGCTATAGCGGGAGACAGAATTTTTTTTTGATTTTGGGGGGATTACCACGAATGTGGGAAGGGGGAATTTGTTTGTGTGTAGTTTGTAGAATTAATGTTCAACCACTCATGTGTTTGCTTCTCTGTATGAGCATGTTTACATTGCGAGGTAATCCCAAACTCCTTATTGATCCTAGACCAAAGCGTTAATCTTAATTTAACTTCATGGAATTGCAGAGGTCTACAAAATTTAAAAAACTTAAACAAGTTATGAATAAAATAAAAAACATAGGTTCAAAAATTGTGTTTTTACAAGAAACTCATCTAATAGAGGAGGATGTAAAAAGAATTAGGAGTAGATGGCAAGGAAGTGTATTCACCTCATCATTTTCATCCCGAGCCAGGGGAGTTATGACTCTCATACATAAATCAATCCCATTTCAAGTGAAAAATGTAATTGGAGACAAATTTGGAAGATAACTAATCATTCAAGGATCTTTGTTATTAGAAAATATAAATCTGGTGAACTTATACGGTCCCAATATAGATGATCAAAAGTTCTTTGCTAATTTATTTCTAATTTTATCATCACTTACAGGGCAACATATAATAGCAGGGGATTTTAATTGTACATTGAATCCCGGTATAGATAGATCAACAGGACTGGACTGTACGCACAATGGATGCAGGATGATCATTAATCATTTTATGAAAGAATTGAGATTGCTAGATATATGGAGAGAAATGAAACCACAAGTTAAAGCCTACTCTTGTTATTCTAATACCTACAAGACATTCTCACGTATTGACTATTTTTTGATCTCCACAGAATTAAGGTCCAAGATTCAAAACTGCTTTTATGATAATATTGTGATCTCTGATCATGCTCCCTGTTGTCTAATATATGTAGATAAGAAATTGACAAAGGAACCAGGTAGGTGGCAATTTCAGCATAAATGGCTTCAGGATGAGGAATTTGTTAAGTACATAGAAAAACAGATAGATGAGTTCTTTGATATCAATACTACACAAACATCAGCATGTATAAAGTGGGAGGCTTTCAAAGCTTTTATTAGGGGGCATATTATTAGTTATACAGGTTCAAAATCTAAGAAGACTTGAGAGGAGACAGTCCAATTGGAACATAAAATAAAAATTCTTCAAGAAAAAGTGTATGCAGGAAGTGACCCAAAGTTAGAGAACAAATTACTGATTCTGAGAGCTGAATATGACAAAAATCAGCGAATAGAGCCGCCTTGAGTCTTCTGAGATTGAAGCAATCTTTTTATGAACAAGGTGAAAAATCAGGAAAATTATTGGCATGGCAGATTAACCCCTTGCACTCCGGGCAATTTTCCTAAAAATGCCAAAAAATAACATGCCCAAAGTAAATCGAAAGCTGTTATTCAACCCTTTGCAGCATTTTCATGGGGTTGGTCTCATTTAAAAGAAAACACTTTGAATTTTTTGGCAAAAAAAACCATGATCTCTCTACGTGCTCCAGCCACTGAGTTACAGTCATCTAAACATACTGAACTTGAAGAAAATAAATTTGGACACGGTGTTTTTTTGGATACAAATGCTTGCAAATAACACACAGCTGTCCGATCCGGCTGGAAAATGCAACAGAAATGTAGAACCAAGTGTTATCAAGCTGAGATCCAAATTTGGTAACAATACCACAAAAAATGAATATTTTACACAGCTTTGTTTTCAGGTAGTTCCCAGGCGTTTTGGAACTGTGCCAAATTGTGCCAAATGGCACAGCTTGGAAAAACATCTGTAACTTTTGAATAATTCAATGTAGAATCTTCATTTTAGGCTCTAATGAAAGGTCACACTCAGGGCTGTGTCTGTGTGTGTGTGGGGGGGGGTCATCCCCCCCCCGCTACCAAGGACGGAGTTCGGCTCTCGCTACATGACGGATTACACTCGTTGCATGTTTCCACAGCAACGCTGTCACAGCGGCTTCCCCCCCTCTCGCTACTGTGTGTGTGTGTGGGGGGGGTTGTCCCCCCCCCGCTACAGAGGACGGCCATCGCTACATGAAGGAATAGACTCATATGTCTATGTGACGACCACTGCGCAGTCAGCGCGGCTTCCCTGCGCGGACCGGGGGCGTTCGGACCGTGAAGGCCCCCCCCGCTCCTCTTCTGCAGCGGGGGGGGGGGGGCGTTCACGGTCCGAACACGGCAAATGAACCGTTTATCGCGGCGCACGAAGGACGAAGTGCGTGCGCCATCGAGTTGTAATTTACTGATCGGTCAAAAGTCATTTTTGGATTACAGTTTTCAGGGAGAAATAATAATTTAGCTTATAACACCTTACCTCTTCACAGCAGCAGAGTCCTGGCGAACTTCTCTTCCCCATTGTCAGACGAATGCGACGCTGCTCCGCTCGTGGATCCCGATCAAAACATAATTCCAATATTGCGGTTTTGGTGAATGATTTACGACCTTCGTCGTTGGCCTCCGTCGGTCTATGATGACGGAAGAGAATCCTAAACATTCTGCTGGAATTAAATAAAATAAATAAATAAACCACTGCCTGTGGCTGCTGAAGCAGTCTCTCTTCACCCAGCTTTAGACAACAGCTCAGCGAACTTCTGTGCTTCAATTGGCTCGCAGCAGTTGGGAGGCGGGTCCTTCTGGCTAGATTTTCATTCATTGGCTCTTCATGGTTTCAGAAACCCAATTCAAGGCTCTTATTAGTCGAATGACAGGTCAATCAGATGAACTAATCTGTTCTGTGTCTGCAGCTTTTTTTTTTGCTTGGAGGCCAGCACCATCTCCATCTGCACCATCATCAGTATATCATGCATCATGTGTCCGAGCGCGCACGAGTGCGGCCCCGTGCGCCCTAGGACGCAGAGACTTGCCTGCCCGCGGAACAACGGAGCGCAAGAGGTTAAACAATTAGAATTTAAAACACCAATTACCAGTATTATAAGTAACAGACAGGTAGTTGTAGATCCTTTAGAAATTAATAGAGCCTTTAGAGATTACTATGAAAAATTATATGATACAAAAAATAAAACTGACTTAACAAAACTAAATGGGTTTTTGGACGGATTATCTATACTGTGTATTCCAAATGAAAACAGGGAGATACTGGAGTCTAAAATTAGTCAAGAAGAAGTTGGGCTAGCCATTGATAATAAGAAATCAGGAAAAAGTGCAGGACCAGATGGTCTTCCAGTTGACCTCTATAAAAAATTTAAGAATAAATTAATAAAACCATTTTTGGAAATGGTTTTAGAAGCATTTCAAAATAGTAATTTGCCACCATACATGAATAATGCCTTAATTATACTGTTGCCAAAACCAGGTAAACCCTCTAATAAATGTGAAAATATGAGACCAATAAGCCTATTAAATGCTGACCTTAAGATAATCTGTAAAATTTTAGCAAGACGACTACAAGAAATATTACCAAATATTATTAACCAAGATCAAAATGGCTTTATAAAGGGAAGCCAAGGCTTCCATAATGTAAGAAGACTATTTAATATTATCTATTCTAATTTTATTTATTTAGCGAATGCAAAGTCCTTAAGCCAAGCAGTTGCCTCCTGGTTTGCTGTATGGAGGGTGTGTAATCCTCCTTCCAGTCTTTGGAGCGGGCAAGCCTCTATGATGTGTTCCATAGTTTGCTCCTCTCCACATACGCACAGTGGGCTAGGGCTACTGCCCCATCTGTGAAGGCTGGCCAAGCAGGGGCCATGTCCAGTCCTGAAGCAATTGAGTGTAGACCACTGTCTCCTTGGGAGGTTGGTGCCCGGGACCTGTTGGTTGGGGTTTATCACCAGCTGTTTGTTTGGGACCTCCTTGGTCTCCCATTCCTCTTGCCAAGCTGTCTGGATGGTAAAGTCAGCTGGGGGAGGGTTTTTCCAAATCGGCCGTCTGGATGAAAGTCGGGCAGTGGGTGGGGTGTAGATATCTGCATGGATTGGTAAGTGAGGAAAATCTTTAACTTTTTGGAGCATCCTTTGAGTTAATGCTGCTCGCCGGATGTGTGGAGGGGCTATGTTTGACAGTACAGAGAGCCAGGGGAGTGCTGTTGAGCGGATTGTTCCAGTTATAGTTCTCATGGTTGAGTTGAGCTGGGTGTCTACATGGTGTGTGTAAGATGACCTGGACCAGACAGGGGCACAATATTCTGCTACAGAGTATGAAAGAGCCAGTGCTGAGGTGCGCAGGGCGGAGACTGCCGCCCCCCATTTTGCACCAGCGAGCTTGCAGAGCAGGTTGTTTCGTACTTTCACCTTAACAGCCGTCCCCTTTAGATGTTCCTTGAAGGATAAGGTCCTATCAAGGGTCACTCCAAGATAAGTTGGATTTGGGGCATGCTTAAGCTTGAGTCCGCTCAGGTGGATGTTTAGTTCTCTGGCAGCTTTTGCATTGTGGAGATGAAATACACTGGAGATGGTTTTTGCTGGGCTTGGTTTTAGGCGCCAGATTTTGCAGAACTGGTCCAGTTTAGCAATCTATTCTAATAAAGAAGCATCGGCTACAGCTCTCCTATCATTGGACGCCGAAAAGGCCTTTGATAGGGTCGAATAGCCCTTTCTTTTTAAAGTCTTACAAAGGTTTGGACTTGGAAATAATTTCATAAAATGGGTTCAGATAATATATAATAATGCTACAGCAGAAATCCTAACAAACAGCAATATCTCAAAATCAATAAAAATCAATAGAGGATGCCAACAAGGCTGTCCACTTTCACCTTTACTGTTTACCATGGCAATTGAACCTTTAGCGATGGCAGTACGTTTACATCCACAAATATATAAAGTTGGACCAACAGAACATAAAATCTCCCTGTATGCCGATGACATAATTTTGTTTATGTCGAATCTTTAAAAATCAATTCCGACCTTGTTGAATTTAATAAAGAATTTTGGGGAAATATCAGGATATAAAATAAATAAAACTAAATCTTCAATATTAATGCTAAATGAGACCCAGACGAATCACCCAGCTCCTGAGGTAAATCAATTCAATGTTGTAAATCAGTTTAAATATTTAAGAATTCAAATTGTGCCTAAGCTAGAATTAGTCGCCAGTGCCAACTATGAAGCCTTAATGACAGACATTAATGAGTTACTTCAGAGATGGATGTCACTACCGATGTCGATGATTGGGAGAATCAATATACTTAAAAGTAATATCTTACCTAAAATACTTTATTTATTTCAATATATTCCTTTACCACCACCTTCAGATCTATTCTCAAGAATTAAAAAAAAGTTAGTGGAATTTATATGGAACAATAGGAAGGCTAGATTACGTCTGTCCTTACTATATTTACCATTTGATCGTGGAGGTCTGAAATGTCCAAACTTTATGTTGTATTACTGGTCAGCACAACTGAGGTCTATGACATATTATTTTTCATCAAATGATCTCCCTCACTGGACTGAAATGGAATCATACAATTTACCTTTACTTCTTCCCTTATTCATATACTCAGACTTGGCAAAAAAATTACAGAAACAAGTTAAAAATCCATTTGTAAAGCATATGATCAAAATATGGTGTGAAACCAAAAAATATTTAAAAGAACCACACTTATTGTCACAATTTAGCCCAATATGGGGTAATCAATATTTTAAACCAGGGAGAGCGGATGCTGTATTTAAAGTATGGAATTTAAAAGGGATTCAAAAGATTCAAGATTTATATCTGTCATGTTCAGATAACATAATGTCTTTTGAAGGACTGAGGATCAAATTTAATCTTAATAGAACACATTTTTTTAAATATCTTCAGCTTAGGAACTTTATTCGATCAAATCAAAATAATGCTCTCACTCGACCTATTTATTCATCCTTGGAAAAAATGTTGATGAAAGATAGTAAGAGAAAGGGTATTATTTCAGAGTTTTATAACTCATTGACACTATCCTCAAGTGAAACCTCACAGAAAAGATTGAATTAATGGAAAGAAGACCTGCAAACTGAAATTTCAGAGGAACAATGGGAATTGGCTTGTACAGAAGCTCAAACCAAATCAATAAATGTACGTCTTAAATTGATACATTTTAAATGGTTAATGCGGATGTATGTTACACTGGTGAAGTTAAATAGATATAACAAAAACATACCAGATACGTGTACAAAATATATGGAAAGTAAAGGAACCTTATTTCATTGTTTATGTGAATGTAGAAAAATTAGAATGTTTTGGGAAGAGGTGAGGGTAACAATTGAAAAAATAATTTCAAAACAAATTATATTGAATCCTAAATTGTTTTTGTTGGGTCTGCATCCAGAAAAGCATAACTTTAATAAAAGTGAAAGAGCATTCATAGACCTCAGTTTGCTTAACGCCAAAAAATGTATTGCACTATTGTGGAAAAAGACTCATAGACCAGATGTGACTCAGTGGTTAAGACAGATGTTAACAAACCTTCCACTAGAAAGAATAACATACATACTGAAATCAAAGGAAATTGTGTTTGAGAATATATGGAGACCTTTCATTGATTATGTAAAGAATTTAAACATAACTTTTGAAGAAGAAGGTGAATGATGTGTGTGGACCTTGTAAATTCCAAACTGGTGAATGTATAATATGTAAACTTATGTAATGGATTGCCTAGACTAAACAGAGGAGCATTGTTGAAGACCTGTTCTTGTTGGTGGTTGTCGATGTTTTTAGTACATTTTTTTTTTAAATTACTTTAGTGTTAGTGTTTGATTGTTTGTGCTATGTTTGTAAAAAAAAAAGGTTCAATAAAAAAATATTGTGGAAAAAAAAAATGTGTGTCATTCTGTGAGGACTGGTATCAGCCAATCATCATCCAGCATATGCTGGGCTACAGCTCTTTCATTCCATTAGTTCCTTACAGACAAAGAACTGTTTGTTCATTGGACTAAAGTTGATAAAACCCGCCTACGAAGGAAGACTATTGGCTTGGGCTTCTGTCAATCCCCAGGAGCCCCCAAAAGTTGTCTTGTTATTAGAGGGGAGAGCCCTCCTTCGGTTCAGGTTTTACAGGGAACATGGAATATTGTTTTTGTGTAAACTTTTGTATTTTAATGTTTTTCTTTAAATGTCTAGGAATTAATTCTTTCTTTCCTGAGCTCAAATCTTGATTCGGAGAAATCAAGAAAACTCCCGTTCCTAAGCATTCTCTATTTTCCTCCTCGAAACTTTCTTTAAATCCACCGTGGGCTTTTTTTCAAAGGACTGACTGACCATTCGTCTCACTCTGGAAACTATTTCAGCCAACTCCACGATGTCAGAGTAACTTAGATTTTTGCAGTGTAACAGCAGCATGACAGTAGACAACCAACCGACAGAAACACACACAGCATAATAGACAAAGGGATTACCAGTGGAAAGTAAAACTGCTAAAAACTTATACACATCATAGATGAATAGATGGTGACCCGTATTGGTACATGAATCATACCCGCTGTACAACGCAGGACTATCAAGTGCAGAGTGAAATGTGAGACACCAATTAGACTGTAAGGTGCAGTATGGTAGCATAGTTATGACCAGAGTACAACATTAGAGTGAGTTATTGTACAGTGAAATGGCATGTGACAGGAAAAATTTCCTGTACCTAACCGTTCGGCAGCAAAGCTGTAGCAGTCTGCTGGAGAAAGTGCTCCGCTGTCTCTCCAGTGTGTGGTGGAGGGGGTGATCTGGATTGTCCATGATAGATCACAGTTTATTTAGTGTCCTCCTCTCCACCACAGTCTCAAAAGTCTCCGGCCTGATACCTGTTACAGAGCCAGCCCTCTTGATAATCTTGTCAAGTCTGTTGGTGTCCAGCTTTCTCCAGACTCAGGCTCAGGTTGTACAGGTGTAACCCAGTGGTAAAAACGTGAATAAAAATAGGAATATTGATACCGCTTTTAAAAGGAAAAACACCCATTTCACAATGGGAATAAATCATTTGAATATGAATATTTAAATAAATATATATTCATAAATAGTTAGGAACATTTTCTAGAAAGTTCTGATGAAGTTCCTAATATGTGTGTTGGTATTTTGAGCAACCAATGGTTGCGCCGTTGCTTGGTCACGCCAGCCAATGGGGTCAAGCGTTCCCTTGCTCGGTCTGTGTGTAATATGCAGAACGCTGTCAGACACTGCTGAGACACGACCGAGAGAATGCGATTCCTCACGGAGACGATGAGCTAACGTGCTAATAGCAGCCTTTGCTTGGACAAAACTTGAGATTGATTGGGATCCAAAGGCTGTTGACGCCGTTGAGCGCGGGAATCCCATTGACGCACATGTCACCTAGCTTGGTCATGTTTTTGTGCTGGTTTCAGAGGACTGTGGATTCTCCAGATCTGGATGGCGAGCCAAAGCCCGAATCCTAGTGACTGGTAAAAGTGACCCAACTAGTAACCTGGACTGATACCAAGAACTATATATACTGTAAATATATTCTGGGGTATTTTATTTTTGTTTTTCTTATTATTGTGACAAGTGTTGTGTGCTTTTTTTATTAAGTGTACATGTCTGTAAATAGTACACAACTTGAAAAATATACATAGTTGCAAGTTCATACACTGTGTGTAAGTGTCATCTGTTGTTACGCCCTCCAGGCTCCTACGAATCTAGGGTCTACCTGATCTGGCCCAATTATCCCTTTTGTCCAAGTAGAAAAGTTACAGTAACTACATTGCCATAACACAACACTACCAAAAAGGGTACTACACCTAAAGTGAGTAGGTGTTAGTAAGGGAGGGTTACAAAAAAATCTGGCGAGCCAGCCAGGAGCCTGGAGCGTTGTGACAACAGATGTGGATTCTGTTTTGACCCCTGAACAAATAGTTTATATACTATCAAAATGGATTTCATGGAAAAACATGGTGTTAAAGTCCCTAATGCAGTCATTGTCAGTGGTGTTGTTGATAAAGAAAGAGACACAGACATTTTTGAGTTCCTAGAGCAATATGGCACTATCCGTAGGGTGCTTAGCATTAATGATAACTCATCTGACTTTGGCAAAAGTCATATTGTAGAGTTCGAGTCTGGATTAACCCTTGAAGCATTAGCACCTACGTTGCCGTGCTCCTTTCCATCCACTGACAATCCTGAGGTTAAGTACTGCATTCAAGCTCTAACTGATGTCTACACTAAAACTGTAGGGGGCAGTGTTACTGAGGCTTATCTTAGCAACCTGAGGGGTTTAGCTAAGCTAAGTGGAAAAGGTTTTGAAGAGGTGTTGCGGGAGGTTATGTCCACAATAGGGAAGTCTATTGAAGCTGCTGAGACAGCTAAAACGGTCTCTGTCGATGATGATCCTGCTTCCCCTACTGTAGAACCCACACAAAGTGGAGTCTCTCCTCCACTCCAAGTTGAAGTGCCTCGCATCCCTAAAACCACTCAAGCACTCTTCCAAAGCCCTCTTAGACCAAACTTAACACCTCAAATGTTGAGTCCAGCTGATCTTAACCCACCCGAGGTTCAGAAAATCGTAGTCGAGCTTGTCATTAAACATGCAGAGAAGCCGTCAAACGCCCATTCCTCTGGAAGAATCAGAGCTTTCTCTGGCAAAACGCCGAGACCGTATACTGAAGCTGATTATGAAACATGGCGTTCACATGTTGACCTTATGATGGAAGATACTTCTTTGTCTGACTTGGAAAAATTTTGCAAGATCTTTGAAAGTCTTCTTGCTCCTGCGTCTGATGTTATTCGCCCTCTTGGGCCTGAAGTCACCTCTGCCGACTATCTTAAGCTTTTGGATTCAGCTTTTGGGACTGTTGAAGACGGTGAGGAACTGCTTGTGCGATTCATGAACACTCTTCAAGATTATGGAGAAAAACCCTCTGCATATCTGCATCGTTTGCGGGTGGCGCTCAATCTCACAGTGCGTAGAGGCGGTCTAGAGCCACAGGAAGTGGACAAACAGCTTCTCAAGCAGTTTAACAGAGGCTGTTGGGATGACCATCTGCTAAAGGAGCTACAGCTGGAACTAAAAGATAAACATCCGCCTGCGTATGCAGAGTTATTACTTCACCTTTGCACTGTTGAAAATAGACAAGAAGTTAAAAACACCTGCATGAAAAAACACTTGGGTGCCACAAAACCAAAAGCAGCCTCCTACGAACAAACAGTCACCGAAGCAAGTACAAATAGTGAAGTGGAGTCGGACAGTCTGAAAGAACTGAAAAAGCAAGTCGCTGATCTAAAAAGCCAATTAGCTGCTGTCGTGAAACAAAAGAAACAAGCACCACCGAAGAAAGACCCAACTAAGAAATCTGGAAATAAAAAACCTGACCATGCCAAACCTGAAAACTTACCTTCGCCCAGCCGTCCCAGTACTAGGCCCAGACCATGGTATTGCTTCCGCTGTAGCGAAGATGGGCATATTGTAGCCACTTGTGAGTCCAAGCCAAACCCTGCGCTTGTGGCTGCAAAACGCAAAGAACTAAGAGTAAAAAGACAGATTTGGGACAGTTGGAACCCCTAATCTTCTTTAAAGCTGAAGTCTACCACTGTTGCGGGACAAACAGAGGCTAGTTCAGAGATGACCCGTCCCAAACCAAAAGCTCCATTCAAGACACGTGCTAAACTGAAGTCACACTACAAAACAGACCCCTTTAACTTTCCTAATGGTCTAATTGGTACAAAAAGTACAGCACAAGTGAAAGCGAATGGCTGTACTGTGAGCTGTTTGTTAGATACAGGTTCCCAGGTGAATACTGTCCCTGAGTCCTATTACAGACAGTACTTATCTAACCATGAGATTAAGCCACTTTTTGAGCTGTTAGAAGTGGAGGGAGCTAACGGTCAGAATGTACCTTACTTAGGCTACATTGAAATGCATGTCACTTTCCCAAAAGACTTTCTCGGTATTGAAGCCGAAGTGCCAATGCTTGCCTTAGTGGTTCCCAATGTACGTGCATCTGATCAGTCCTTAGTGTTAATAGGGACAAACACATTAGATGTACTTTACGAGCTGTACTCTGATGCATGTTCTGAACTGCAGCCAACCATGTCACTTGGTTATAAGGCAGTGTTAAAAGTCCTTGAGCTACGGCACAGACAGTCCAAAGACACTAGCCTTGGTTTAGTGACCATGCACAACAAAGAGCCACAGTTAGTTCCTGCAGGCCAAACAGTTGTTCTAGATGGCGCTGTACCTGTGCCAGCCGGCAACAGTGAAAAATCTGTCTTGTTAGAACACCCGTTAATGTCAGCCTTACCTGGTGGTATTCTAGTAAAACCATGTCTCATAGACTTACCTAAAAGAGCACCTTACCTTGTTCCAGTTATACTCACCAATGAATCGGAACATGACGTGACAATCCCTCAGAAGTATGTCATTGGAGAAATTTGTGCATATCAACGAGTCCTATTGCAAGAACACTCCATGAAAGTTACAAAGTCCAAAACTGAACCAAAGTCCACTCTGAAGTTCAACTTTGACTCTTCCCCCATTAGCGCTGAATGGAAAGAGCGCCTAACAGAAAAACTCAGTCAAATGCCTGAAGTATTTGCACAAAACAATCTTGACTTTGGCAAAACGGATCAAGTGAAACACACAATGAAATTATCAAATGAAACACCGTTCAAACACAGAGCACATCCCATACATGCAAATGACCTGGAAGCGGTCCGTAAGCATCTCAAAGAACTCCAACAAGCAGGCGTGATAAGAGAGTCCACTTCCCCATTTTCTTCGCCTATTGTAGTGGTGCGAAAGAAAAATGGCGATGTCCACCTTTGTATTGATTACAGGAAGCTTAACATGCAGACTGTAAAAGATGCTTATGCCCTCTCCAACTTGGAGGAAACGTTTTCCACCTTGACCGGTTTGCAGTGGTTCTCCGTCCTCGATTTAAAGTCGGGGTACTACCAAATTGAGGCAGAGGAACTGGACAAACTAAAGACGGTGTTCGTATGTCCCATGGGCTTTTGGGAATTCAATAGAATGCCCCAAGGCATTACAAACGCCCCCAGCACGTTCCAGCGCCTCATGGAGAAATGCATGGGCGACATGAATCTGCATGAGGTCATTGTGTTCCTCGATGACATCATTGTATTCTCCAAGACGCCCGAAGAACATGAGGCTTGCTTAATGAAAGTTCTTAATCGCCTAAAAGAGTACGGGCTTAAACTCTCCCCTGAGAAATGCAGATTTTTTTCAAACTTCTGTCAGATACCTCGGTCACATTGTGTCCAGTAAAGGAGTTGAGACTGACCCCGAAAAAGTGAAAGCCCTAAGTACCTGGCCTGTGCCCCGTGATTTCAAACAGCTCCGCTCGTTTTTAGGCTTTTCAGGGTACTATAGGCGGTTCATTAAGAACTATTCCAGCATCGTTAAGCCCCTCACTGACTTAACAGCAGGCTACCCTCCTTTGCGCAAAAGCCCAAAGCCCAAAGCTAAGCCTGTCCAGTACCACGACCCAAAGACACCGTTTGGCGAGCGATGGACTTCTTCCTGTGATCTTGCATTTAAAACCATCATTGAAAAGCTCAGTACTGGGCCTGTCCTGGGTTTCGCTGACCCTCAGTTGCCATATACACTCCATACTGACGCCAGCACTACAGGGCTTGGCGCCGCCCTCTATCAAGAGCAGGAGGGCCAGACTAGGGTCATAGCTTATGCAAGCTGGGGGTTGTCTAGAAGTGAGTCCCATTACCCTGCCCATAAATTAGAATTTTTGGCTCTAAAGTGGGTAGTAACGGAGAAGTTTGCAGACTATTTATATGGCAATCACTTTACTGTTGTGACAGACAGTAACCCCCGACATACATCTTAACTACTGCTAAGATGGATGCCATGAGTTATAGGTGGCTAGCTGCTCTGTCGACGTTTAACTTTAAGCACCAATACAGAGCAGGCAAGCTTAACTCACATGCAGATGGCCTCTCCAGACGGCCACATGGTGAGTTACTTATGACGCAGTGTCCCAAAAGGAGCTTGACCGCATACAGCAGTTCACTCAGACTCACTTGTCTCTTCCTGAAAGCAGTTTAAGTTCCAAGGTAGTGCCTGCTATATGTGAAAAACACCTTGTCTGTAGCTCTCCAGACAACACCTTCCCTTTGGTTCACTCATTAGCCCTCTCTGTAGCCGCCATTCCAGATGACTACGCCGACGAAGATGGCTGTGGTGGTCTTCCAGTTGTACTCCACATGACTCCTGAACAGATTAAAAACGAACAAAGAACTGACCCCTGTTTAAGAGAAGTGATTGCACAAATTGAAACTGGGCTAAAAGTTCCACCAACGGTATGAACTGAACTTCCTGACATCAACTTGTTACTTTGAGAGCTCAGTCGACTTGAAATGTGCAATAACATCCTTTACCGCACTCGCCAAGATGGAGGAAATGTTACTTACCAACTCGTCTTACCTAAACAGCTCCGCGATTCAGTCTTTCAAAGCCTCCACTGTGACATGGGCCATTTAGGCACAGAGCGTACTTTGGATCTCGTCAGAACAAGGTTCTATTGGCCTCGCATGGCGGCAGATATTGAAAAGAAGTCAAGACATGTAATCGCTGCGTAAGACAAAAAACCGCTCCAGAACGAGCTGCTCCGCTTGTCAACATCAAGTCCACCCGACCGCTCGAACTTGTCTGTATGGATTTCCTGTCCATTGAGCCCAATCAAAGTAACACTAAGGATGTGCTCGTGCTAACTGATCATTTCATGAAATGCGCTATAGCCATCCCTACCAGCAATCAGAAAGCTCAGACCGTTGCAAAGGCACTTTGGGACAACTTTATAGTCCACTACGGGATACCCGAACGGTTACATAGTGATCAGGGTCCCGATTTTGAGTCCCATATCATAAAAGAACTTTGCAAAATCATGGGCATTTGCAAAATCCGGATGACACCCTATCACCCCAGAGGTAACCCGGTAGAATGTTTCAATAGAACGTTATTGAGCATGCTGGGTACTCTGGAGGAAAAGAACAAATCTCATTGGCACAACTATGTGAAACCACTTGTACATGCGTACAATTGTAAGAAGAATGACACTACTGGTTTTGCCCCGTTTGAGTTAATGTTTGGTCGTCAGCCGAGACTGCCCATCGACCTTGCATTTGGGCTCCCGTTTCACAACAAAAGTTTCAAGTCACATTCCCAGTACATTGAAAAACTGAAGACAACTCTACAAGAAAGCTACAAACTAGCAACAGAAAATGCTAACAAGATGGCTGAAAGAAACAAAACAAGATTTGATATGCGAGTGAAACCCTCAAAACTAGAACCAGGCGACAGAGTTTTGGTACGTGCAGTCCGCCTCAGAGGCAAACACAAACTAGCAGACAGGTGGGAAGCTGAAATCCACATTGTGGTGAACCAAGCAGGTGACTTGCCTGTTTACACCATAAAACCTGAGACAAAAGATGGTCCTGTTCGCACCGTTCACCACAACCTCTTGCTTCCCTGTGGTTTTCTTGCCCCTGTTGAAGAAGAACCTGTCCAACCAAAACGTGTCTGCAAACCTAAGACAAGACAATCACCTGAACAAAGTGAGGAATGTGAGAATGGGTTGCACGGTGGCGCAGTGGTTAGCACTGTGGCAGCACAGTTTTACCCTCGGCCGGGGGATCGTGGGGACCGTGAGGTCGTGGGTTCAATCCCTGCCCCCGGCCAACAGTGATCTGTGTGGAGTTTGCATGTTCTCCCCGTGTTTGCGTGGGTTTACTCCGGGATTTCTCCAGTTTCCTCCCACATGCCAAAAACATGCAGGTTAGGGAGTTAAGGGGCGCTTGCGCATGCAGCGACCGGCAGCTGGTGGTTTGTCACCAGACTGCAAAACAAATCTACCTACGGGTATAAAATAAGTAATAAAAATAAAAATAAATAAATAAATAAAAAAAAAAAATCAGAACCAGAAAATGAAGATGTCTATTGGTACGGAGAAGAACCAATCCAAACGCCCATAAAGCTCACTCGAGTTTATGAAATTCCCTATCCAAAGACATTCTTTAAAGGAGACATTCCTGCTGAAACTCACTTACCTGAGAATGACAACCAAATAGAAAATGTCACTTCACCTGGATGTGACAACTTGCCGAATGATGGAAACCTGGAGGAAACTGAAACAAATGTGGAACCATCGAACAAAGAGAATGGAACTGAAAGTGAAACAAATTCACCTGATAAAAGTACCTGTGATGAACCTGTGGAAGAAAAAGAACCTGAAAAAGAGATCCCAAAGACTGTGAGACGTTCCAAGAGGACAACCTCCCAGCCAGAAAGGCTACAGTATAGTCAGTTGGGAAATCCTCTCATAACTGTTGCCCAGTTCCTGTTTCAAGGACTAAACCTGACTTTTACCAGAGCCTTAACAGAGACAGATCCTAAGATTACTCAAACCTGGCTTTTACCAGAGCTTTAACAGAGTCAGATCTTAGGAATATTCCCATGAACACTAGTTCTCCCGTCAATACCATTTAGCTAATCCCATGCAAAGGGACTTGCATGATTAGGAGCGTCTTGTCTCAGAGTGATGCTGAGAAGCTGATCCACGCTTTTGTTAGCTCGAGATTAGATTATTGTAATTCTTTATTATCAGGCTGTCCTAAAACATCTTTAAAAAGTCTTCAGCTGATCCAAAATGCTGCAGCAAGAGTTTTAACAGGTACTAGAAAGAGAGATCATATCTCTCCGGTTCTGGCCTCCCTTCATTGGCTTCCCATAGAGTTTAGAATTAAGTTTAAAATCCTTCTTCTTACTTACAAAGCTCTAAACAATCAGGCTCCTTTTTATTTAAAAGATCTGATACTACCGTATCATCCTAACAGAGCACTACGCTCCCAAAATGCAGGTTTACTTGTAATACCTAGAATCTCCAAAAGTACAATGGGAGGCAGAGCCTTCAGTTATCAAGCTCCTCTCCTGTGGAATCAGCTGCCAATCTGGATTCGGGAGTCAGACTCGATCTCTGTTTTTAAGAATAGGGCTAAAACCTACCTTTTTGATATAGCCTACAATTAGGGAGGGATCATGTGTTTTCTGAACCCTCCCTTAGTTATGCTGCTAATAGGTTTAGTCAGCCGGGGGACCTCCAGTAATGCACTGGGCCTCACTCCTTTCCTCACTCTCTATGAAATATTTTTTTTTTGCTGGTCATTAACATTTGTTTGTTCTCTCCCATAGATTGAGTCCCCATCGTGCTGTTTGCTCTCTACATGTCTGTTCTTTTCTTCTTCTCTATCCCCTCACCCCCCAGCCAGTCGCAGCAGATGACTGCCCCTCCCTGAGCCTGGTTCTGCTGGAGGTTTCTTCCTGTTAAAAGGGAGTTTTTCCTCTCCACCGTCGCCAAGTGCTTGCTCACAGGGGATCGCCTGATTGCTGGGGTCTTTCTGCAACTGTGGGGGTCCTCCCTACAGTTGATAGTGCTATGAGATGACTGTTGTTGTGAAATGGCGCTATATAAATAAAGTTGAATTGAATTGAATTGAATTGATTCTAAGGGAGGATAGTGTAACCCAGTGTTAAAAACGCGAATAAAAATAGGAATATTGATACCGCTTTTAAAAGGAAAAACACCCATTTCACAATGGGAATAAATCATTTGAATATGAATATTTAAATAAATATATATTCATAAATAGTTAGGAACATTTTCTAGAAAGTTCTGATGAAGTTCCTAATATGTGTGTTGGTATTTTGAGCAACCAATGGCTGTGCTGTTGCTTGGTCACGCCAGCCAATGGAGTCACGCGTTCCCTCGCTCGGTCTGTGTATAATATGCAGAACGCTGTCAGACACTGCGAGACACGACCGAGAGAATGTGATTCCTCATGGAGACGATGAGCTAACGTGCTAATAGCAGCCTTTGCTTGGACAAAACTTGAGATTGATTGGGATCCAAAGGCTGTTGACGCCATTGAGCGCGGGAACCCCATTGACGCACATGTCACCTAGCTTGGTCATGTTTTTGTGCTGGATTCAGAGGACTGTGGATTCTCCAGATCTGGATGGCGAGCCAAAGCCCGAATCCTAGTGACTGGTAAAATTGACCCAACTAGTCACCTGGGCTGATACCAAGAACTGTATATACTGTAAATATATTCTGGGGTATTTTATTTTTGTTTTTCTTATTATTGTGACAAGTGTGTGTTTTTTTTATTAAGTGTACATGTCTGTAAATAGTACACAACTTGAAAAATATACATAGTTGCAAGTTCATACACTGTGTGTAAGTGTCATCTGTTGTTACGCCCTCCAGGCTCCTACGAATTTAGGGTCTACCTGACCTGGCCCAATTATCCCTTTTGTCCAGGTAGAAAAGTTACGGTAACTACATTGCCATAACACAACACTACCAAAAAGGGTACTACGCCTAAAGTGAGTAGGTGTTAGTAAGGGAGGATTACACAGGTGTTTCAGTACTGGAACTAGCTGGTTGGCACAGATCCTCAGGATCCTGGCAGAGATGTCATCGGGGCCTGCAGCCTTCCACTGAATCTGAATCACTTGATAATACACTGATGATGCACATGGAAAACTTAAAAACTGCTCTCCTTCAGTAAGATATAGGGATCTCCAAAGAAATCAGAGGCGTGACATATGGGATTCGCCTCAGAGTGCTCTTCTTATCATGGTAATGCAATGACGTGTCGTCCATCTGTCCATCCGTCCACATTTCACAGTAATCATTACTCTTCCTAGGCATTTGTCCAGTGGTCATCAAACTCACACACAAGGATCCTCAGGAGGGTCTGCATCCAGGTTGTGCTCAAGGTCACTGTCAAGGTCAAAGGTCAGAAGATCTGGGCATTTCTCTCCCTCTTGCCGAGTCCTACTGCAGATCATTTTCCCTCTCATCAGCTGCCTTAACTTTCTGTGTTTGGTCCAGAAGTCCAAATCTTTCTGAAAATTGCATTCACACTCTAAACAAACCGGACCAAGGTTCAGTTTGATCTTTGTTTTGCAGGAACCAGATGTTGACTCTTTGGTCTGAGCTGTGGTTCAGGAGAGGCCTCACACCTAAAATCTTAGGTCCAAATCAAACTGAAAAGTTTGAACGTCCAAACCAAACAGGTTAGATGTGAAAGCACCCTTAGAAATAAGTTTGATGTGCAAATTAAAAGAAATCAGGAAAGTCGTATTCGTCGTCGGCCTCCGTCGGTCTATGATGACCATGGAAGAGAATCCTAAATGTCTACTCTGCTGGAACAGCACCGCCTGTGGCTGAACAGGCCAATGCCCGAATGGCAGTCCCTGTCACACAGGTCGCACTTGTGGGTGGTCTCCGTGCTGCTGGGTCTGTGGCGGTTCTTCCTGCGGGTCCTTTTTTCATCTGCTGCAGCAGTCAGTCTTTCTTCACCCGCCTTGAGCTGTCTGGTCAGGGTGCCTCTCCATTTGGAGCGGTCCGTTGCAAGGTCCACCCAGCGCTCTGTGTTGATCTCCAGGGCCTTCATGTCTCTCTTGCAGACGTCTCTAAAGCGCAGCTGTGGGCGGCCAACGTCTCTCCTGCCAGTTGCCAGTTCTCCGTAGAGGACGTCTTTGGGGATTCTGCCATCCTCCATATGGTGAACGTGGCCTAGCCAGCGGACCCTGCGCTGCCTGAGTAGAGTGAACATGGAGGGAAGGCCGGCGCGGGACAGAACTTCTGTGTTGGGCACTTTGTCCTGCCAGGATATGTCCAGGATGTGGCGAATGCAGCGCAAGTGGAAGGAGTTCAGTCTCTTTTCCTGCCGGGCGTATGTTGTCCACGTCTCACTCCCATAGAGCAGTGTGCTGATGACACAGGCGTTGTACACTGCCATCTTCGTCTTGACAGAGAGTTTGGGATTCTCCCACACTCATGTGGTGAGGCGAGCGAGTGTGAAGGCTGATTTTCCAATCCTCTTGTTGATCTCTGTATCAAGGGAGAGGTTGTTGCTGATCGTGGACCCCAGGTACGTGAACTGATTCACGACCTCCAGCTCGTAGTCGTCGATGGTGATGGTTGGTGGTGCTTCTGTGCCTTGCGCCAAGACGTTAGTCTTCTTCAGGCTGATGGTAAGCCCGAAGTCCTTGCATGCCTGGGAGAAGCGGTCCATCAGGGTCTGAAGCTCCTGCTGTGTGTGGGTTGCGACTGCAGCGTCGTCTGCGAACAGCATGTCTCTGATTAGAGCCTCGCGTACTTTGGTTCTGGCTTTCAGGCGGGCGAGGTTGAAAAGCCTGCCGTCAGATCTTGTGTGCAGGTAGATTCCCTCTGTTGCTGTGCTGAAGGCATGCCTCAGGAGCATAGCAAAGAAAATCCCAAAGAGGGTTGGCGCAAGTACACAGCCCTGTTTCACTCCGCTGCGTATGTTGAATGGCTCTGAGACGTTGCCATCGTGCTGCACTATCCCTTGCATGTTGGTGTGAAACGATTCGATGAGGCTTTGCAACTTTGGTGGGCATCCTGTCTTTGGCAGGATCTTGAAAAGGCCCTCTCTGCTGACCAGATCGAACGCTTTGGTGAGGTCGATGAAGGCGACGTACAGGGGCATGTTCTGTTCTCTGCATTTCTCCTGGAGTTGGCGGATGGAGAATATCATGTCTACCGTCGATCGCTCAGCGCGGAAGCCACACTGAGACTCGGGGTAGACACATTCGGCAAGCTTCTGTAGACGAACGAGAACAACTCGTGCGTAGACTTTGCCAACAACGCTGAGGAGGGAGATGCCCCTGTAGTTGTTGCAGTCACTTCTCTCCCCTTTGTTTTTGTAGAGGGTGATGATCTTGGCGTCCCTCATGTCCTGTGGTATGGCACCTTCCTTCCAACACTGGCAGAGGACGTCATGCAATGGCAGCAGTAGGGCGGTCTTGCAGTGCTTGATCAGGTCAGGGGGTATGCCGTCGTTGCCGGGTGCCTTGCCAGCAGCCAAGCTATCAATGGCCTTGCTGAGTTTGTCGATGGTTGGCTCGGCGTCAAGTTCGTCCATGGATGGCAGGCAGTCGATAGCATCAAGGGCTGAAGGTGTCACGGTGTTCTGTCTGGAGTAGAGGTCGGAGTAGTGTTCCACCCATCTCTCCATCTGCTTGTTCTTTTCTGTGATCATCTCCCCAGTGGAGGATTTGAGGGGGGCCGTCTTGCTCTGAGCCGGACCCAGTGCTTTCTTGATGCCATCGTACATGCCACGGATGTTCCCTGTTATGGCAGCGGTTTGAATGTCTTGGCTGAGCTGAGTCCAGTACTCATTGGCACAGCGCCGAACAGTCTGCTGAACTTTGCTTCTCGCAGCCCTGAGAATCTGGAGATTCTTCTCGTTTGGGTACTTCTTGTACTCAGCAAGTGCTGAGCACTTGGCTTCAATGACGGGGGTCATCTCGGTCAACTTGGCATCAAACCAGTCCTGTGACTTCGAGGTCTTCCTCCCAAAGGTAGCCAAGGCTGTGCGGTGGATGGTGTTTCGCAGCTCTTCCCACTTCTGCTTTGCAGATTCTCCTTCTTGTGGTACACCAAGTTCCTTCTCAAAGGTGGAGGCAAACTGCTCAACAAGTTCTGGTTGAGCCATCTTGCTGGTGTCAATCCGTGCCTTTCCAGGCTGTCTAGCATGATGGAATTTCTTCAGCTGCAGCTTGACCTTATAACACACCAATGAATGGTCTGTGTTGCAATCTGCACTCTGGAACGAACGGGTGATTAGCACGTTCTTCAGTGAGGTGCGCCTGGTCAGGATCAAGTCCAGCTGGTGCCAGTGCTTTGAGCGCGGATGTTGCCAGGAAACCTTGTGTTGGGGCTTGGTCTTGAAGAACGAGTTTGTGATGCACAGATCGGGATATGTGCAGAACTCGAGCAGCCGCTGTCCGTTGTTGTTCATTCTGCCTACGCCAAAAGGTCCAAGACAGGAGGGCCAGGAGTCGTGGTCAGCACCCACTCTGGCATTGAAGTCTCCAAGGAGAATGAGTTGTTCAGAGGTGGGGATGATCCTGACAGTTGTTGCGAGTTTCTCGTAGAACTCGTCTTTTGCCTCTGGTGTGGCTGTCAGTGTTGGGGCATACACACTGACGAGGGTGACTGGGCCTTGAGTGGTGTTCAGG
This sequence comes from Pholidichthys leucotaenia, assembly GCA_020510985.1. Taxonomy (NCBI): domain Eukaryota; kingdom Metazoa; phylum Chordata; class Actinopteri; order Cichliformes; family Pholidichthyidae; genus Pholidichthys; species Pholidichthys leucotaenia. Next base: position 423,118,011 of record CM035842.1, on the reverse strand, counting down.
CGGAGGGTGAGGAGTCGTGCAGAGCCAGTGCTGCCCGGTTCCACCATCTTCAGCAAGGTGTTCTTCACTGCGAAGCCCACTCCGTGTTCCCTGGATCAGGGAATCAGGAAAGTATGACGCTGTATATAATCAGATGTGTCTGGTTTCTACCATTAAGGGTGCTTTCACACCTACATTTGTTAACTTTGGTCCAAATCACTTGATAATTTTGTTACTTTGTATCATTTTTTCCTCAGTTCCGTTCCCTTTGACACAGGGAGAAATTCAAGCAGACCAAAATGCGTCACATCAGATCATGCAAGAATCACATGAGGAGGTTCTCTCCTCTGATTGGCCAGCTGCTTTTGCCATGGGAACAAGAAAAGTGAATATAGGAAGTTAGTTTCCATACCACAGCTGCACTTCTGTGCAACTGTGGTATGGAAACTTGTGACTGCATACAGGGATGTTGTACATTGTCTGCATGTGTGTGGTCAAAAAATGACAAGTGTCTAGACTAACTTAAGAGGTAAACAGAGTTCCCGGAAATTGTTACTTTAATGTTTGTATTATCTATTAAGCAGAAGAAGTAATAAGGTCGCAAATTGTAAGGGGTCACAGATTTCTGTGCAACACTAAAACTCCCCGTTTTATTCAACACATTTTACACTTTATTGTCTTGTTCACAGATCTTTTTAGAGTTGTTGCAGCACTGAGCAGCTGAATTCTGAATCCCCTTTCCACAAACTGTTTTTTCTGTATTTTTCTATTTTGGATTGACAAACGTTTACATGATCATCTGACCAGTCTGCTTCTCCTCACAACTCCAGGTTTGTGTGCGATTCATCCTGCCATGTGTTTTAGGCATTTGAAAGAAAAAAATCAAAATCTGCTCATCATCGAATGCCCTCCAATTATGTGTTGTCTAGCTTTTGGTCCTGTTGTAGCTCGGTATAGTTTCTCACCTGGAGGACTGCACCAGAGTTCGTCAGACGATTTGTGCGGTTGTTTTGGTGTGCACCTGAGTGCGATTACCATGTTCTCACCAGACTAACAGAGAAAACAAACTCCCGTAGGTGTGAAAACACCTTTATACGTTTAAACCAGTTGCCATCGTCTGGCTGTTAGAAGTACTACATGTTTAAGGCACTTACCAGCTGACTTCCCTTTGCAGACCTCTAGAACATCTACAGTATTTGTTTTTATGCTTCTTTACATTTTATAACTAACCATTTCAAACAGCCAAATTTAACATGAATATGGTTTTCCTTTGTTTATTCAATACTGTACCCATTGTGGTATATATCACTCATATATTCCATACCTACATTTGTTAGAGCATGTGGAAATGTTTGGGACAGAATATACAAAGGAACTTCACACCTCTGAAAGAACAAAGGAATCTCACCGCCGTGTGAAGACTCATGACATCACAGGACGCCCTGGCAACAGACTCGACACCTTTACCCCCCCTAAAGCGAGAGGGGGAGTTCCCATCACCTCCCAAGACAGGGAGAGGGGATGGCAGGACAATGGGGATTAAGATAACAGGGAGATGTTACCTTTTTCAATGAGTGGCTCTGACTTCAGCTGTTTCAATGAGTGGTGCTATGCGTGCTTGTATTTAACCAGCGAGCGAAGCAGAGTTCTCTCTCTTGCCTTCTGCCAAGCTCTTCACCTGATGAGATTTGATAGAGGAGCTATTCATTAAAAACCCTGTTTTTAATACAAAACCGCCTCGTTATTTCAGCTCCACTACACTGGTGACCCTAACGCGAGAATATGGACCGGAGGCGTTCTTCAAGCTGCTCATCCATGGTGGCTCTGGCACACGCCAGCGACGACGCAGACGAGGGAACAAGCAGACAGCTGTTCCCCACGGCAGAGTGCACTGAGAGAGCTCAACCGAGCTCCAGCACCGCCGTGAGTGCCGAGGCAAGGCACTCTCACCCGGCGGGCACAACAGTGATGGTGTGCACTAACGCCCTTGCTGTCAACCTGCCAGACTTCTGGCGAGAAGACCCCGCCTCTTGGTTTCAGCAAGCTGAAGCCCAGTTTGTACTGGCGGGCATCACAGCAGACGATATTAAGTTTTACCATATCGTCTCCAAACTCGACTCCGCCACTTCGAAGTGTGTGCAGAGCTTGGTCCGGCGACCACCAGCCCGGGACAAATATGAGACACTCAAGGCGACCATCGTGGCGAATTATGTCCCGTCAGCGGAGGAAAGAGCCGAGAGGATCCTGGCGGTCTACGGCCACAGAGGGAGCAATCCGAGGACCCTCATGGAGGATTTGCTACAACTCAAGGAGGAGGATAATGATAATTTCCTTTTCCAATTCATTTTCCTCAGCACGCTACCACCGCATTTGAGAGGGACACTCGCCAGTATGAAGTGCAATAATCATCAGGATTTCCGCACACTGGCCAACGAGGCTTACCGGCTCGTCAATGCCTGCAGAGAACGGACACCCACAGCGGCATCCGCAGATTTGAAAACTGACACCCCGAGCCTTGGAGAGACTCAACCCACGGTGACAGCGGCGCGGCCCAAGCGCAACGAGCAGAACGATGTCTGCTATTACCACCACCGCTTCGCAGAGAAAGCCCGCAAATGCGTTCCCCCCTGCAAGTTTACGAGGTCGTGGAAACGCCAAAGCCGAGGGCCATTAACAGCAGCAGTTCTCGGCGAGAAGAATAAGCTGTTATACGTGACGGATGGATACACAGGCAAGCAGTTCCTCATCGACACGGGAGCTCAGCTGAGTTTCGTCATGCCCTCCCACGCAGAGCAAACCATGGGCACCCGGGGCAACGGAGCAGTGGCAGCCAACGGCTCTGACATCGACACGTTCGGTGAAAAGAGCCTGCACCTCCTCATCCACGGCCGCAGCTACAGATGGACATTTGTTGTAGCAGCGGTGAGCTTTAACTTGTTAGGCGCAGATTTTCTGTGTGCACATGGGTTATTAGTGGATCTTGCAAATAGGCGCCTGGTTAATGCACTATCTTTTGCTTCTTTTCCATGCTCAGCTCGAGTTTCTCCACCACCTGTGCAGGCCAACGTCACTACGGCAGGAGGTAAGTTTGAGCAACTCCTCACCCAATTTCCAGCACTCACAACCCCCAAATTCTCAGCCACTGTAGCCAAACACGGGGTTAAACACTTCATTCCAACAACGGGATCTCCCGTTTTTGCCAAAGCTCGCCGCTTAGACGCGGCCAAGCTCAACATAGCAAGGGACGAATTTGCAGCTCTTGAAAAATTAGGCATTTGCCGACGTTCAAAGAGCCCTTGGGCTTCACCACTTCACATGGTCCCGAAATCTGACGGTTCTTGGAGACCGTGCGGAGATTACCGCAGGCTAAACAACGCTACAGCGCATGACCGCTACCCCATTCCTCACATTCAGGATTTTTCATTACATTTAGCAGGCGCGCGCATTTTTTCAAAAATAGACTTAGTCCGCGGTTATCACCAAGTCCCAGTCCGAGCTGAAGATATTCCTAAAACAGCGGTTATAACCCCTTTCGGCCTTTTTGAATTTCTAAGAATGCCATTCGGCCTCAAAGGCGCGGCTCAAACTTTTCAACGGATGATGGACGCAGTCCTACGCGACCTACCCTTTGTTTTTGTCTACCTCGATGACATGCTGGTAGCCAGTTCATCCGAGGAAGAACGCGAACAGCACCTCATTACCGTTTTTCAGAGGCTGGAAGAGCACGGACTTATAATCAATCCAGCCAAATGCAAATTCGGCGTATCACAAATTGATTTTTTGGGACATAGGGTCTCCCCGGCAGGGGCAATTCCGCTTCCAGACAAAGTTCGTGCGATAGAAAGTTTTCCACGGCCTCAAACGGTTAAGTCGCTACAGGAATTTTTGGGGATGGTTAATTTTTACAACCGTTTCCTCCTCCACGCAGCTCAGCTCATGCAACCCCTATATGACGCGCTCAGAAAAAAGAAAGCTTCCAACGCGGTCGAATGGACCCCGGAGCGCGAACGCGCTTTCGCGGAAGTAAAAAGCGCCCTAGCTAACGCAACAATGTTAGTCCACCCAGATCCCTCAGCCCGCATTGCTCTAACCACAGATGCTTCAGACCTGGCTATAGGGGCAGTTGTAGAACAACTTGTCAGTGGGGTCTGGCAACCTTTAGCATTCTTTAGCAAATCACTAAACCCAACTGAACGCAAATATAGCACTTTTGACAGAGAGCTGCTGGCGCTTCATTTGTCCATCCGCCATTTCCAGTTTTGGTTAGAAGGGCAGAGTTTCACGGCTTTCGTGGACCATAAGCCGCTCACTTTTGCTATGGCTAAAATTTCAGAACCTTGGTCGGGCAGACAACAAAGACAGCTAGCTGTGATTTCAGAGTTCACCACAGACATTCGACATGTAGCGGGCAAACTTAACGTAGTAGCGGACTGTCTCTCTCGCGCTGTGGCACCGCCAGAGCACGAGGAGACAGATTACACTGCTTCAGCAGCTGAGCTTTTCTCTAACGCAAACACATATGCAGCACCTATCCATGAAGGGATAGATTATGCAGCCATGGTGGAAGAACAAGGTAGTGATGCGGACGTGCGCGCGCTCCTGTCTGGACCAACAGGGTTAAGGCTGGAGGAAAAAGGGGTGCGCGACGGCGTGCCCCCCCTAATATGCGATGTTTCAACCGGCCGACCTCGCCCGTTAGTACCAGCTGCTTGGCGCTGCCGCATTTTCGACGCAATTCACTCCCTCGCGCACCCAGGTGTGCGCGCCTCGGTCAAAATGGTTGCCGAAAAGTTTGTGTGGCCAGGCCTGTGCAAAAACGTAAAAGAATGGGCAAAAACTTGCATTCCTTGTCAGCGCGCCAAAGTACACAAACACACAAAAGCCCCTCTGGAGCCTTTTCCAATCCCTGCTAGAAGGTTTGACCACATTCATGTCGACCTCGTGGGGCCGCTGCCTTCCTCCCAGGGTTTCACACACCTGCTAACAATGATAGACCGCACCACGCGCTGGCCAGAGGCAGTCCCTCTAGCGGCAACTACAGCGGAGGAAGTCGCTCGCGTTTTTCTAACAAATTGGGTGGCACGTTTCGGCGTCCCATCAGACATCACGTCAGATAGGGGACCTCAATTTGTCTCAGAGCTCTGGTCAGCCATGTCCAACAGTTTAGGGGCAACAATTCACCGTACCACCGCTTATCACCCTCAGGCTAATGGGTTATGCGAGCGTTTTCACAGGTCCTTAAAGGCCGCCCTCAGGGCCTCATTAACGGACACAAATTGGGTAAATAAACTTCCCTGGGTTTTATTGGGGTTGCGTGCGGCACCTAAAGAGGATTTAGATGCTTCCCCTGCAGAATTAGTCTTTGCACAGCCTATCAGACTCCCAGGTGAATTTTTACCAGAAAACCCAGAACCAGGGCACCTCCCAGTCCCAAGGTTTTTAGGCAGTAACAGTCCGGACTCTCTCCACGGTCCAGCTCATCACTCCTTTCCGCGAGTTTTTGTTCCTCAAACTTTAAAAAACGCTGAGTTTGTTTTTGTTAAGCATGAAGCTCTAAAACCAACGTTACGCCCAGTATACGATGGCCCGTATAGAGTGCTGGAAAATGGTGACAAACACTTTGTGCTTGATTATGGGGATGGAAATGAAACGGTCAGCATTGACAGACTCAAACCTGCCTTCTTGTTGAGAGACGAACCCGCACAGCTGGCTCGAGCACCTCGGCGAGGTAGACCCCCCAAGGAAAAAGTCTCAGCCCCCAGGCAGGGAACAGATAATCTCTCTCCTTCCCACACTGCAGATTCCTCACAACAAGGTCCCAGCAGGACGCCTAAACCGACCTACAGCAGCTTTGGGAGAAGATTGAAACCCAGACTACACAGGGACTGATTACACCACTCTGCAAATTTTCGCTAATTGTGCCGCAACAGTTTAGGACTGATTTATGATTATACTATGCTGTTATGTTTTCACTGAACTCTCTTAGGAGCATGGCTGCTTGAAAGTTTCTTCTGTGGCAACAGCTGTAACACGTAGTATGTCTTAGTAATTACCCTAGACTGTGAATCTTTCTGTGTTCCTTCATAGTTGTTTGGGGGGCCTGTGGTAAATATCACTCATATATTCCATACCTACATTTGTTAGAGCATGTGGAAGTGTTTGGGACAGAATATACAAAGGAACTTCACACCTCTGAAAGAACAAAGGAATCTCACCGCTGTGTGAAGACTCATGACGTCACAGGACGCCATGGCAAGAGACTCGACACCTTTACCCCCCCTAAAGCGAGAGGGGGAGTTCCCATCACCTCCCAAGACAGGGAGAGGGGATGGCAGGACAATGGGGATTAAGATAACAGGGAGATGTTACCTTTTTCAATGAGTGGCTCTGACTTCAGCTGTTTCAATGAGTGGTGCTATGCGTGCTTGTATTTAACCAGCGAGCGAAGCAGAGTTCTCTCTCTTGCCTTCTGCCAAGCTCTACACCTGATGAGATTTGATAGAGGAGCTATTCATTAAAAACCCTGTTTTTAATACAAAACCGCCTCATTATTTCAGCTCCATTACACCCATGTTATTTAAACTATTTTTTGTTAGTCTAGTAAATTAAAGTGTGATTTGCCTTTGTGTCTCATGGGAGATGAAATAGTGAGACTTGCATGTGCACTTAAAAAGAAACAAAACTCCGTTCAAGGAGTCATTCACAAAGACAGCTTCCTGTGCAAATAGAGACCAAGGAAGACTTCAGTCATCGGTGAAGGCCGCTGTGTCAGGGTGGCGGCATGGTTTTTGGGGTTTTTTTGTTACTTATTTGTACCTGTAGGTAGATTTGGTTTGCAGTCTGGTGACAAGCCACCAGCCGCTGGTCACTGCGTGCGCGAGCGCCCTAAACCTACATGTTTTTGGTATGCGGGAGGAAACCGGAGAAATCCCAGAGTAAACCCACGCAACACGGGGAACACGCAACACGGTTTGGTTTCTGTTATCCCTCAGACCCGCTTTCATTTCAGTCCAGAACCTGAAATCTTTCGTGAGTGGATGTGATGCCGCCGTACTCCCCCCAGTCCTCCTTAAGTGTCGGCATGTGCTAACGGGGGAGACAAATGTGAGCGGGGAGACTTTCACATAAAACAGAGGAATCAGTGTGTTTAAGAGGAAAAGCTGTCAGCAAGTTTGTGTGTGTTTTCACGAGGAGGAAAACCATACTGCAGTTTAACAAAAATACTCCCAAAAATACAGTCTTTACAGTTTGACTTTCTTCCCTATTTTTCCCTATATTTAGCCGTATTTTCTAATTTTATTGTGATGGAAAACAATGACAGTGATAAATTTGTTTAGATTGTGGAGGTAATACAGCACGCGAGATGCAACGGGCTGGAAGGGTGCAAGGTTTTATTTCCTCCAACATAATGAAACATGCTTTGTAGCATGACCTACCATTACCTACCATGACCCACCTACGGTGACCTACTGCGCTGCTGAGGCATGTATAACAAGCTCTTTTATACAGTTATACAGACAGAGAGAATACATGGCACATTAGCATAGTGATTGTCATCTCATACATATCAGTCAATACATATCATTAGCATGACATCAGCTGGTGCCTGGATGTCCTCTCCGTCCTCTCCGAGGACGCATACATAACAGTCCAGTCTGATTGCCCCCCGCCCCAGGGCTCTCTGTCCATATGTCAATTGTCTTCCCCTTCCTCCAGCCCTGATGAGTGTGAGATAATGTCCATCCGCAGCGTGCTGGGTCACCACACGGCTCCCCCCAGAACACTCAGAAGGGGCTGTGACCCCCCGGGTCGTTTGGGCTCCAGTCAGTGCCCGTGGAGGCTGCAGCAGGGGTTGCTGCTCCGGTAGAACTGTCCTGCTGTAGAGGAGTGTTGGAGGGCATGTGAGTCTGTGGAGGGGACGGGGGAGGGGTGGAAAAGACAGTGTGCTCCACTCCCGGGTTCCAGCATGTTGAACGGCCGTGGATCGTGGGCGCATGGGGCCAGTGCGCGTCATGCGTAATGGAACAAACCGGCGATCGGCCAGCTTTAGGGTGTGAGGTGCGGGAAGAACGATGTGGAGGAGGAGTGGGAGGTGGATGGGAATAAGTAAGTGCCGGCCCGGGATGTCAAAAGTGTCTGGGCCGTGCAAAAATTGCGTGTGGATCCGCCATGGTGAGGGACTTTCCCAGTAAACCTGGCAGTGATCCGCAGCGGCTGTGAAATAAAAATGAAGTCTCTGACTCCTCTTGCGGCTCAGTGCTGCGAGGATGTGGGGAAGGCAAACGGCCAAATTCCCCGAGGATGCGTAGCGGCTGTGAAAAAAAACTGAAGCTGTGTGAGGGACTTGGCGGTTTGGCTTTAGGTGCGGGAGCCACTCTAAAGTCATTAGAGAAAATACATGGCACATTAGCATAGTGATTGTCATCTCATACATATCAGTCAATACATATCATTAGCATAATGATATCACAATAATCACAATCACAATCATCACAATATAATCACAATATAATAATATATAATCACAATATAATATAATCACAATAATCACAATCACAATAATATCATTAGCTCCTCTCCTGTGGAATCAGCTGCCAATCTGGATTCGGGAGTCAGACTCGATCTCTGTTTTTAAGAATAGGGCTAAAACCTACCTTTTTGATATAGCCTACAATTAGGGAGGGATCATGTGTTTCTGAACCCTCCCTTAGTTATGCTGCTAATAGGTTTAGTCAGCCGGGGGACCTCCAGTAATGCACTGGGCCTCACTCCTTTCCTCACTCTCTATGAAATATTTTTTTTTTTTGCTGGTCATTAACATTTGTTTGTTCTCTCCCATAGATTGAGTCCCCATCGTGCTGTTTGCTCTCTACATGTCTGTTCTTTTCTTCTTCTCTATCCCCTCACCCCCCAGCCAGTCGCAGCAGATGACTGCCCCTCCCTGAGCCTGGTTCTGCTGGAGGTTTCTTCCTGTTAAAAGGGAGTTTTTCCTCTCCACCGTCGCCAAGTGCTTGCTCACAGGGGATTGCCTGATTGCTGGGGTCTTTCTGCAACTGTGGGGGTCCCCCCTTCAGTTGATAGTGCTATGAGATGACTGTTGTTGTGAAATGGCGCTATATAAATAAAGTTGAATTGAATTGAATTGAATAACATCAGCTGGCGCCTGGATGTCTTCTCCATCCTCGGGGGACGCATACATAACAGTCCAGTCTGATTGACCCCCGGGGCTCTCTGTCCGTATGTCAATTGTCCTCCTGCCCTTCCTCCAGCCCCGATGAGTGTGAGATAATGTCCGTCCGCAGCGTGCTGGGTCACCACAAGATTTTTTAAAAATCTACCAGATCCATTATTTAAATAATCTTTAATATTTTAAAACACTTTGCCCACAAATTCATTCAGCACTAAGTATCACTCCTAACCTTTCTGAAAGATTTGCAGCTCTGATGAAGTTTCCAGATTTAAGGGGATTATCATGTTGGTGGTTGAGTCTGAGAAACAATGAGAAAAGGAGAATGTGTTTTTGTTTTGTTTGGACATATTTGGAATCAATGCTGAATTATTTACATTGAAGAACCTGCAGCAAACTTCTGAACCACCCGTCTCTGTAAACCTTCTAAACAGACCAAACATTTCAACAGCTCATGTGCTCTGAGGATCACTTCTTTACTGCTACAGCGTTAACCTCTCAGATGAACTCTGTTCTGTCAGAGTTCAGCGGATGACCAGATGTTTTCTGCTGACACACACCAGGTTCCTGTTCATATTAGACACTTACCTGTGTGTGTTTCTGTGGTCTGTTAGGGGGGAAAAAAGCAGCCACACAAAGCGTCACCACTGTTTGGCTTTTTTGGTCCCGTGATTATCGGAAACGTGTGACATAGAGCAGATGGTCGCCTGCAGGTGAAGAATCCCATCAGTTCTTATCTAGAACCGACAAGCATTTACCTGGGAGATGTAGCATGCAGACACATGGCTCTCTTTTTCATCTCATCCTGAGCGATGTTGCTGTCAGGGATTTATGTGGATGAGTGGAAGCAGTCAGAACTCTGCCAAAGCGTCACAGAAGCAGCAGTTGAAGCCACTCTTCAGAAATACTGCTGGAGATTCTTTGCTGGAAGATGTTGTATTACATCAACAAAATCTGTGTTTGTCGCTGGCAAGGGCACAACTGATGCCATTGTAGCACTGAGAAATATGCTATGCTGAACATAAACCACAAGAGATGGAGAATGATATTGATCCTGATAACTACTTTTTCAATAATATTCATAACCATTGTGAATATTACACTGAAAAGCAATTCAAAAGTCAAGTGCAACTAGATGGTAAACTGTCAATAATACACTTCAATAGCAGGTTCAGGTTCAGGTTCAGGTTACTTTATTTGTACCCGTAGGTAGATTTGTTTTGCAGTTGGTGACATCCATATTTACAAGCCACTAATTACATTCAACATAGACACAAACACAGGCACACATTTTACAAAATAGGTAAATATAAAATATGTACAATATAATTTTATAGCTTGTTCAACTCTTTGACAGCAGCAGGGACAAAGCTGTTTTTGTAGCGCTGGGTTCTACTTTTTGGGACAGCAAACCTCCGTCTGGAGGGAAGAAGCTGAAAGTTGCAGTGCAAAGGGTGGGAGTCATCATTTAAAATCGAGTCGGCCATCCTCTGTACTTGTCTGGTGTACAGGGATGTCAGGCTCAGCTGTGACTCACCAAGCAAACGACTGGACCATCTGACTACCTGATCCAAGGATTTCCTCTGTTTCAGTTTTATCTGACCAAACCATGACATTAAAGAAAAGGATAAAACAGATTCAATAAAAGCCCGATAGAACATAGTCATTATGGTTCGGTCAATTTGGAAGCGTGCAAGTTTCCTCAAACAATGCAAATTTTGCTGACCCTTTTTGCACACCCTTTCACAGTTCACCTCAAAGTTCAATCCACTATCAATAATCGTCCCAAGATATTTGTACGATTGTACACATTCGGTGTTCTGGCCTTTTAGTATGGTGACTTTGTGCCTGGGAGTTTTCCTCCTAAAGTCAATAATCATATCTTTCGTTTTTGTTGTATTCAGCTGCAGGTAGGAATCCTCACACCAGTGAACAAAGTCATCAACTACTGGGCCGTGGCCACTCTCACCATCCTGGAGGAGACTGACAATGACTGAGTCATCAGCATACTTTATAATGTGTCTGTTGTCATGTCTGCTCCGACACATGTTTGTATACAGGATGAAGAGTAGTGGTGACAACACACACCCCTGAGGAGAGCCAGTAGAAGAGCACTTTAGGTCAGACAATGTGCCATTGACCCTTACTCTCTGCGTCCTGTTGGTTAAGAAATCCAGAATCCAACCCACCAGATTATTGCTTAAATCAAATTGTTGCAGGAGCCTTTCAACTAAAATATGAGGTTGGATTGTATTAAAGGCAGAAGAAAAGTCCACAAATAAAAGCCTGGCGTGTGTCCCATTAAAATCCAGATGTTTAAAAAGCATGTCAAACAGAGTGACAGTGGCATCCTCCACTCCTCTGTGAGGCCTATAGGCAAACTGCAGAGGATCCAATGCATGTTCAGTCTGCCTTAGGACCTCACATCTGACCAGTTTTTCAAAAATTTTCATTAAAATTGAAGTCAAAGCAACTGGTCTAAAGTCATTTACCGTTTTAGGACAGCTGGATTTTGGAACGGGAACAACCACGGCATCTTTCCAGATCTTAGGCACATGTTGTGTCTGTAAGGACTTATTGAAAATGTAATGAAATATAGGACTCAGTTCATGTGCACAGGACTTTACCAGGCGACCACATATATTATCAGGGCCCTGACTTTTGTTCACTTTTACAGCGCGGAACTCCCTTTTAACATCCTGCATCTCAATATTAAAGTGCTGATTGTCTTTGAGTTTCTGTTTCAAATCTTGGATTTCTGTGCTAAAATCAAAGGAGTCAAAACGACCATAAAAACAATTAAGAGCATTAGCCAGCTCTGTGTCTGAATTAAAACCATCTAAAAACACACGATTACTGCGCTCTGTGCTCTGAAGGCCTGCAATAGTTTTCATACTGGCCCAGGCCGAACCAAGTTTATTTGCTGCCATCTTGCTTTCCAACTCTGATTTATAATTCTGTTTTGCTCTTAAAATTTCAGACTTCAGCTCCTTGGTGGCAACCTGTAGCTCAGAAACAGACCCCTGTTTAAAGGCAAGAGCTTTCCTCTGTAAGCAGGATTTAACTGATTTAGTTACCCATGGTTTGTTGTTGGGGTATATTTTGACACGTTTACATGGAACAAACTTATTTTGACAGTAAGCCATGTATGAGCATGTGAGCTCAGCCAGAGAGTCCAAATCATCCCCGCAGGCCATTATGAACATCTTCCAGTCTGTACAGTCAAAGCATTCCTGGAGGCTGTGCTCTGAATCCTCTGTCCACACATCAATGTCTCTCATCTCCACCTTGCCTCTTCTGAGAGCAGTTTTATATGTGGGCAGCAAATGAACACAGTTGTGATCTGATGATCCTAAAGGAGGAAGGGGGAGTGATTTATAGGCCCTCTCTATGGATCCATAGCACAGGTCCAATGTCTTTTTTCGCCTGGTTGGGCAGGAGACATACTGATGAAAGTTTTTAAGTGTCTTCTTTAAAGAAACATGGTTAAAATCCCCAAGAATGAAGTTTGGCGCCTCTGGAGAAATTGACTGCAGTCGCTGCACCACATCAGAGATGGTGCTGGAGGCGGAGTCAGCGTCTGCCCTCGGATGAATGTACACAACTGTGATGAAAAGTTGGGGAAACTCTCGAGGCAGATAAAAGGGGCGTAGTGACACAGACAGCAGCTCCACATGGGGTGTACAGATGCGCTCTCTGACCGTGACAGATGTGCAGTACTGCTTATTAATGTATAAACATACGCCGCCCCCCTGACGCTTCCCAGTTACCTCTTCCTGCCGATCCGAGCGCAGCGGAGCTCCAAAGCCATCAATCCACAGGTCTGCATCCCGATCATGCGCAGTAAGCCAAGATTCAGTGAAAGCCATGACGCAGCAGTTCTTAAAATCCTTCTGGTAACGTACACTGCCTTGAATTTCCTCCACCTTGTTTCTCACAGACTGTGCATTCCCAAAAATGATCGAAGGAAGAGGAATGTTACCAAACTGACGTCTCCTAAGGCGCAATTTCACACCTCCACGTCTTCCACGCTTCCTCCTGCCGCTACTTTTTTCACCGCTGTGTCCGTCTCTCAAAATAAAGTCCGGCAGCTGAAATTTGGGCGCAATCAGAGACTCTGCACCAGCTGTGTTAAAGCGCAGCAACACGTCCCTGGAATATTGTATTCTGCCCGCTATTCTGCTCGCCATGGAGCCGAACGCGTTTACCTCAGAGACAAAGAGCCACAGCACAGATAGCAGCAGTGCGAGAGAGGAGAGGAAATCCATGTTGTGGATACCAGAGAACTCTTCGCCATATATTCCACAAACGCTCCAGGGCAGAAACGACACAGAGGATTTTCTAAAAACGTAAAAAAGTACAAAAAACACACACACGCACACACGCACTATATCATCAAGCTGCTGGTCGCTGCGTGCGCAGAAGTCTTAACAAAAACTTTCCACAGATTCAGGACTATTTAAAACAGCTAGACAGAAAATTTACAGCTATTGCAGTCTCTGAAACTTGGCTTAATGAAGAGCAGGCTCCCCTGATGGCAATAGAGGGATATCAGATGTTTTATATTAACAGAACTCAAAAAAAGGGTGGTGATGTTGCACTGTATATTGATGACCTGTATAGGTGTAAGCTTGTAAATGAAATGTCCTTTGCTCTACCAGGGATCTTGGAATGTGTTACTGTTGAGATTGACCAAGATAAAACAAAAAAATCTAATCATAAGCTGCATATATAGAACGCCAGGAACTTGCATTGAGACATTCAGAGATAAATTAGTCGAGCTGTACAATAATATTACTAGTAAGAAAATGGTAGCAATTTGTGGAGATTTCAATACTGATTTACTAAATCCACATCAACAAAATGTAGTTACAGAGTTCATGAACTCTATGTACAGCATGAGTCTATATCCCACAATAACACATCCCAGTAGAATCACAGTTCACACTGCTACACTTATTGACAACCTGTTTGTCAATGTTATCGATAAGAAAATAGAAAGTGGATTATTGATAAATGATATAAGTGACCACTTGCCAACCTTTGCACTTATCCATGGCCACACGGGGCCCAACGCAGAAAAAATTTCAAAATCGTTCAGATACAAATCACCAAATGCAATCAATTCTTTTAAAGAGGACTTGCTGAAGCAAGACTGGACAGAAGTCTATGTATCAGATGTAAATGAAGCCTATGACACATTTATAAACATTGTAACCACTCTTTATGAAAAAAACTGCCCATTAGTAAAAAAAAAGCTTAAACACAAATTTGCTGATAAGCCATGGTTAACCAAAGGACTACAAAAGGCGTGTAAAAAGAAAAATTTATTATATAAAGCTTTCCTAAAGAAAAGGACAAAAGAAGCAGAGCAGCGGTATAAAACATACAAAAATAAGTTAACATATATAATAAGATGTAGTAAAAGAGACTATTACAGTAAAGAACTGGAGAAAAACAAAGACAATATTAAAAATACATGGACAATACTCAACAGTATCCTTGGAAATAAAAGCAGAAATACAAGCAACCCAACTAATATTCCAAAAAATAATAAAACGACTCAGAGTGTGAATATAGCTTCACCTGCAGATGAATTTAATAATTTTTTTGTTAACATTGGACCTAATCTGGCCCAAGAAATACCCACTACGGTGCCTACAGGTGATACAATATGCAATAACACTGCTGTAAAAGACTCCATCTTCATAAAGAACACAGACGAAAGAGAGGTCATTGAAACTGTTAAATCGTTCAAAAGTAAAACATCTACGGACTGTGATGGTATTGACATGCTATTAGTCAAAACTGTTATCGAATGCATAGTAAAACCACTGACGTATATCTGTAACCTGTCTCTCCAATCAGGTATATTTCCCAATACAAAGAAAATAGCTAAAGTAATTCCGATATACAAGACGGGCGACAGAGGGGAACTCTCAAACTATAGACCAATTTCACTATTACCGCAATTTTCCAAGATACTTGAAAAAATATTCTGTGAGAGAATTGACAACTTCATACTGAAGAATGATTTATTGTGTGAGCAGCAATATGGGTTCAGACACAAGAGGACAACTGCATATGCCCTAATGGAATTTACAGAAAAAATATCAACAGCCATTGAAAATAAAGAGTATTCAGTTGGAGTATTCCTAGATCTTAAAAAAGCATTTGATACAGTAGATCACAATTTATTATTAAAGAAACTACAAAATTGTGGTATTAGAGGGGTAGCACTGTCCTGGTTAAGTAGTTACTTAAAGAGTAGATATCAGTATGTATGTGTTAGCAACAAAAACTCAGAGTTACTGAAGGTCACCTGTGGAGTCCCACAGGGTTCAGTTTTGGGACCATTATTATTCAATATGTATATAAACGATATATGTAAAGTTTCAGAAAAAATGGACTTAATACTGTTTGCCGATGACACTAATCTGCTATGCAGTGGAAACAATTTGGAACAACTTCTGGATACACTCGGAAAGGAATTAGGAAAGCTTAAACTGTGGTTTGATTCAAACAAATTAATGCTCAATTTAAGTAAGACAAAATTTATAGTCTTTAACAACCATCACAACAACCCAGTACCCAAACTCAGTGTAAATGGTGTAGAGATTGAAAGGGTATCTGAAACTAAATTTCTTGGAGTAATAATTGATAACAAACTGTGTTGGAAGTCATATATTAATGGTAAAGTATCCAAATCAATTGCAATATTACACAGAGTGAAATATTTGCTGAATCAACCCACACTATACACCTTGTATCTGTAACTGAGATCATCCTGCGCAGTTCGCCCCACTCGGGACACGAACCCGCGACCTACCAGTCAACTACACAGTTCGAGCATGGGAGACACAGCACGATCGCGCTGAGCTAAAGGTCCGACCGATAGCTCAGCGCTACCGATACTGTATGAGGCTTTTTCGGGAGGGAGGTTTTACTAACGTTCTACGCCGAACAGTGCTAGTTGGCATCCGTTACATATCATTCATTAATACTCCCATACATGACATATTGTAATGAAGTATGGGGAAATACATATAAAACAAACATACAGTATATCCACTCTTTATGCTTCAAAAGAGAGCTATTAGAATAATAAACAAAGCAGCTTACAGGGAACCAACAAACCCACTTTTTCTTAAACAAAAAACTCTCAAGTTGAAAGATCCGGTTGACTTCAAAACCGCAATAATAATGTTCAAAGTGAAGAATTTATCACTGCCCGCAAATATCCAAAAGTTGTTCCAAACAAGGGAGAAACGATAGCACTTCAGAGGAACATGTATATTTCAAAAGCCTACAGTGAGAACAACCACCAAGCAACACTGTATTTCAGTGCACGGAGTCAGATTATGGAACGATTTTGGACCTGAATTAAAATCATGTACAACGCTTGGACAATTTAAACAAAAACTAAAGGAAGAAATACTCCAAACATATTTACAAGACGACATGTAAACTCACATAAGGATTGACATATCCAGCCTGTGTTGTGTTGTAGCTTAGTTTTTTTTTTTTCGTTTTTTTTCTCTGTGACATTTTGTCTTAGATTTGTTTTTGAATAGTAACCGCTTAACTTAGCCTAGCTCAGTTTTCTTTTTCTCTGTCACATTTTGTCTTAGCTTTGTTTTAAATTGTAATCGCTCTTGTCTTGTTTTTCTCTTTTTTCTCTTTTGAATGACTTATGATGAACCTGGAAAGGCTAGAGATCAGCCAATTACCATCATTCACAAAGGAGTTATTATTAAACTTGGATGTTAGATCTTAGTCCGGTATCCTTCTTTTCTATGTATGTCTTAGTTGTCTCATGAGGACATGCAGACAGTTGGAAGGGGGAGGATGTAGCCCTTTGAAAAATAGACTATATAGTTCATTGATTCATAAATAGGAGTTAATAAATAGAAAATAGAGCATGTTCATTAACCAAATAAATAGCAGTTAAAAATGGTTAAAAAGGATTCATGGTTTGATATTTCATATAGTGCACTAAGTTTGGAATTTCATGACTGGTGTCATGTGTTTTATCATTTACATGATGTGAAATGTGTTTTGTTTTTATACTAAGTTATTAAAGCTGGAAATATTGTAAGAATATTTAATTTTCTACACGTTTGTAAAAGAAACGGTAATGTATGTGTTGCGTCTAAAATGCCTTAACCCCCAGTTCTTTTATACGAAGGCTAAATAATCAGACTGAGAGATGTAGTATACTTTCAATTATTTTACTGAAAGTGAGATATGGGTACAAGCAGCGCTGGAACACAACTCTTTAGGCAATTCCCCAAGAGAGTGCTACCCAAAAAGTGAGCCCTATAGTTTTTATAAAGCTTAACCACTCCCTCGTACAAGAGGGAGGGGTTTTACCTCAATTGTATCAGTACACTTCCGCATATGTGTCAGCTCGGCTGTGTGCAGAACTGATTCTAACTGATTTCAACAAATGAATTATAGGGTGTAAACTAAATTCTGCAGTGTAGCGTGTGAAGCAAGCAGATAAAGAAGTGTGAGAAAGACAGAGCAATCATGTCATTTTACCAACAGTACTCCCTGTTGAGGTGTCCTATTAGGGCACCCCACTATCTGTCTGTCTGTCTGTCTGTCTGTCTGTCTGTCTGTCTGTCTGTCTGTCTGTCTGTCTGTCTGTCTGTCTGTCTATCTATCTATCTATTTATCTATCTATCTATCTATCTATCTTTCTTACATTTTGCATCTCCCCCTGTTGAGATGGGTCTATACCCATCTCACAGCCCTATTCTATCCCCTGTGTGTAGTGTTTCTAAAGTTCTACATGTGGGTGACGCCCCCCTTCCGGCAGTCATTTGGACCTGCCTCCCCTCAGGTCGCCATTTCTCCAGAGGACATCGGGTGTGGTGCAGACATTATGAGTCAATATAGCTAACAATCCTATATGTGTAAAATATATTCAAAACTAAACTATCTTCATCTATGCATATATATGAATACATGTGAAGATGCATATATGTATATATGCATATATGAATACATTCATATACATGCATCTATTCTTTCATTAATCATTTATCACAAAGGAAACCTGCAGGGCAGAAGCACAGCAGAACAAAATCTAACACCTTGTAAATGTGCATTGTAGACCCTATTGCAGACCCTAAACTATCTCCTCGGCGTCTTCTAGATCCCCATCTAGGTTCAGTCGTGGCACAACCTCATCATCGTCCTGGCAATAGGAGAGCAGGTGGGCAGGTGGGTCCCCTTGATATGGAGGCAGGTCCTTGGAAGAGAAGGCCACTAAAATAGATCTTTCTTTTATTTTTTATTATTCTTTTAATCATGGGAATACAACAACATCCACAAAAAACAGATCAATAAACTAATAATTATACTTACAAGGGCTCCTTAAATTATTTTCCCCATTTGCCAAATATATTATCAAACCAACTACCTACAAGATTATCAATGTCAGATTAAGCTTTATTGAGCTTTTGGCTCTTATAAAGATTTTCATTTTTCTCAAAATTTAAGCTATACTTTATAATAATTTTATTAAAAGTATGTAACTTATGGATTTCATAACTATTTTAATAAGTTGATTGATTATGCAAAAGGTTTTTCTTTTTTCCTAAACATTAATTGTGCTATATAATAATCAACCAGATCCCGCAATTTCAATAACTTTAAATGTGTAAACACATACATGTGTATACTATACAAATGGTATACACAAAGTCGGGTATGTTCAAGATACCCGACTTTGTGTATACCATGGACAGCCCTTTTTGTAATGTTAGCAATGAATTAAGTGTACTTTTATAATTGTTACCCCACCCTCTATACAATAGGTCAAGTATGGAAGTATCAATGAGCAATACAAGATATAAAGTGATTTGTCTTAATTTTATTTATAATTGCAATATTTTTTGCAACTTTGTTTTGTATTTATCTGACGTGTGGTTTCCAACTACTTTTATCATCTAATATTACCTTGTAATAGAGATTCACTAATCATGCATTTATCTGTTGAGATCACATATTTTATAAGTGTGTGTGTGGGTGTGTTACAACACATAACTGTAACTTTTATCCATATATGAACTGTTTTAATATGCTATATTAACAAGCTGTTTGATATGTCTATTGTATTTTGTGTTCCAAGATGAAGTTTTATGTCACACTGACCTGCTAAAGGGTTTCATACTCTCACTCCCTCCTCCCTTTTCTCCTGTCCTAGGAGTAAACTGCTTGATGGCCTTGAAGCCCTGTGGCTTTATCTTATGGTGTCTCCAAGTTATGTCTCCAGGTCTGCATAGAGACTCCTACTATTAATATGTACTATTGTCAATGTCTGATCCAAATTCATAATTCTATTTAATTGTTGATCATAATAAGCACACTTATTGTAAATATGACTAAATAGTTATCATCTGGGTCAATATCTCCTAAAATGTCTTGTGGTTGCTGTTCAGTATTGACAAAGGTTTCAGCTTCAATTTGCCCTAATACACTTCCATTATTAAATAAGGAAAAGGAAAAAAAAGAAGAAACACTAAGGAAAAAAAGAACACAAAAATCTCCACTCGTAATCTTACTGCACTATTATTCCATACATCAGAACAAAGGTTTAAATTTATCTAATTCTTCTATTTCTCTAATCATTATTACTAGTTACATTATTACTATCACTAGTTTTATCCACACCTTACAGTTCTTTGTTCATGTTGACTGTATTTTCCCCTGCTTTCTGAGAGCCTTTTTAAATTTCAAAAATTTTATGAAGTGTATGTTTATGTTATTATATGTCTTTTTGCATCTGATTAGAATTTTAGCGTTACAAAGATAATGAATCACGGACTTCTGCCAATGTCCGAGTTCCTGGAGGCACTGTGCACTTGATACAGTGGGACTTGTGCCAGTATCCACTCAATTTTTGTGAAGCAATTTTAGTAGATGTAAAAATCTGTATTGTCTTTGTAGTAGATTCTAAATCAAGTCCCACAATAAACATAAATTCAGCACAAGTTGAACTTTCCTTAGACGTTTGGAACTTTTCTCATAGATCTGCATGGTTTTCTTCCTTATCAGTTTACCTTGTTCCTCATAGACATACCGTATTTCCTTTACAATAATCTACAGATATTTCCTTAAATATCTGGAAATTTATTGATGTAACTTTTAACTTCTCCTATTGAATATTGTGATTTCATTACCAAGCGGTTTAATTTCTATTTTTCTCTCCATTATTGATCATCTATTGGTAATTTTTATGTATTATCTATTTTTCTGAGGATTGCTAATTATTTTTGCTAATTAATTTCTTTGATACCCCCTTTTTGATGCAGGGAGATGCACATGCAGCAAAGTTACAGGGTATTTGCTTGATTGGTAGTATCTTTTACTGAAAGGAAGCATGTTACCACTTTTATGTGTTACACAGTTAATTTAGATGAAAATTTGTGGGTAGGACAGCTCCTCCAAAATGAAGATTTCAATAATCATGGCTTCTTTTGTGACGTCTCTTGAACTAATCTACAAATTCCATTTAAGAAAAACAAAATAGTTGTCTATGCAGATTTGATATGATTTAGCATTGATTTAGCATTTAGCAAGGTCAGTCTGTCCAGTTAAACACAGATAGGTTGAATTTGTATAAATGAATAAAGATTGCATCACACTCCTTCAGTCAATGGAAAGGTGGGCATATTGCCTAATTAGAATTTGGTTTAATTTTGTACAAGAAATGCCTCATTTTATACATTCCTTGGTAAATTATGAGGTGGAATGTAGTCCCAAGGCCCAGCTTGGCCATGGCTAAGCATCGGGAAAACACATTCCTTTTTACTGTCACATTTCTGAAATATGATGTTGTCACACCATTATGTGGTAACATCAGATGTATCCTGCAGTGTAAAATCATATAAAATTACATTTGTAAAGTCAGTCATTTAAATCGTTATACTTTATGTCATTTACAATGTCATACAAAGTCATACTTAGCTTCAAAAAATGCTGATCAATTTAGGGGTCCTTTCTCCTGGGTCAGTCAATATCAATGTCAATGTTGCCCCTTCCAGTCAATGAATGTCAATTATTGTTTTTTATTATTTTATTACATATTGCATATGTCACCAAAGATTTATTAAATTAAAAGGTAATGATGATGTTATGATTCCTTGTTAATTTGGCAAATCTAATTCCTGGTGAAAGCTAAAATAAATAAAAAAAAATTTGTGAATGCTTTTCCCTTTCCTTTTGGAAAACAATGAATAAAGAATAGCAGAAAAACTTTTAAATCACACCTAAAGCTTCCACAATTTAAATGTGAGTTCGCTATTCACAACAAGTATTCGCTAAATATTCTGTGAATCAATTAAGGTTTTACCAGTTGACATGGGTAATCACTGTTTAAGATTATGTTCAAACAGAACAGTATCATACAGTATATTAAAAACCTTAGACCAGTGCAGCATTTAGAATTAGTAACTGTAGGTGTAAACCTAATCTCTGTTTTCAGGAATTTATGGCACAGGACCACAATCTATGGCCTGTGTGATTTTTCCCTTTAAAGGCTGATTCTGCTATTCTTATCTAGGTCAGACTGACACAACTCACTAATCAGTCTCAGTTTACCATTGAAATTAAATTCCCTTTCTCCATTTTATCAAAATTCTTGTGCTATTGCTATCTTTTCTGTTCATAAATTTAAATGGTAAATCTCCTGATAATAAAAACTTCATCATCGTTAGTCCTGTGTCCTTTTTTCCTGTAAAGTGCACTGTTATGCTTCAAAGAAAAAAAAGTCAGTGATACGTCAAAAATTGCTTTTAAAAATATGTAAATAATTTATCACATACGCAACATTAGTTAAAAACCCGCAAAGTTAGATTGAAAAAGTAAAACCCCAAAACTTTGTAAAAATACCCATATTTAGATTGCTTCTCTTTCACTCCCGTCACACAGATCAGCACCCACACACACACACACACACACACACACACACACACACACACACACACACACACACACAAACACAGAATTGCTCCTCTCTCTTATCTCCACAAGGTCGAAGCAGGTCCTTCCATTTTTCTGCACAAAGACAAAACAACCTACACATAAACAGCTTTGTCTGATTTATTTGGTAGGGGGCCCCCATATTGCCAAACAAGCCATCTCTTTGTAACCATTTTAATCCAACCGTCTTTAAATGTGAAAGTCTAATATCAATATCTTATAACATAGAATGAAATTATTATGATCTTATTTATTTCCACTTCCTCACGCCAATACTGCCTCACACATCACCGTGTTTTTTACTATAATTAGTGTAATTATTTTATTATATATCACCTATGAACCGATCGTCCCGATTGGGTTACTTAAAACTTATGCGTTTATTTCACACAGTATGTCCCTATCTAATACAGTAAGACCAACTATATTTTAGAAATGCGCTCGTTGCAATTTCTCTGGGAGTTACAACCTTCTTTGGTCTGAGCTAAATACGCTAGGGGTGCCAACTCTACTTTTTGAAATCAAGCAATGATTCCAAGGGGTTAAAACCTTTTGGCAAAGCTATACATCAGCCGAGTAACACTTCTTTTTCGGCAACCCTATATCAGTTACCTCGGGGTTAAAACCTTTTACCCGGACTATGCAATGCTCAACGGGGCAACACTTCTTTTTCAGTGGACCCAAATAAATACTTTCCACTGCGGGGTTTAAACCGATTGCCCAAGCTACAAACTATACTATACTTAACGGGGGTAACTCTACTTTTCAGTGAACCCAATAAATACTTTCCACTGTGGGGTTTAAACCGATTACCCAAGCTACAAACTATACTATACGCAATGGGGGTAACTCTACTTTTCAGTGACCCAAATAAATACTTGCCACTGCGGGGTTAAAACCGATTACCCAAGCTACAAACTGTACTATACGCAACGGGGGTAACTCTGCTTTTCAATGAACCCAATAAATAATTTCCACTGCAGAATTTAAACCGATTACCCAAGCTCTAATATCATGAATTCAAGACCATATCTCAGTTTCATTCCACAATTAAAATCACACGTGCATGAATATTTAATCTCTACAGAAAGGGCTGTCCCTGAAGGGACAGACAGAAATTTATTGAAAAAGGTTTTCTGCTCACCTCTTATGTTGCGGCCGCCAGTCTGTAGAGAAAAAATCCTCACACCGTTTACAAAACTAAAACTAAAATTTAGCCTCGCAACTGGGCGGAAACACCAAATTGTTGCGTCTAAAATGCCTTAACCCCCAGTTCTTTTATACGAAGGCCAAATAACCAGACTGAGAGATGTAGTATACTTTCAATTATTTTACTGAAAGTGAGATATGGGTACAAGCAGCGCTGGAACACAACTCTTTAGGCAATTCCCCAAGAGAATGCTACCCAAAAAGTGAGCCCGATAGTTTTTATAAAGCTTAACCACTCCCTCGTACAAGAGGGAGGGGTTTTACCTCAATTGTATCAGTACACTTCCGCATATGTGTCAGCTCGGCTGTGTGCAGAACTTTTTCTAACTGATTTCAGCAAATGAATTATAGGATGTAAACTAAACTCTGCAGTGTAGCGTGTGAAGCAAGCAGATAAAGAAGTGTGAGAAAGACAGAGCAATCATGTCATTTTACCAACATATGTTTTTTTTCTGTATTGTTTATTTTCTAAGCCAATGAGAAGTGAGCTTAAAGTCAAGGGTTGGCTGGAAATGGGCGTGATGTTAGGTGAACGAAAATGGAAAAGGAAGTAAAAAAAGACAAAAAAAAACGGGAGAACAGGGGAGAGAGCAAGTGGCCCATGGCAGGAGTGTGCTGGTGTAGAAGCTAACAACTGGGAAAATACATGGCCAATGTGTTGCTGGAGTTTTGGAAATGACATAGTAACAAGGGTGCACAACGAGTGAGCTCTGTACATTATTATATTGGACGGTGGGACTGTGTTGAACAATTTATTCCAACGAGGAGTAGCAGTTCGGGAGTCCACCATCCTGCTCAGCCTAACTGGAAACAAAGAAAGCTTATCCTACAGGACTGTGTGTGGACTGTATGCCTGCTAACACGGGAGAGGAGATGTACATACGCTGATGCCGTGGGCCCTCTGAGTTGCCCAGGTCGTTTCTAGTCCAGAAGGAAGGAGCCGCCATTATAGGTTGGACACTACGCATGTACGTTTCGTGCCAGGCCTGCAATGCTGAAGACTGTGGGGTATTTAGAATATATTTTTGCCAGCTTTAAGTTTCCTTCAATTAAGGTTTAAAGGGCCCATTTTCTATTATTTGTTTGTTTTTTAGAAGTTGTGACCATTGAAATATTGAAAAACAATGATTTATTTTAATAATTTAAGTACTGACATTTCTGCTTGACTTAAGTCTGAAAGCAAACATTTGAAAAAAGGATTAATTATTTTGATGTGTAAATAAATAGTTCTTATTTTTTTATAAAATCATTTCCTTGCTTCTGAATGGTCATTTGGCATTAAGATTTTGAACTTTTGGATTTAAAGTTTTATTCAAAGGTAAACATTCTCATTAGTGTTTGAGTTGCATGATTAGACTTAAGGGTTAAAGAGATTCAGTTAAAGAGTAAATACTTAAAGGTGAAAGAGTCTTGCTATATACCTGTTTTTATTCAAAACTGAAAGACAAAGTACCAGAGATACCACTTTATTTAAAGAACTCAGGATAGCCACCCCTATTAATGCCTGGACAAGCAAACGGGCACTAGAAACAGTTTATAGATTATTGTGTAAAATGTTTTGGTGGCACAAAACTTACATGGTCCCTGTGTTGGTTATAGTCCAGTGCAGCTAAAAGGGTCCGGGCCTCATTTCCACATGGGCTACAGGAGAACCTTTCGCTGGCATACATTAGAATGAGAATTAGAATTAGAACAAGAATGTTTATAAAACTGTTGGGAATACTTTTCACAGACACCAAGAAGTTTAAAAAATATATATATATATATATATGAACGATGACAACTAAGCTGACCTGGAGAAGGTTTTGGCTCTGTTTCTGCTTTCAAAAGACAATGGGGATACATTTGGGGAATGTCATCTAACACAATGTAAAAGCAATTTATTTTATAAATGTTGAAAAGTTTGATCACGTAAACAAAAGAGCCTTTGCTCAACGTATCAAACTAATTTTGATTCTGGCAAAATTAGACAACATTAAAATAATGGGCAAAAACAGCTTCTTTAGATAAATGGCCACAAGTGTGTGGGAGATCATCCAACACAATGTAAAACTAATGTATTTTTAAAAACTCAAAATGTTTGTTAGAAAAAAGAGTTCCTTCCTTCGTATCGGAAGCTATCGTTATGTATGTATCGGAAGCTAATGTTATGCACGGGACTAGGGTGTCTGGGATGCCGTGTCCACCCACATGGTGACGTCAGGCGGGCACGGCCCACTCTGTATATACTTGAGTGTTCTGTCTAAAAAAGTTCAGTTGGATGTCCCTCAAGAAGCTTTCCGTCTCGTGTCATTTTACGATATAACATTTGGCGACGAGGAGACTAATGGGAGTGTGCTAGTTTAATCAGCGACTATTGCCGTTTCCGGAGATCCCAGGTGAGCCATTAATTTCATGGCCGCAGTGGAGATGGGAATTTGAAGAGTATGTCGACTCGCTGGGTTTCCCTCGGCTTGATGGGAGACAGTGGCAGGCCCTCCTGGCCTGTAACCTTGGCGCAAAGGGCTGAAGGATTCTCAACTCACTGGGCACAAGTGAGGGCCACGTGGAGGCTGTCGGGCACATGGAGGCACACTTCGCGGAGCGGACAAGGGCCAAAGAGATGTGGATGAAGAGGCTGGTGGTGCTAGACACGCCGGAGCCAGTTAGCTTGGGAGAGCTAACGGCTCAGTCGGAGCCTATGGACAAGCTAGCTGACAGGCTAGTTTTGTGCTGAAACAGGGCTAAGGGTGCAAAACTGGGCCTCAAAGCAGAACCGGGGCCACGTGTGGAGGAGCCTCTGGCCACTGACGACAGCGGACAAGGTGTCAACATCGCGCGCCCTGAAGGATGGTCTGGACTGCAACGGGTGGTGAAACTGGATGGTGTGAGGATGCCCATGCTGTTAGCCACTGCCGCCCAGCGCTCCATTGTGAGTGAGCCCTAGGTTCGGAGGCTCACACCCCAGCGCCCGGGTGCGGCGGAACTGCCGGATGATGAGGACCCAGAGAACGGCAGGAGTGTCATGCTGGCGGTGCAGTATGGTGAGAAGACCCTTCCCGTGTTCAGGTTCCAGGTGGCATGCCGGGGCGAAAATGTGATGGGGTGGGATCTGTTTGATGAGCTGGGTTTCACTTTTGAAATCGGTAGACAGATGGTCAGCAGCCCAGGACCGGATTACGCGGGCCTTGCAGACATGAGTGTGGCCGAGGATCACTGTGAGAGTGAAACGGACAGTGAATGGGACACGGGGAGTTACTACAGCTCAGATGATGGAGATGAAATGGAGGATGAGCACTACCCGGAATTGCCCTCACCCCTCAAGCAGCCAGAACTGGAGCAAAGATGGAGAGAGCCCGAGTTAAGCGAGACCAACACCAGCGGAGAGGTGGTGCAGCAGGAGTTAGCCCCGCAGCTGGAAGCCATGCAGTGGGAGGCTGGATGACGGTTAGGCAAGCCCAGAAAGGCTGACGGCCCTGGGGAGGAGCAGCAGCCGCAGGACACGGTGGCAGCACAGCAGAGCACCAATGTCGTGAGCACTGGATGCAGCGGTGAGGAGCCCAGGTTGGTGAGCGGGCCTGACGAGGGTGATGGTGCATGTCTGGGAGGTGAGCAGCAGCCGCAGGACACAGTAACAGCGCAGCAAAGCACCAACACCGAAAGCACTGGATGCAGCGGTGGGGAGCCCAGGTCAGTGAGTGGGCCCAGCGAGGCCCACTCACTGTGCGTGCCCCGGAGGTGAGCAGCGGCCGAATACGGAGGCTATGCGGCAAGACACATGGAGCGAGGGAGCCAAGAGCAGTGACAACGTGCCCGGGTCGGGAGATGGAGCCGACGGGAGTGTCACAGAGGGCCCCGAGGGACAGCAGCTACAGCCAGCTGTGGTTGATTGCGCGGTTCGGGACACAAGCTGGTCTGGCGAGCTGGGTGTTAATTGTGACTGGTGTGACGATAACCCAGCGAGGGTTGACCCCGGTGTCGGTGGCCGCGTTACCTTTGGTGTGGGAACTGGACAGCACTGTGGGGTCCCCATGAAGAGGGCTGCCGAGGCTGGAGGACAAGAGAGTGGAGTGGAAAAAATTGGTGCAGTTATGCAGAGCGCCAAACGCCATTGTCAGGGTAAGAGTTTGGACCGGGTCGGTGGAATAGCACGACGCAGGAAGGAGGTCCTGAGACAACGTGGTAGACACGGGAGACTGGGCCGGGTTATCCTGCGGGTCGACGGCGGGGTTCAGCCCAGAGAAGAAAAATCAGTTCTGAAGGTGAGAGACATGTTGGCCAGAGAGGGGAGTTTCGACCCTGGGGGGCGGCAGCAGCCGGACTTAAGGATGCCATAGGGATGCCCAGACCCTCCGTGGCGGTCTAGAAGATGGTGGCGTGAAAAGGACATGTTTGCCAGGGAGGGGGGTTTTGACCCTGGAGGTGGACGGAGGCCAGGGGTGCATATGCTGTTAGGATGCCCGGGGCCTCCGAGGCAGTTTTCTGGATGGTGGCTACCCAGGGACGTTGGAGTTACCTGAAATTTTATTTTCCTGATGTGAATGCTTGTATATATATGTGAATGAATGTGTGTAGTTTTATTGTTTGGTGCCCTGGTAGATTTACTTAAAAAAAAAAAAGGAAAAAAAAGGGAGAGAGTACGGAAGGCAGTACGGAAGGCTAAGATCTGGAAAGATGCCGTGGTTGTTCCCGTTCCAAAATCCAGCTGTCCTAAAACGATAAATGACTTTAGACCAGTTGCTTTGACTTCAATTTTAATGAAAATTTTTGAAAAACTGGTCAGACGTGAGGTCCTAAGGCAGACTGAACATGCATTGGATCCTCTGCAGTTTGCCTATAGGCCTCACAGAGGAGTGGAGGATGCCACTGTCACTCTGTTTGACATGCTTTTCAAACATCTGGATTTTAATGGGACACACGCCAGGCTTTTATTTGTGGACTTTTCTTCTGCCTTTAATACAATCCAACCTCATATTTTAGTTGAAAGGCTCCTGCAACAATTTGATTTAAGCAATAATCTGGTGGGTTGGATTCTGGATTTCTTAACCAACAGGACGCAGAGAGTAAGGGTCAATGGCACATTGTCTGACCTAAAGTGCTCTTCTACTGGCTCTCCTCAGGGGTGTGTGTTGTCACCACTACTCTTCATCCTGTACACAAACATGTGTCGGAGCAGACATGACAACAGACACATTATAAAGTATGCTGATGACTCAGTCATTGTCAGTCTCCTCCAGGATGGTGAGAGTGGCCACGGCCCAGTAGTTGATGACTTTGTTCACTGGTGTGAGGATTCCTACCTGCAGCTGAATACAACAAAAACGAAAGATATGATTATTGACTTTAGGAGGAAAACTCCCAGGCACAAAGTCACCATACTAAAAGGCCAGACCACCGAATGTGTACAATCGTACAAATATCTTGGGACAATTATTGATAGTGGATTGAACTTTGAGGTGAACTGTGAAAGGGTGTGCAAAAAGGGTCAGCAAAATTTGCATTGTTTGAGGAAACTTGCACGCTTCCAAATTGACCGAACCATAATGACTATGTTCTATCGGGCTTTTATTGAATCTGTTTTATCCTTTTCTTTAATGTCATGGTTTGGTCAGATAAAACTGAAACAGAGGAAATCCTTGGATCAGGTAGTCAGATGGTCCAGTCGTTTGCTTGGTGAGTCACAGCTGAGCCTGACATCCCTGTACACCAGACAAGTACAGAGGATGGCCGACTCGATTTTAAATGATGACTCCCACCCTTTGCACTGCAACTTTCAGCTTCTTCCCTCCAGACGGAGGTTTGCTGTCCCAAAAAGTAGAACCCAGCGCTACAAAAACAGCTTTGTCCCTGCTGCTGTCAAAGAGTTGAACAAGCTATAAAAATTATATTGTACATATTTTATATTTACCTATTTTGTAAGATGTGTGCCTGTGTTTGTGTCTATGTTGAATGTAATTAGTGGCTTGTAAATATGGATGTCACCAACTGCAAAACAAATCTACCTACGGGTACAAATAAAGTAACCTGAACCTGAACCTGAAGGCATGTTTAAAAGTGTTGTTGTGAACCTAAGTTGAGTGTTTACATGTTGAATTTTAATAATCAGGATGGTGGTGTGCCTGATTAAGTACTAATGATTTAATGTGCTAATGTTTAATTGGTGTGTTTATATGGTAATTTGTTTTTTACAGCCAGAGGGGTGGTGGCTCGGTAATGAGTGTCAGTTATGGTAAATTTGAGCCTGCCATGGTTGTTTGGATAATTTTAATTGAATACCCAACATGGTTTTATTATGAATGCCCATTGTGGGGTGGGTGTTGGGGTCGGGCTACTAATACAGACATGGACAAAATTGTTGGTACCCCTCTGTTAATGAAAGAAAAACCCACAATGGTCACAGAAATAAATTGAATCTGACAAAAGTGGTAATAAATAAAAAGTCTATGAAAATTAACCAATGAAAATCAGACAGTGCTTTTGAATTGTGGTTCAACAGAATTATTTTAAAAAACAAACTCATGAAACAGGCCTGGACAAAAATGATGGTACCCTTAACTTAATATTTTGTTGCACAACCTTTTGAGGCAATCACTGCAATCAAACAATTTCTGTAACTGTCAATGAGACTTCTGCACCTCTCAGCAGGTATTTTGGCCCACTCCTCATGAGCAAACTGCTCCAGTTGTCTCGGGTTTGAAGGGTGCCTTCTTCAGAGGGCATGTTTCAGCTCCTTCCACAGATGTTGAATAGGATTTAGATCAGGGCTCATAGAAGGCCACTTTAGAATAGTCCAATGTTTGGCTCTTAGCCATTCTTGGGTGTTTTTAGCTGTGTGTTTTGGGTCATTATCCTGTTGCAAGACCCATGACCTGCGACTGAGACCAAGCTGTCTGATAGTGGGCAGCACATTTCTCTCTAGAATACCTTGATAGTCTTGAGATTTCATTGTACCCTGCACAGATTCAAGACACCCTGTGCCAGATGCAGCAAAGCAGCCCCAGAACATAACAGAACCTCCTCCATGTTTCACAGTAGGGACAGTGTTCTTTTCTTGGTATGCTTCATTTTTGCGTCTGTGAACATAGAGCTGATGTGCCTTGCCAAAACGTTCCAGTTTTGTCTCGTCTGTCCATAGGACATTCTTCCAGAAGCTTTGTGGCTTGTCAACATGCAGTTTGGCAAATTCCAGTCTGGCTTTTTTATGATTTGTTTTCAACAGTGGTGTCCTCCTTGGTCGTCTCCCATGAAGTCCACTTTGGCTCAAACAACGATGGATGGTGCGATCTGACACTGATGTACCTTGACCTTGGAGTCAAGGTCAAGACTGAATGAATGTGTTTAGAGGTTGTTCTGGGCTCTTTTGTTACCATTCCTATTATCCGTCTCCTCCTGCAGCCACGTCCAGGGAGATTGGCTACAGTCCCGTGGATCTTAAATTTCTGAATAATATGTGCAACTGTAGTCACAAGAACATCAAGCTGCTTGGAGATGGTCTTATAGCCTTTACCTTTAACATGCTTGTCTATAATTTTCTTTCTAATCTCCTGAGACAACTCTCTCCTTTGCTTCCTCTGGTCCATGTTTAGTGTGGTACACACCATGTCACCAAACAGCACAGTGACTACTTGTCACCCTTTAAATAGGCCGACTGACTGATTACAAGTTTGTAGACACCTGTGATGTTAATTAGAGGACACATCTTGGTTGAACATGTCCCTATGGTCACATTATTTTCAATCTTTTCTAGGGGTACCATCATTTTTGTCCAGGCCTGTTTCATGAGTTTGTTTTTTAAAATAATTCTGTTGAACTACAATTCAAAAACATTGTCTGATTTTCATTGGTTTAATTTTCATAGAATTTTTATTTATTACCATTTTTGTCAGATTCAAGTTATTTCTGTGACCATTGTGGGTTTTTTCTTTCATTAACAGAGGGGTACCAACAATTTTGTCCTATTTTGAGTTAGAAGCATGGCTTTGTTTTGTTTTATTGAACTGTTTTTCTCTAGTGGCAGAATAACCCACTCAGTCGTGTAGGAGGCGCTGGCAGTCTGTCCGGACCCCCAGCCTTAGTTGTGTGAATGGATAAGAGTTTATTTATTTTTGTACATATGTTCTTCCCCTTTTAGAGCGTGAGTCGGGTGACAAATTAGGGTGGGTTGTTTGTGTGCTTGACATTTTTTTTAAAGGTGGAAAAATGTTATGTATGGGATTTGGGTGTCTGGGATGCCGTGGCCACCCACAGGGTGGCGTCAGGTGGGCACGGCCCACTCTGTATATAGTTGAGTGTTCTGTCTAATAAAGTTCAGTTGGATGTCCCTCAAGAAGCTCTCCGTCTCATGTCATTTTACAATATAACAGCTAATGCTAACTGTAGTTACACGAGACCACAGTGGAAAAATTACTGTTTGGAAAGGATTACCGAGCAATTCCTGTGGTCTATCCCATCACCATACACCAGTTGATATCATCACACAGTCATATTAATAACAGGAACATCTCATAGACAAAATGTAGGTTACAGATAGCTATGCAAACACTAGTTATCTTAGCTTAGCTTACCGGTCGAGTAGCAAATTGGCGACTTCAGGATGGATTTCCAAACCTTTATGATTCCTCAGTTTGCACCAGTGATCAAAAGATGAACCAATACTTTATTCTGGTCTTGCCCCTTCGTTTATTACTTCTTACTTGAGAAGGATAACGGAAAGAGCTATTCCTTTCAGAAGCAGCCATGGCTGCCCCTGGAAACCCACACTGATCCGGAAATGCAATAGCACGTGACATCAACAGATTAATTGCATTGGATTAGAAATCTGGACAGAACAATTTTCTGTCTAAAAAAATCTTCTGGAATGTAAATATTTATATTATTTATGACCCGTAAAAAATTACAAAATATTTTTTCATTAATATACTAATTTTTTGAAGAACATTAAGACTTACATTGTGCAAGTTTCTAAATGCCTTTTTGATGTATTATTTTTTTTTTAAATCTTTGTTTTCATAAAATAGTTATGAATTTCACCTTTAAGCAGCTACAATATAGTGTATCTGTTTAAATATAACAGCTGTTTTTCCATCCACAATGGCTGAATGGGGAGAGGAAAATGATTTGGTCGCTGATATTTAAAAAAAATCAATTTTCCAAACGGACTTTTCAAGAAAAGCTGGTCATTGTGAAGAGAGGTCGGCCAACCCTGAAGCTAGCAGGCCCATCTCAGCTGGGGAAAGGATTTGTCCGTCACTTCCATATTAGCAACGAGCGGAATCCTTGGATTACAGGCTCCGAGGAGTGCTGCAAATTAGCTTGCTGGGAATGCCTGTTGTTTGAACTGATGGAGTAGATACTTGGAGCAGACAGGCTTTGCAAACTTAAACTGTCTGTCACACCAAGACGATTTAGGCAGTGTTCTCCAAACATATAAAAATTGGTCTAAAATGCTGGATTATGCCAAAATTTTCACTTTTGGCTGTATGCATTGCGTATCCATAACGACTTGGACAAAACTGGACTTGGACAAAATTCACATTGACAAAATTGTTGGTACCCCTCTGTTAATGAAAGAAAAACCCACAATGGTCACAGAAATAACTTGAATCTGACAAAAGTGGTAATAAATAAAAATTCTATGAAAATTAACCAATAAAAATCAGACAATGCTTTTGAATTGTGGTTCAACAGAATTATTTTAAAAAACAAACTCATGAAACAGGCCTGGACAAAAATGATGGTACCCCTAGAAAAGATTGAAAATAATGTGACCATAGGGACATGTTCAACCAAGATGTGTCCTTCAATTAACATCACAGGTGTCTACAAACTTGTAATCAGTCAGTCGGCCTATTTAAAGGGTGACAAGTAGTCACTGTGCTGTTTGGTGACATGGTGTGTACCACACTAAACATGGACCAGAGGAAGCAAAGGAGACAGTTGTCTCAGGAGATTAGAAAGAAAATTGATGTTCCTGTGACTACAGTTGCACATATTATTCACAAATTTAAGATCCATGGGACTGTAGCCAACCTCCCTGGACGTGGCTGCAGGAGGAAACTTGATGAAAAATGGAAAAGACGGATAATAGGAATGGTAACAAAAGAGCCCAGAACAACCTCTAAACACATTCAAGGTGAACTCCAAGGTCAAGGTACATCAGTGTCAGATTGCACCATCCGTCGCTGTTTGAGCCAAAGTGGACTTCATGGGAGACGACCAAGGAGGACACCACTGTTGAAAACAAATCATAAAAAAGCCAGACTGGAATTTGCCAAACTGCATGTTGACAAGCCACAAAGCTTCTGGGAGAATGACCTATGGACAGACGAGACAAAACTGGAACGTTTTGGCAAGGCACATCAGCTCTATGTTAACAGCCGCAAAAATGAAGCATACCAAGAAAAGAACACTGTCCCTACTGTGAAACATGGAGGAGGTTCTGTTATGTTCTGGGGCTGCTTTGCTGCATCTGGCACAGGGTGTCTTGAATCTGTGCAGGGTACAATGAAATCTCAAGACTATCAAGGTATTCTAGAGAGAAATGTGCTGCCCAGTGTCAGACAGCTTGGTCTCAGTCGCAGGTCATGGGTCTTGCAACAGGATAATGACCCAAAACACAAAGCTAAAAACACCCAAGAATGGCTAAGAGCCAAACATTGGACTATTCTAAAGTGGCCTTCTATGATCCCTGATCTAAATCCTATTCAACATCTGTGGAAGGAGCTGAAACATGTCGTCTGGAGAAGGCACCCTTCAAACCTGAGACAACTGGAGCAGTTTGCTCATGAGGAGTGGGCCAAAATACCTCCTGAGAGGTGCAGAAGTCTCACTGACAGTTACAGAAATTGTTTGATTGCAGTGATTGCCTCAAAAGGTTGTGCAACAAAATATTAAGTTAAGGGTACCATCATTTTTTGTCCAGGCCTGTTTCATGAGTATGTTTTTTAAAATAATTCTGTTGAACCATAATTCAAAAGCATTGTCTGATTTTCATTGGTTAATTTTCATAGAATTTTTATTTATTACCACTTTTGTCAGATTCAAGTTATTTCTGTGACCATTGTGGGTTTTTCTTTCATTAACAGAGGGGTACCAACAATTTTGTCCACGTGTGTATACATAATGTATTAATAACTTATATAGAATATCTCCATAACTTACAAGTGACTTAAACCAACCAATGCTTAGCGTGTTGCTGACGTTCACAACCTATGCACAACAATAGTCTAACTTCTGCATAGCGCAGTCATGCCAAACTGCTGTTGCCTCCTGAGCCATGAATCCTAGGTGTGCGAGAGATCAACTCTGTTCAACCCAGATGATTTTCCCCTCCAAAGACCATGGAGGGGGGGGGGGGCATGACTGACCTGGCAGAGCTGCCAAATCTGTCAGGTTAGTCGCCTAAAACAACTGATGTGACACATCAGGAACATCAGATAACAGTTGTCACAGCCTAGCTCAAAGGCACACAAACTGATGGCAATAAAAAAGTTTTATTTTCAAAAAAGGGGAAAAAAACCAAAAACAAGATAATGCATGGAGTGTGCCTTTTACAACAGTAAAGTGTTATTTATCATGGAAAACAGCTGCACTCTGCACTTCAGGCAATCAGCAGTTTAGATCCACCTCCTCCAGTGTTCTGACATTTTGGCATATCTATCAGAACAACACTGGATAGCTGATAGTACAGACTTTAGTCAAATGGAAAAACCCCAACAGGTCCCATTATTCGAACAAATACTGTATGTGTGTGTGCGCGGGCGCATGCGCTGCAGGCAGAGAGCCCTGTATGGGTTTTTCCTGTGAACCAACACTGCTAATACGCCATTTGCTCCATGAATGTGGGACGTATCAGCCATATATTTTTTTAGATTTTTAGATTTAGTATACTTTATTGATCCCCAGAGGGGAAATTGAGGGCATCCACCACCTGGATGGATGAAGCAGCCACGATACGGCGCTATCCCTTAACCATTCACACACACATTCACACCTAGGGCCACTTTAGCGTCTCCAATTAACCTAACTTGCATGTTTTTGGCATATGCTGGATACATCAAAATTTTCAGCATGCTGAAAATTAATTTTCAGAGGAGCTCGGTGAACTACGACGTAGCGTGCTTCAGCATTCTTCAGTGTGCTCTTAACTTAGCCAAAACTTAGCCATAACTGATTTGACGTACGCCAGCATATTCTACAAATTTTTAATATGTTTTGGCTGCCTAAATCATCTAGGTGTGACAGGGCCTTAACCAAGGCAGCAGTGAGACGCCAAAGCACAGCCGCCAGCCGGACACTTACAAGCAACAGTCCTTTTTAAACCTTTGGGCAAACAAGAGTGAATCTGTAGCTCAATGAACAAATGCACAGGAAATGGAGCTCTACAATGAAAAGGTAAAGAACTTTAACTATAAAATTATAGTTTTAAAAATATCTTTAACATGCTTTGTGTGGACGGCCCTATAGGCCATATGGTACCAAGCACCATATATGGTGCTTGGCATGAATGGCACTTAAACCGGGTAGACTGTGGGGAGTGCAAATAAAGGAACCAGATCTGCACGACAGACGACTTTATTTCTCTCTCTCACTGCATTCATACACAGAAAAAGACTACTCCCAATACACCAGGGTCTCTCCTTTTATATCACTCCATTCCTTCCCCCTGTTGCCTGAACTCTTGCATCACAATACATTTACACATTACAATACGTACTGTCCTCCATTTAATCCCCCATGCTCTACCGGCAGAGGGGATATTCCCCTCCCCTCTGCTTCCAGTCTGAGATGATTATCCCAGCGTGGGTTCCCTACACCCCCCCCCCCAGAGTCTCCGACTGAGCTTCAACCCTCATGCCCTTTTGGCTTCAGTCTCCTCCCATATCTGCTGTAACAAGGGACCTTCGACTCCGCGGTGCTGCTGTGCTGGTGGGGGGCTCTTGGAGGTGTGTCTGTCTGCGGGTGGGCAATAGCGGGGGGGGGGGACATTCTACTTGCCCGTGTGGCTGCTCTGCTGAATCTTCTACCTGGGGAGTTCTCAGTGGGGGTCTTCCACGCCGAGGAGCCCGAGCCAACATCACTTGCTCGTCTGCCACCACAAAGGCGGGCTTAAGTCTGTCTATACATATTTTCTCCCGACGACCCCCCCAAATCTATCAAAAAATGCTTGTCCCCTGGTTCCAGCACTCTGAACGGGCCATTGTAGGGTGGGCGCAATGGGGGAGGGTGGGCATCGTGCCTGACAAACACAAACGCCTCCTTCTTCAAAGTTTTTGGCACAAAAGCGCGTGGAAAACAGTGGTGGGCCAGGCCCGGTAGCGTGCCTGTGTCTGCGCTATGCTGCGAACACTGAGACAGAGAGTTGTCCGGCGCGGGATTATCTGGTAAAAATTCCCCGGGGAAACGCAGTGGCTGAGAAAAAACAAGCTCCGCAGGGGAAGCCTCCAAATCCTCTTTTGGTGCAGAACGCAACCCTAACAGAACCCACAGCAACCGGTCTACCCAATTTGCATCCGTAAGCGAAGCCCTGAGCGCTGCTTTCAGCGACGTATGGAAAAGCTCACATAACCCATTGGCCTGTGGGTTGTACGTGGTTGTGCAATGAATTGCTACACCCAGGCTACGGGCCATCGCGGACCAGAGGTCGGAAACAAACTGCGGGCCCCTATCAGACATGATGTCCGACAGGATGCCAAAACGTGCCACCCATGTTGTCAAAAAAGCGTGTGCCACATCCGCGGACGTGGTTGCCGCTAGCAGGACTGCTTCTGGCCAGCGTGTGGTGCGGTCTACCACTGTCAGAAGGTGCGTGAACCCCTGCAATGGTGGGAGGGGGCCCACGAGGTCCACGTGAACATGGTCGAACCTCTTGGCCGGTATACGAAACGGCTCCAAAGGGGCCTTTGTGTGTCTGTGCACTTTGGCTCGTTGGCACGCTACGCAGGCTGCAGCCCACTCTTTCACTTGTTTGCGCAGGCCTGGCTACACGAAATTCGCTCCCACCATTTTGAGTGATGCGCGCACACCTGGGTGCGCCAGAGCGTGAACTGACTCAAACACTCGGCGGCGCCAAGCAACTGGGACCACCGGGCGCGGGTGTCCCGTGGAGACGTCACAGATTAGAGGGGGGCTGCCTTCTTGCAGTACTTTGCTCTCCAGCCTTAACCCTGTTGGTCCGGAGCGCGCACACATCCGCATCGCCGATCTGCTCTGCAGCCATGGCTGTATAATCTATCCCTACGCAGACTGGGGCCACTACTGCACGCGAGAGGCAGTCCACCACCACATTCAGTTTACCCGACACATGCTGAATATCGGTCGTAAACTCCGAGATCGCGGCCAGCTGTCTCTGCTGCCGGCCCGACCACAGTTCCAAAACCTTGGCCATTGCGTACGTTAGCAGCTTGTGGTCCACGAACGCAGTGAAGCTGCACCCTTCCAGCCAGAACTGGAAGTGGCGTATGGCCAGGTGGAGAGCCAGCAACTCTCTGTCGAATGCGCTGTATTTACGCTCACTGTCGCGCAAAGCTCTGCTGAAAAAAACGAGCGGCTGCCAAGAACCGGCGACGCGTTGCTCCACGACGGTCCCTATGGCCACATCCAAGGCATCAGTAGTGAGCGTTATCCGGGCCGCCGTGTCTGGGTGCGCCAACAGTGCAGCGTTTGCCAGGGCTGTTTTAACCTCAGAGAATGCCTGCTCCCACTCCAGAGTCCATTCGACTCTGTCCACTAGCTTCTGTTTCTGTGAGCGCGGTGTACAATGACTGCATGAGCTGAGCTGCGCGGGGGAAGAACCGGTTATAAAAGTTAACCATCCCCAAAACCTCTTGCAGCACCCTGATCGTCTGAGGCTGGGGAAAATTCGCCAAGGCGCGCACCTTGTCCGGCAAGGGTATCGCTCCCTCCGGTGAGATGCGGTGCCCCAAAAAGTCAATCCCCGTCACGCCGGACTGGCATTTCGCCGGGTTGACTATTAACCCGTGCTCTTCCAACCTAACTAACTAACTAACCTGCACTTATATAGCGCTTTTCTAGTCACAAAGACCACTCAAAGCGCTTTCACTAGTACTAACCCTCTATTCTAAGGGCTTATAGGAAACAGATATCTAGGGACAATTTAGAATGACCAATTAACCTAACATGCATGTCTTTGGATTGTGGGAGGAAACCGGAGCCCCCGGAGTAAACCCACGCAGCACAGGGAGAACATGCAAACTCCATACAGAAAGGTTCCAACCACTGCCAGCCTGGGGATTCGAACCAGGAACCTTGTAGCTGTAAGGCAACAGTGCTAACCACTGCACCACTGTGCTGCCCTCCGGAAAACCATCCTGAGGTGGGTT
The DNA here is from genome assembly GCA_020510985.1 of Pholidichthys leucotaenia. Taxonomy (NCBI): domain Eukaryota; kingdom Metazoa; phylum Chordata; class Actinopteri; order Cichliformes; family Pholidichthyidae; genus Pholidichthys; species Pholidichthys leucotaenia. The sequence continues at coordinate 423,079,323 of CM035842.1, read as the reverse complement.
ATGTGTTCGTCCTTGGACATGCTGCCCACCAGGATATCATCCAGGTAGACAAACACAAATGGCAGATCATGCAACACCGCATCCATCATGCACTGGAATGTCTGTGCCGCGCCTTTTAATCCGAAGGGCATGCATAAAAACTCAAACAAGCCAAACGGAGTTATTACCGCTGTTTTGGGTATGTCCTCCGTACGCACTGGGACCTGGTGGTAACCGCGGACCAGGTCTATTTTAGAAAAAATGCGTGCCCCGGCGAGGTGAACAGAAAAATCCTGAATATGGGGAATCGGGTAGCGGTCATGTGCTGTGGCGTTATTCAATCTGCGGAAATCTCCGCACGGTTGCCACGATCCCTCGGCCTTAGGAATCATATGTAGCGGGGATGCCCATGGGCTGTTTTTGAGTGCCTGATGATGCCCAACCTTTCCAAGTTGGCAAATACCTCGCGCGCTATGGCCAATTTAGCTGCGTCCAGGCGCCGATGTCATGCGAAAACGGGTGGCCCAGTGGTGGTGATAAAGTGTTCCACCCCGTGTTTAGTGATGGCCACCGAAAACGTTGGAACCATGAGTGCTGGGAACTGAGTGAGCAGTGTGTGGAACTTACCGCCTGGAGCTGTGACGTTGGCTAGTGTCGTTGGCCCGGCCCCTTGAGCTGTACAGGGGAGAGAATCAAAAGACATTGCATTAACCAGGCGTCTGTTAGCAACATTGATTAGCAACCCATGTGCACACAGAAAATCAGCTCCCAAGATCGGGAAACTGCACGCTGCTATGACGAATGTCCACTTGTACATACGACTGTGTAGGGATACAGTCAGTGTCCTCTCACCAAAAGTCCTAATGTCCGAGCCGTTTGCGGCTATCAGCTCGGGGCCGCTAGCTCCCGCTAGCCAGTCGGCGTAGGACGGCAGAATGAAGCTCTTTTGGGAGCCGGTGTCTACGAGGAACCGTCTCCCCGAGTGCGAGTCCGTCACGTAGCGCAGCTTGTTTTCTTCACCGGTGGTCGCAGCTGCTACTGACTGCCGGCCTTGGCGTTTCCCGAATGCTTGAATTGGCACGGTGGCACACATCTGCGTGCGTTCTCTCCAAAGCGGCGGTGGTAGAAGCAGAGCGTGTCTCTCTGGCACCTTCTGGCCCCTGCTGCCGCTACCATCGCTGGCTCCTCACCTCCGCTGGTTGTCTCGCTGGGTTCCAATGCCGCTGCGTTCACTGTGACAGCTCTAGTGGTGAGGATGATCCGATCTGCCTCCTGGGCTAGAGTGCGGTAGTCGCGTGCGGCCAGCAACGGCGAGATGGCCAGGACCGCTCTTGCCTCTGTTGGGAGGTTCCGGAGGAAAAGGTGGGCAAACAGAAAATGTCTGTCGCCCGTGCCCATCAACACCAACATCTTCTCCATCAGTTCGACCGCCGACCCATCTCCTAACTCGGAGCGCCTCAGGAGCCTCTCTGCTCTCTCACAGTCCGAGAGTGTGTAGTGCTGGGTCAGCGCGGCCTTGAGAGCCCCATATTTATCGTGGGCTGGAGGCTGTTGGAGCAGGCTCGCTACTTGCTGAGACGTGCGAGCGTCCAGCGCTGCGACCACATAGTAATATCTGGTGTCATCTGCCGTTATTCCCCGAAGGGTGAACTGAGCCTCGGTGTGGTGGAACCAAGACTGCGGGTCATGCAGCCAAAAGTCTGGTAGTTTGACCGAAACAGCGCATGCGTTGCTGGGACTTCCTGTCCGGGCCGACTCAGGGGTTCTTGCCTCGTGTTCCATAATTCGTCAAGGGTCACCAGTGTGGGGAGTGCAAATAAAGGAACCAGATCTGCACGACAGACGACTTTATTTCTCTCTCTTACTGTATTCATGCACAGAAAAAGACTACTCCCAATACACCAGGGTCTCTCCTTTTATATCACTCCATTCCTTCCCCCTGTTGCCTGAAATCTTGCATCACAATACATTTACACATTACAATACGTACTGTCCTCCATTTAATCCCCCACGCTCTACTGGCAGAGGGAATATTCCACTCCCCTCTGCTTCCAGTCTGAGATGATTATCCTAGTGTGGGTTCCCTACAAGACCAACACTGAAGGCCTAGTTGTAAAATACGTGGTCCAACACTGTTTTTCATTGACGCTCTGGGTCCATAGCCTATAGAGACTGGGCATGGACGTCATGTCGCACTGCACTGTGGGCAGTCATCGCCATTTTGTAGCTCAGGCGTCTTTGTTACCTACGCCAGGCCGCAGGACACAGGAGGTAATGTTTTTGCCAGCGTTTGTCTGTTTGTCTGTTTGTCTGTCTATTGGTTAGCAAGATAACTCAAAAAGTTTTGAACGGATTTTGATGAAACTTTCAGGCGTTGTTGGAAATGGTACAAGGAAGAACTGATTAAATTTTTGGGATGATCCAGATCACCGTCTGGATACAGGAATTTTTTAAAGGATCCTTTAACATTGTGAGATACGGCCATTTTCAACATGTGTGCAGGCGCAATGGAGGGCGCTGGTCGTCGTGTCTGACGAACACAAACTCCACGTTCTTCAAAGTTTTAGGCACAAAAGCACGTGGAAAACAGTGGTGGGCAGGGCCCGGCAGCGTGCCTGTGTTTGCGCTACGCTGCAAAAGCTGAGATGGCCAGCTGTCCGGCGCGGGATTATTTGGCAGAAATTCCCCGGGCAGCCATAGGGGCTGCGCAAAAACAAGCTCTCTGCCGGGGAAGCTTCCAAATCCTCTTTTGCCGCAGAGCGCAACCCAAATTTTATATATCTACATATTATTCCATCTAGCTACATTGCTCCGCACTGTGTGTGTTTATATACTTGCATATTTATTCCACCTAGCTGCAATGCTCCGTACTGTGGGTGTTTATATATTTACATATTTATTCCATCTAGCTACAATGCTCTGCACTGTGTGTTCATATATTCATATATTTATTCCATCCAGCTACAATGCTCTGCACTGTGTGTCTGTGTGTGTGTGTATATATATATATTTTATAGTAATACGTACATATGTATATTAGCTGCTCTTGCTTGCTTGTTTTTTTTTTTCTTGCCTTCTGATTATTGCTCTGAGTGTTGCTATCCCTGTGCTGTTGCAATCCTGGAATTTCCCCGTTGTGGGACTAATAAAGGCTTATCTTATCTTATCTTATCTTATCTTAAATATAAAACCCACGGCAACCTGTCTACCCAATTTGCATCCGTCAGTGAACCCCTGAGTGCTGCTTTCAGTGATCTATGAAAACGCTCACATAACCCATTGGCCTGTGGGTTGTACGCGGTTGTGCCATGAATTGCAACGCCCGCAGCCTGGGAGTTTGGAGATGGAGGAGATGGACACAACAACAACACTTCAGTTTATTACCTCCGCCAAGGAGGTAATGCTTTTACTACTGAACCACTAATCCTATCATTGTGAATCCAATTGCTAGTCATATGTTTTCATGGTCAAGGAATCTGAAAACGTACACACAAACACTGTATGGGGGGGAACTGTGGCGCTTGGCGGGGTCTGCGCTCTCTGAGTGCTTTTCTAGTTCAATAAGCAGTCGTTGTTTCTACAAAGTCAAAACACATCAAGATTAATCTCTAGCAAACCCCTAAATTATTTCTAACATATGAGTAATGCTCTTTGAAGTCATGTGTAAGTTACTGAACAGGTTTCTAACTGGGTAGATGAAAAAGTGACCATGAACAGTGCCACGTGCGTGCCGAGCTAATGGTGTATTTGCAGCGGAGGAGGAGGAAAAAACGCTGGTTTGAGTTATTTTGTGTGAATGTGATAGTGTGGGGGCATGGTGTTGGACTTTTCCACCCAGGGAACAATGGACTGAAAGAGGAGGTGTCACCGGGGGGTATCCGGACTATGTGCCCCCTGGGGAGAGGAGTAAATGCCGGGCCGGTGGGAGGATGGTGTGAGAGCAGCACCGGCGTTATGTCATGTTAATGTGCCACATAGGCTTTGTTCTAGACACAATTGGCCCTTTTCCACTAGTACCAGTTTGGTTTGGTTTTAACGCTAACTAGGCAAAACTCAGCCAACTAAACGGGCATCTGGGTACACTACCAGAGTGCCCCACCATGTTGGAGCGGATTATTCTGCCGCTTAGTCCCAACAGACATCCATTATTGTTCTCAATACATAGTCCTCCAGGTACCTGGGCCTCTGACGAACTCTAGCCTGGTGTCCCCTAGGCGGGGACTCTGTACCGGGCACCGTCGGCCACGCCTGCAAGTTCTCACCACCCCGGTCCAACCAGTCCCATCCCACATCAGACTGTCTCGTCGTAGCTCTAGCCCTCTGCTCCGGTGGTGAGTTTCTTAAGTCTGCTGGAGTGCCACCGTGACCCGTCTGTGAGCTTGAACATGTCCTGGCCCCGTTGCCTCATGATCAGCAGGGGACCCGTCCAGAGGGGCTGCAACTTATGAGTACAGTTAGGATGTCTAATCCAGACTCGGTCCGACACCTTCAGTCTGTGGCCTCTCACCCTGTGCTTCCTGTCAAACTGGCGCTTCATTTTGCGTTGTTGTGCAGTGACCCTGTATGGCATCGAGTCCACATTTCTTGGAGAATAAATCGTGGGCGGTCTCAGTCAGTCCAAAGGTAGAAGCAGTTTGTGTCCCAGCATGAGAGCTGCCGGGGAACGTCCTTGTTGTAGCATGGGCCGTCGCCCTATAGTGAAGTAGTGTGCTTTGAAGAGCATCCGGGAATGCAACGCTGTCTGCCAAACGGGCTCTCAGTCCATTCTTTAGGGTTTTGTTAAACCGTTTGACGCCCCCATTGGCCTGGAGGTGGTAGAATGTGGTCTTAATGTGTTCCACACCCATACCACTCAGGAACTCTTCAAACGCCCCAGAGGTGAACTGCAGGCCATTGTCAGTCATGATTGCCTTCCGTACCCCCACCTGGCAAACAGTGACGAGAGGAAACTCGTTACCACATCAGTCGTAACTGAGTTAGTGGGCAACACCTCTGGCCACTTTGAGAACAAGTCGTAGGCCATGAGCAGGAACTGACTGTTCGGGGGTGCTGCATGCAGTTCACCACAAATGTCCAGCTGTCTATGTTTCCAAGGGCCTTCCGGGTACAACAGCGGCCACAGAGGTGAGGGAGGTGGTCCGTCAGTCTTCCCGCTCTCCAAACACGGGATACAGTTTTTTACCATAACTTCAATGTCCTTATCAATACCCGGCCACCAAACAGAGTCCCTGCCATGCTGCTTTACTCTGACCACTCCCAAGTGGCCCTCATGGAGCATCGCTAGGACATGTGGTCTCAGGGACACCAGGATTAGCGTGCAGTGTCCCCTTGCCACACACATGTCATCCCAACAGCTCAGTTCATCTTGATACCAGTGAAAGGGTGTCAGCTCATCTTTCATGTTCGTGGGCCAACCCCCCCAATCACCGAGCACAGTTGTGACAGCACGGGGTCTCGTTCCGACTCCGCCTGAAGTTCTTGGGGGATACTATATCCCGGAAGGCCCCGTGCAGCATGTTAGCCAGATCAATCTCCATTGGGTCGTCATCCTCGCCATCATCCGATTGTACTGAGTTGGTCGTGGGCCCTCAGCCATTCTGTCCACCTGTGGATCCTCAACAGTCTGTGTCCCCAACCCGACGTCTCCAGCAATGTTGTCAGCGCCCGGTGGTTTGTTCGTAGGGTGAAATGGTGCCCATAGAGGTAAATATGCCACCGTTCACATACCCAGACGCAGGGGAGCGCCTCTCTCTCACCCACGACGTACTTTTGTTCGGCTGCTGAGAGAGACCTATATGCGAATGCCACCAGGTGTTCCGTGCCGTCCTGCACCTGGGACATAACCGCCCCCATCACTGAGCCAGACGTGTCACAGGTCACGATGGTGGGCCGTTTTGGGTCAAAATGGGCCAACACTGGAGAAGTGAGTTGATGCTTCAGTTTAGAAACCGCCGCTGAACAGGCTAGGGTCCATTGCCACGGTGCATCTTGTTTCAACAGCGCCCGGAGGGGTCCAATTGTTTCTGAGTATTTGGGAATAAAGTGCCCATAAAAGTTCACCATACCCAGAAATGTGGGGGTGTCATTGGTTCTGGGAGGTGCAGGACTGCTTCCACGTTCGAGTGGAGGGGCCGCAGCCCCCCCCTTCCCCGTCAACCGGAATCCCACAAACTTGATAGAGACTGCGGCAAAAATGCACTTTTCTCCATTTAGGGTGACTCCATGTTCTTGCAGTGCTGTCAGCACCCGTTCCAACCAATCATCACGTTCCTCACGTGACATGCCATGAACCACGATGTCATCAAGGTATGCCACCACACCCTGGAGGCTGGCCAGAATCGTGGACATTATTTTCTGAAAACAGCTGGGTGCAGAACTCAAACCAAATGGCATGCGGGTGTACCTGAATACACCCATGTGGGCCACGAACGCTGTCAGGTTCCTGCTGGCCAGGTGGAGGGGCACCTGCAGATAACCCTGGCACAGATCCAGCTTTGTGAACACTTGCGAGCCGCTGAACGTTGCAGTGAGCTTCTTCATCGTTGGGAGCGGGTACTTGTCCGGGATGATCACCTTATTCCTCATCCTGAGATCAATACATGGGCGGATGCCACCCGACTTTTTCTTGGCCACCATGATATTAGATATCCAGGGTGACGCATCCACCTTCTCAATGATGCCCGCATCCAGCAACTTAGCCAACTCCGCCGTGACATTGTCCGAGGGGCAGCCATCGTAGCGGTTGGATCTTCGGTGTCTTGTTTGAATCTATGAGCGGGTGGTGATGGAACACGCTGATGCACCCCAGGCCACTGAACAGCGCTGGCCAACGGACATGCCATTCGGGATATACCACTAGCACTGTAGCGCCCTCTGGGTCCTTGATGGAAAACCCCAACTCACCCAGCAGGTCTATCCCTAGCACGTCCGCCCCCTGGCGTGAGATCTGGAAGGTGCATTTAGGGACTGTCTTCGACCCACATGTCACTGAAAAGTCAAACGTGCCCACCATCTTGATCTCGGCATGGCCGTACCCAAACATCCTTACTGTTCCTGCGTTTATGGTTTTATTCGGGAAGAGCCTTTTCAGAGTAGCCATGCTCAAAATGGACCTGCCGGCCCCAGAGTCCACCATGAGCGGCACATCAACTCCATCGAGTTTTAGAACATACCATTTTAATGGGCCCTTTTTCGCGTGTGCTACGTACACCTGTGTCATTTTCCTGGGCTCCGCCACCGATGATTAAGCAGTGATAAAGCAGGCCCTGTCCTGCACCCCAGTCCGCCACCTCTTGGGGGTCCGCCCTGGAGACTTAGCCACTCTGCTAACGGCTGTGCTTGGCAGGAAATCTAGAGCGGCTACACTCTTCTTAGCAAACGCTGGTAAACTCTGCAGAACTGTGGATTTGCTCATCTTAACCAGGTCGAGCACATTTTCCAATGACAGAGTGTCTTTAGTTAGCTGTAGCTTGCTCCTTAGCCGCACGTTGGTAGTGCCATGGGCTAGCTTATCCCAGACTAGCTCTTCTTCAATAGGCCCGAAGGTGCATTCTTTAGCTAAGCTGCCGTGGGCAGCACGGTGATGCAGTGGTTAGCACCGTTGCTTAACAGCTAGAAGGTACCAGGTTCGAATCCCCAGGCTGGCAGGGGTAGGAACCTTTCTGTATGGAGTTTGCATGTTCTCCCTGTGCTGCATGGGTTTACTTCGGGGGCTCCAGTTTCCTCCCACAATCCAAAGACATGCAGGTTAGGTTAATTGGTTGTTCTAAATTGTCCCTAGATATCTGTCTCCTATAGGCCCTTAGAATAGAGGGTTAGTACTAGTGAAGCACTTTGAGTGGTCTTTGAGACTAGAAAAGCACTATATAAGTGCAGGTCCTAAGCTGCGCAGCTCCATAATAAAAGACTAAGTGGACTCACCCGCTCGCCGTTGGCAGTCAAAAAACTCATACCTCCATGCTGTGATGGTGGAATGGTCTCTGAAAACACAGTTCATTAACTCCAAGCCATTCTTCTGCGAGCCGTTGCCGGACAGCCCAAAATATATCCGATGGCCCTCCTCACTGAGGTAGTGGACCAGCAGGCTCCTCCGTCTCTCCTCATCGGCGCCACTCAGGCCAGCTGTAGCCACATACACGCCGAACATCTCCTTCCAACGGGCCCATGGTATAGCTGGTGTGCCTGGGGACTGTAGAAACGGAGGTGGCTGTTTGATGCATGCGCCCATTTTATTCCCCGTCGCCAAATGTTATGTCTGAATCATGTAAGACGGGAGGCTCCATTAACTCAGTACTGAACAACCTTTATTGAAACAAATAACAGAATATATACTCTGACCGTAGCCCACCTGACATCATCACACCAACCCCCTCGGCTAGGCTACGGCAAGCCCCAAGAGTCAATTCCCATATATAACAGAACCAACCTGAAAATGTGACATAAAAACACTGCAGGCCACTGATACGGGCGTAACGTCATGAGAGCAACAGCTGAGGCTGAATGAATTACAGAATCTCAAGGCGCCATTTGCAAAGATTTGTCCGTGAGCTGGCAAGCAAGCGTCAGTATAAACAACAATAGAATGGCTTCACAGAAATCACACCCACAGAAATCAACACCATGGTCCAGCAGAGTTTTCTGTGCCTTTCGGCTGATGAGGGAATCTAGAGGGAACTAGACGGAGCCACCTTAAATGAATTTAAGGCTGCAGGAGGTGAAAATGGTCATTTTTTTTCATGTTGCACTTTCGTTGTGTGTATTTTCGTTCTAGAGTCTGGCCAGCATCTGCTGTGACACTGGCAGCACTTAGCTGTTATGAGTGGTAAGTTGCACATCCCGTTAATTTTTAGTAGTGGTGGACAAAGTACTCAAATCCTTTGCTTATTAAGTTAAAGTATAGGTAAAGTGCCAAAACTAAAGTAGCACAATTTCCACTTAATATGAACTGAGATTTATTTGATTGTGTGAATATTAATTACAGAATAATTGAAAATGAATGGCACATCCAATATTAGGCACTGTAAAATAAACCGCTTATTTATTAATTTTGTCAGATCACTTGTGTGATCCTTTGTGAGTTATATTCATAATAGTGTATCTTGCACTTTGGTGGCTTAACTTTTATTGATAAAAAATTACATATTTTGACTGAGTGACTCCATACTTGGGGATGCATGTCCTCAGTAAAAGCACCAGATTCCATTCAAGTGAATGTATTAATTCATTCTGATTGCTGAGGCCACAGTAAAAACAAATGATTTTAAACATAACCCAGCCCTTGTAAAATCTACTTTACTGAAGCGCAGCTACATGAAAATTGTGGTTAAATACAACAACAAAGCACTTTTTTGTCACATTCCACCACTGGCTTTTAGCAACAAGTTTATTTCCCAAATATGTTTTAAACTTGCATTAATTAACCACCACCCATTTCTGTCTTTCGTCTAGGCAAGAGGAAAACGATCCACCCTAAACCAGACCTTTTGTCACTATTTACAGAGATGTAGGCTGAAGATCTAATGAACCGGAACCAGCTTGAGCGGCACATCTAGTTGCTTCTCAGTGACGATTTTGCACATTCTAAATAATCTGGAATTTGCTGCTGATTGTAATAAACAATCTAGTGACTTATGTGTTTGCATCATGATTTTCTATTTTGTCTGTTAAGACACCAGTGGGAAAAGAGTCAACAGCACAAACCATTTATCAGTGACTTTGAAAGTAATGGCTCATTTTTAAGAAAAAGTAACCAAAAACAATTATTTTATTTACTGAAGACTGTACTGTTGTATGTGCCAGTGTAGAAGACACTGTACACTTTAGTGATAGTACCAGTATATGGAGGAATTCTGGGCCATATTAGCATCTAACCCACGGTTTGAAGTGATAATTTTGCCACAAGAGAGCCATCTGACACACACACACACACACACACACACACACACACACAGAATATATATTTTAGTACCTAATAGCGATAACTTGCCGACATTACAATGTAGTACGGCGGACTTAAAGCAAAGTAGCATTCGCAATCAGCTGGAGGGTTCTGGTCCATAACCTTGGCACGGAGTGCCGAAGGATTCTGGACTTGCTGAGCATGGAAGAGTACTACGAGGATGCCGTTGTGCACACGACAGCGCACTTTGGCGCTAGGGTTGACAGAGCTAGTTAGCTTGGGAAAGCTAACGGCTCAGTCACAGTCAATGGACAGGCTAGCTGACAGGCTAGTTTCGCACCGAAACAAGGCTGCGGGCACCAAGCTGGACCTTGAGGCAGAACTTGGGCCACATGTGGAGGAGTCCCTGGCCACTGACAACAGCGGAGATGGTGTAAACATCGTGCACCCTGAACGTTGGTCAGGACCGCAACAGGTGGTGAAGCTGGACGGCGTGAGGGTGCCTATGTTGTTAGCCACCACCGCCATGCAGTCCATCGTGAGTGAGGCCTGGGTTCGGAGGCTCACCCCCCAGTGCCCGGATGCAATGGAACTGCCAGACGATGAGAACTCCGGTACCGGCAGGAGCATCACATTGGCAGTGCAGTCCGGCGAGAAAGCTCTTCCAGCGTTTTGGTTCCAGGTGGCATGCCAGGGCGAAAATATCATGGGGTGGGACTTGTTTGGTGAGCTGGGATTCACCCTTGAAATTGGCTATGACAGCGGAGTGTAAGACAGTTGGGAATGGCTCAACAGGTACGAAGAGATGGCACACTGGACAGCGGCACGGCGGGCCCAGTAGGGAGGCCCGCCATCATCGCCATCACCAAATGGCGATGTTCCCACCGCCAACTGGTGGGATCTTTTCACCAGGGAGGGGGGCTTCGACCCCGGGGGGTACATGGTGGCCAGGTGCGCATATGCTGTGGGGCTGCCCAGGTCCTCTGCGGCAGTGTAGAAGATGGTGGCTTGCCCAGAAACATTGGCATTACTTGATGCATAAACTGTTCTTGTGTAAATAGCTGTATATATATCTGAATAAATGTATTTTGTGTATATCAGGGGTGTCCAATCATGTGCCATGGAGGGCCAAGACCCTGCAGGCCTTACCTCCAACCAGTGTCTTCAGCAGCAGATTCCACTGACTTTCTTCCCACTGATTGCTGATAAGTGAAAACACCTGCTGAAGAGGCTGGGTAGAAGAGAAAGCCTGCAGGGTCTTGGTCCTCCATGGCACATGATTGGACAGCCCTGGTGTATATAGTTGATGCTGGTGTGCATGTGAGTGAGAATATTGAGTAATATGGGATTATTTTGCATTTTCTAAGAGACATGGTCTAATTTTAGTTGCCCTTTGTGTGAGTGTGATAGGTTGTTTTATTGCAGTTTACTATTCCCCATGTTTTTAGCGAGTGATTCGGGTTCTAAATTTGGGAGGTTTACGATGGTGTGTGTGATTTCCCATTTTCTACGAGGGGAGGGAATGTTGTGTATGAGAATGTGTGTGTGAGTGAAGCCATGCCCACCCACTGGGTGACGTCAGGCAGGCACGGCCCACTCCATATATAAATCAAGTTCACTATAATAAAGTTCAGTTGGCTTCATGAAGACTACCGCGCACTGGCGCAGGAAGCAGTTTGCATCATTTTAGTGACCAGAATGCTCAACGTGAATGCAGCAGCACCGGCATCCAGGAGCGATTCCAGCAAGGTCAAGGAGCCTTTGGTGGTAGCTGGAGCAGACACCAGGAGACGCAGGAAACGGCATGGCCAGCAGTCAGTAGCAGCTGCGACCGCTGGCGACAGAAACAAGCTGCTGTATGTCACAGACGTGTGTCACAGACGTGTGTTCAGGGAGGCAGTTTCTGGTGGACTCTGGCTCCCAGAAAAGCCTCATCCTGCTGGTCAGTGCAGACAGGGTGGCAGGGGGCAGTGGTCCCGAGCTCACGGCCACCAACAGATCCACCATCAGGACATTTGGTGAACGGACACTGACAATATGCTTACACTGATGCAACTTTCAGCGGAACTCTGTGCTAGCTGCATGCTCTGCCCACATTTTAGGCGCAGATTTTTGATGTGCTTACGGGTTATTAGTTGATGTTGCTAACAGAGATTAGTAGATGCTGTCTCTTTTGCCTCTCTGCCCTGTACAGCTCGGGGAGCAGGGTCGACAACACTAGCTAACATTATAGCTCCTGGGGGTAAGTACCAACAGTCACTCGCTCAGTTCCCAGCACTCACGGTCCCGACGTTTTCCGCTACGATAACGAAACATGGGGTTGAACATTTTGTAACTACAAAAGGGCCGCCGGTATTCGCACGACCTCGGCACCTGGACGCAGCTAAACTGGCTAGCGCGCGCAATGAGTCCACCAACTTAGAACGGTTGGACATCGTCAAGTGCTTCAACAGCCCGTGGGTATCCCCGCTACACATGGTGCCTAAAGCCAACAGGTCATGGCGACCATATGGCAATTTCCGGCGCTTGAACAAAGCTACAGAACACAATCGCTATCCTATTCCACACATCCAGGATTTTTCTGTGCACCTGGAAACCCGCACGTGTTTTTTCCAAAGTGGATATGGTCCACGGTTACCACCAGGTCCCGGTGTGCACGGAAGACTCCTTTTGGCCTTTTCGAGTTTTTACGCATGCCGTTCAGATTAAAAGGCGTGGCACAGACCTTCCAGAGGATGATGGATGCAGTGCTTCACGACTTGCCCTTCATGTTTGTCTACTTAGAAAACATTCTGGTAGCCAGCGCGTCGGAGGAGGAGCACATCGCCCATCTCAAGACAGTGGAAGCACACAGGTTGATAGTTAACCAGGCGAAGTGCCAGTTTGGTGTGCCAGTGATTGAGTTTTTGGGCCACCGCATTTCACCAGAGGGCGCGATCCCGTTACCAGACAAGGTGCGCGCGGTGTCGGATTTTCCGTGTCCGCAGACCGTGAGGGCACTACAGGAGTTTTTGGGAATGGTTAATTTTTCAATTGTTTCCTTCCCCGAGCAGCCCAGCTGATGCAGCCGTTGTATGCCATGCTTAAAAAAAGAAGCCTGTGGAAAACATCGACTGGACTCCCGAGCGAGACCAGGCTTGTACAAACGCCAAAGCAGCGCTGGCAGATGCCACGTTGCTGGCCCACCTGGATCCATCTGCAGAGATAGCGCTCACCACGGATACATCGGATGTTGCCATAGGGGCAGTGGTGGAGCAATGCATCCCAGGTTCATGGCAGCCACTTGCATTTTTCAGCAGAACTTTGCACGACAACGAACGCAAATACAGCACATTCGATAGAGAACTGCTGGCTCTCCACCTGGTGACGTGCCAGTTCCAGTTTTGGCTGGAGGGGCGCGAGTTCACCCCATTCGTAGACCATAAGCTGCTGATGTACGCCATGACCAAGGTTTCTGAACCGTGGTTGGCCCAGCAGCAACACCATCTGGCGGCAATTTCGGAGTTTATGACCGACATTCAACACATTGCCAGTAAACTCAACATCGTGGCCGATTGCCTGTCGTGCGCGTTAATCACCCCGGTCTATGTGCGAATAGATTTTCCCGCCATGGCCGCGGAGCAAGCCAGGGACGCGGACATTTACGTGCTCCAGTCTGCACCAACGGGGTTAAAGCTGGAGAGCAGGGTGGTGCAAGAAGGGTGCCCTCCTTTGCTCTGCAACGTCTCCACCAGCCGCCCATGCAAGGTGGTTCCGAGCTCTTGGCACCGTCGCGTTTTCAAGTCGGTTCACTCCCTTTCGCACCCAGGAGTGCGCACTTCAGTGAAGCTAGTGACGGCAATTTCATCTGGCCGCGCTTGCGCAAAGACGTGAAAGAGTGGGCTGCAGCTTGCGTTGCGTGCCAGCGGGCCAAAGTGTACAAGCACACCAGAGCTCCCCTTGAGCCATTCCAAATCCTGGCTAGGAGGTTCGACCACGTCCACGTGGATTTGGTGGGACCCCTCCTGCCGTCGCAAGGTTTCACACACCTTTTGACAGTCGTGGACCGCACCACGCGCTGGCCTGAAGTGGTCCCGCTGGTTTCTACCACATCCGCGGAAGTGGCGCGTGCTTTTTTGTCGGCTTGGGTTGCACATTTTGGATCTCCATTGGACATCACGTCTGACAGGGCTCCACAATTCGTTTCAGAACTCTGGTCCGCGATGGCCCAGAGCCTGGGGGTCAAAATTTACCACACTACCACGTATAACCCCCAGGCTAACAGGTTATACTGTGGAGATGTGAGAATGACGAGGCAGAGTTCTCTCTCAAGTCAGCTTTATTCACATCACCATCATCTCAAAGCAGTAAGAGAGCCACACAGGAAACTCTCGTCCTTAAATATCAGGACTCTTACAGTTCACACGTCACATGAATCACCTTGCATTATAAAGACAGTAACAATGCATCCTCTCTCCATGATATCACTTCCACTGTCTACAATGCATCCCTTCTTTAATCCTTTAATTAAACCCCCCACAGTCTCAGGCCTTGCATACCAAAGCTAAGATTCTTGCAGCTTCCTGTAATCACCAAGGAAGCCTCTTACTTTGTTCTGACCTAAAATGTGAGTCACAAAACAGGTCCCGTATGTGTGTCCACCACACAAAGCCCCCCCCAACATTTTAGAAAAAACAGAACAAACAAGAGAATAACAACATGCATGCCGTGACAGTATCAATACACATCAGTCCACATGCTGTATAGGCTTCAGCCTCCTGCCGTATCTGCTGTAGCTGGGATTCAACGTCTCTGCGGCGCTGTCACGCTGGGGGTTTGCCGTCTGGGGGTGGAAACCTTTTGTCAGCACCTGTGGGTGTTCTGGGGAAACATTACTCTGTGAAGCCCCCCGCGGTGGTCTACCTCGCCGCGGGGCCCTCGCCAACAGCACCTGCTCATCTGCCACCACAAAAGTGGGTTTGAGTCTGTTTGTGCCAACTTTCTCTTTCCTAGCCCCCAAATCTAGCAAAAACTGCTTGTCCCCTGTTTCTAGCACTCTGAACGGTCCGTCATAAGGCGGTCGCAGCGGGGTTCGGTGCGCATCGTGTCTGACAAAAACAAACTCTGCGTTCTTCAAAGTTTTAGGCACAAAAACGCGTGGAAAACTGTGGTGCGCGGGGCCGGGCAACGTGCTTGATTCTATATTACTCCACAACAGCTGAGACGGGGAGGCGTCTGGCGCAGGGTTATCTGGGAGAAACTCCCTGGGCAGGCGGAGTGGCTGCGCAAACACGAGCTCCGCTGGGGAGGCTTCTAAGTCCTCTTTAGGCGCAGAACGCAACCCCAATAACACCCACGGTAACTTGTCTACCCAATTTGAATCCGTCAGTGACGCTCTGAGAGCTGCTTTCAATGACCTATGAAAACGCTCGCATAACCCGTTAGCCTGCGGATTGTACACGGTTGTGCGGTGAATTGTGACACCCAGGCTGCGGGCCATTGTCAACCAAAGATCGGACACAAATTGAGGGCCTCTGTCGGACGTAATGTCCGACGGAACGCCGAAGCGCGCCACCCAAGCTGTTAAAAACGCGCGCGCCACCTCCTCGGCCGTGGTTGATGCCAGCGGGACAACTTCAGGCCAGCGCGTGGTGCGGTCCACCATTGTCAGAAGGTGTGTGCACCCTTGTGACGGTGGGAGGGGGCCCACGAGGTCCACATGAACGTGATCGAACCTCTTGGCCGGAATGTGAAACGGCTCCAAAGGAGCCTTCGTGTGCCTGTGTACTTTGGCTCGTTGACACGCCGTGCAGGCTGCTGCCCACTCTTTAACCTGTTTGCGAAGGCTCGGCCACACAAATTTCTCTCCTACCATTTTGACCGACGTGCACACTCCCGGGTGCGCCAAAGAAAGAATCGAGTCAAAAACGCGGCGGTGCCACGCGGCCGGTACTACTGGACGCGGCCGTCCGGTGGAGACATCGCAGATTAGGGGGGGCATACCGTCTTGCAGCACCTTGCTCTCCAGCCTTAACCCTGTTGGTCCAGACTGAAACGCGCGCACATCCGCGTCACTAACCTGCTCCGCGGCCATGGCTGCGTAATCTACTCCTACGCTGACTGGGGCCGCTACAGCACGCGAGAGGCAATCTGCCACTACATTCAGTTTGCCCGCCACATGCTGAATATCAGTGGTAAACTCTGATATCGCGGCCAGCTGTCTCTGTTGCCGGCCTGACCACGGTTCGGAAACCTTGGCCATTGCGAATGTTAGCGGTTTGTGGTCAACAAACACGGTGAAAGAGTGTCCTTCTAGCCAGAACTGAAAGTGGCGGATGGCCAAATGGAGAGCCAGCAGCTCCCTGTCGAACGCACTGTATTTACGCTCGCTATCGCGCAAGGTCCTGCTGGAAAATGCGAGGGGCTGCCAAACCCCGGCTACATGTTGCTCTACGACCGCCCCTATGGCCACATCTGATGCGTCAGTGGTGAGCGCTATGCGGGCTGTTGGGTCTGGGTGTGCCAACAATGCAGCCTTTGCCAAGGCTGCTTTCACCTCCGAGAATGCTTGGTCCCGCTCCGGGGACCACTCGACCTTATCCGCGGGTTTCTTTTTTTTGAGCGCGGCATACAGCGGCTGCATGAGTTGCGCCGCGTGGGGGAGAAAACGGTTATAAAAATTCACCATTCCCAAAAACTCCTGCAACGCCCTGACTGACTGAGGCCGGGGAAAGTCTGCCACTGCGCACACTTTGTCAGGAAGCGGAACTGCTCCTTCGGGGGAGACGCGGTGTCCTAAAAAATCGATCTGCGCCACCCCGAACTGACACTTCGCTGGGTTGATTATTAACCCGTGATCTCCCAACCTTCGGAAAACAGTGGCCAGGTGTTTTTCATGTTTGTCTTCGGACACGCTGGCTACTAAAATATCGTCCAAGTAGACGAACACGAAAGGGAGATCATGAAGCACCGCGTCCATCATGCGTTGGAACGTCTGAGCAGCCCCTTTAAGTCCGAATGGCATGCGTAAAAACTCGAATAGGCCAAACGGGGTTATTACCGCTGTTTTGGGTATGTCCTCAGCGCGCACTGGGACTTGGTGGTAACCGCGGACCAAGTCTATTTTAGAAAAAACGCGCGCCCCTGCCAAATGAATGGAAAAAACTTGGATATATGGGATTGGGTAGCGGTCGTGCGCTGTAGCGTTGTTTAACCTGCGGAAATCCCCGCAAGGTCGCCATGATCCGTCAGCTTTCGGGACCATGTGCAGCAGGGAAGCCCAAGGACTGTTTGAACATCTGATAATGCCCAACCTCTCCAGGTTGGCGAACTCCTCGCGCGCTATGGCCATTTTAACTGCGTCCAAGTGCCGAGCTTTTGCAAAAACGGGCGGTCCGGTAGTGGTAATAAAATGCTCCACCCCGTGTTTAGCGACTGTTGCTGAAAATGTGGGGACCGTGAGTGCTGGGAACTGAGTGAGCAGTGTGTGGAACTTACCGCTGGCAGCTGTGACGTTGGCTTGTGCTGTTGGCGGGGCCACTCGCGCTGTACAGGGGATAGAATCAAAAGACAGTGCATTAACCAGGCGCCTGTTAGCGAGATCAACCAACAAACCATGTGAGCACAAAAAATCAGCCCCCAACATATTGAAATTTACTGCTGCTACAACAAAAGTCCACTCAAATGTACGGCCGTGTAGAGACAGAAGCAGAGTCTTCTCACCAAAGGTCTTAATCTCCGAGCCGTTCGCTGCTATCACCCGGGGACCTCCGGAACCCGCTAGTCTGTCCGCGTAGGAAGGTGTGATGAAACTCAACTGGGAGCCTGTGTCGACGAGGAACTGCCTCCCCGAGCGTGCGTCCGACAAGTAGAACAGCTTGTTCTCCTCCCCGAGGGCCGCGGCTGCTACCGACCCCCGGTCTTGGCGTTTCCTGAACGCCCGAACTGGCACGGTGGTACACACTTGTGTGCCCTCTCTGCGAAACGGCGATGGTAGAAACAAAGGACGTCCGATCCACGTTCCCTGGCCCCTGCCGCCGCCGTCGTCGGTGAGTCTGGCACCGCTGCCTCTGGCCTCCTGTCGTCTCCGGTCGTCGCGCCGAGTTCCGCTGCAGCGGCCGTGGCTGCACGCCACTTGGTGGCGTTGACAATCCGCTGCGCGTCTTGGCCCAGCGCGCGGTAGTCCCGTAGGGCCAACAGTGGCGAACTGGCCAGGGTCGCTCTCGCTGCTGACGGTAGAGTCTTGAGGAAGAGGTGGGTGAAAATGAAGTGATCGTCGTCAGAGTCTTTCAACCTCAACAACTTCTCCATCAGGTTCGCAGGCATGTCATTTTCCGACTCCGTCAGTGCCAGGAGCCTCTCTGCTCGCTCCTCCGCCGAGGGGGTGAATTGCTGGATGACTGCAGCCTTCAACGTGCTGTATTTGTCGCTGTCCGGCGGCTGGTCGATCAGGCTCTTCACATGCTGGGCCGTGTTGTCCAGCTTTGCGACTACGTGGTAGAATTTCGTGGTGTCTACCGATATTCCCCAGAGGTTGAACTGCGCCTCAACCGCGTTGAACCAGGAGCGCGGATTGTTTTGCCAGAAGTCCGGTAGCTGGACTGTAGTGGCATTCGCTTGGCTAGGGGCTCCTGACAAGGCTGGCCCGGGGGAATTCTCCTCTTGCATGATACATCTGGGTCACCAGTGTGGAGATGTGAGAATGACGAGGCAGAGTTCTCTCTCAAGTCAGCTTTATTCACATCACCATCGTCTCAAAGCAGTAAGAGAGCCACACAGGAAACTCTCATCCTTAAATATCAGGACTCTTACAGTTCACACGTCACATGAATCACCTTGCATTATAAAGACAGTAACAATGCATCCTCTCTCCATGATATCACTTCCACTGTCTACAACGCATCCCTTCTTTAATCCTTTAATTAAACCCCCCACAGTCTCAGGCCTTGCATACCAAAGCTAAGATTCTTGCAGCTTCCTGTAATCACCAAGGAAGCCTCTTACTTTGTTCTGACCTAAAATGTGAGTCACAAAACAGGTCCCGTATGTGTGTCCACCACAATACGAGCGTTTTCATAGGTCGCTTAAAGCAGCGCTCAGAGCTTCGCTCACGGACACAAATTGGCTCGACCACCTGCCTTGGGTTCTTTTAGGGTTGCGCTCTGCACCTAAGGATTATTTGGCAGCCTTTCCGGCAGAACTCGTTTTTTCTCAGCCGCTGTGGCTCCCCGGGGAGTTTTTACTGGAAAACCCCGCGCCCGAGGTTGATCCGCCCGCACAATTTTTACACAGCACAGAGGCTGTGAGCATTCAGGGCCCAGCCCACCATTATTTTCCCTACACATTCGTCCCAAAAAGCTTGCAGAACGCCAGTTTTGTTTTTGTCAGGCATGATGTGCACTGGACCCCACTGTGCCCACCGTACAACGGACCGTTCAGGGTGTTGGAACCGGGGGCGAAGCATTTTGTGTTAGACTTGGGGGGACATAGGGAGACCGTCTGCATCGACAGGCTGAAGCCCGCTTTTGTGTTGGCAAACGAGCAGGTGGTGTTGGCCCAAGCTTCCCGGCGTGGACGTCCACCGTTGGTCGCTCTGCAAGGTGGTGATCCCTCGTCAGGGACCGGCGCTTGTGAAGCAAATGTGTTTTCCCCCCCTCCCTTTTTCCCTCCACAGACTGACGTGCCCTCCCGTACACCCTGCCGGCAGTGAGGTTCGACTGGATCGGCGACCCCCCGCTACAGCCGCTATGGGCGCCAGCTCAAGCCCAAAGGATGGGGGGGTTAGTGCCCTTTCTGGGTGTTGGTGGGGGCTGTGTGCATGGGCATGGTGTTGGACTTCTCCACCCAGGGAACAACGGACCGAAAGAGGAGGTGTCACCTGTGACTTTTTCATGCAAAGTTGCAATTTTTTTCCTTGTAAATTTGTGACTTTTTCTTGAAAATTTACAAGTTTTTTCTTCATAAAATTGCAACTTGTTGCCTCTTAATTTTACCACATTTTTCTTGTAAATATGCAGCTTTTTGCACATAAATGTAGAAAATTTTCAAGTTTCATAAATGTGACTTCTTTTCCTTGAAATTTTCAAGATTTTTTCATGAATTTGCACATTTTTTCTGATGTTTGTTTTTTAACATAAATTTGAAATGTTTTTCTCAAATTTCGGACTTCTGACATAAATTTGCATTTTTCATGTAATTTTGCAACTTTTTCCTCTTATATTTGACACTTCTTTCTCATAATTTAGCTACTATTTTCCTCATAAATTTATGCCTTTTAATTTTGCTACATTTTTCTTTGTATATCTGCTCCCTTTTGTCTTGAAAAATTGTGACTTATTTTCTCACAAATAAGCTGATTTTTTCCTTTTTAAGTTGTCTTTTTTTCATCGTAGTTTTACTTTTTCCTCATAAACTGGATGTTTGTTGTAAATTTGCTGGGTTTTTTTCTTGGGAAATTTGCAGCTGTGTTGAATGAATGAATGAATGAATGAATGAATGTTCTTGTAAATGTGCAGTATTTTTTCTTGAAATTTTGTCACATTTTTCCTTGAAAATGTTCAACTTTTGCCTTATAAATTTGCAACTTTTTTCACAGAGATTAGCTTGATGTTGCTTACTGAGACGTGGCTAACAGAACTAGCAACAGATGCTAACATCGAACTGGAGGGTTTCCATGCAATACGGGCAGACCGGACAGTGGGAAGGCAAGGGGCGGAGGAGTGATAATGTATGTCAATAACAGCTGGTGCAGACCGGGACATATCACGGTTAAACAACAACACTGCAACAAAGACATCGAGTTGCTAGCTGTTAGCATGCAGCCTACCTATCTCCCAAGGGAATACTCACACGTGATCTGCATTGTTATTTATGCAAATCCGACGGCAAACGCTGGGACAGTGCGTGACGCCATTCACTCAGTAACTGGCAGGCTGCTGACACAACAACCAGATGCTCTTCTCCTCATCTCAGGTGATTTCAACCATATTTCACTGTCCCCCATTGTGCCCACGTTCACCCAGTATGTCACATGCCACACTAGAGACAATAAAACACTGGACTTATTCTACGCAAACACTAAGGAGGCGTACACCTCATCACCACTCCCCCCACTCGGGAGATCGGATGACAACTTGGTTCATCTCTGGCCGGTGTACAAACCCCTAGTGCACAGACAACCTCCGGTCATGTGCACGGTGAAGTTATGGTCTGAGGAGGCAATGGACGCTCTAAAGTGCGACGGATGATTAAATAAAGGTGTTGTTGAAGGTTTTAAGTAGAGTTTTATTAATCATACCGCCGTCACGAGCTCCGCTCCCGGCGCCGTGCATGCGCGCCGGGAGCGAGCCCAAGCGGCTCTCGGAGAAGGAGGACACAAAGTCTGTGTCCGGCAGCAGCAGTTGAGGAAGTGGAATTGAGAGGGCGAGTTACAGAACCTGTGCAGTATTTATACCCAACTCAGACAATACATCAAAGAGCGGATTCACAGCAGTTGGTACGATCAAAGGGACTGCAGAACAGGCATGAGACATTTGCATTTAAGAGACCTACATAACAATAGGCAGATTTGCTAGCCTCTGCTCCAGGTGTAGGACAAAGAGGTTACAAGGCACATCTACATATTGATCTCAGCCTCTAGGTCACAGTAAGGATAGGACGCATGAACACTATACATGAATGGCACATTACATCACAATACATGAATGGCACATTGCATCACGATACATGAATGGCACATTACATCACAATACATGAATGGCACATTACATCTCAGTAGTGCAGTGGGAAAAACCAAGAGAAGAGAGCTGACTGTCCTGTGTGTTGTGGGGGGGTTGAATCAACCCGCCACATGCTCCCCCCCCAGAGGGCACGGCAGGGGGCCGAGACCTCGATAATCCATCTATGGGAGCGAGCTGTGGGAGAAGCTCGCTGCAGGCGGAGGGGGAGGGAGGGGAGGGGTAGTAAGTGCCAGCAGGGGCGGTGAAATCGTCCGAGCCGCGCAAAAATTGCTTGCTGCTCCGCGACGTCGAGGGGCTGTCCCGTTGCGCGTGCAGAGATCACAAGAAGAAAAATTTGTCTCTGACTCCTCTCGTGGCCATGAAGAAAAGCAGGAGCGGCTGTAAGAAAAAAAAATAAAAGCAGAGGGACTGGCGTGTTGACTTTAGGGCAGGCGCAACTCTAAAGCCTCGGGAACCGCAGACAGCTGAATTCCCCTTGTGTGCCGTGGCTAAGACCATAAAATCCAGTGAGCAAGCTGCGGGCCTTAGGTGTACAAGCAAGCCTGAAGGGCCAGTGTGCAGCAGAAGGAAGGCGGTCAGTGAAGCCGTTATTGTCCCGTGCGTGGAGTGCCGTCCTCCTAACTCCCCGGTGCGCGCGCGGGGGTTCCGTGCGTGGGTGGGCCGCTGGAGTGGCGAGTCAGGGTGCAGAATCTTGGTGGAGATCGGCGCAGACGGCGCCGATAAAATCCAGGTTTGGGCTGTGGCTGCAGCTTGGCCATGGTGCGTTGGAACGGTGGGAGGAAATAGACGATCTTTTGTCCCTCAGGCTTGTGCAGATGCGTTGGAGCGGTGGGAGGGAATAGACGATCTTTAGCACCGCTCGGCCATGGTGCGTCCAGGTCCACGTGTTGCGTTCTCCGCCGGCCATGGAGGACACCGTCGTGGAGAGGGGACGAGGTGCCTGCGCTCTCGTGTGGAGGAACTGCGAGCGCGGCCGGTCCAGCGTGGATGAGCAGATCTCAGACGTGCAGATCTCATCCTGCAAAACGGGTCACCAGTGCAGCTGTCCAGATCAGAAGGTTGCATCGCACAAAGCGTGTGCGTCTTCGGGGTCACCAGTGAAGCGTTCACTGGCAGCGTGTTCTTCTCTGCCTTCAGGTCATGGTGCGTTGGGGCGGCGAGAGGGAGGAGACGTCTTGTGTCCCTCGGCCGGTTCAGCGTGGATGTCCAGACCAGAAGGCTGCGTCGCACAAAGCGTGTGCGTCTTCGGGGTCACCAGTGCGGCGGATGATAAAATAATAAGCGATGCTGAAGGTTTCAAGCAGGTTTTATTAATCATACCGCCGTCACGAGCTCTGCTCCCGGTGCCGTGCATGCGCGCCGGGAGCGAGCCCAAGCAGCTCTCGGAGAAGGAGGACACAAAGTCTGTGTCCGGCAGCAGCAGTTGAGGAAGTGGAATTGAGAGGGCAAGTTACAGAACCTGTGCAGTATTTATACCCAACTCAGACAATACATCAAAGAGCGGATTCACAGCAGTTGGTACGATCAAAGGGACTGCAGAACAGGCATGAGACATTTGCATTTAAGAGACCTACATAACAATAGGCAGATTTGCTAGCCTCTGCTCCAGGTGTAGGACAAAGAGGTTACAAGGCACATCTACATATTGATCTCAGCCTCTAGGTCACAGTAAGGACAGGACGCATGAACACTATACATGAATGGCACATTACATCACAATACATGAATGGCACATTGCATCACGATACATGCATGGCATATTACATCACAATACATGCATGGCACATTACATCACAATACATGAATGGCACATTACATCTCAGTAGTGCAGCGGGAAAAACCAAGAGAAGAGAGCTGACTGTCCTGTGTGTTGTGGGGGGGTTGAATCAACCCGCCACAAAAGGACTGTTTTGAAACCACTGCCTGGGAGCAGCTCTGTGATCCACATGGTGAGGACATCGATAGCCTCACTTACACCATCACGGACTACATCAGCTTCTGTGTGGACAACACCGTACCCACCAAGACCATACGGTGCTCGAACAACAAACCCTGGATCAACCCTGAGATAAAAACACTTCTGAGAGAGAAGAAGAGGATCTTCAAGTCAGGGAACAGGGAGATGCTGAAGTCCGTACAGAGGGAGCTGAGGAGGAAGATCAGAGAAGGCAAGGACAGCTTCAGGAAGAAGGTGGAGGACAAGCTGCAACAGAGTGACATCGGCGGGGTCTGGAGAAACCTCAAAACCATCTCTGGGCTCCAGAATACCTCCTCCCAGGGCACGGGGGGCAGGGAGTGGGTGAACAATCTGAACCTGTTTTTTAATACTGTAGGTTTGACCAACCGCCCTCCCCCCCACCTGCACAACAACCACTGCTGCCTCTAAAGTCATCGAGACCTGCTGTCCACACTCCACTCCACCAACACCCCCCCCCCCCACTCCCAGCACACAGCCCCCCAACCTGACCCTCACTAAGACCCAGGTGAGGACGGAGCTGAGGAAGATCAAGGCGAGGAAGGCGTCGGGACCGGACGGGATCAGCGCAAAGCTCCTCAAGTCCTGCACAGACCAGCTGTGTGGGATTGTGGAGCACATCTTCAACCTGAGCCTGAAGCTGGGGAGGGTACCACAGTTGTGGAAAACATCTTGTGTGGTACCTGTACCAAAGACTTCCCACCCCAAAGACCTGAGCAGCTACAGACCAGTGGCCCTGACGCCTCACATGATGAAGACCCTGGAGAGACTGCTCCTTGCTCACCTCCGCCCCCTGGTGGGACCAGCGATGGATCCACTCCAGTTTGCCTACCAGCATGGCATTGGGGTGGAGGATGCAGTGATCCTCCTCCTTCACCGTTCCCTGTCCCACCTGGAGAAGCCTGGGAACGTGGTGAGGATCATGTTCTTTGACTTCTCCAGTGCTTTCAACACCATCCAACCGATGATCCTGAAAGACAAGTTGCTGTGCGCAGGGGTGGACCAGCACCTGTCATCATGGATCCTGGACTACCTCACTAACCAGCCACAGTTTGTGAGAACCCGGGATTGTGTGTCCGACACGATCATCGGCAGCACAGGGGCCCCCCAGGGAATGGTTTTGGCTCCCTTCCTTTTCACCCTTTATACTGTGGACTTCTCACACAACACAATACACTGCCATCTACAGAAGGTCTTTGATGACTCTGCGATCATCGGCCTCATCTCCAACGGAGATGAAACTGAGTACAGAGGACTTATCCAGGACTTCGTGGACTGGTGCCATCGGAACTGCCTCCAGATCAACGCAAGGAAAACTAAGGAGCTGGTGGTGGACTGCCGCAGGCAAAGACACCCCCTCACAGCACCAGTAAGTACCTGGGTGTTCATCTGAACAATAAACTAGACTGGTCACACAATCCCCCTCATGGATCGTCACCTTATCATGGTGGGGGGGGTTTGCGTGCCCCAGTGATCCCAGGAGCTATGTTGTCCGGGGCAATTTGCCTCTGATAGGGTCTCCCAAGACAAACTGGTCCTGGGTGAAGGGCCAGACTAAGAACGATCCAACAGACTCTCATGATAAATTGTATATCAAGGATTCAGTGTACCCCGCCCAGTATGGGGTTACCGGGGCCCCACCCTGGAGCCAGGCCTGGGGGAGGTGCTCGAAGGCTAGCGTCTGGTGGCCGGGTTTCCACCCATGGGACCCGGCCGGGCTCAGCCTGAAGAAGTTACATGGGTCCGCCCTCCAGTGGGCTCACCACCTGCAGGAGGGATCATGGGGGTCCGCTGCTATGTAGATTAGGTGGCGGTCAAAGGCGGAGACCTTGGCGGATTGATCCCAAGCTTTCTAAACTGGCTTTTGGTATGGGTATGGGTGGTATGGGCATCTGATTAGGATGCCTCCTGGACGCCTCCCACTTGAAGTGTTTCAGGCACGTCCCACTGGGAGGAGACCCCGGGGCAGACCCAGGACTCATTGGAGAGACTATGTCTCCCAGCTGGTCTGGGAACGCCTTGGTATCCCCTCTGAAGAGCTGGAGCAGGTGGCTGGGGAGAGGGAAGTCTGGGCTTCTCTGCTTGAACTGCTGCCTCCGCGACCCGGACCTCCAGAAAAGCGGTAGAAGATGGATGGATGGATGGTCACACAATACCGACGCACTCTACAAGAAGGGACAGCGCAGGCTGTTCCTACTGAGGAGGCTCAGGTCTTTTGGTGTACAAGGGGCGCTGCTGAAGACATTCTACGACATGGTGGTGGCATCAGCCATCACTTTTGGAGTGGTCTGCTGGGGCAGTGGCATTACAGCAGCCGATAGGAAGAGACTGAACAAACTAATCAAGAAAGCTAGCTCTGTCTTGGGGCAACGCCTTGACCCAGTGGAGGAGATAGGAGAGAGAAGGATTTTAGATTTTTTTTTAGATTTAGTATACTTTATTGATCCCCAGAGGGGAAATTGAGGGTCATCCACCACCTGGATGGATGAAGCAGCCACGATACGGCGCTATCCCTTAACCATTCACACACACATTCACACCTAGGGCCACTTTAGAGTCTCCAATTAACCTAACCTGCATGTTTTTGGCATGTGGGAGGAAACCGGAGAAATCCCGGGGTAAACCCACGCATACACGGGGAGAACATACAAACTCCACACAGATCACTGTTGGTAGGGGGCTGGGATCGAACCCACGATCCCACGATCCCCAAGATCCCCCCGCCAAGGGTAAACTGTGCTGCCGCAGTGCTAACTACTGCGCCACCGTGCAGCCCAGGATGGTGGCTAAACTGTCATCTCTGATGGAGTCCGAGTCCCACCCTATGCAGGACATACTGAACGCATTGAGGAGCTCATTTAGCAGCAGACTACATCATCCTAGGTGCGCAACCGAGAGGTTTCGCAGGTCCTTCCTACCTACGACTGTCAGACTGTATAACCTAAGCAGGGCTGCTCGCAGAGATAGCAACAAAAAAAAACGTGACGACCTAATAGTATTGAACGCAAAAGACGCAACAGACTTACACAAATGGTCCCCTCCGGTATACAACTAGGACAATATCAGTCGCTACGGAGGGTGACAATATGTATGGGTACATATTCACACCATGTAGGATAACTAAATAGACGGTTATGCTGTTTATTCCGTCTAGCTACAATGCTCCGCACTGTGTATATACAGTATATTTATATATATTTATGTGTACATATGTATATTCACTGCTCTTATTTTTCTTATCTTTTTAATTATTACTCTGAGTGTTGCTATCCCTGTGCTGTTGCAATCCTGGAATTTCCCCATTGTGGGACTAATAAAGGCTTATCTTATCTTAAATTTGTGACTTTTTTCCTCATAACTGCATCTTTTTTTTTTCAAAAATTAAAAAAAAATTCTTGTAAATTTTAAACTTTTTTCTCTAAATTTATGACAATGATGATATAAATGTTGAGCTTTTTTCTCAAAAATATGTGATATTTTTCCTGCAAATTTTCATTGTTTGTAACTGTAATTTGTAACTGTTTTTTATTTTCAACTTTTTTCTCATAAATTTGTTACTTTATTCCTTATAAATTTTCAGACTTCTTCCCTAAATTTATGACTTTTTGATTTAAATGTTGATGTTTTTCTCATACATTTGCAGCTTTTTTCTTGTACATTTGCACCTGTTTTCTTATAAATTAGCAATTTTTTTCCTTGTAAATTTGCAGCTTTTTTCTCAAAATTTGCCTTTTTTCCTGTAAATTTTCAACTTTTTTTCTTGTAAATTTGCAATGCTCATGTGGATGCTGGTTAAATTTTTATTCTTTTTAATTAAACTAATTTTCAACTTCTTTAATTTTTAAACTGACATTTTTTATCATATCTTTGCACCTTTTTGCTTGCAAATTTGTACCTAATTTACATGTATTGGTTTGTATCTTATGCTGAATTGTTAATTGTTAAAAAAAAAAAAAAGAACAAATCACCTACTGGCTTCACAGCATTTATTCTCAGAGCAAGAAGGATTTTAAAAAATAGGAATTTATTCCATATGTTTAATGGGAGCAGTGTTATATTTTATCTCCCTTTTTTCCACTTCATTATCAGGTGTATGCCTATAAATCTGCTATTTAATGTTCACCAGTTTAACGAACAGTTGTGTTGTGAGAACTTACGAGTGCGTAAGAGTTACAGGTATTGAAGTCAACCTGGGTGACTTTCACTGTCTTATATTGTGTGTATATTTCCCCTGTGACAGTGTTGAAAACTTGGATGAATACTTGCACTGCATGAGTCTTGTTAAACGCATCACTGAGGATTTTCTAACTCCATATGTGTATACACTTGGTGACTTCAACGTTAATACATCACGTTCAAGTTGTTTTGGAAATGAACTGGTGTCTTTTTGTGAGAGATACTCTTTACACATCTCGGACAGGATTATCTTACCAAGTGATACCTTTACTCATGTTAGCATGGCTCATGGCTCTACATCATGGCTTGATCACTGTGTGACCACATCCTCAGGCCATGATAACGTGTCCAATATCAAAGTTCTGTATGATTATGTGAGTTCCGATCATGTACCTTTATCTATGGATATTGAGGTATCTAGTGCTGTAAGTGGCCCCCGGGAAGCTCCCTCGGCCACAACGGGCAGTAGAACATACAAATGCCGTGATGCCACAGTGTCAGACCTGTCCAGATATAAGAAATTTACTCGTAGGAAACTCTGTAACATCCGTGCTCCTACGGACGCCATCAGGTGTCACGACCGTAATTGTGCGGCACACAGGGACAATATCGACAGGTTTTACAGTGATATTGTTGATGCTTTAAATTTTTGTGTGAGTGAATGCATTCCTAGTCACACTGTGGCCACCCAATATAACGTCCCAGGCTGGAATGATGTTGTTAGCGAGGCTCACACAGCTGCTCGGGATGCTTTTTTGTGGTGGAGGAGTAATAGCAAACCACGCTCTGGTCCAATATTTGATAACATGAAAAGTTGTAGGGCTAGGTTCAAATATGCTCTACGAGCATGTAGGCGCAATGAAGAAAGTATCAAATGTGACCAGCTAGCTAGTCATATGAGTGAACTGAACATGGTAGAATTCTGGAAACAAATGAAGGCTATGAGCTCCCACCGGTCTGTCAGATCAAACACTATTGATGGTGTAACTGGTGATGTTAATATTGCTGAAAAGTGGAAATGTCAATATGAAGCTATTTTCAACTCAGTCAAGAATGTTTCAATGAAGGATTCTGTTATGCACGATATTCGCCTGTATAACGACATGTTTGATGCCTCCGATATTTCTGCTGTTACTCCTGTTGAAGTTGCTTCACTGATCAAAGTTCTCAAGAAAGGCAAATCAGCTGGCCCTGACTGTCTCACCAGTGAATGCCTCATCAATACTGATTTCAATTTGTGTATTCTGTTGTCATTGTGTTTTAACTGTATGTTTGTTCATGGTTACCACATGCCAGATATGTTGATGGACTCTGTTATTATTCCCATGGTGAAAAACAAGTGTGCCAGTCTGTCTGATATGAACAACTACAGACCTATTGCTATTGCAAATGTTATATCTAAATTGTTAGAGGGTTTAATTCTGAACAGAATTGAGATTATCTGTGGACAAACGATAATCAGTTTGGTTTCAAGTCAGCTCTTTCAACTGACAAGGCTGTTTACCTACTCCATGAATTTGTTGACTACTTCAGAAGCCAATCCACTAGTGTCTATGCTACGTTCCTAGACGCTAGCAAAGCTTTTGACAGGATTAACCAATGGTGTTTGTTTAGAAAACTGATTGATCGAGGTATTCCTATTTACATTGTTAGCATCCTGTTATACTGGTATAGAAGGCAGTCTATGGTTGTTAGGTGGGGCAATGTTACCTCATCCAAATTTCATGTGACCAACGGTGTTAAACAAGGTGGTATACTGTCACCCTTGTTGTTTAATGTCTATGTTGATGATCTCAGTGCACTGTTAAATCACATTTTCTATGCTGATGATCTCTGTTTGTTAAGTTTGTCTACTGCAGCGATGCAACATCTCCTTTCGGTTTGTGAAAAATTTGGTGAAAAAAATGACATCTTGTTCAACTGTACTAAATCTATGTGTATGGCTTTCAAACCGAAGGGTGTCAATACTTCGAATCCTGTTATGCCACTTTGTGGATTGAATCTGATAAGACCAATGTTGATTGTAACAGGCAACTCAGGAAACTCTATGCTCAAACAAATTTACTGTTGCGAAATTTCCATAGATGTTCTCCTGATGTTAAATGTATGCTGTTCAAGACCTTCTGTACCTCAATGTACTGCTCGCCTTTATGGTTTAATAGCAATGTTGCTGTTAGGAACAAAATCCGCATTGCATATATTAACTCCCTAAGAAGGTTGTTAGATGTACCACGAAGGTTGAGTGCAAGCAAGCTGTTTGTGTCCTTGAACATTCCGTCTTTTGGTGAGTTGATACGAAAGAATGTTTACAGTTTTATGAGAAGGTTGCTGCCATGTAACAATCATCTTATATCAGCAATTGTCAACTCGTCATTCACACTTCACTCCAGCATTTGGAAGTGGTGGCGTTCCATTTTATACTGAGTCCAATATTGTATGTTATTGTTGTTACAAGAGCGCCGAGTGTCTGCTGATCTGTATATACTTTTATTTATTTATTTATTTAATTATTTTCTACTCGTTTTAGTTCTGCATTTAATATAAACCCTGAGTTTGAAATAAATGTTTGAATTGAATTGAACTGAATGTTACTGCACCGTCTTTCTGAAACCGTGGAAAGTGGTCGATTTTATTATTAGATGAAAATTAAATAAATGAAATGAAAGTTAAAATGTAAATGAACACAGAACAATCATTAGGAAGATACGGGAGCAGGTTGGATTAATTTAAAATAAATCAATAATGAACAAAAAGCTGTTTTTTCCCCTGGATTAACAAGACACTTTGAACAAATATTTCTTGCTCTGTTCATCTGAACTGATATCATTTTTCATGAATTATTTGGGTAATTTTCGTCCACTGTAAAATGATAAAATAGATTATGAGCCTAATAACAGTTTCATAACCGACCTTCATCCAGGTGAAGCTTCTTCTTCTTCTTTTAGATTTGATTGGCGGTTGGCAACCAGCTTACAGGTTCATTACGTCACGTACTTCACTCTATACCATCACTGCACATCTTTGTATAGCCGGGATCTCCAATTTAATTCAGAAAAACAGCAAAAGAAACCGTTAGTTTGATTATTTTAAGCCAACTTCCGCCTAGCTTTAGCGGCCATGTTCTGTTCTCCGTTGCCAGGCAACGAAATCATCGGTGCGGGCCTTTTTTTCCTTTTTTTTTTTAGAAAACTTTATTTACATTTTTTCATATACAAACATCCTTGTATGACCTCATATGACGTCACAGTTGAGGTGCGTCACAGAGGCTGTATAGAGAAGGTACTGTCAGTTCCTTCTGGTTGCCATCCGCCAATCAGATCTGAAAGAAGAAGAAGAAGAAGACATTTCTTGTCTCACTTTCAGACAGAACACCTGGTTTTCAGAGCCTTAAGTGAATATTTTTTCAAAGCATTTCTTCTTTAAACTTTGAGAAGAATGGATAAGAATTTGGTAGTGATCCCCTCTGAAGTTCTGCAGACTTTCTCCATTGTTGGAGAATTTGATGGGACCCCGGTATATGCCAGAGCTCCTTCTTCACTCGGCACCTCTGTTTCGCTTCAGATGAACCCTCAGGTAATTTTTAGTCATGTTCTCATTCTTGTTCTTATCATCTTCAGTCTTTGTAGCTCATAGACCTTTTACTGATTTTCACTTCTCAGAAAGAAAATGGCTACATAAAGAAGCCGCCAAATGCCTTCATGGTCTTTCTGAAGGAGCAGAGGCCGCTGCTGAAGGCTGAAGTGGGCTGTAAATTCAGTTCAAACTTGAACGTCATCCTGGGAGAGAGGTGGAGGTTACTGTCCGGGGAGCAGAAAGCCAGGTATTTTGAGCTAGCCAAAAAGGAACAACAGCTCCACGAACAGAAATACCCAAACTGGTCACCCAGCCAGAACCATGTCAAAAAGAGGAAGAGGAACAGAAAAGATCACCCCAAGGCTGAATCCATTTCCTCCAGCCATGAAGAGGAGACATCCCAGACCAAGAGGAGAAAGATAAAGTCATCACACGTGGTCTCAGAAGCACCCATCAGCTGCCAGGTTGAGGACAGAGTCCCAGTCGCAAAACCGCTGGAATGGCTGGCAAGCGATGACCTCCATTGTCATGCCTCTGTTCCACACACCGCACCCATCAGCTGCCAGGCTGAGGACCGACTCCCAGCCGGAAAACCACTGGAATGGCTGGCAAGCGATGACCTCCATTATCATGCCTCTGTTCCACACACCGCACCCATCAGCTGCCAAGCTGAGGACATAGCCCCAGTCGGAAAACTGCGGGAATGGCTAGAAAGTGATGACCTCCATTATCATGCCTCTGTTGCACACACCGCACCCATCAGCTGCCAGGCTGAGGACCAACTCCCAACCGGAGAACCGCTGGAGTGGCTAGAAAGCGATGACCTCCATTATCATGCCTCTGTTGCACACACCGCACCCATCGGCTGCCAGGCTGAAGACCAACTCCCAGCCGGAGAACCGCTGGAGTGGTTAGCAAGCGATGACCTCCATAATCATGCCTCTGTTCCGTACACCGCACCCATCAGCTACCAGGCTGAGGACCGACTCCCAGCCGGAGAACCGCTGGAGTGGTTAGCAAGCGATGACCTCCATAATCATGCCTCTGCTCCACACACCGCACCCATCAGCTGCCAGGCTGAGGACATGATAACACAAATGGAGGAAAAAGAGCACGCCTCTTAAATCCAACCAAGGTCTGATGGAGCTGTGACTGTTGGAGGTTTTCCTGGGGAGCTCATTTTACAAAGGAAACTCATTTGTTATATAGATTAATTACACACTGATTTATTTTGTGTTTCTTTTAATTTTGATGGTTATGGCTTCCAGCTAATGAAAACCCCAAATTCTGTTTCTCAACAAGCCAAATATTGCATAAGATCAATTAAAAAAGTGAATTTTAGAGACAGAGGTGTTGGTCAACTTGGCACACATTTATAAGAAAACATCTGAAAATTTACAGAAAAAAAATTGAGAAAAAAACTACAAAGTTTTGAGAAAAATGTAAACCTATGAGAAAAACATTGCAATTTTACAGCAAAAATGTTACAAATTTACAAGAAAAGTGAAAACTGCACAGGAAAAAATTTGAAAATTTATGAGAAAAAAATACAAACCTGAAATTTTTTTTGGCAAATTTACAGGAAAAAAGTTGGCAGTCATGAGAAAAAAGCTGAAAATTATTTAAAAAAAACAAAAAAAGGCTGAAAAATTGCAGGAAAAATGTTGCCAATTTATGAGAAAACAAAAATTTCAGAAAAATTACCAATCATATAATGCAAAGATTCTTTGTGTGTGTGTGTTCTTGACATATCTCTTGAACCGTTTGTCAGACTGACCTCAGATTTGATATGTGCTTTGCTGATAGGTCAAATAGGTTCATATTGTCATCTTTTAATTATCTTTTGTTCATATAAAAGACAAAAAATAAAGACAAAATAAACACATCTCCTTTCTATTTTATTTTTGTGCTTTGCTGAGGTTACGATGGTGTGCATCCCTGAATTTCAGCCTTGTGGAAGTTTAGGAGAATTATTATTCTTTTAGATTTGATTGGCGGTTGGCAACCAGCTTACAGGTGCATTACCGCCACGTACAGACGTGGACAAAATAGTTGGTACCCCTCTGTTAATGAAAGAAAAATCCACAATGGTCACAGAAATAACTTCAATCTGACAAAAGTGGTAATAAATAAAAATTCTATGAAAATTAACCAATGAAAATCAGACAATGATTTTGAATTGTGGTTCAACAGAATTATTTTAAACAAACTCATGAAACAGGCCTGGACAAAAATGATGGTGCCCTTAATATTATGTTACACAACCTTTTGAGGCAATCACTGCAATCAAACCATTTCTGTAACTCAATGAGACTTCTGCACCTCTCAGCAGGTATTTTGGCCCACTCCTCATGAACAAACTGCTCCAGTTGTCTCAGGTTTGAAGGGTGCCTTCTCCAGACGGCATGTTTCAGCTCCTTCCACAGATCTTCAATAGGATTTAGATCAGGGTTCATAGAAGGCCACTTTAGAATAGTCCAATGTTTGGCTCTTAGCCATTCTTGGGTGTTTTTAGCTGTGTGTTTTGGGTCATTATCCTGTTGCAAGACCCATGACCTGCGACTGAGACCAAGCTGACACTGGGCAGCACATTCCTCTCTAGAATACCTTGATAGTCTTGAGATTTCATTGTACCCTGCACAGATTCAAGACACCCTGTGCCAGATGCAGCAAAGCAGCCCCAGAACATAACAGAACCTCCTCCATGTTTCACAGTAGGGACAGTGTGACATAATGTCGGACCCAGGGAACACGCACACACAGGCTCAAGTTCAATACAATAATCTTTACTGAATATCCAACAGGTGTGTGGGTGCGAGTATGCAGTATGTGAGTGTTGTGTGGGTGAACGAGCTGCAGCCGGGGGTGAAACAGCGCCGTACAGCCTGGCAACCCTAGAGACAGAGCCAAACACTGGTGTTAGATTCAGTCATGTTATAAAGGATGGAGAATTAACAGGGCTTACTTGCAGATGTCCTGGAGTTGGCGTCTGCTTGGGCTTTGGGCCTCCTGCCAGGGAGACAGCGTCTGCTGAGCGCACCCGGTGAAGCATTGTGATGCGCAGTGTGGTGAGAGGAGCGATTCCGCCGCCGTGAGGGAGAGAACTGTAGCCTGAGGGATCCACCTGTGCACAGGGGAGAGCCTGGGAGAAGAGGTAAAGTTGGAAATTTTGAGCTTACGTGCCAACGGAGAGTCCAACGATGATGCACAGGGCTGAGAGGAATCAGGGCGTGCGCAGGACAAAGAGCGTAGCATAGCAGACAGCTCTGCCGAAGCTCTAGGCAGAACGGGCTATATAGCCCAGGGCTGATTACTCCCAGGTGTGCGCGCAGCTGAGGCAGATGACGGCCCAGAGTGAGTTGTAACAGTACTCCCCTGCCCCCCGAGCAGCGTCTCCTGGCGCTGGCTTACCTGGGTGCGCCTGGTGGAAGTCCTCAATAAGGCGTTTGTCCAGCACAAACGACTGGCACACCCAGGATCTCCACTCGGGGCCATACTCCTCCCAGTCCACCAAGTACTGCAAGCCGCGACCCCGGCGGCGGACATCCAGGATGGAATTGACCGTCCAATTCACCGTCAATCAACACGGGTGGAGGCGGGGTTCGAGGAGGGGGGCAGAGCGGGTTGGAGATCATGGGTTTGACCTGCGAGACGTGGAACGTGGGACAAACACGGAGAGAAGGAGGGAGAGCCAGGCGCACAGCCACAGGATTCACTACCTTGACAATAGGGAAGGGCCCAATAAAGTGCTTGGCCAGCTTCCTCTTTTCAGCCTTCAGGTTAATATGCTGCGTGGATAGCCATACCTGCTGACCCACCTGATACTGTGGAGCAGGTCTGCGCCGGTTCGCGGCCCTGGTGTTGCGCTCCGCTGTGCGTAAAAGGGCTTGGCGAGTAGCGGCCCACAGCCGACGGCAGCGCCTCAGGTGTGCGTGAACTGATGGTATGGCCACCCCCCCCCTCTTCTTCAAGGAACAGCGGGGGATCGTAGCCCAGCAACACCCGGAAAGGAGACATACCGATTGCGGAAGAGACAGTTAGGCTATGGGCATATTCAATCCAAGGCAGATGACTGCTCCACGATGATGGGCTGGAGGTGATGACGCAGCGCAGAGCGGCCTCCAGCTCCTGATTTGTCCGCCCACACTGCCCGTTGCTCTGGGGGTGATGACCAGAGGACAGGCTCACCGTAGCCCCCAAAGTGTTCAAAAACTTTTCCACACACTGGACACAAACTGAGGGCCTCGGTCAGAGACAATGTCCGCGGGGATCCCATGCAGACGCATGATGTGCTGTACCAGGAGGTCTGCCGTCTCTCGTACTGTTGGAAGCTCATGCAGGGGGATGAAGTGGGCGGCCTTGGAGAAGCGGTCCACGACGGTCAGCATGGTGTCGAAGGTGTTGGATACCGGAAGACCGGTTACAAAGTCCAGAGCCACATGAGACCACAGCTTCCTAGGGACCAGCAAGGGGTGAAGAAGACCCGCCAGCGGAGATGATGACGTCTTTCCGGTGGCACACTGGGGGCAGGCACGAACGTAGCCAATGACGTCCCTCTGAAGCCCTGGCCACCAGAACAATCTCTGGAGCAGCTCCACCAACCGGGAGATCCCAGGGTGGCAGGCAAGTTTGGATGAATGAGCCCAGTGGATCACGTCACCCCGAACAGCTGATGGTTCGAACAGTCTCCCGGTAGGGCCTCCGACCGGATCCAGTTCAATTTCTTGAGCCTTCAGGACCTTATCCCTGATGGCCCAGGAGAGGGCACCCACAATACACGAGGCCAGGAGGATGGTGTGCTCCTGCTTCTCAGCGGCCTCCGAGGCAAACTGCCTGGACAGGGCATCTGGCTTCACGTTCTTTGACCCCGGGCGGTAGGTGATGGTAAACTGGAAGCGCCCGAAGAACAGGGACCAACACGGCTGGTGAGCATTCAAGCGCTTAGCCGTCCTCAGGTACTCCAGGTTTTTATGGTCTGTCCAAACCACAAAGGGTAGTGAGGCCCCTTCCAGCCAGTGCCGCCACTCCTCCAGCGTGAGTTTGACCACCAGGAGTTCTCTGTCACCGACGTCGTAGTTCCTCTCAGTGGGTAACAATCGCCGAGAGAAAAAGGCACAGGGGCGGATCACCGCGTCCACCGGGGAGCGCTGTGAAAGTACTGCGCCTACCCCCGAATCGGAGGCATCCACCTCAACCAAACACTGCAGCACGGGGTCCACCTGCGTCAAGACCCAGGAGGAAGAGAATTCCATCTTCAGGGCCGCAAAGGCCGATGCAGCCTCCTCCATCCATCCGTCCACCGGAACGCCACCGTAGGGGAGGTGAGGCGGGTCAGGGGGGGCGGCGATCGAATTGTACTTGGGCACAAACCGCCGGTAGAAATTGGTAAACCCCCAAAATTGTTGCAGCTGTTTCCTTGACGACGGGCGCGGGGGTGGGGGGATCCACCACCGCCTTCACCTTCTCTGGGTCCGGAATGACCTGGTTGTGTGAGATGATAAAGCCCAGGAAAGAGGTCTTCTCGGTGTAGAGCTCACACTTTTCGGCCTTCACGAAGAGATTGTTCTCGAGCAGTCATTGAAGGACCTGCCTCACGTGAACCTGATGCTCCTCCCAAGATTTGGAGAAGATCAGGATGTCATTCAGGTAGACGAAAACAAAGGACCCCAGGAAATCCCGGAGGACATCGTTGATGAGCCGCTGGAAGATGGCCGGAGCATTGGTGAGCCCAAACGGCATGACGAGGTACTCAAAGTGGCCACTGGGGGTCCGGAATCCCGTCTTCCACTCATCGCCCTCCCGGATCCGCACGAGATGGTAAGCGCTGCGGAGGTCCAACTTTGTGAACTAGGAGGCGCCCTGAAGGGAGTCGAAGGCAGAGTCCATCAGATGTAACGTGTACTTGTCCTTGATGGTAATATCATT
The DNA here is from genome assembly GCA_020510985.1 of Pholidichthys leucotaenia. Lineage (NCBI taxonomy): Eukaryota > Metazoa > Chordata > Actinopteri > Cichliformes > Pholidichthyidae > Pholidichthys > Pholidichthys leucotaenia. Next base: position 423,042,080 of record CM035842.1, on the reverse strand, counting down.
CAGGCCCCGGAAGTTGATACAAGGGCGAAGAGAACCGTCTTTCTTCCCAACGAAGAAGAAGCCTGCCCCCACCAGTGATGACGATGGCCGGATGATGCCCGAGCTGAGCGACTCCTTGATGTACGCTTCCATAGCCTCCCGCTCCGGAGCCGATAAGCTGTACAAGCGGCTCGACAGCAGGGGGGCGCCCGGGAGGAGGTTGATGGCACAGTCGTACGGGCGGTGGAGGTGGGAGAGACAGCGTCTGGGCCTTGCTGAACACCGTTCCGAGGTTGTGGAATTCTGAAGGCACCCTGGACAAGTCGGGGGGTGGAAGGGCGGGGGGGGGAGAGAGAGAGGGGGACCGCAGGAGAACAAGCTGCCGATTGGAGACACGCACTCAGACAGAATGAGCTCCAGGCGAGAACACTGCCAGTCTGCCAGTCAAAAGTGGGGTTGTGCAAGCGCAGCCATGGGTAACCCAGGATGACAGGAGCAGCCGAGGTGGAGAGAACGAACAACCGGAGAGCCTCACGATTGTTCCCAGAAATGATGGCCGAGACCGGGGCAGTCCGGTGCGTCACCCTCTCTAAAGGAGCCTTCGACAGGGTGTTGAGGTTAAGGGGGATTGGCAGAGCTTGGCAGGGTATCCCCAGTCGGGTTGTCAGTTTTTCAGAAATAAAGCTCTGTTCAGCCCCCGAATCCACCAGTGCGTGTGTGAGGAACTCAGTACGGGTGTGACAAAACCTAATTGGCAGGAGACACTTAGATAGGGGATTAGACCGAGATGAGTCCGCGAGGCCTCCTATAGTGACTCGCAGACCCCCCCTTTTGACCGAACCGGGCAGAACTCAATGTCATGCTGGTCATCCCCGCAATACATGCAGAGACCCAGATCCCTTCAGCGCTGTCTCTCTCTGCCTGAGAGATTTTAGTTTGTCCCATTACCATGGCCTCAGATTCATCTGGGCCCTCTAACACGGGCAGAGCCAAAGTGGAAGACTGAGAGGAGCGGCGAAATGGTTTGCTCGAATGGCCGGAGGATCTCCGTTTGGCCACTCACTCCCTCATCCTATTATCCAAACTAATGTCTAGAGAAATGAGCTCCGTGAGCCGCTCAGGCTTATCAAGGCAGGCCAGCTCATCCCGTAGGCTAGGGCTCAGGCTACGGGTGAAGATACTGCAAAGCGCAGCATCCTCCCACCCAACTTCCGCCGCTACCACCCGGAAGTCGACAGCGTAATCGGCCACCGACCGACTACCCTGGCGAAGGTTTAACATACGGGTGGTCAGCACACTATCACGATCCGAATGGTCAAATACTTCGTGGAAATCTTGGACGAACTGGGTGTAGGTGAGATTAGCGTAGCTGGATTTCGCCATTACGGCGTAAGCCCATGCTAACGCTCTCCCTTCCAAGAGATTAGCCACATAACCGATTCGGCTGTGATCGGAGGGGAACTCCCTGGGAACGCGCTGAAACACCGTCTCACACTGGAGGATGAAACCCCATGCCTCCCCGAGCTTCCCACTGAAGCTTGTGAGCGTGGGGATCGGCGTGAGATGCGTGAACGCGCCTGGGCTAGCCTGGCTAGATAGTGAGCTAACGGGAGCTGGCCTGCTACTCTGAGCCAGAGGGAACGCCTGCTGTCCTTCCAGGCGATCCAACCGGCTGTTAAATCTGACCTAGCTGGTTCAGAATAACCTGCACCTGGTAAGTAATCTGATTGACTCGAGCCTCCAAGATGTTAAAACGGTGTGTGAACCCACTGTTCGCTGGGTCACTCTGACGGAGCCGTACTGACATAATGTTGGACCCAGGGAATACACACACACAGGCTCAAGTTCAATATAATAATCTTTATTGAATAACCAGCAGGTGCGTGGGTACGTGTATGCGGTGTGTGAATGTAGTGTGGGTGAACGAGCTGCAGCCAGGGGTGAAACAGAGCGCTGTACAGCCTGGCAACCCTAGAGACAGAACCAAACACAGGTGTTAGATTCAGCCGTGTTATAAAGGATGGAGAATTAACAGGGCTTACTTGCAGATGTCCTGGAGTTGGCGTCTGCTTGGGCTTTGGGCCTCCTGCCAGGGAGACAGTGTCTGCTGAGCGCACCCGGTGAAGCGTTGTGATGCGCGGCATGGTGAGAGGAGCAATTCCGCCACCGCGAGGGAGAGAACCGCCGCCTGAGGGATCCACCTGTGCACAGGGGAGAGCCTGGGAGAAGAGGTAAGGTTGGAACTGCTGAGCTTATGTGCCAATGGCGAGTTCGATGATGCGCAGGGCTGAGAGGAATCAGGGCGTGTGCAGGACGAAGAGCGTAGCATAGCAGACGCTCCGTGCCGAAGCTCTAGGCAGAACAGGCTATATAGCCCGGGGCTGATTACTCCCAGGTGTGCGCGCAGCTGAGGCAGATGACGGCCCAGAGTGAGTTGTAACACAGTGTTCTTTTCTTGGTATGCTTCATTTTTGCGTCTGTGAACATAGAGCTGATGTGCCTTGCCAAAAAGTTTCAGTTTTGTCTCGTCTGTCCATAGGACATTCTCCCAGAAGTTTTGTGGCTTGTCAACATGCAGTTTGGCAAATTTCAGTCTGGCTTTTTTATGATTTGTTTTCAACAGTGGTGTCCTCCTTGGTCGTCTCCCATGAAGTCCACTTTGGCTCGAAAAACGACGGATGGTGCGATCTGACACTGATGTATCTTGACCTTGGAGTTCACCATGAATGTGTTCAGAGGTTGTTCTGGGCTCTTTTGTTACCATTTGTATTATCCGTCTCCTCCTGCGGCCATGTCCAGGGAGGTTGGCTACAGTCCTGTGGATCTTAAATTTCTGAATAATATGTGCAACTGTAGTCACAGGAACATCAAGCTGCTTGGAGATGGTCTTATAGCCTTTACCTTTAACATGCTTGTCTATAATTTTCTTTCTAATCTCCTGAGACAACTCTCTCCTTTGCTTCCTCTGGTCCATGTTTAGTGTGGTACACACCATGTCACCAAACAGCACAGTGACTACTTGTCACCCTTTAAATAGGCCGACTGACTGATTACAAGTTTGTAGACACCTGTGATGTTAATTAGAGGACACATCTTGGTTGAACATGTCCCTATGGTGACATTATTTTCAATCTTTTCTAAGGGTACCATCGTTTTTGTCCAGGCCTGTTTCATGAGTTTGTTTTTTAAAACAATACTGTTGAACCACAATTCAAAAGCATTGTCTGATTTTCATTGGTTAATTTTCATAGAATTTTTTATTTATTACCACTTTTGTCAGATTCAAGTTATTTCTGTGACCACTGTGGGTTTTTCTTTAATTAACAGAGGGTTACCAACAATTTTGTCCACGTCTCTGTGCTTCACTCTATATCATCACGCTTATCTGGTCAGGAGCTGTCTTCAGGGGAAATCTTTAATGAACATCTTTAGAGGAGCTGTGAACTTTGCTCAGGGACACACAGCTGTGTGTCTGTGATGTCATAGATCAAAGTTCTCTCTATGACATCACGGACACTATGTTCCGATACGAGGTCATAGAATTCCGCTCACATGACCATATAAGGTTCAGAACTTATAAGGAGTTGCAGTCTGTCCAGGGTGTACCCTGCCTCTCGCCCAAAGATGCTGGGATAGGCTCCAGCCCCCCCGCGACCCGAAAAGGATTAAGCGGAAGAAGATGGATGGATGGATGGATGGATGGATGGATGGATGGATGGATGGATGGTTTATACACCTGTAAACTGGTTGCCAACCGCCAATGAAATCTAAAAGAAGAAGAAGAAAATGATAATCAAGTCTATTGCAATAAAGAATTATAACACAACAAACAGGAGGGAAGACATCATTATGGCAAGACTCAGACTGGATCATACAGGTTTAAATGGCACTTTATTCACCATGGGGAAAAGCAAAAGCGACAAATGTAGAGAATGTGGAGTAAAAGAAATGTTGAGCACATCTTATTACACTGTCACAAATACGGAAATGAAAGAGAGAGAATGAAAAATTCGAGAGGCCAGTAGGGAATGGGATTTAACTGGGATTCTGGGAACAGATGGAGATGGAGAGGCACTAAGAATCACGAGAAGGACTCTTTTCTCTTTCTTTAAATAATACAGGATTAAGTCATAGAATTTAGGGGTCAGGCTCAGATGACATAACGTTACACACTCTTGTACAGTAAGTGGTGGTATGCATCTTTCAGTAGCTTGCTATCTACCAGTAACCGAGAGAAGAACTAACTAACTAACTAACCTGCACTTATATAGCGCTTTTCTAGTCACAAAGACCACTCAAAGCGCTTTCATTAATACTAACCCTCTATTCTAAGGGCCTATAGGAAACAGATATCTAGGGACAATTTAGAACAGCCAATTAACCTAACATGCATGTTTTTGGCATGTGGGAGGAAACCGGAGAAATCCCGGAGTAAACCCACACAACACGGGGGGAACATGCAAACTCCACACAGATCACTGTTGGTCGGGGGCTGGGATCGAACCCACGATCCCACGATCCCCACAATCCCCCGGCCAAGGGTAAACTGTGCTGTCGCAGTGCTAACCACTGCGCCACCGTGCAGAAGAAGAAGAAGAAGAAGAAGATGATGATAATCAAGTCAGTGGCGGTAATGCACCTGTAAGCTAGGTTGCCAACCGCCAATCAAATCTAAAAGAAGAAGAAGAAAACAACAAATAGGAGGGAAGACATCATTATGGCAAGACTCAGACTGGATCATACAGGTTTAAATGGCACTTTATTCACCATGGGGAAAAGCGAAAGTGACAAATGTAGACAATGTGGTGTAAAAGAAAATGTTGAGCACATCTTATTACACTGTCACAAATACGGAAATGAAAGAGAGAGAATGAAAAATGAAGTTTGAGAGGCCGGTAGGGAATGGGATTTAACTGGGATTCTGGGAACAGATGGAGATGGAGAGGCAATAAGAATCACGAGAAGGACTCTTTTCTCTTTTTTAAATAACACAGGATTAAGTCATAGAATTTAGGGGTCAGGCTCAGATGACATAATGTTACACACTCTTGTACAGTAGGTGGTGGTATGCATCTTTCAGTAGCTTGCTATCAGCTAGTAACTGAGAGAAGAAGAAGAAAACATCTGGCGCTCGGATGAGGCCCAAATTTTTAACATTTTATCCCACCGGAGGATAGCAATGTCATGAACGCCTCTCCGGGGCAGAAAGACAGACCCACGTGATGAACTTAGTTGTGACATTTATTGAAAGAAAATACAGAACAGTGCAGAGAACAAAAAATACAAACTAGGACAACTTACAGAAAAGGACACTCCAGAGCCGGTATCACTCTGGAGGAGATGAGGAGAGAATTCAGGAGAATGAAGTCCAGTAATTCCATTCAATTCAATTCAATTCAATTCAGCTTTATTTATAATGCACTACATCACAACAAAAGCCGTCTTGTGTAGCCGTCTCGTGCAGTAACATCAACAATGCAATATTGCCGCATTGTGACAATGAGCTGGCAGTGTATAAATAGATGAAACAAATGAGCAGCAGGTGCAGGCTGAGCAGGCAGGTGACCTAATTACCCAACTGCTCACAGCTGGGGAACGAACTATGAGCAGCAAGTGGGAGTGTCTGGAGAGGAGGGCACAACTGTAAAAAAACCCACAACATACAGAAACTGACCAAATAATAACAGACATGCAAAACTCAGAAATAAATTCAGTCTGAGCTCAGAGAGAACATTTGAGCTCAGACTCATGACAAACAACTAGAACTGAACAACTCCTTATATGGTCATGTGATGGGCCATTGCACAATTTTTTGAGAAAAAAGTTGCAAATTTACAATAAAAAAACACTACAAATTTATGAAAAAATTTTAAATGTATGAGGACAAAAGTTGGAAATTTACTAGAACAAATTGCAGATTTATAATTTTAAAAAGTTGCAGATTTTAAAGAAAAAAGCTGCAAGTTATTATACAAAGCTAAAGATATTGTAACTCTGGGTTCATGGTATATATTATACTGCTAGCTTATAGTTCCATACATGATATACTGTATGTTGTAGAAGTATGGGGAAGTACATATAAAACAATCAGCAATTCAATATTTTTATTACAACAGAAAGCAATAAGAATTGTGTGCAGAGCAAATTATTATAATTCTACTAATTGGTTATATGTTAAATTAAATACTTTAAAATTCAGTGAATTAAAAGATTTCAAATTTTAGATTACTAGTGCATACCTGTGCATGCCCGGAGAAAGCAAATATAAGCAAGTATTTCTGCTGCATGCCTGCCTTGGATCTTTGATATGGATACCATGGCAACTGTAACCATGGTGAAACCTGCCTTTGATCGTTGACATGGTTACCATGGCAACACAAAGTCCTATGATCGTGGCACACAGACAGACAGACAGAGATTTCTTAATTTATATACAGAGTGATGTTCAGGGTGGAAAAACTGCCAGTTACCTCCTAGTATCCAGGAGTTTTTCTAGCCGAGGAAAAGCAATTATGACTTTTTTTTATTTATTTTGAACGTCATAATACAATGCAAGACATAAACAATAAAAAAATCTTTGTCCAACGTTCAAAAAGATGAAATACAGAACTCATCTAGTCCTAACCTTTTTTCCAACTATAAAAATCATTCATTCAAAAGATTCAGTATTAAAAAAAATAAGAAAACAAATAAACAAACAAAAAGCAACTGAGGCATTTACAGTATAATAGAAAGAAATTACAGCTGCTCACAAAACACAGTTACCAGCAACAGAATATGAGGAACAATTCAAATACATGCTATTTACAACATAGCTTCCTCCAGTCTGTATCTTTAAAGTATAACATTTTTAAGCATTTCTTTAAACCTATCAATTGTTTTAAAGGAAACATGTCTTTTGCACCAGAGTGGTGGCCAACTTAATAGAGCATCCGAAAAGGACAGTTTAAATACCAGTTCTAATTGAACCAGAAAATGTATTGGTCAATTCATGGATCAATGACCTGCTGTGAATTTTGCCATTAAGCACCGTGTTAGAGAACAGCAAGTTATGCAAAAAGTACTTTAACATTGAACAGTTGGACATGTGCATTCAAAAGGTTAGAGAAGGTCAAATTACATTCACCTGGAAAGGTTATAGTGCATCCTGAAATTTCACCCGAAAGCCAAATATCACTTTTTTGTGAGGAGTGTAGCTTCATTACACAGTGATATTTCAAGTGTTAATTTCTTTTCATTTTGATGATTATGGCTTATAGTTCACAAAAAAACCAAAATCAGTTTCTTGAAAAATTAGAATATTACAAAAAAATAATTTATTTGTTTACAGCATTAGCATCTTAGCAGTGGAGCTAACTAACGGAGCTACTGTCTGCAAGGCCACTTTTTAAGGTTATCTACTCATCCCTCGATAGTCGTGGGAAGTGGTATGGATTACTGTTTTTGAGGTCATTGTTTTGAAGTCATGAATGAATGAATGAATCTTTATTTTATTTTGGATAGATTAAAAGTAGAGATTAAAAAAGAAACAGAATAATATAACAAAGGGGGAAAGAAAATCCAACAAGGTCAAATTAGACAATAACTCCTCTGATTATACAGTTGAACATAAGTTATCTGAAATGGGTGATGGCTGAAGCCGCAGCTTATATTGCCCACCATATTCCATCCAAGAAAAGAAAAACAAAACAAGAGCGATTACAATTCAGAACAAAGCTAAGACAAAATGTGACAAAAAAACTAAGCTACAACACAACACAGACTGGATATGTCAATCCTTATGTGATTTTATATGTCATCTTGTATATATGTTTGGAGTATTTCTTCCTTTAGTTTTTGTTTAAATTGTCCAAGCGTTGTACATGATTTTAACTCAGGTCCAAAATCGTTCCGTAATCTGACTCCTTGCACTGAAACACAGTGTTGCTTGGTGGTAGTTCTCACTGAAGGTTTTTGAAATATACATGTTCCTCTGAAATGATATTGTTTCTCCCTTATTTGGAACAGGCAGTGATATTACAACATTATTACTGCAGTTTTAAAGTCAACCAGATCTTTCAACTTGAGAGCTTTTAATTTAAGAAAAAGTGGGTTTGTTGGTTCCCTGTAAGCAGCTTTGTTTATTATTCTAATAACTCTCTTCTGAAGCATAAAGACTGGATATATGTTTGTTTTATATGTATTTCCCCATACTTCAATACAGTATGTCATGTATGGGAGTATTAATGAATGATACAAGGTATATAGTGTGGGTTGATTCAGCAAATATTTCACTCTGTGTAGTATTGCAATTGATTTGGATATTTTACCTTTAATATAATTAATATGTGACTTCCAACACAGTTTATTATCAATCATTACTCCAAGAAATTTAGTTTCGGGTACCATTTCAATCTCTACACCATTTACATTGAGTTTAGATACTAAGTTGTTGTGATGGTTGTTAAAAACTATCAATTTTGTCTTAAATTGAGCATTAATTTGTTTGAATCAAACCACAGTTTAAGCTTTCCTAATTCCTTTCCGAGTGTATCTAAAAGCTGTTCCAAATTGCTTCCACTGCATAATAAATTAGTGTCATCGGCAAACAATATTAAATCCATTTTTTCTGAAACTTTACATATATCATTTATATACATATTGAATAACAATGGCCCCAAAACTGAACCCTGTGGGACTCCACAAGTAACCTTCAGTAACTGTGAGTTTTTGTTACCAACACATACATACTGATATCTATTCTTTAAGTAACTACATAACCAGCACAGTGCTACCCCTCTAATACCACAATTTTGTAGTTTCTTTAATAATAAATTATGATCCACTGTATCAAATGCTTTTTTAATATCCAGGAATACCCCAACTGAATACTCTTTATTTTCAACGGCAGTTGATATTTTTTTCTATAAATTCCATTAGAGCAAATGCAGTTGTCCTCTTGTGTCTGAACCCATATTGCTGCTCACACAATAAATTATTCTTCAGTATGAAGTTGTCAGTTCTCTCACAGAATATTTTTTCAAGTGTCTTGGAAAATTGCGGCAATAGTGAAATTGGTCTATAGTTTGAAAATTCCCCTCTGTCACCCGTCTTGTATATTGGATTACTTTAGCTATTTTCATTGCATTGGGAAATAAACCTGTTTGGAGAGACAGGTTACAGATATACGTCAGTGGTTTCACTAAGCATTCAATAATAGTTTTGACTAAGAGCATGTCAATACCATCACAATCCGTAGATGTTTTACTTTTAAACGATTTAACAATTTCAATGATCTCTCTCTCGTCTGTGTTCTTTATGAAAATGGAGTCTTTTATAGCAGTGTTTTTGCTTATTGTATCACCCGTAGGTGCCGTAACGGGTATTTCTCGAGCCAAATTAAGACTAATGTTAACAAAAAAGTTATTAAATTCATTTGCAGGTGAAGCTCCATTCACACTCTGAGTTGTTTTATTATTTTTTGAAAAATTGGTTGGGTAGCTTGTATTTCCGTTTTTATTTCCAAGAATACTGTTAAGTATTGTCCATGTATTTTTACCTCCGCCAGGCCGAAAAGGCCAGGAGGAGGTTATGTTTTTGCCGGAGTTTGTGTGTTTGTTTGTCTGTTTGTCTGTTGGTTAGCAAGATAACTCAAAAAGTCTTGGACGGATTTTCATGAAACTTTCAGGCGTTGTTGGAAATGGTACAAGGAAGAACTGATTAAATTTTGGGGGTGATCCGGTTCACCGTCTGGATACAGGAATTTTTTAAAGCATTTTTCAACACTGTGACATACAGCCATTTTCAACATGTGCGCAGGCGCAATAGAGGGCGCTGGTCGTCGTGTCTGATGAACACAAACTCCGCCTTCTTCAAAGTTTTAGGCACAAAAGCACACAGAAAACAGGGCTCGCCAGAGTGCCTGTGTTTGCACTACGCTGCAAAAGCTGACACGGGCAGCTGTCCGGCGTCGGATTATTTGGCAGAAATTCCCCGGCCAGCCATTGGGGCTGCGCAAAAACCAGCTCTCTGCCGGGGGAGGCTTCCAAATCCTCTTTTTTCCGCGGACCGCAAACCCAATAAAACCCACGGCAACCATTATCGCACCTTCTTTTGTCCAGCGGCTCCGGAACAGAGAGGAATCCCAGCGCCAGTAATGCTGCGCCTGATATGTCTCACTCTAATGCTAAAAGTGACTGCATCAGGGATTTACCACCTTGAATGAATGAATGAATGAATGAATGAATGGCCTGGGCCCGCCGCAAAACCTCACACGGGCAACTGTCCGCCGACGGATTGTTTGGCAGAAATTCCCCGGCCAGCCACAGGCGCTGTGCAAAAACGAGCTCTCTGCTGGCGAAGCCTCTAAATTCTCGTTTGCCGCGGAGCGAAACCCCCCAAAAAATAATATTGTAGCGAACTCAATATGAGCACCCTACTTGGCTTGCCAAGTGGCTTGACCCTATTGGCGACACAGGTACAGTGCGGGACTCCGGAGCGTGAGTTCGAACCTCCCGGTGGGACGTCGCCATGTCGAGCAGCACGTTACAATATAATATAAAACCCACGGCAACCTGTCGACCCAATTTGCATCCGTCAGTGGAGGAGATGGACACAACAGCAACACTTCGGTTTATTACCTCCGCCAAGGAGGCAATGCTTTTACTACTGAACCACTAATCCTATCACTATCAGATTGATTGTCATTGATTAATTGTGTGTTTATTGCACTGTCCCTGTCAAATAAACAAATAATCATTGTGAATCCAATTTGCTAGTCATATGTTTACATGCTCAAGGAATCTGAAAACGTACACACAAACACTGTATGGGGGGAATTGTGGCGCTTGGCGGAGGTCTGCGCTCTCCGAGTGCTTTTCTAGTTAATATTGTCTCTGTTTTTTTCCAGTTCTTTACTGTAATAGTCTCTTTTACTACATCTTATTATATATGTTAACTTATTACCTCCGCCAGGCCGCAGGCCAGGAGGTTATGTTTTTGCCGGGGTTTGTCTGTCTGTCTGTCTGTCTGATGGTTAGCAAGATAACTCAAAAAGTTTTGGACGGATTTCGATGAAATTTTCAGGCATTGTTGCAAATGGTACAAGGAAGAACTGATTAAATTTTGGGAATGATCTGGATCACCGTCTGGATACAGGAATTTTTTAAAGGATTCTTTAACATTGTGACATAGGGCCATTTTCAACACACAGGATGCGGAGAATCACCGTGCTGCAGTGACACAAGAAATGCAGCAACTCAGGCGCTATTTTTTTTTATTGATTTTTTTTTCTTATTACCTCCGCCAGGAGGTTAGTTTTTTTGTTTTTTTTTAAAGAAGATCTGCTCGATATTGCCAGTCATGCCTCGTTCAAAGTCTAAAAGTGTGAAACACAGGAGGCAACAGAGTGCAGAGTGCATGAGAAAGAAAAAAAGGCAGGGAGATAACACAGAGGATGCGGATAATCACCGTGCTATTGCTAGTCATATGTTTTCATGGTCAAGGAATCTCAAAACGTACACACAAACACTGTATGGGGGGGGGGGGAACTGTGGCGCTTGGCGGAGGTCTGCGCTCTCCGAGTGCTTTTCTAGTTTTTGTATGTTTTATACCGCTGCTCTGCTTCTTTTGTCCTTTTCCTTAGGAAAGCTTTATATAATAATTTTTTTTCTTTTTACACGCCTTTTGTAATCCTTTGGTTAACCATGGCTTATCGCCAAATTTATGTTTAAACTTTTTCTTTACTAATGGACAATTTTTTCATGAAGAGTGGTTACAATGTTTATAAATGTGTCATAGGCTTCATTTACATCTGATACATAGACTTCTGTCCAGTCCTGCTTCAGCAAGTCTTCTTTAAAAGAACTGATTGCATTTTGTGATTTGTATCTGAACGATTTTAAAAAATTTTCTGTATTGGCCCCCGTGTGGCCATGGATAAGTGCAAAGGTTGGCAGTGTAGAAGAGCTTGAAATAACGAGGCGATGTGATTTATAAACCAAAGTTTAATATCAGCTTCGCTCCTCTAACAAGTCTCATCTCAGTGCAGAAGCAGAATAAGAGGTCGAACACAGTCAGACCTTCATACTTTATACCTACACACAACAAAAGACATTGCATATCAAAACTGACATCCCGCATTAACTTAATCCCCCCTCCTTTGTCCTCCGTCTCCTCCACCTGACCCTGGGTGGTCAGGGAGATCGATCTGGTCTCCACCGCTTGTTATGACCCGAGCGCCGGTTCTGATTGCGCTCGGGCTAAGTTATTCTCGCTGCCGGCTTTGACAGCTGCGGGCTGTATTCTGGCCTCGCCGGGCTCTTATTGTGAAAGTGCTCGGTGGGGCTTCCGCCTGTCAACAGCCGGTCAGCTGACTGTCATTACCGTCGTTAGTGCTTCGCCCTTTTAAGCCCGGCACTGACGGCGGTAAGACGCAGGATTATTAGTCGACATTAGTCAACGTTACGTCTGAGTGGCTTCGTCCTGCCAAGCCCTGGGTCTGCGCCTCGTCATACCTGTGAGTGCCGCAGACCTTCATGTCAGGTCTGTCATCTTAGTTATGTCACAGTTAGCTCGTAGCAGCTAGGTTAGCCCTACGAGCCCAAGCCTCAGTCATGTGTTTGTTTGCCCTTATGGGTTCATAGTTGTGTTTTGTCACGTCAGGAAATAAATTAACATCTTAGCCAAACTCTCTGGTGAACTCTGTGGCGTCTCTTGGTGATCCGCAAGGATCACCGCATGACGGTATACTCCTGCCAGGTCGCCCAAACGGGGGCGCCGCATTGAAACGCCGTTTCACCTGGAGTTTGTGCCTTATTGGACTGTTGTTTCTTCTCGTTTGGGTGTCAACGTCTGGAGAATGCCGTCTTCCAGGGGCCGCGGTCGGCATCTGGACCAGGAGCTAGCGAGCGCGTTGGAATACGCCGATGGGGCGCTCCTCGCCGCTACATTTGACGACACCTCCAGTTACATGCGTTGGCATCTGGGCGTCGCTGAGGAGTATCTGGTCAGCCTTCCCATCGACTACGACGATCATCCGGAGGTGATATCGAGGTGGGAGGAACTCGCCTCTCAGCGCGAGGTTTTTCGTGGGCTGGAGGAGGAAGAGAGCGGGAAGCAGAGGAGGAGGCATCCTTGCTCCCCGCGTTGGTGTCCCGTTCCCGTCCCGGAGCAGGTCCAGGAGTACGCGCCGTCTGGGGGCCGACAAGGACGTCGGCGTAACGGCGCGGGCAACACTCAGCGGAATCCCCGGCTGGACTTGCTGCCGGCGTATCCCGTCAGCGAATCTTCGAGAGCGGCCCCACCTCGTTTTCCTAGGGGGCCCTCTGTCGCCATCCAGCGGGGAGAAGGAGGAACGATGTCCCCCACAGCAGGAACCATCTCTGCCCCAGGAGGAAGGCAAGTGATCGTTTGTTTGTCACATCTTAATAATGATCTGCCTTGTCTGACTCCTGGGGGCGGAGTTCGGGGTTCGCAGCCCCCCGAGCTCCCTCCACCTGCTGTGGATAAAATTATTAAACCTACTGCCTCTGTGTTCTTCCCCGTTGAGCGGTCCGCGACGCCAGGCCAGCGTCGCCGGACGAAGAGGGCCCCTGCAGTGCTGGATAGCCTGCATCCGGCCCTGCAGTCACGTCTTGGACGGAGGAGAGGAGCGGACTGCGGCCCGGAGCCTGAGCCGACGAAGAAGCGTCCCCGGGTCTCCTCGCCGCAGCGGTCCGAGCCAGTGGGTCAAGGGTTCCCTGCCTCCACGCCATACGGGTCGTCGGCGTGGACGACAGTGTGGGAGGAACCTGAGGCTGCTGATGACATCGTGCCAGCTGCGGAGCCCGACGCAGCTGAGTCCGAGTCAGCTGACGAGAGTCACCCTGAACCCGGATCGTCGGAGTCCTGGGTGGCAACGGAACCCGAGTGCAAGCAAGTGCTCCCTCTTATGTCTCTGTCCTCTTTTGTTGAGCATTTTTGCCTGCCTCTCGGGGAGACGAGTGAGGAGCAGCCATCTGCTGCGCCCAAGCTCGTCTCGCTGGGTTCCGTTGCTACCGGTGATACTGATCCCGGTTTTCCTGTCCCCGAGCTTTGTTTTAGTGTCGCCGGCGGGGAACGGGTCAGAGTCACCGAGGTGGAGGTCCCAAGTTCGGGGGTGGAGTCCGTCAGCGGAGCTGCACCGGAGGCCCAATCGGGTCCCACCGCAGGGGCAGTTTCGGCCCAATCGGGGTCCGACGTGGGTTCGTCGGAGGCCCAGTCGGGGTACACCGCGGGTGCAGTTCTGGCCCAATCGGGGCCCAACGTGGGTGCAGCTGGGACCCAATCTGGGTCCAGCGGTGATGCAGCGCGAGCGTGGTCCATTGGCGGAGGAGGAGCTGCAGACCCTTCTTCGCGGAGTGGATTCTTGGCTCGTCCTGCTCACCGATCCCCTCAGAATCACCGCCCCTTTTCATCATCGCCGGGGGCCATGGGGGTCCCTGTTCGCTCGCCCCGGTTCTCCCAAGTTTTGTTCTTGTCAGGGAGGCTGCTGCGGGTTGTTGATGCCCTGGACTGGTGGCTGAGGGACACGGGTCGGCCGCCGGAGGGACTGTTTTGCCGGTTCGGCGCCTCGGTTCGGCCACCCGACCTGTTATGTGAGATGAGATGATGAGATTCAACTTTATTGTCATTACACATGTATGAATACAAGGTAACGAAACGTGACTTGGCATTTGGGCACGCTCTGCAGAGCGCATTCAAGGCCGGGGCAGCCGCTAGGCGCCAGTCATAAACTAACTAACTAACTAACCTGCACTTATATAGCGCTTTTCTAGTCACAAAGACCACTCAAAGCGCTTTCACTAATACTAACCCTCTATTCTAAGGGCCTATAGGAAACATATCTAGGGACAATTTAGAACAACCAATTAACCTAACGTGCATGTCTTTGGATTGTGGGAGGAAACCGGAGCCCCCGGAGTAAACCCACGCAGCACAGGGAGAACATGCAAACTCCATACAGAAAGGTTCCAACCCCTGCCAGCCTGGGGATTTGAACCAGGAACCTTCTAGCTGTAAGGCAACAGTGCTAACCACTGCACCACTGTGCAAAGAAGAAAAGAAAAAAGAAAAGAAATGATATGACACAATAGGCGAGAGAAAAAAACATGTTTTATCAAATTGACGCTTAATGGGTAAGCGAAATTTTGATTGCAGGCAAAAAAAACCTCAATGCATATTTAGCAGTAGTGGACAATCACACAGCAGAGGGAGGGAGAGCAGTGTGTGTATATTTGCATGTCATTGTGTAGTGTAAATGTAACAGTTGTTAGTGAGCAGCAGAGGGCGCCTCCTGTCAGTGGATAGATGTTATAATCATGTGACTTATAAACAAGTCCAGAGTTCAGAGTCTATCTCTCCTTCTCTCTTGCTTGCAGAAGGCACATGGGCATTGTCCTTGAGAGTCCAATCCGCTGATGACAACAACTGATTGTTGATTGTATGGGTAGACATAAGAGCCGGTTCTTCTGCTAATCTCAGTCAGGAGGAATGTAAACACGGGGCAAACAAGGTCAAATCAAATCAAATCAGCACAGTGCACTCAGAGAGTAGAATTTTGTCCTCACCCGTGTAATTCTGTGCTTCCATTATATATGCAGGCTTAAACTGTTTTTCCATAGAGAGCACAGGGCTTTCAGATGTATTCCTTCACTGAATCACTGTCATTCAGTTCACCGTTTGCCGCTACTCGTGCCCTCCCCAACTGGTCGAATTTGATGAAGGAGCTGGCTG
Source organism: Pholidichthys leucotaenia (assembly GCA_020510985.1). Classification (NCBI taxonomy): domain Eukaryota; kingdom Metazoa; phylum Chordata; class Actinopteri; order Cichliformes; family Pholidichthyidae; genus Pholidichthys; species Pholidichthys leucotaenia. The sequence continues at coordinate 423,026,369 of CM035842.1, read as the reverse complement.
GGTCCGCTTGATCCGCTCTCTCACCTTCCTTCAATTTCTGATGCATCAGGGAACTCCACAGCCAAAAATAGAAGTCCTGAGATCATAGCCAATAATATTGCCATAGACGCATGGATTCCAATGTCCATGAGTCTCTCGTAGGTTCCAATTCTTGGGCTCCCCCTTGGCCCAATTCTTGTTGAAAATAGTGACAATAGCACATTTAAGCCGCTTCCAAATCCATAATTTCCGTTTAGATTAAGATTCAGCAGAAGAAGAGCGACTAAACACAGACAAAAACGCAACATTGCAAAAGCTGGGAATAGATCAGGAAGGCAGGGGAGGAGGGAAGAAAAATGCGACTGCTCTCTCTCAAGGCAAGAAGGTAGCCATGGGGCTACCTAGTTCGACCACCGGAGAAGCGGACGTGCGGGACTTTGGACTCTGGTGAGCCGCCTGGTCCGCCTCCTTTGACCATCAGGTCGACATAAACTGTCGGGGGGTGGTAGTGGTCCCTGGGTGTGTCTCAGTATTTGTGCTTTTTTTTTTTTTGTCCTGGTTATTTTGTATCTAGTGCTCATGCCTTTGTTTTGAAAGCCACAGTCAAGTCATAGTCATGTTATGTCAAAGCAATTTTAGATTGTCTCTTGTGTTTTTGAAAGCCACAGTCTAGCCATAGTAAAGTTATGTTAAGCAATTTTAGATTGCTTCATGTGTGTTGCAGTAGCCCTGCTGGCTTATGTATAGTCTGGGTAGAGCGTGTAGTGCTCTGGTTTTTTTTTTTTGTTTCATGTATAGTTTGGTTTGAGCGGGTAATGCTCTGTTTTTGTTTCATAGTCTGGTATGAGCGGGTAATGCTCTGTTTTTTTGTTTTTTTCATGTTAAGTCTGGTATGAGCAGGTAATGTGTTCTTGTATCTAGTTTATCTGAACCTGTATTTCTGGTTTTTGTTTTCCTTTGTACATTTTTTCTTGTTAGTCTTGTCATTGTCTTGTATGGCTTTTTTTGTCTTGTCATTGTCTTGTATGGTTTTTTGTCTTGTTCATGGGTTGATTTCTCTCCCTCCGCACCTGTCCCCCAACCTCCCACCCTGGGGGGGGGGGCGGGGGGGGGCAGGGTGGTTCCTTGGGGCGTTCAGAGTCCGCCCGTGGAGGGAGGGTACTGTTATGACCCGAGCGCTGGTTCTGATCGCGCTCGGGCTAAGTTATTCTCACTGCCGGCTTTGACAGCTGCGGGCTGTATTCTGGCCTCGCCGGGCTCTTATTGTGAAAGTGCTCGGTGGGGCTTCCGCCTGTCAACGGCCGGTCAGCTGATTGTCATTACCGTCGTTAGTGCTTCGCCCTTTTAAGCCCGGCACTGACGGCGGTAAGACGCAGGATTATTAGTCGACATTGGTCAACGTTACGTCTGAGTGGCTTCGTCCTGCCAAGCCCTGGGTCTGCGCCTCGTCATACCTGTGAGTGCCGCAGACCTTCATGTCAGGTCTGTCATCTTAATTATGCCACAATTAGCTCGTAGCGGCTGGGTTAGCCCTACGAGCCCAAGCCTCAGTCATGTGTTTGTTTGCCCTTATGGGTTCATAGTTGTGTTTTGTCACGTCAGGAAATAAATTAACATCTTAGCCAAACTCTCTGGTGAACTCTGTGGCGTCTCTTGGTGATCCGCGAGGATCACCACATGACACCGCTGTCCTGTTCTGAGACGTGAGGTCATTCCACATATGTAATCACTAAACATCTTAATATGTCTATACATATGTAGGTACGGAATATATGATTAATATAAACCACAGCCCCCCCCCAAACGACTAAGAAAAGGACAATCAAAGTAAGTTTACAGTTTAAGATAATCTCTATGACATACTATACTGTTAAACCTCTTGACAGGGAAAACAAGGAAGAATCTTTCCATCAGTCATGCTCCTGTAGAGAATTCAGTGGTAACCACAACAGTATAGTAATATCACAAATCAGCCTTAAAACTGTCACGGCACAATCTGATAACATAGTTAACAACTCTTGGTTAATTTGCATCAGTCCCTGTGCCGTCTGGGTTTTAATCTTCTCCCGAATCTGCTGAAGGTCCGCTTTGGCGTCCTGGTGGGACCCTCCTGTAAGGAATCTGCAGCTTGGGGAGGAGAGTGGTTATTTGTTCCCTGCAGGGGGGTTGAGTCTTTTTTCTTGGGGGGTCTACCCCGCCGAGGTGCCCTCGCCACCCGTGCAGGTTCGTCTCTCAACAAGAAAGCAGGTTTAAGTCTGTCAATGCTGACTGTTTCTTTTCTGTCCCCTAAATCAAGCACAAAATGCTTATCACCAGGTTCCAGCACTCTGAATGGTCCGTCGTATGGTGGACAGAGGGTTGATTTTAAAGCTTCATGCCTAACAAAAACAAACTCGGCGTTTTTTAAAGCTTGGGGGACAAAAACCCGTGGAAAAGAGTGATGTGCCGGTCCGGGGAGAGTGTCTGGTCCGTTGCTGCCTAAAGGCCTCAGGGTTGGAAGATGCCCAGGCTCTGGGTTCTCTGGTAAAAACTCACCTGGGAGTCTGAGAGGTTGTGCAAAAACTAATTCTGCTGGGGAGGCGTCTAGATCCTCTTTAGGCGCAGCACGCAACCCCAATAAAACCCAGGGAAGTTTATTTACCCAATTTGTATCCGTTAGCGAGGCCCTGAGGGCGGCCTTTAAAGATCTGTGAAAACACTCGTATAACCCATTAGCCTGAGGGTGATAAGCGCGGTGAATTGTCGCCCCTAAGCTGCTGGCCATGGCTGACCAAAGCTCTGAGACAAATTGAGGCCCCCTATCGGACGTGATGTCCGATGGGACGCCGAAACGTGCCACCCAGTTTGTCAAAAAAACGCAAGCGACTTCCGCCACTGTGGTTGACGCCAGAGGGACCGCCTCAGGCCAGCGCGTAGTACGGTCTATCATTGTTAACAGGTGTGTGAAGCCTTGAGACGAAGGTAGTGGTCCCACGAGGTTGACATGAACGTGGTCAAACCTTCTAGCTGGGATTCGAAAAGGCTCTAGAGGGGCTTTTGTGTGTTTGTGTATTTTGGCGCGCTGACAAGACATGCAAGTTTTTGCCCATTCCTTTACATTTTTGCGCAGGCCCGGCCAAACAAACTTTTCGGCGACCATTTTAACCGAGGCGCGCACCCCTGGGTGCGCGAGGGAGTGAACCAAGTCAAAAATGCGGCGGCGCCATGCAGCTGGGACTACCGGGCGAGGTCGGCCGGTTGAAACGTCGCAGATTAGGGGGGGTACACCGTCACGTAAACCCCTTTCCTCCAGTCTTAACCCTGTTGGTCCAGACAGGAGCGCGCGCACGTCCGCGTCACTGCTTTGTTCGTCTGCCATGGCTGCGTAATCTATCCCTACGTGAGTTGGGGCCGCGTACACGTCCGCGTTGGCGAAGAGTTCTGCGGCTGAGGTAGTATAATCTGTCTCCTCGCGCTCTGGCGATGTCACGGCGCGAGAGAGGCAGTCTGCTACCACGTTAAGTTTGCCTGCCACATGTCGAATGTCTGTGGTGAACTCTGAAATTGCAGCTAGCTGTCTTTGTTGCCTGCCTGACCATGGTTCTGAAATTTTAGCCATCGCAAAAGTGAGCAGTTTGTGGTCTACAAAAGCCGTGAAACGCCGCACTTCTAACCAGAACTGGAAGTGGCGGATGGATAAATGAAGCGCTAGCAGCTCCCTGTCAAAAGTGCTGTATTTACGCTTGGTTTGGTTTAAAGATTTGCTAAAAAATGCTAAAGGTTGCCAGGTTCCGCCAACATGTTGTTCCACGACTGCCCCTATGGCCAGGTCTGAAGCATCTGTGGTTAACGCTATGCGGGCCGAGGGATCGGGGTGAACCAACAATGTGGCATTCGCTAGAGCACTTTTTACTTCCGCGAAGGCGCGTTCGCGCTCCGGGGTCCATTCGACCGCGTTGGAAGGCTTTTGTTTTCTGAGCGCGGCATACAGGGGCTGCATGAGTTGAGCTGCGCGGGGGAGGAAACGGTTGTAAAAATTCACCATTCCCAAAAATTCTTGCAGCGATTTGACCGTTTGTGGTCTTGGAAAATTTTTTACTGCGTGGACTTTGTCTGGCAATGGGACTGCCCCCTTCGGTGAAACTCTGTGCCCCAAAAAATCAATTTGTGACACGCCGAATTTGCATTTGGCTGGGTTGATTGTTAACCCGTGCTCTTCTAGTCTCTGAAAAACTGTTCGTGTTCTTCCTCTGACGAGCTGGCTACCAGCATATCGTCGAGGTAGACGAACACGAAGGGGAGGTCGCGTAATACCGCAAAAATTCAAAAAGACCGAAAGGGGTTATTACAGCTGTTTTAGGAATGTCTTCTGCTCGAACGGGGGCTTGGTGATAGCCGTGGACCAGGTCTATTTTAGAAAAAATGAAGCGCACCCGCCAGATGTAGTGAGAAATCTTGGATGTGAGGAATTGGGTAGCGGTCATGCGCTGTCGCATTGTTTAATCTGCGGTAATCGCCGCACGGTCTCCAAGAACCGTCGGTTTTCGGGACCATGTGGAGTGGCGATGCCCAGGGGCTTTTCGAGCGTCTAATAATGCCTAATTTTTCCAGGGTGGTAAACTCGTCCTGTGCTATGGCGAGCTTGGTCGCGTCTAAGCGCCGAGCTTTGGCGAACACGGGTGGGCCCGTTGTGGGAATGAAGTGTTCAACCCCGTGTTTCGCTACTCTTGCTGAAAATTTGGGAACTGTGAGTGCTGGAAATTGGGTGAGGAGTTGGTCAAACTTACCTCCTGCTGTTGTGACGTTGGCCTGCACGGGTGGTGGAGAAACTCGAGCTGAGCAGGGGATAGAAGAAAATGACAGTGCATTAACCAAGCGTCTATTTGCTAGATCGACTAACAACCCATGTGCACACAAAAAATCAGCGCCCGACAAGTTAAAACTCACCGCCGCTACAATAAATGTCCATCTATAGTTGCGGCCGTGAATGCAAAGAGGCAGGCTCCTTTCACCGTAAGTGTCGATGATCGAGCCGTTGGCTGCCATCGCCCCATTACCCCAGGGACCCATGGCCCGATCTGCGTGGGAAGGGGTGATAAAACTCAGTTGAGCTCCGGTGTTGATCAGGAACTGTCTCCCGGTGTGTCCGTCAGTCACATAAAGAAGCTTATTTTTTTCGCCGAGAACCGCAGCCGTTAACGGTTCTCGGCTTTGACGTTTTCCCGAACTTTTGAACTTGCAGGGGGGAACGCATTTGTACACCCCCTCGGCGAAACGGTGGTGGTAATAGCAGATGTCGTTCCGCCTGCTGCGTCTTGGTCGTGTTGCCGCCATGGTGGGCGGGCTCTGCTCGGTTGTCTGTGGTTCTCCGCTGCTCTGGGCATCCGCGCTGAGATCTGCAGATGCTGCTGTGGCCATCTGTTCGCCACAGGCATTGATGAGTCGCTGCGCTTCGCGGGCCAGCGCGCGGAAGTCTTGCTGGGTGCTGCACCGCATGTTGACCAGCGTCCCTCTCATGTGTGGCAGCAGAGTGCTGAGGAAGATATGTTGGAAGAGGAAGTTGTCGTTGTCCTCTTCCTTGAGCTGCAGCATGTCCTCCATGAGGGCCTTGGGTCTGCATCCTCTGTGGCCGCAGATCACCAGGATCTTCTCTGCTCTCTCTTCGGCTGAGGGGACGAAGTTCTCGACGATGGTCGCCTTAAGTTCTCTATATTTGTCATGGGCGGGTGGCCGTTGGATTATGCTCCGCGCACATCTCGACGTGGCAGCGTCGAGTTTGGCGACGATGTGATAAAATTTTGTGTCGTCTGCCGTTATGCCCGCCAGTGCAAACTGAGCCTCAGCTTGCTGGAACCACGAGCTCGGGTCTTCTTGCCGGAAGTCTGGCAGCTTGACGGTGACGGCGCTTGTGTGGGCCGTCCCTGATGTGTCCGCCGGGTGAGAGCGCCTTTCTTCAGCTCTCACGGCGGGGCTGGTGCTCGGTTGAGCCCTCTCTGTAGCTTCTGCCGTGGGGGAACGTCGTCCATCTGTTCCCCTGTCTGCATGGGCGCGGGCGCTTGCCTGGGTCGCCTCTGATGAGTCAATCGCGGGAGAACGTCTCTGTTCCATCTTTGCATCAGGGTCACCAGTGTAGAAGAGCTTGAAATAACGAGGCGATGTGATTTATAAACCAAAGTTTAATATCAGCTTCGCTCCTCTAACAAGTCTCATCTCAGTGCAGAAGCAGAATAAGAGGTCAAACACAGTCAGACCTTCATACTTATACCTACACACAACAAAAGACATTGCATATCAAAGCTGAAATCCTGCATTAACTTAATCCCCCCTCCTTTGTCCTCCGTCTCCTCCACCTGACCCTGGGTGGTCAGGGAGGTCGATCTGGTCTCCACCGCTGTCCTGTTCTGAGGCATGAGGTCATTCCACATATGTAATCACTAAACATCTTAATATGTCTATACATATGTAGGTATGGAATATATGATTAATAATTCAATTCAATTCAACTTTATTTATATAGCACCATTTCACAACAACAGTCATCTCATAGCACTATCAACTGTAGGGGGGAACCCCCACAGTTGCAGAAAGACCCCAGCAATCAGGCGATCCCCTGTGAGCAAGCACTTGGCGACGGTGGAGAGGAAAAACTCCCTTTTAACAGGAAGAAACCTCCAGCAGAACCGGGCTCAGGGAGGGGCAGTCATCTGCTGCGACTGGCTGGGGGGTGAGGGGATAGAGAAGAAGAAAAGAACAGACATGTAGAGAGCAAACAGCACGATGGGGACTCAATCTATGGGAGAGAACAAACAGATGTTAATGACCAGCAAAAAAAAATATTTCATAGAGAGTGAGGAAAGGAGTGAGGCCCAGTGCATTACTGGAGGTCCCCCGGCTGACTAAACCTATTAGCAGCATAACTAAGGGAGGGTTCAGAAACACATGATCCCTCCCTAATTGTAGGCTATATCAAAAAGGTAGGTTTTAGCCCTATTCTTAAAAACAGAGATCGAGTCTGACTCCCGAATCCAGATTGGCAGCTGATTCCACAGGAGAGGAGCTTGATAACTGAAGGCTCTGCCTCCCATTGTACTTTTGGAGATTCTAGGTATTACAAGTAATCCTGCATTTTGGGAGCGTAGTGCTCTGTTAGGATAATACGGTAGTATCAGATCTTTTAAATAAAAAGGAGCCTGATTGTTTAGAGCTTTGTAAGTAAGAAGAAGAAAGTAAGTAAGTAAGGAGTCACCTCAACTGACTCCTTGAAAGGAGTCAGTTGAGGTGGTATGGGCATCTGATTAGGATGCCTCCTGGACGCCTCCCACTTGAGGTGTTTCAGGTACGTCCCACTGGGAGGAGACCCCGGGGCAGACCCAGGACTCGGTGGAGAGACTATGTCTCCCAGCTGGTCTGGGAACGCCTTGGTATCCCCTCTGAAGAGCTGGAGCAGGTGGCTGGGGAGAGGGAAGTCTGGGCTTCTCTGCTTGAACTGCTGCCTCCGCGACCCGGACCTCAGGAAAAGCGGTAGAAGATGGATGGATGGATGGAAGTAAGAAGAAGGATTTTAAACTTAATTCTAAACTCTATGGGAAGCCAATGAAGGGAGGCCAGAACCGGAGAGATATGATCTCTCTTTCTAGTACCTGTTAAAACTCTTGCTGCAGCATTTTGGATCAGCTGAAGACTTTTTAAAGATGTTTTAGGACAGCCTGATAATAAAGAATTACAATAATCTAATCTCGAGCTAACAAAAGCGTGGGTCAGTTTCTCAGCATCACTCTGAGACAAGATGCTCCTAATCTTGGCAATATTACGCAAATGATAGAAGGCAGTCTTAGAAACAAATTTAATATGTGAATTGAAGGACAAATCCTGATCAAAAATAACTCCAAGGTTTGGAGTAATATAAGTGACCACTTGCCTGTGGTTTATATCATTTATCAATAATCCACTTTCTATTTTCTTATCAATAATATTAACAAACAGGTTGTCAATACGTCGATACGATGGTTGTCAATAAGTGTAGCAGTGTGAACTGTGATTCTACTGGGATGTGTTATTGTGGGATACAGACTCATGCTGTACATAGAATTCATGAACTCTGTAATTACATTTTGTTGATATGGATTTAGTAAATCAATATTGAAATCTCCACAAATTACTACCATTTTCTTACTAGTAATATTATTGTACAGCTCGACTAATTTATCTCTGAATGTCTCAATGCAAGTTCCCGGCGTTCTATATACACAACTTATAATTAGATTTTTTATCTTGGTCAATCTCAACAGTAACACATTCCAAAATCCCTGGTAGTGCAAAGGACATTCCATTTACAAGCTTACACCTATACAGGTCATCAATATACAGTGCATGTATAGTTTATTTCTTTTATCTTATCATGTTTAATGTTGCAGCATTGCACCAAGACAAATTCCTAGTTTGTGTACTACATGAACAATGGCAATAAACCTGATTCTGATTCTGATTCTGATTCTGCAACACCACCACCCTTTTTTTGAGATCTGTTAATATGAAACATCTGATATTCCTCCTTTACCATTAAAGAAGCCTGCTCTTCATTGAGCCAAGTTTCAGAGACTGTGATAGCTGTAAATTTTCTGTCCAGCTGTTTTAAATAGTCCTGAATCTGTGGAAAGTTTTTGTTAAGACTTCTGCTGTTGAAGTGTATTATTGATAGTTTACCATCTAGTTGCACTTGACTTTTGAATTGCTTTTCAGTGTAATATTCACAATGATTATGAATATTATTGAAAAAGTGGTTATCAGGATCAATATCATTCTCCATCTCTTGTAGTTTATGTTCAGCATAATGGCATATTTTCAGAGTTTGAATTTCCTCACTCTGTGTCAAATGACTTCCTCCAACTGGGGATAATTGATGTCTAAGTGCCTTGACCCAGTGGAGGAGATAGGAGAGAGAAGGATGGTGGCTAAACTGTCATCTCTGCTGGAGTCCGAGTTCCACCCTATGCAGGACACACTGAATGCACTGAGGAGCTCATTTAGCAGCAGACTACATCATCCTAGGTGCACAACCGAGAGGTTTCGCAGGTCCTTCCTACCTACGGCTGTCAGACTGTACAACCTAAGCAGGGCTGCTCGCAGAGATAGCAAAAAGACGTGACAACCTAATAGTATTGAATGCAAAAGACGCAATAGACTTACACAATGGTCCCCTCCGGTATACAACTAGGAAAATACCGGTCGCTATGGAGGGTGAGAATATGTATGGGTACATAATCATACCATGTAGGATAACTAAGGTTCCAAGGTTGTCATAGCCAGGAGCGGTACTGGGGTTAAGCTCCCAGTGCTCATAAAATGCTCCTTACGGCGTGCGTCTCGAAAAGCCTCTGACAACTAAGTCCAACTCCTAGCCTGCCCGTGTGGTTTAGTCTCTAAGCCCGGTGGAACTGCTTAGAGAAGGGGCGAGGGCGGATCTCTGGCGCCTTAAAACCAGTTGCTTCAGGTAGATGGTGGCTAGTCAACCTGGGAAGGTAGCCCATCTAGGGGAAGGTAAGCCCTAATTTCAAACCTCTGCTGCCTTGCGGCACACCCGGTCACGGGAAAGGCTTCGGGAGTCAACCCTGAGGAAAAATCCGGAGTCGGAGCCCCTAAGGCAGTTCTCTGTTGTGCTCAACATCGTTCTGGCAGCTCCTGCGACGGCGCTGGTGCCAAACTATAGCAGCCCTGCTGTTCCTTTGGATTCATCAGTGACGTGGAGAGGGGGGACATGCTGCATGGGTAACATCTTGTCCTCCATATCTTCCTGCCCAGGCTTGAATCCTACCAACGCCCAACGCTGGAAGGTAGAACACCGGTGCGCATCGGCCTGTTCAGCCACAGGCGGTGCTGTTCCAGCAGAGTAGACGTTTAGGATTCTCTTCCATGGTCATCATAGACCAACGGAGGCCGACGACGACGAGGATAACTAAGTAGACGGTTGTGCTGTTTCATTCCATCAAGCTACAATGCTCCACGCTGTGTGTTTATATACTCATATATTTATTCCATCTAGCTACAATGCTCCGCACTGTGTGTCTATATATATATTTATATTTATATGTACATATGTATACTCGCTGCTCTTGTTTTTTCTTGTCTTCTGATTGTTGCTCTGAGTGTTGCTATCCCTGTGCTGTTGCAATCCTGGAATTTCCCCACTGTGGGACTAATAAAGGCTTATCTTATCTTATCTTACATGTAAAACCAAATTTTAAAGGACATTCAGTACACAAAATACATATCATAATATCTATCATGATATTCAGGAAATTATATCGCGATACATTTTTTGAGCTACATGGTCCAGCCCTAGTTTGTACCTTACCAAATCTACTACAGCCCCTCCCTTTCTGCAGCGGTGCGGAGGAATACCTGACCAGTCTGGCAGTGATTCCGCTGCTATAGTTACTGACAGAGTTCCACATCATGGTGAGTTTTCGTTAATATTTATTGTGTAGCGTGGCTGAGCAGGTCAGCAGTAACACTTTTGAGGTTTACCTGATCATGGTGCTTTAGTTGGTCTGTGTGAGGAGTGTGAGCAACTGTTCGGCAGTTTTAGCCTCAGTTACCTGCATGGAGGAGTGTGAGGCCGGGATCACCGGGGCTCGGTAGTGGTCTCCCCCACCTGTCAGGGCAGTGGAGGTTAGTGTCAGTCTGAGCTCAGTTGTGCTGGTTACAGGTGGGTAGTTCTGAGGTGTTTTCTACTGTCACAGCTGAAGTTACACCTCTGTCAGCATGGACGGTTTTACCGTGATTTGTCTCCTCAATTTACCAACAAGGATTTTGATTAATCGTGGTGGAAACTGTTGTTTCTTTATCTGTTTCTGTTTTCATAAAATCCATTCTTTTATGGGTGAAAAAATGGCGGTAAGTGATGCACACCTGGTTCCACATCAGCTGCTCCACCCTCCTCAGAGGAACATTTCCATATCTGCTGTCTGGTTATGTTGATGTTCTCCTGTAGCAGCTGGTTCAAAAGGCACTGGTAATGATGGCAGACCAATAACAGCGTGACAGCACCACCTTTCTATAGACTAACCAACTTTCTGAGGGAATTTTGCACAGATGTAATGGTGTCGCTTGTATCATCTCAATATCTGTCCGCTGTGTTTCCTCTTAATATTTGACAGTGCTGACCTCAGAAGAACATTCTGGTGCTGAGTTGGCCTCAGGTGTTGTGTTGGGTTCTTTTATAAATAAGGACTGCTGCTTTGGGTGAACACGGAGCCTCCTTTATTGACTGGCTGCAACACATTAACACACGAACTCCGCCATATTAATCTCCATCATGCTGTACACCTGACAACATCCGGTCTGTGTCGCCCCCTAGTGGCTCCACATATGTAATACTTAGATTACACCACATCCCCCTTACTGAAGCCAAGTTGACCCCTTTAGCTGAAAAACAAAATACATTTCCACATGAAATCATTCCTGCTCACCTTGGTCAACTAACTATGATGGGCGATCTAACTTTTTCTAACCCTTTTCTTTTTAAACACTTGTACCATGCGTGAGAACATTTTTATACAGAAGCCTCTTATATCACATTTTTTCAACATTTCAAGAACTCAAACTCTGCATCTCAGAAATAGCAATACATAATTTTTACAGATCCAGTCTTTGTGGTTTCTTCACTTCTCTGCCTGATCTTGTTCTCATGATGGCAGGTGTGCATTCCTGAGTCTGAGTTTCTGTGGAGGTTTCCTCAGACTGGACGTCCTGTGGAGTCTCCATTTGGCTCTCTGGAGAAGGCATAGGCACTAAATGGCTGCGATTCCTCCTCAGTGTTCCTTGTGGTCCACTGATGACATAAGACCGTGGAGTTTTGTGGACAGATGTCACTGTGCCCTGTGCTTTTGCATCTGTAATCCAAACAGAGTTTCCGGGTAACAGTTTATCCAGATCTCTCGTTCTGTGTCTTTTGTTGAAACATTCTGTTTGCCTCATCCGTCTCTCCTTTTCTACGTGACGAATTTGTTGCAGATTCGGCACGCATGGCTGCAAGGCCTCTGGAAGCATTGGCAGGGTGGTACGAAGTCTACGCCCCATGAGAAGCTGTGCTGGGCTGTAGCCATTTGCCAACGCTGTGGTTCTGTAGGCTAACAGTGCTCGGTATGGATCACTGGCTTTCTTAATTAGGTTTTTGACTGTTCTGACAGCTCTTTCTGCCTCACCATTACTTTGGGGGTACCTGGGACTACTGGTCACGTGCTCAAAACAGTACTCCTTTGCAAAGTCTTCCATTTCCTGACTTGCGAACTGCGGGCCGTTATCCGTGATCAGTATCTCTGGAATTCCGTGACGTGCAAACATAGACTTTAAATGCACAATGACATTGGCAGAGCGAGTTGGGCTGAGCTGGGAAATCTCTATATACCTAGAGAAGTAGTCCACTAATAACAGGTAGTTTTTGTCTTGTAGCGTGAACAAATCAGCTCCCAACTTCTGCCATGGCCTTTCTGGTAAATCTGTGGGCATTAAAGGCTCTCTCACATTAACTCTTTCCTGTATGCACTTTCTGCATTTGAGTACAACTTCACTAATCTGGTTGCTTAAACCTGGCCACCATACAGCCTGACGGGCGCGCTCTCTGCATTTAACCACCCCCTGGTGGCCCTCATGTATCTTATCCAAAACTGCATTTCTCATGTTAGCAGGGATAACTAACCTCGTGCCTCTCAGTAGTAGTCCGTTATGCACACTCAAAACGGCTCTCTCAGACCAGTAGTGCTTCACCACTCCCTGTAGCTGGTTACGATCCGGCCAGCCTTCTGTGCAGTATTTCATGACTGGTGAACAGACGCTGTTGGACTGCAGTTGCTCTTGGAGATCTGCAAGATATTTGCTGCTTGTAGGGAGTCCCTCTAGCACAGAGTCAACATAAATGTTAGTGTCCTCCATAAGATCTGTGTCTGTGTGAGTAACACTGTTTGTGAGTGGTAAGCGTGAGAGCGTGTCGGCAGTGGTTAGACTTTTGCCAGGGATGTGCTTTATAATGTATGAGTACCTCATTAGGCGCATACGAAATCTCTGTATACGCGGTGGAAGCGCATCCAAAGCTTGTCCTCCCAGCAGACTCACTAGTGGCTTATGATCAGTTTCTAGTTCAAAGTGCAGACCCAGGATAAAGTCATTGAATCTTTCGCAGGCCCACGTGAGAGCCAGCGCTTCTTTTTCCAGCTGGGCATAGCGCTGCTCTGTAGGTGTCAATGATCGGGAAGCGTAAGCAACTGGTGACCACACGTCTCTCTCTTTCTGTAGCATGACTGCCCCCAATCCGTATGAAGAGGCATCTGCAGATATTTTCTGTGGTTTGTTTGGGTCATAGAGCTGCAATACAGGAGCAGAGGACAGTTCTTGTTTGAGATTACAAAACGCATTTTGTTGTTCATGCCCCCAGTACCACATGTTCTTTGTTGAAAGCAAGTCTCTCAATGGTTTGTCCTTTTCAGAAAGGTTCGGAATGAACTTCCCCAGCTGGTTCACCATTCCGAGAAAGCTCCTGAGCTCACTCACGTTGCTTGGCTCTTTCATGTCCTGAACAGCTTGGGTTTTGTCTGGATCTGGCCTCATTCCTTCTGCTGAAACAATAAACCCAAGAAATTTGACCTCTCTTTTGCCAAACTCACATTTTGACATATTCAACGTAACGCCGGCTTTCTCCGCGCGCTTCAAGACAGCGTGCAGTCTTGCGTCGTGCTGCTCCTTGGTGGATCCCCAGACCAGGATATCGTCCATGTGACAGACGACTCCGTCAAGACCCGCTGTAACCTCTGTTACCATCATGTTTTGGAAATGTTCAGGTGCACTGGAAATACCAAATGGCAAACGGTTGAAGTGGTATCTGCCAAATGGCGTAATGAATGTGGTGAGAAAGGCCGACTCTTTAGACAGTGGTATTTGCCAAAATCCCATATTTGCATCAAGCTTTGAAAAATACTGAGCACCTGTGAGCATGCCTAGCGTTTGGTCCACAGACGGGAGGATGTATCTTTCGCGACACACTGACTCGTTTAAAGGTGTCATGTCCACACAGATATGCACCTTTTCTTTGTCCTTTTTGGGAGCTACAACCATGCCACAGCACCAATCTGTTGGCTGCTCCACGCGACTGATGACTCCCAACTTTTCCATCCTCTCGAGCTTTTCTTTCACTTTACCCATGAGCGGCAGTGGCACACGCCTTGGCATCTTGAGCGAAAAGGGCTTAGCATCAGGTTTCAGTTTAATTGTGTATGGCTTTTGGACAAGCCCAAGTCCATCGCATAACTTGGGGTACGCTTTTCTCACTGTCTCTTGGTCTATAGTGTCAATTCTGGCAATTAGTTTCAGTCTCACGGAAGCTGTTCTACTCAGTAGTGCCATGCGCAGATTTTTGACAATATAGATTTTCTCAGTAGCGCTCTTGTCACCGTATGTAATAGTCTCTGTCATAGACCCCAACACGGTTAGTGCAGTTCCACCCGGTCCGTAGAGTGGTTTTTGTGCCTTTTCCAACTGTTCATTTTTCTTCTTGAAGATTTCAAATGATTGGTCAGAAACCGCTGTGACGTCCGCTCCGGAATCTAACTTGAAAGTCACTTTATTTCCTCTCACATTTATGTCTGCCAGCCATGGATCCTCTCCTAGATCCACTTCACCCAGAAAAAGTCTGTCTGCATTGTCAGCGACCTCATTCACAGTTGGGTTGGACCTACAGACTCTAATATAGTGTCCACGTTTTTTACAGTTATGGCATTCCGCGTTTTTAGCTGGGCACCATACTGCTGCATGTGCTGGTGCTTTGCCACACTTGGAACAAACTTTACTGTCTTGTTTTGTCTGCTGAGGCCTTGAGGACTTAATCTGTTTTTGTTCCTTGATTATGAACTTGTTTGGCTTGGCTTTTCTGATGTGTAGCGCATCCACAGCTGTTCTGTTAATGCTAGTTTCACCTCTTAGGTCAGTTTGTTGTTGTTTTATTTCTTCAGATTGTCTTGCCATTGTTATAGCTTTAGCTAGGGTAAGATCTTTGTCAAGCTGTATTCTTTCTGACAGCGACGAATCTTTTAGACCCACTACAAGCCTGTCTCTCAAGAGGTCATCATGAAGTGCACCGTACTCACAGTTTTCTGCCAGTGCATAGAGTGCTGTTATGAACGAGTCTACTGGTTCTGCCGGCTGTTGCACTCGCTTGTTGAATTTTGCTCGTTCATAAATCACGTTCTTTCTGGGAACGAAATGTCTATCAAAGGCTGTTTTAACGGCCTCGTACTGCTGGCGCTGCACACTCGTTAGCTCGAGTCCTCTTAGCACGTCGTCAGCCTCATCTCCCATGCAATAAACCAGCGTATTTACTTGGTTCGCCTCAGATGAGTTATTCAGGTTACTTGCCAGTCTAAAACGCTCAAAACGTCTTATCCACTTTTCCCACTCTTGGGGTCTCGCAAAGTCGAAGGGCTCCGGTGGTTTAATGGTGAAGGTTGCCGCTGGAGTAGCCGCCGCCATTACTGGATCAATTGGCGCAGCTGCAGCTCTTTGAACTTTGTCTGGCATAGCCGCTAGCCGGTTGCAAAGCTGACTTTTCTCACCTCAAAGCGCACCAACTTCTGACACCATGCTGTGTTGGGCTCTTTTATAAATAAGGACTGCTGCTTTGGGTGAACACGGAGCCTCCTTTATTGACTGGCTGCAACACATTAACACACGAACTCCGCCATATTAATCTCCATCATGCTGTACACCTGACAACATTCGGTCTGTGTCGCCCCCTAGTGGCTCCACATATGTAATACTTAGATTACACCACATCAGGGCAGCACTGCAAACTGTAGCTAGCTTGCAAATGAGACGTGTCTCAACGTTGACATAACATACCTTCATCTTCCTCTTTCCTCTGATCCTCTGCTTTCTTCTTCTTCCTTTTATCAGCCCCTGATGATACATATATTTATGGGACATATTGTGCCGCCCCCATCAGTCCTACACACTGATGTGGCATGAGAACTAAGCTGCGCTCCAATCGCCCAGTAGCGTACTCTGAAGTGGCACCATTGAGAGCATCCTCACCAGGTACATCACAGTGTGGTGTGGAAGCTGCACTGCCTCCTACTGGAAGACACTACAGTGCACAGTGAAAGCAGCCAGCAAGATCATTGGTGCTCCTCTGCCCCCCCCCCCCCCGCCCCCTCTCGGACATCTGCCTCACCCACAGAGCCATCAACATTACAGGCAACACCTCCCACCCCACACACTAAAGCTGTCACATAACAGTGTTGTGTTGCTATGGTAACCATCCTGTAGCAGCCAAGAATTCTGTTCCAATGCATCATCACCTCTGTAGGCCCTCAGATCAGCAGTTTTTTTATTCCCATGTCAGTTATTTCCCTAGAATGTAGCTGTGAAATCCAAACAACAAACATTCATGTACAAACACTTTCTCTCCCATTTACCTTTACAGCCCTTTTTTGATTTCACTGTATATGTGCATCAGCTGAACATTGACGACAACAAATGAAATGTTAAAATCATCGGCTTTATTTCTCCATATTTTGGGAGGTACACACTGACATGAGTAAACATGAAAATTGTGCTATTATGAGTTCCTATCTAAGTTGTCCATGGCACACGATGGTGTTGATACGATCCCCTGGGGCGACTGGAAAAACATCATGAGGTCTTTCCTCGCAGCGATGGCAGCCATGCTTGATCAGCTCTGTGACAGAATTTGTGGATCCAGATGTTTGAACACAATCCTGTCCCCCTGAACCACTCTTCACCACTCGCCTGGTTGAGATACCCCTGTAGCTTCCGTGTCAGCAAAATTTGGGGACTGTTTTGGCCACACTGACTTCATCGGCGTAGGTTTGGACTTTTTACTGGTGTCATCCTTCTCTCCTCCCTCTGCTCTCACCTCTCCAGGGGCCTCATGTGCAAAGACTTGCATGGATTTCTTACTGAAAGATGACATACTGTACGTTTAAATCAAGAAAACACCGTAAGCAAAAAAAAAAAAAAAATCCAGATGCATGAAACCATACACAGGAATCCAAGCACATTTCCTTTGTACATTCCGATCTGCTTGAAACTGAACACACATGAGGAAATACCAGACTCCTCCCTTGGCATGCCTCCAGTTGAATATGCAATTAGATGCAAATAGGTATGCATATAGATATATACAAGCCCAACACATTTGATTCTCCTGTATCTACGATCAAAAATAATGGATTTAATGGAATTTCATGGACTGTGAGTTAGAGGTGCTTCTGAATGAGGTAGAGGCACGTAAAAACATTTAGTTTGGCACGCTGTACTCCGGCATTAGCGCTGGATACAGGTAATCCAATAGCCTGCTCACAGCCGTAGAAGATTAGTTTGTTTCCTTTATTCAGACAGGGATAAGAAGGAGAAGCTAATTTAACTTTGACAGATTTAGACTGACATCTGCAGTCATCCTCAGAAGCGTCAGCTGATTGTTGTGATTTGGAGTGTGTATAGCTCAGTGGTTGTAGTGCCAGCTTTCAAAGTAAAAAGTTGCATGTACAAGACCAGCTGTGATCTCTCTTAGGGACCACAATGGAAATAAGCATGTACACTTTCTTGTGTCATCCCATTGTTTCTAAATGCATGTTGTATCTTTGATACAGTGTTATTTTTCAGAATCAGAATCAGATTTATTGCCATTGTTCATGTAGTACACAAACTAGGAATTTGTCTCGGTGCCATGCTGCAACATTAAAAACATGATGAGAAAAAGGGATAAACTAAAAAACTAAAGGACTAAAAACGTGCAATAAGTGTAGAAAAATAAGTAATAATAATAATAATAATAATAATAATAATACTAGTAATAATGAGCAGTACTAGTCAAGGCAGTTTTAAAAAATTAGCAAGTAGCAGATAATGTGAAGTACCACATAGTGCAGTTGATAATGCAACAGAAAAACAGTGATGAATGACGTGAGTCTGGTTGAGCTGCTGTACATAGTGCACGAGAGTCAAAAAGTCACTTAATGTTCAGCAGTCTGATGGCAGAGGGGAAGAAGCTGTTCATGTGCCGGGAGGTTTTAGTCCGAATGGACCGAAGTCTTCTACCTGAGGAGAGGGGGGCAAACAGTACGTGACCAGGATGTGAAGGATCGGCTATGATCCGGCCAGCACGCCTCCGGGTCCTGGAGATGTACAGGTCCTGGAGAGATGGGAGCTTGCAGCCTATCACCTTCTCAGCAGTGCGCACGACGCGCTGCAGCCTTAGTCTGTCCCTGGCAGTGGCTCCTGCATACCACACAGTTATGGAGGAGGTGAGGATGGAATCGATGATGGCCGTGTAGAACTGCACTAACATCTTGGTGGGTAGCTTGAGCTTCCTCAGCTGCCGCAGAAAGAACATCCTCTGCTGGGCCTTTTTGATGAGGGAGCTGATGGTTGGCTCCCATTTGAGGTCACGGGTGATGGTGGTGCCCAAGAAGCGGAAGGAATCTGCAATGGTGATGGGAGAGCCTGTGATGGTGAGGGGGGGCAGGGGGGTTGTGACTTTCCTGAAGTCCACAATCATCTCCGCTGTCTTCAGAGCATTCAGCTGCAGGTTGTTGTGGCTGCACCAGGACACCAGCTGGGCCACCTCTTCCCTGTAGGCGGGCTCGTCGCCGTTGGAGATGAGCCCGATGAGGGTGGTGTCGTCCGCAAACTTAATCAGCTTAACAGACTGGTGGGAGGAGGTGCAGGAGTTGGTATAAAGGGAGGAGAGTAGGGGGGAAAGTACACAGCCCTGGGGTGATCCAATGCTGATGCTAACAGAGTCTGAGACAGACTTCCCCAGCCGCACATGCTGTCTCCGGTCCGTCAGGAAGTCGGTGATCCACCTGCAGAGGGAGTCAGGCACGTTGAGCAGGGACAGCTTGTCCCGGAGCAGATCGGGGCGGATGGTGTTGAATGCGGAGCTGAAGTCCACAAACAGGATCCTGGCGTAGGTTCCTGGGGAGTCCAGGTGCTGCAGGATGGAGTGGAGGGCCAGGTTGACTGCGTCGTCCACAGAACTGTTAGCACGGTAGGCAAACTGCAGCGGGTCTAGGAGGGGTGTGGTGATGGACTTGAGGTGAGACAGGACCAGGCGCTCAAAGGACTTCATGACTACAGAGGTGAGCGCTACAGGTCTGTAGTCGTTAAGTCCAGTAATCCGTGGCTTCTTGGGGACAGGGATGATGGTGGAGGATTTGAGGCAGGTCGGCACGTGACATTGCTTAAGGGAGGTGTTAAAAATGTCTGTGAAGACAGGAGCCAGCTCTTTCGCACAGTGTCTCAGGGTGGAGGGAGACACACCGTCCGGCCCGGGGGCCTTGCGCGGGTTCAGTCTGGAGAACTGTCTGTGCACGTCCTGCTCACTGATGACAAGGGGGGGGGGAGGAGGAGGAGGGGGGGACCGCTTTTGATGAATTAGGGGCTGAGGAGGCAGTGGAGCTGGGTGGAGTGGGTGAGTTGGACACAGCTGACGAGGTGTCAAAACGGGCGTAATGTTGGGACAGTTTTTGACAAAGGGCTTTGTCATCCTGACCTTTAGAAGCCTGAGGCCGATAGTTGGTGATAGTTGTGTTATTTTAAATGATGAATCAATCAATCAATCAATTTGTGACCAGCTGGGTGGATCAGCTGGTTCAGGTTCAGGTTACTTTATTTGTACCCGTAGGTAGATTTGTTTTGCAGTCTGGTGACATCCATATTTACAAGCCACAAATTACATTCAACATAGACACAAACACAGGCACACATGAAGCTGACTATAAACATGATAAAAATACTCAAGGCTCCATCAATCAGGACATAAGACAAAGAGATGAGAGAAAAAACAAAGAGATAAGAGAGAAGGGTCATATTAAAAAGTTAAAGACTAAATCAAAGAGATTAAAAACTCAAAAAAAGTCTAAAACCCAATAAAAGATTTAAAACCCAAATTAAAAAAAACTACAAAAATAAATAAATATAAAATAAAATTCATAAATAGATAACTAAATTATATGCAATATATTGCTATATCTTGTTCAACTCTTTGACAGCAGCAGGAACAAAGCTGTTTTTGTAGCGCTGGGTTTTACTTTTTGGGACAGCAAACCTCCGTCTGGATGGAAGAAGCTGAAAGTTGCAGTGCAAAGGGTGGGAGTCATTATTTAAAATGGAGGTAGCCATCCTCTGTACTTGTCTGGTGTACAGGGATGTCAGGCTCAGCTGTGACTCACCAAGCAAACGACTGGACCATCTGACTACCTGATCCAAGGATTTCCTCTGTTTCAGTTTTATCTGACCAAACCATGACACTAAAGAAAAGGATAAAACGGATTCAATAAAAGCCCGATAAAACATTGTCATTATGGTTTGGTCAATTTGGAAGCGTGCAAGTTTCCTTAAACAATGCAAATGTTGCTGACCCTTTTTGCACACCCTTTCACAGTTCTCTTCAAAGTTTAAATTACTATCAATGAGCGTCCCAAGATATGTGTAAGACTGCACACATTCGGTGGTCTGGCCTTTTAGTACAGTGACTTTGTGCCTGGGAGTTTTCCTCCTAAAGTCAATAATCATATCTTTAGTTTTTGTCGTATTCAGCTGCAGGTAGGAATCCTCACACCAGTGAACAAAGTCATCAACTACTGGGCCGTGGCCACTCTCACCATCCTGGAGGAGACTGACAATAACTGAATCATCAGCATACTTTATAATGTGTCTGTTGTCATGTCTGCTCCGACACATGTTTGTGTACAGGATGAAGAGTAGCGGTGACAACACACACCCCTGAGGAGAGCCAGTAGAAGAACACTTTTGGTCAGACAATGTACCGTTGACCTTTACTCTCTATGTCCTGTTGGTTAAAAAATCCAGAATCCAACCCACCAGATTATTGCTCAAATCAAATTGTTGCAGGAGTCTTTCAACTAAAATATGAGGTTGGATTGTATTAAAGGCGGAAGAAAAGTCCACAAATAAAAGCCTGGCGTGTGTCCCATTAAAATCCAGATGTTTAAAAAGCAAGTTAAACAGAGTGACAGTGGCATCCTCCACTCCTCTGTGAGGCCTTTAGCCAAACTGCAAAGGATCCAATGCATGCTCAGTCTGCTTTAGGACCTCAAATCTGACCAGTTTTTCAAAAATTTTCATTAAAACTGAAGTCAAGGCAACTGGTCTAAAATCATTTACTGTTTTAGGACAGCTGGATTTTGGAACAGGGACAACCACAGCATCTTTCCAGACCTTAGGCACATGTTGTGTCTGTAAGGATTTATTAAAAATGTAGTGAAACACAGGCCTCAGTTCATGTGCACAAGACTTTACCAAGCGCCCACATATATTATCAGGGCCCTGACTTTTGTTCACTTTTACAGCACAGAACACCCTTTTAATATCCTGCACCTCAATGTTAAAGTGCTGATTGTCTTTGAGTTTCTGTTTCAAATCTTGGGTTTCTGTGCTAAAATCAAAGTAATCAAAATGACCATAAAAACAATTAAGAGCATTAGCCAGCTCTGTGTCTGAATTAAAACCATCTAAAAACACACGATTACTACGCTCTGTGCTCTGATGGCCTGCAATAGTTTTCATACTAGCCCAGGCTGAACCAAGCTTCTTTGCTGCAATCTTACTTTCCAATTCTGATTTATAATTCTGTTTTGCTCTTAAAATTTTGGACTTCAGCTCTTTTGTGGCAACCTGCAGCTCAGAAACAACCCCCTGTTTAAAGGCAAGTGCTTTCCTCTGTAAGCAGGATTTAACTGATTTAGTAACCCATGGCTTGTTGCTGGGATATATTTTGACACGTTTACATGGAACAATCATATCCCTGCAAAAAGCCATATAAGAGCATGTGACATCCACCAAAGAGTCCAACTCACCCCCGCAGGACAGTGTGAACACCTCCCAGTCCATACAGTTAAAACATTCCTGGAGGCAGAGCACTGAATCATCTGTCCAGACCTTTACATCCCTGGTCTTCGTCTTCTCTCTTTTGAGAGCAATTTTATGTGTGGGCAGCAAATGTACACAGTTGTGATCTGAGGAGCCTAAAGGAGGAAGGGGAAGAGATTTATAGGCCCCCTCTATAGATCCGTAGCACAGGTCCACTGTCTTTTCCCACCTGGTTGGGCAGGAGACGTACTGATAAAAGTTTTGAAGTGTCTTCTTTAACCTCTTGCACTCCGGGATACCGCGGGCGGTCACGTCTCTGCATCCTAGTGCGTCCTCGTGCGTTCTAGTGCGCACTGTGCGTCTCAGTGCGCACTGAAATAAAAAGAGCTGCATTTCCGTTCTTCCACTACAGACACAGCCGCAAACAGAAAACCAAAGGAGTGCTTTGATTGGTTTAGATTTGATTGACCTCTCATTCGACTAATAAGAGACTTGAATTGGGTTTCTGAAACCTTGACAAACCAATGACTGAAAACCTAGCAAGAAGGACCCGCCTACCAACGACTGCGAATACAACGAGCCAATTGAAGCAGAGAAGTTCGACGACTGAAAGCGTGCGTCCCGTGCGTAAAATCTGTTTTGTGTAAGCCGCTGTGTGTAACGGTAGCGTTCGCCAGTCTTTTTTTATTACTACTGTTCTTATTTGTTTTGAAAAATCGTTCGCCAAAACCGCAATCATGGAAGCGCAAAACTGCAATAATGGAATCATGGTTTGACCGGGTCGCGTGACCAGAACCACGAGTCGTAACAAGCGGACCAGCTTCATGTTCGTCTGACAATGAGGAACAGATGTTCACTAACGGCACTGCTGTTGTGGACAGGTAAGTGTTATAAGCTAAATTATTCTTTATCACTGAAAATAGTAATAAAAATGACTTTTGACCGATCTGTAAATTACAACTGTGCGTCATCGCCACATGACGGACCGTTGACGGACCGTTTTTTTTGTGCGCCGCGCTCCTCTGTAGCGGGGGGGAGGAGTTGGTATCCTCTACATTGCAGATATTTTAGTATAATTTTTAGTGCACTGTAGGTTATTTTTTCTTGTAAAAAAAGGCCACACATTTTTTACGTGGCATGCTTCTTTGTGTGTGTGGGGCTTGTTTGTTCATTCATTCATTCATGAATGAATAAACAGCCCCCCCCCCACACACACACAGCCCTGAGTGTCACCTTTCATTAGAGCCCAAGATCAAGCTTCTATATTGAATCATTCAAAAGTTACAGACGTTTTTCCAAACTGTGCCATTTGGCACAATTTGGCACAGTTCAAAAACGCCTGGGAACAACCTGAGAAAAAAGCTGTGTAATATATTCATTTTTTGTGGTATTGTTACAAAATTTGGACCTCAGCTGGATAACACTTGGTTCTACATTTCTGTTGCATTTTCCAGCCCGTATCTGACAGCTGTGTGTTATTTGCAAGCATTTGTATCTAAAAAAACACCCAGGCAAACTTTATTTTCTTCAAGTTCAGTATGTTTAGATGACTGTTACTCAGTGGCAGGAGCACTTAGAGAGATTATGACTGTTTTGCCAAAAAATTCAAAGTGTTTTCTTTTAAATGAGACCAACCCCATGAAGATGCTGCAAAGGGTTGAAGAACAGCTTTTGATTTACTTTGGGTACGTTATTTTTAGGCGTTTTTAGGGAAATTGACCAGAGTGCAAGGGGTTAAAGACACATGGTTAAAATCACCAAGGATAAAATTTGGAGCCTCTGGGGAAATCGACTGCAACCGCTGTACCACATCAAAGACGGTGATGGAGGCAGAGGCAGCATCTGCCCTCAGGTGAATGTACACAGTCGTTATGAAAAGTTGGGGGAACTCGCGGGGCAGAAACAAGGAGCGTAGCAACATGGACAGAAGCTCCACATGTGATGTACAGATGTGCTCTCTGACCGTGACAGATGTACAGTACTGTTTAGTAATATACAAACATACGCTGCCTCCCTGACGTTTCCCTGCTACTTCTTCCTGCCGATCAAAGCAAAGTGGGGCTCCAAAGCCGTCAGTACACAGGTCCGGGTCCCAGTCATGATCTGTAAGCCATGTCTCCGTGTAAGCCATGACACAGCAGTTCTTGAAATCCTTCTGATATCGGACATTTCCTTGAATTTCATCCACTTTATTTCTCAGGGATTGTACGTTCCCCATAATAATGGAAGGAAGAGGAATGCGGTTAACCTGATGTCTCCTCAGGTTTAATCTTACACCTCCACGCTTTCCATGTTTCCTCCTCTTGTCTCTCTTTTCATTGCTAAAAATAAAATAAAGTCCGGCAGTTGTGGCACAACCTCAGTCACAGACGCTGGATTATCCATGTTTAGCTGCAGTAACATGTCTCTGGAATACTGCATTCTTACTGGCATGACAGTGCTGACGTCCCAGACAAAAAGCCGGTAAGAAAGGAGCCACAGTGCAATAACAAGAAGAAAATCCATACTGATGGAACCAAAGAGCTTTTTGTTATATAGTCTACAAACATTCAAGGACAAAAACGGCACAGAGAATTACATTAAAACACATTAAAGTGCATAAAAACAGAGACTAAGACGCCTAACTTTTGACCCACTGCTGGTTGCTGCTTGCTGCGTGCGCATGCGCCCATCCCTCCTGTTCCCTCCTGCCCTCCTTCCTGTTCCCGCCCATCCCTCCCTCCATCCCCCCCTCCATCCCCCTGGTTGAATTAAAGGAAAACAGTCACGAAAAATAAGACAATATGAACATATTTAGTGGGTAGCCACGGTCACCTGCCAGTCGAAAGCAGGTCATATTAGACTCCACAAGTACATATTTTATGTCCAAAATGCAAATCTCATCCTTTATAGTTATATACAACTTAGATGGATTACACACACTACTAAATGAATGAAGTGCACTTGGCAACGGGTGAGACTGTTGCGTTTCAAACTTTACGCATGTGTTTATTGACAACTACTGTGCACACAGAGGTAGTGGGGACTTTGTAGAATGCTGTGAAACTGTAGTTTAATCACCAAAAAAAGTAAGTCACTTACTCAAACCACTGAGTTGTAATGAAGCCTTGAAGACAGGATGATATTTGTGGGGCATACAGGCGAGTTCCATAAGGACTGCCTGTGGAAACCTAAACCAGCTGACAAGCCAGTCATCATTCTGAGCCAGAAAATCTTCTGTCTTTAAAATACCCTTTCTCTTCTCACTGCACAATTTGCAATATCCTCTAATCCTCTGTTGTTAGAGGCATTTTCTGCACTTCTTTGCACTTGCTTTTATATCCACTCATCTAATTGCACACACATGGATGTTTGTTCATCATGTGTCTCTGGTATGTACAATCATTTTCACATCATTATCAGTCACCCAACATCACCTCTTAGTGTCGCCAATGGACCAATAACAGTAGAAACGTACATACGCCAGCCATGAAGTTGGCGTGAGGCTGCGCATATTTCCACGGTCATTTTATTGGTTTTAGTTTATATATGCTTCCGTTAGGCAACATTATTAGAAAGCACTGTATACATTTTCATTGTTATGCAGATGACACACAATTATACCTGTCAATGAAGCCAGATGATAGTAATCAATTAGCCAAGTTAGAAGCCTGTCTTAAGGAAATCAAAGCTTGGATGACTTGTAATTTCCTGCTATTAAATTCAGATAAGACTGAAGTCATTCTTGTTGGTCCAAAAAACCTTAGAAATTCCTTTCCAAATCAAACTTTCAGTTTGGATGCGGTTACTCTTTCTCTTAATAGCTCTGTGAGGAACCTTGGAGTTATTTTTGATCAGGATTTGTCCTTCAATTCACATATTGGGCAGCACGGTGGTGCAGTGGTTAGCACTGTTGCCTTACAGCTAGAAGGTTCCTGGTTCGAATCCCCAGGCTGGCAGGGGTTGGAACCTTTCTGTGTGGAGTTTGCATGTTCTCCCTGTGCTGCGTGGGTTTACTCCGGGGGCTCCGGTTTCCTCCCACAATCCAAAGACATGCATGTTAGGTTAATTGGCTGTTCTAAATTGTCCCTAGATATCTGTTTCCTATAGGCCCTTAGAATAGAGGGTTAGTTCTAGTGAAAGCGCTTTGAGTGGTCTTTGTGACTAGAAAAGCGCTATATAAGTGCAGGTTAGTTAGTAGTTAGATATTAAATTTGTTTCTAAGACTGCCTTCTATCATTTGCGTAATATTGCCAAGATTAGGAGCATCTTGTCTCAGAGTGATGCTGAGAAACTGATCCACGCTTTTGTTAGCTCGAGATTAGATTATTGTAATTCTTTATTATCAGGCTGTCCTAAAACATCTTTAAAAAGTCTTCAGCTGATCCAAAATGCTGCAGCAAGAGTTTTAACAGGTACTAGAAAGAGAGATCATATCTCTCCGGTTCTGGCCTCCCTTCATTGGCTTCCCATAGAGTTTAGAATTAAGTTTAAAATCCTTCTTCTTACTTACAAAGCTCTAAACAATCAGGCTCCTTTTTATTTAAAAGATCTGATACTACCGTATTATCCTAACAGAGCACTACGCTCCCAAAATGCAGGATTACTTGTAATACCTAGAATCTCCAAAAGTACAATGGGAGGCAGAGCCTTCAGTTATCAAGCTCCTCTCCTGTGGAATCAGCTGCCAATCTGGATTCGGAAGTCAGACTCGATCTCTGTTTTTAAGAATAGGGCTAAAACCTACCTTTTTGATATAGCCTACAATTAGGGAGGGATCATGTGTTTCTGAACCCTCCCTTAGTTATGCTGCTAATAGGTTTAGTCAGCCGGGGGACCTCCAGTAATGCACTGGGCCTCACTCCTTTCCTCACTCTCTATGAAATATTTTTTTTTGCTGGTCATTAACATCTGTTTGTTCTCTCCCATAGATTGAGTCCCCATCGTGCTGTTTGCTCTCTACATGTCTGTTCTTTTCTTCTTCTCTATCCCCTCACCCCCCAGCCAGTCACAGCAGATGACTGCCCCTCCCTGAGCCTGGTTCTGCTGGAGGTTTCTTCCTGTTAAAAGGGAGTTTTTCCTCTCCACCGTCGCCAAGTGCTTGCTCACAGGGGATCGCCTGATTGCTGGGGTCTTTCTGCAACTGTGGGGGTTCCCCCTACAGTTGATAGTGCTATGAGATGACTGTTGTTGTGAAATGGCGCTATATAAATAAAGTTGAATTGAATTGAACTGAATTGAATATGCTCTGAAAAAATCCCCTAACTACCTGCATCCCGTGTAGTACCTGTGGACGTCCATCTATGGAATATTGTCTTCAACTTTGGCAGGTTGACACTAGCCAAGATGGAGCAAAATAAAAGAAAAAAAAAGCAACAGTAGTGGCTCCTAAGAAAGACTTTGTGTTCAAACCTTATACATTCTAAGCTCTGTTCTTATGTATCCATAAACAAACATGTAAGGTGGGTGGGCAGCTCGGTGGAGCAGTTAGCACTGTGGCAGCATAGTAAGAAGGTCACGGGATCGATTCCACCCCTGATCATTGTGGGTTCAATCCCACCCCCTGACCATTGGTGACCCTTCTGTGTGGAACTTGCATGTTCTCCCCATGTCTGTGTGGGTTTACTCCTGGTACTCTGGTTTCCTCCCACAGGCCAAAAACATGCAGGTTAGGTTAATTACAGACTCTAAAGTAGCCCGAGTTGTGTGCGTGAATGATGAAGGGATTGGCGCTTCACCATGGCTGCTTCATCCATCCAGGTGGATGCCCTGTAATTTCCCCATTGTGGGACTAATAAGGGATTATAATTTAAAAAAAAAACAAAACAAAACAAAAAAACATTGATATGATTACACCATATCAATGTGAAGCAAAACGGTAACAAAGTGACCTGTTCTTGTGCCACAGCAATAATTTTATGCGTATGAACAGACGTTAAAACCTGTAATAGCATAAATGTAGGCACAAACAACATGCTGCTGCTTTATTGACTTGTTCATCAAGTTAAAGTCAAGAGGCTGCGTAGTTGTGTCTGAGATTAAACAAAAAACATCTGACAAAATAACATCTCGTCTGTCCTTGATTGCTAAAAACGGCTGTTTAACAAGCCAAACATGGATGCTAGGGGTCGCATGGAGGAGTGGCACCTAGTCCGTGAGCTCCGATTGACTGTGGCTTAATTTATCATGCTCTTACTTTAAAGTCAACCAATTCAATGGAATTTGGGAATACTTCAAGCACTGAATACCAAATCAGCATTTGAAGCTACAAAGTCGACTGTTACGACAACTACCTGCCTCAAATCCAAATCTTCAAGAGCAGGCCGTAACAAAGCCTCGGTGGTGGATTCTCTGATATCACCCGCAATGGAGGAAGTTGCACAAGGCCTTAACCTGAATTATGAGATGCTGCAGAAAGCGTTCCGTGAACAGAGCCTGGAAATATGTGGCAAGATCGACGCTCTTTCGTCCAAAGTGTGGGCATCTGTTGACTCGATTAATAAGAAAGTTGACGGTCCCAAGTAATGCTTACAGAACTATCAGAAACAGCTATTTCAGACAGTGATAACATAGCAACGCTGGATGTTACTTTGTTAACCCTCATGGAGGAGGTGAAATCTTTGACCGTAAAATGCAGGCAGAGAAGGAACAACATTCATTTGCATGGAATACCAGAAGGACTCAAGGGTCCTAAACTGAGTGAATATATCCCCCACCTGCTACAAATGGTAAATGGTGTTCACTTATATAGCGCTTTTATTCTCATCTCTTGGATGACCAAAGCGCTTTACAGATCCTGCTATCCACCCATTCACACACACACACACACACACACTGATGGTGGCATGCTGCCTAACATGACGCTTCCAGACCCACCAGGAGCAATTGGGGGTGAAGTGTCTTGCCCAGGGACACAACGGCAGGATACTGGGGAGAGCGGGATTTGAACTGCCAACCATGTGGTTATTGGACAACCCACTCTACCTCCTGAGCCACTGCTATCCCCAGAACAAGAACTTCTTCAGATGGAGGAGAAACCCATATTGGACAGGGTGTATAGATCTTTATGTGCTAAGCCCAAACCCAACAAGCCCCCGAGACCCTTTGTGGTTAAAGTTACTATCAGATCCAATGTTATACAGTATCTTACGCTGAGTGGGAGAACTCTCACCACTTATGTACAAGGGGAAAAAACTATCGACCTTCCCGGATTACACCAGCTCAGTAGCAAAGAAGCAAGCCAAATTCACTGCCATTAAGTGGCAGCCCCGAGCGTCGTCGGCGTCGGCCTCCGTCGGTCTTTGGATAGCCCCGAGCATATCCAAATGTCAAATTTGGGCGTTACTTTCCTGCAGAACTGAGACTAACCCTGCCAGATGGACATACAGTGGTGTGAAAAAGTGTTGGCCCCCTTCCTGATTTCTCATTTTTTTGTAAGTTTGTCACATTTACAGTGGTGTGAAAAAGTGTTTGCTCCCTTCCTGATTTCTCATTTTTTTGTATGTTTGTCACACTTACAGTAAATGTTTCAGATCATCAAACAAATTTAAACATTAGACAAAGATAACACAAGTAAACACAAAATGCAGTTTTTAGATGAAGATGTTTATTATTAAGGGAAAAAAAATCCAAAACTACATGGCTCTGTGTGAAAAAGTGATTGCCCCCAAAACCTAATTACTGGCTGGGCCACCCTTAGCAGCAACAACTGCAATCAAGCATTTGCAATAACTGGCAATGAGTCTTTTACAGCGTTGTGGAGGAATTTTGGCCCACTCATCTTTGCAGAATTGTTGTAATTCAGCCACACTGGAGGGTTTTTGAGCATGAACCGCCTTTTTAAGGTCATGCCACAGCATCTCAATGGGATTCAGGTCAGGACTTTGACTAGGCAACTCCAAAGTCTTCATTTTGTTTTTCTTAAGCCATTCAGAGGTGGACTTGTTGGTGTGTTTTGGATCATTGTCCTGCTGCAGAACCCAAGTGCACGTCAGCTTGAGGTCATGAACAGATGGCCGGACATTCTCCTTCAGGATTTTTTGGTACACAGCAGAATTCATGGTTCCATTTACCACAGCAAGTCTTCCAGGTCCTGAAGCAGCAAAACAGCCCCAGACCATCACACTACCACCACCATATTTTACTGTTAGTATGATGTTCCTTTTCTGAAATGCTGTGTTACTTTTACGCTGAATGTAATGGGACACACACCTTCCAAAAAGTTCAGCTTTTGTCTCGTCAGTCCACAGAGTGTTTTCCCAGTCTTGGGGATCATCCAGATGTTTTCTGACAAAATTGAGATGACCCTTTATGTTCTTTTTGCTCAGCAGTGGTTTTCGTCTTGAACTCTGCCATGCAGGCTATTTTTGTCCAGTCTCTTTCTTAAGGTGGAGTCATGAACACTGACCTTAACTGAGGCAAGTGAGCCCTGCAATTCTTTGGATGTTGTTGTGGGTCTTTTGTGACCTCTAGGATGAGTCGTTGCTGCGCTCTTGGGGTAATTTTAGTCGGCTGGTCATTCCTGGGAAGGTTCACCACTGTTTCATGTTTTCACCATTTGTGGCTAATGGCTCTCATTGGGGTTTACTGGAGTCCCTTTGTTTGTCCCGTTTTGTCCCCGTTGTTCCTGAATTTCTTTGGATCTCAGCATGATGTCTAGCTTTTGAGGATCTTTTGGTCTACTTCACTTTGTCAGGCAGGACCTATTTAAGTGATTTCTTGATTGAGAACAGGTGTGACAGCAATCAGACCTGGGTGTGGCTAGATAAATTGAACTCAGCTTTCCAAAGCACACAGTTATGTGGTTGAGAATGTCCGGCCATCTGTTCGTGACCTCAAGCTGAAGCACACTTGGGTTCTGCAGCAGAACAATGGTCCAAAACACACCAGCAAGTCCACCTCTGAATGGCTTAAGAAAAACAAAATGAAGACTTTGGAGTGGTCTAGTCAAAGTCCTGACCTGAATCCCATTGAGATGCTGTGGCATGACCTTAAAAAGGCGGTTCATGCTCAAAAACCCTCCAATGTGGCTGAATTACAACAATTCTGCAAAGATGAGTGGGCCAAAATTCCTCCACAGTGCTGTAAAAGACTCATTGCCAGTTATTGCAAACGCTTGATTACAGTTGTTGCTGCTAAGGGTGGCCCAACCAGTTATTAGGTTTGGGGGCAATCACTTTTTCACACAGGGCCATGTAGGTTTGGATTTATTTCCCTTAATAATAAACACCTTCATTTAAAAACTGCATTTTGTGTTTACTTGTATTATCTTTGTCTAATATTTAAATTTGTTTGATGAACTTAAACATTTAAGTGTGACAAATATACAAAAAAATGAGAAATCGGGAAGGGAGCAAACACTTTTTCACACCACAATACAAGCAAGTTTGAGGACCCAAATGCCACACTGGACTTCATTCAGCGGGAATTTTTTTTTTTTTTGATTTAAGATGATAGTGCTAGTAGAGAATTTAAGATGACCAAGCCGAGTGGATGAAGTCCCGGTCAGAGTGACAGTATACTGTCCACCTGGATATGGTAATATGACTGTCATGTTCACAAAAACTGTTTGGCCCAGACAGTATGTTACTCCTTCCTGGACTGAATGTATAATGGGTAAATGAAACAAATTACATACTATGCCAAATTATGTTTAATATTTAGATATTCATTTACCAACCCAGATCAACCTATGTTTGATTTCAATACTAATTTATTATTTTTATAGTTATAGGCACAGCTTCTTTTGTTCATCCACATGCGTAAAAATAGAAAACTACTCTATATAGTTTTGATAGCAGCCAGACAGGCCTGATGGTTGGAGAACCCTGGTATACCTGGGAAGGCTATTATGAAGCGCAGTTAAAGACTAAACCTCTAGATGTGAAGGTAAATAAACATAATTACCAAAACCAGGATAAAATCTTTAGAACCACTGAATTATACAAACAGGTACGGGACATTTAAATCATGTAGGTTTTAACGAGTTTTTTTAAATATCAGCAGATGAATATTTGATTTGCAGGACCAGAGAGCTGTTGTCACATCAGCATGATAGCTCAATAACCTCCTCAACTGTGGAACAGTTTGAGCGCAGTGTGAGGAGTAATTTAAGTTTGGCTTGGAGTGAACCTCCGAGGAAATTAGCAAGGCATTCATCAAAGCTGTTTGGGGGGGAGGGGCCACCCTATGGGTCCGTTTTGGCGTGACCCATGATGCTGTGCAGGAGGTCAGATGACCAGCCAACCGATCCTCCCTGGGGACTGCAACTGTAGCAGCGAGATGACAGGAGGCAGATTAGAGACTTCATGCAGACACATGCTCACATGCCCCCCCTCCTTCCCCCAGGTCTGGACTCTGTTACACAAACACACACACTGTAAAACCCATTCAGATGACCTCCTCTGGCCTGACCTCCTGGCTACTGCCTACAGTCATATTATTGTCCTTTGTCACACTGCTGAGCTGCAGCAGGAGGTGGACACTTTATCACTGCGTCTCTACTGTAGATGTTCTGGAGAGACGGCTGAGCCGTCACTGAAATTCAGGCAGACCGCTCTCCTGAGCGTCCCCTGGATGGAGTCAGATGCAGCCAGAGGAGGACGTCATCTGGTCACTAGGACTCACGGAGCTGCAGGTTGGAGCAGATTTACTGAGAGACACGTTTGAATGAGTGACCCGGAGGATATCAACAGAAGGATGAGTTAGTCCTTCACTTTGTCTTCCAGAGGCATCACAGGTCAGGTTGTGAAAGCTTCTGTCATCTTTCTGCTCTGGAAGGAGTAAAGGGCAGCAGTCATCCCATCAGGACTCTAAAGGTCATCTACACAAATATGTAGCAGTCCAAGGAAATGGCTGCATCTGCTGTCTGTCTGCATCTCCTTCCATCCCGTCTGCTGTTCAGGAGGGACGGATAGATGTCCAACCACTACTTCTATCAAACTCCACCCATTCCTCCCACTACAGCTCATAATTTCTGCCCTTTCTGCCATCATTCAGTCGTCATGCTGCCTAAAAAGGTTGCCGTGTACCCGGCGGAGGACGAGTTGGTGAGTCTGTCCACCATTTATGACCTCCTGGATGAGCAGCAGCACTACTACCAGGAGCTCATCCAGCAGCAGGAGAGGAGTTACCGAGCCTTCCTGCAGATGCTGATGGACTCGTCATCAAGCCGCATGGACAGCCTCGTCAGAGAGATGCAGGACCTCAGGAATGGTCTGCAGAGCACAAAAGCCGAGCTGGCCCAGGTCAGAAAACAGGGCGTCCAGACCAGTAAGCGGGCTGAGTGCCTGGCCGAAGGGCTCGTGATGGTCAGAGGGGCGCTGGACGGGCTCAGCATCACCGCAGGAGGTAGAAAGGATGTGGATCTGAAGCAGAGAAAAGGACCCGGGGGACTGAGGCTGGATGGAGGACGAGGTGGTGGAGGCAGGGAAGTGAAGAGACCTGAACCCAAAGCAGTGAAGCTGGTGGCAGACCTGACGGATATTCACTTTGAAGACATAAAGGTGGTGCAGTGAAGGTTCAGTGTATGTGTGTGTGTGTGAGCACGCGTGCGCCATTAAATTCTGTCTTGTGCCATGGCTTCTTATGATTAGCTGTGTTTAACATGTTTCATCGAGTCATTCTAGGTTTTAAATGGCCGCGCTTATCCCAACACGGTCAGGGCTGCTGAGTATTCATTTCTTTGTCTTTCTTTCAGGCTGATCAACTGACAGAAGATCAGATTGCTGGTTAGTTTTTTCTTCCATTTTCACCATCAGGCCTGTTGTCAGTTGGATGATCAGAGTTGTGTTTACGTTAAGATTTGCCATCTTTTGTCCCTGTCTAGAGTTCAAGGAGGCGTTCTCACTGTTCGATAAAGATGGAGATGGAACCATCACCACTACAGAGCTGGGCACCATCATGAGGTCTCTGGGTCAGAACCCCACTGAGGCCGAGCTCCAGGACATGATCAACGAGGTGGATGCTGATGGTATGCTGCCCCTCCAGTAAACGTATCTTCTCGAGACCCTCACATAGATTATACTCACCATCTACTGGATGTGACCTCCTCTAGGCAACAGCACCATTGACTTCCCAGAGTTTCTCACAATGATGGCGAGGAGAATGAAAGACACGGACAGTGAGGAGGAGATCAGGGAGGCATTCAGAGTCTTTGATAAGGTAAGGGTAGGCTTTTTACCCTTGGCCTGTAGAAGAATAAGGCAAGTTTATTTGTATAGCACATTTTGTGTACAAGACAATTCAAAGTGCCTTGCATAAAAACATTAATACAGCAAGTTGCAAAAGGAATCTACACATTAGAAGGCCTCAAACCTCCTTTCCTTTCCTTCATTTTTTACATGTGGAAAAAAAAATATGGGCAGTGTTTTGACTAATCCAAATAGCCTTAGGTTTTATCAATGCCTTTAAAGAGCCTCAATCTCCTTTTTTCAGGGAGGGCTTTAACCCACTACTTTTCTTCTATGAGGGGGGCCTCAAACCCTCCCTAAAAGTTTAAACATACTGTATGTTTTACAAAAACAAGAATTTAAAAGCAAACTAAAAAGTAAAGAAAAACAAAAGCCAGCTAAACTATAATACAACAGAAATAAAAGTTACAGTACATTATAGGCTACTAAAAGGCTGCAGCAAATAGAGTTTTTACCCTGGATTTAAAGCAGCTGAGAGTTTCAGCAGCCCTGATGCTTTCTGGGAGTTTGTTCCATATCTATGAGGGGCATAAAAACTTAACACTGCCTCACCATGTTTGGTTCTAACTCTGGGAACGGATAGTAGGCCTGACCACGATGATCTGAGGGCTCTGGATGATTCATAATCGACTAGCAGATCTGAAATGTATTTTGGCCCTAAACCATTCAGAGCTTTATAAACCAACAGCAGTATTTTGAAATCCATTCTTTGACAGACAGGAAGCCAATGTAAAGATCTGAGGACTAGAGCAGTATGATCTACTTTCTTGGTCTTAATGAGGACTTGAGTTGCAGCGTTCTGAACCAACTGCAGCTTGTCTGATGGACTTTTTAAGGAGACCTGTGAGGACAACATTACAGTTGTCCAGTGTTACTGAAGATAAATGCATGGACAAGTTTTTCTAGCTCCTGCTGAGACTTCAGACCTTTAATCCTCGCTATGTTCTTTAAGTTACAATAGGCTGATTTCACTACTGTCTTCATGTGGCTGTTAAAATTCAGGTCTAAGTCCAGAACCAAACCCAGATTTCTGGCTTGGCTGTTGGTTTTTAGCATCATTGAAGCCGAGTACCAACTTTGAGTCTTTCTTCTTTGGCTCAAAAAACTATTATTTTTGGTTTGTCTTCGTTTAACTGAAGAAAATTCTCGCGCATCTACTCTTTAATTTGACCATGTGGGACCTACTCAGTATGTCAGTATGTTTCCACTCAGACAGAAGGACAAGGGGAATCGTCATGGGGGGTTTGTGTGTTGATGCAAACAGTGACAAAGAGAATAGGAATTGCAAAGTCTTTCATGTTACTGCAGCACCACAGGTGACTGAGCGGGTCGTAGGCTATAAAAGGAGAGGCGCCTGCGCCCTGTGACTTTCTGATGCTTGTGATTCTGGATGATGTGAGAAATTAATAAAGCCTGCTTTGTTCTGGACCGCTCTGCCTGGTTATTCCTCTCTCCACAACCAATGCATTTGATCAGGGTTTTAATTGGACCATAGTCTTCTGGTGAGATGGTTCTGTAGATTTGTGTATCATCTGCATAATTATGGTAATATATTTTGTTGTTACCTAATATGCCAAGTAACAGCCCTCACCAAGTTGGGCTGTTACTTGTGCTCCCCTCACCTTGTGTGATGATTTATTCTTGGGCTTTGCACCAAGGGTATTCCAGGGAGGATTTTCACTTGAGGATTTATTTTTCTGTACACAATCCTCCCATCTCCTCTCAGCCATGTTAACACTGGATAGCTGTGAGTTAGAGGGGTCTTGTCCACTGTGTTTAGTGGCTGGCAGAGTTGTATCATTTTCACAGAGTCCATTTACATGAGGATTCAGGGCCAGATACAGGAATGGCCCTTAACAAGTTCCTGAATCCTAGTAGGTGGAAATGGGGCTTATAAACTTAAGTCAAAAAGACAGATCTTTTAAATAACAAGGGGTCTGATTAGTTAGAGCTTTATAAGTAAGGAGAAGGACTTTAAACTTAATTCTAAATTCTATGGGAAGCCAATGAAGGGAGGCCAGAACTGGAGAGATGTGATCTCTCTTTCCAGTACCTGTTAAAACTCTAGCTGCAGCATTTTGGATCAACTGAAGGCTTTTTAAAGATGTTTTAGGACAACCTGATAATAAAGAGTTACAATAATCTAATCTAGAGCTAACAAAAGCCTGGATTAGTTTCTCAGCATCACTCTGAGACAAGATGCTCCTAATCTTGGCAATATTAGGCAAATGGTAAAAAGCAGTCTTAAACAAGTTTAATATGTGAATTAAGGAACAGATCTTGATCAGAAATAACTCCAAGGTTCCTCACAGTATTGTTAAGAGAGAGAGAGTAACCCCATTAAAAGTAAGAGCGTGATTTGGGAAAGTATTTCTAAGATTTTCTGGGGCCGGCTAGCATGACTTCTGTCTTATCTGATTTTAATAGCAAGAAATTACAAATCATCCACACTCTGATTTCCTTAAGACAAGCCTCTAATTTAGTTAATTGATTACTGCCATCTGGCTTCATGGACAAATGTAATTGTGTCATCTGCATAACAATGGAAACTGATGCAGTGCTTTCTAATAATACCTAACAGAATATAAGTGCAGGTTAGTTAGTTAGTTAGTTAGAATGATGTTAGAATGATTGAACAGAATGATTGTGATGAAGTGTTTTGAACGGCTTGTCAAACCACACATCACAGCCTGCCTCCCTGCATCACACGACCTGCTCCAGTTTGCATATCGTTCAAACCGCTCCACGGAGGATGCTATAGTCACCACCCTACACTCTGTCATCACCCACCTGGACCAGAAAGACACCTACACCAGACTCCTGTACATTGATTTCAGTTCAGCATTCAACACCATTATTCCCCAGAGACTGATAGAGAAATTACTCCTTCTCGGTCTGAACACCGCCACATGTCTCTGGATCCTGGATTTCCTGACTGAGAGACCTCAGTCTGTCCGGGTTGGAAACAACATCTCCAACTCTGTCACGCTGAGTACCGGAACCCCTCAAGGCTGTGTACTCAGTCCACTGTTGTTTACACTTCTAACACATGACTGTGTATCCAAACACGAGGGGAACCAGATTATTAAGTTTGCAGATGACACCACGGTGGTGGGACTTATTCAGAGGGATGAGGAATCAATGTACAGGGAAGAAGTGAGAGACCTGGAGGGCTGGTGCAGGGAGAACAATCTGGTGCTCAACGTGGACAAAACAAAGGAGATGATTATCGACTTCCGGCGGTCACAGCCTGAGCACGTCCCCCTCAGCATCGGCGGCTGTTTAGTGGAGAGAGTAGAGAACATCAAGTTCCTCGGAGTGCAGATCTCGCAGGACCTGACCTGGAGCAAGAATTCCTTGGAGATGAGGAAGCAAGCTCAGCAGAGACTACACTTCTTGAGGAAACTCAAACAGGCCTCTCTCCCCATCTGCATCCTCAGGACCTTCTACAGAGGTGTGGTGGAGAGTGTTCTGACGTACTGCATTGCTACATGGTACTCCAGCTGCAGTATGTCAGACAAAAAAGCCCTGCAGAGGATAGTCAAGGGGGCGGAGAGGGTAATTGGAGTCTCCCTCCCCTCTGTCCAAGAACTTTTTCAGAACCGTTGTAGGAGCAGGGCACTGAACATTGTCAAGGACCGTTCTCACCCTCTGCATAAACACTTTGAACTTCTTCCATCTGGTAAACGATTCCGGAGCATCAGAGGCAGAACCACCAGACTGATCAACAGCTTCCTCCCACAAGCTGTCAGGATGCTGAACAGCTGACCCGGTATCTCACATACACACTACTGCACCTATGGACATTTTGTATATTATAGTTAGTTATTCTTTTTCCCCAAGTATGTCTCAGGGATGTGTGAATGGATGGGGGGGTGGGAGCTATGTGGGAGTGTGTCTTAATCATGCTGCTTCTTATATGAATGCCGAGAGAAACGCAATTTCATCTTGCCTGCACTACAGTTGTATGTACAGCAATATGACAATAAAGTTTGATTTGATTTGATTTTGATTTGATTTGAGAAGCATATAAACTAAAAATAGGACCTAACACAGATCCATGTGGAACTCCGTGACTGAGCTTTGAATTTGAAGAAAACTCATTATTGATATGAACAAACTGGAACCTATCAGATAAATGAGATTTAAACCACTGCAAAGAAGTTCAACCAGTTCTAATCTATCAAGTAAAATATTATGATCTATAGTAGCAAAAGCTGCACTAAGGTCTAAAAGGACAAGTACAGAAACAAGTCCATTATCAAATGCTATAAGGGGGTCGTTAGTGACCTTCACTAAAGTCGTTTCAGTACTATGTTGAATTCTGAACCCTGATTGAAACTCTTCAAATAAACCATTTTCCTGCAAGCGGTCAAATAATTGCATAGCAACAACTTTTTTTTTAAAATAAAAGGCACAAAGGGGAAAAATAAATTTTTTAATGGTTTGAAGCACACTATGGACAAAGGGTCAAGTCACAGCTCATGCTGGCCAATGTACCGGTCTTCATCTCCCACATGGCACGAAATGTTCACATTTCCATTGAAAATTGGATCGTGAGGCCATGTTACCCCACCTTATGATGAGCAAATGTGGAGGTGGTTTATAAAGCAGCCTGTAGTGAGCAGGAAGTGCGGACAGTCTACGGCAGAAGAACCAGACTATGCATGAGGTTTGTCTGACATGTAGAAAAACACATTAAACACATACCAGAACTAGTGTGGCCAGTTCTGGACCTGGAACCTCATTTTGCCCCCATGTCCTCTACTAGATCCAACAGTGAACGACGTCTTACCCTAAAGCTATCATGTAGTCATTTGTTCATGACCAAATGACTTCTATAAGCTGTATTCCAGATGTAAACTTGTATGCTGGGCTAACATTGGTGTGACATATGTTTTGGCTGTTTACTGTGGTGAAAAGACAAGACTTTTATCAGCATGAGGTCAGTGTGTTAAACTCGTCACTTTCTCGGACAGGATGGAAATGGCTTCATCAGCGCCACAGAGCTGCGTCATGTGATGACTAATCTGGGAGAGAAGCTGACGGACGAGGAAGTAGATGAAATGATCAATGAAGCCGATGTGGATGGAGATGGACAGGTCAACTACGAAGGTATGCACATGTTCTGAGGGGTGTCTGTAGGCCTTCACGTGACCAAAGAAATACTTCAGTATTTAGGTCCAGTTATGTGGTGGATCATTTTAAATGGAATCATCGTCATGATAGAATTTTATGTTTTCTCTCCCACAGAATTCGTTAAGATGATGGTGAATACCCAATGAACTGGGCTCAACAACCAGTCAGATGTTTCACCTTCCTCTGCCAGCAGAAATTTACCTTTAATCAGCCTGTCCTGTAGAGACAAACTGACTGAGGGAAAAAAAACTGAAGTCTGCCCGTTTTATCTTTATAAAAGGGGAAAAAAAAAAAAAAGGATCTGAATGTACTGGCTTGTAGCCGCTTTCCCCCAATCTGCCCCACCTCCCTCCAAACCTCAGCGCCAAGTTGCCCAGTCAGATCTCAGCTCTTCAGCCAAGCTGCCTTGGCCACCCCACTTCCATCCGACTGATGCTGTGACAATGATGACTTAGGGCCAGGTTGCTCAGCTTTCTTCCCGTTTCATTTTGTTTTCGTTCTTCATGCATGCAGCTTTGCGTGGTGGTGAAGGCTTTTCGCTTTTATGGAAACAGGGTTGGTGCTTTGCAGTGTTTCTTTGTGTGTGTGTTTGATTGAACGTGTGTATGGCGTGTGTGTGGGACGTGGCCCGACCCGGTCCCACTGTTCTGTTGGTCTACATACCGAGGTGTACATGCTAGTCTTTACATTTTGTTTTTACAATAAAACTGATGTAAAAGATGTAAAAATGCTTAAAAAAAAAAAAAAGCTGAAAGTTGTAGTTTAAAGCTGAACATTGAAAACCTGAAAGAACGTAAAGTGGAAGGTCAGATCTTTATTATTTAACACTGATAAATACTACAAACCTAAAACTGTATACATTTAAACGCTAGCATGAAAGTGGAAATACACTCAAGAAAGTTAGCTTAAAAATGCTAGCTAAAAGCTAAAGTGCTTTAAAGTTCTACATGGTTGGCGTGGACACTGGCATGGCTTTAAGCTGAAGACAACTACCCCTACAGCACACATATACTGCGCCAACATCAGCAAGTTTACGTCAGGAATGCATCTTTTAGAGGCCGTCTGCACATTGTCTAGTGATGTAAACTGCAGAAATAGAGCGCCCATCACTAGCCACCGAGTTAGTTTTAGGTGGCCAAGCGTGGACGCCATATTGGCACTGATAAAACACAGAAATATGCCATCGAGCCACATAGGCATGTACTGCATTTTCTAAATGTTTACACAATTAGTCGAACATTACATGACATAAACAGCACTTGTCATCAGGCACAATGCCTGAGCATGGTAAAAAATTAAGGAAAATAAAAAGATGCTCAGTTTTAACGTTATTGATTTAAACACTGATTGCCGGGGAACTAGTGGACGCCATGGCGACTGCAGCTTAACGCTGAAGCTCTCAGACCCAATCCAAGAAAATACCTTGAAAATCAAACTTAACGAATTTTTGGAGGAGTGAAAATCAAAAGACAAAATCATCATGTCTAAAGGAAAACAGAAGAAACTGAAATTTTCCAGGCCAGGACACGTATCGGCCGGAGAATCTGAACTGGAAGATCTCCGTTCAGAAGACGAGGAACTGGTTGTAGCTAACAAAAAGGTTAGCTTGAAATCACTATTTGAAGAGCTACGACGATTTCGCCGAGAGGTTACGGCCGAATTTTGGGAATTCAGAGACGAATTAAAAAGGACAAACAGCAGAGTGGACCAGGCCGAGAACCGAATCTTGGAAGCAGAGGAACGAATAAAAGTGCTCGAAGATTCTGTGCTGGACCTACACAAAAGACAAGCATCTATAGAGGCTAAGCTAACCGACCAAGAAGGAAGACAGAGAAGAGACAATATAAGAATTCATGGTCTGATAGAAGGAGCCGAAAACGGTTTTAACTCAATGGCAGAATGCGTGGAATCTTTACTAAGAGAGAAATTGGATATTCCACAAACCACCGACTTGAAGATAGAAAAGGCACATCGTTCATTAGCCGCTAAGCCAGCAGCGGAAGCGCCCCCACGTTCGGTGTTGGTAAGATTTTCCAATTTCAAAATAAAACAAGAGGTTGTAAGACTGGCTTGGCAGAAAAAAGGATTTATGCACCAGGAGAGAAAAGTCTTCGTGGAACACGATTACGCCCCGGAGGTCCTTAAAAAGCGCAGAGAATACAATGACGCCAAAAAGGTACTACGTGAGAAGAAACTGCGCTTTCAGACGCCATTTCCTGCGAAGTTAAGGGTCTTCTACGGCGAAGAAACATGTCTCTATAATTCGGCGGAAGAAGCAACAGCTGACATGGCGAGAAGAGGGCTCCCGGTAACGGTATTTAAACCCGCAGCAGACCCGAGTGAGAAGATCAAAGCGCAAACATGGACCACACAGAGACCTTCAAAATCCACGGGCCAGCAGCGGGAAACCCAGCGCCAGAGCGTCGCGGATAAACTGGCCGTTTTCAGGTTGGAATAGCGACCATTTTTTTTTTTTTTGAGTCCATCTGCACATCCAACCCCCCTCATACAAGGTAACAAACATTAAAGGAGATGCGTATTCAGCATGTGGTAAAACATTTCATGGAACAGTCATAATATTTGAAAAAAATAAGTCTTTTTAATAAAAAAAACAAAAAAACCCCAAAACTTGTTAAAATAGAAATGTGACAATAATCCACATGTTCTCCTCACACTAACAAATACTGTTTTTGCGTGAATGTTTGCTGTGATGGGGGTGGGAGGGTGCACACAATTTCACAGGGTATAGGCATAAAGGGAAAAAAAAAATCATTACAAGTTCGGATTGGGTTCTGAAATTCACGTTAAAAGCATGGGACAACTTACAGGGGTAAGAGAGGGCCCTCAACACGTAACAGAGTTTCAGGAATTTCCCTCAGAGCCTACACTCCATCAAGGCTCTTCCAGGGTCTTTAAAAAGACCTCAGCTCAGGAAGTTCTTTTGACAGTTTTTTGTTTTAAAGTTTTATACACTATGTTCTTAATGTTTTTCTTGTTCTTAATGTTCTTTCAGTTTCTGAGTAGCACAAAAGAGGGCCACCACACAGTTATACTAAACAAAACAACGCAATGGAGAAACAGGGTGTAACCAAAATAATTTCATATAATGTAAAAGGAATCCTGAATCCAGTTAAAAGATCCAAGATTCTACGCAAAATGAAAAAAGACAAAGCAGGAATATTATTTTTACAAGAAACCCACCTAACAGACGTGGAGCACACTAAACTCAGTAGACAAGGGTTTAAAATGATCTCTTCATCTTCATATAAGTCAGGGAGGAGGAGGGGAGTAGCGACATTGATATCAACCAAAATTACATTTGAAAAAAAATCAGAACACAAAGATAAAGAAGGGAGATATAGTTTGGTAACTGGGCGGCTAGAGGGAGAAGATATCACCCTGCTGAATGTGTATGCTCCCCCAGGGGCTAACTGGAAATTTTATAAAAATGTATTTGACCTAATGATAACTAAAGCTCAAGGTTTAGTGATATGTGGTGGGGACTTCAATCTAAGACTGAATCCATACTGGGATGCTTCTGGTAATTCTCCACATCAAAATAACACCCAAAGCAGGAAGACTCGGATGCTACTAAAAGAAATGGGAATCTGTGATGTGTGGAGGGAACTCAACCCCAGTGTAAAAGACTATACATTTTACTCAACTCCACATTCATCTTACTCAAGGATTGACTATTTTTTTTTATGTTTAATAGAGACATTGGAAGAGTAGAAACATGTAAAATAGGACTGATGGATCTCTCTGACCACAGTCCGATCTACATGGACTTAAATATCCAAAAATACACAAATAATACATTTTCTTGGAGGTTAAATTCAAATGTCC
This sequence comes from Pholidichthys leucotaenia, assembly GCA_020510985.1. Classification (NCBI taxonomy): domain Eukaryota; kingdom Metazoa; phylum Chordata; class Actinopteri; order Cichliformes; family Pholidichthyidae; genus Pholidichthys; species Pholidichthys leucotaenia. Next base: position 422,983,356 of record CM035842.1, on the reverse strand, counting down.
TGAAAGGACCTTTGAAAGATGAATTGGAATCAGCTATTCTCAGATATTTGGAAGAAAACGATAATGGAGAAGTATCCCCTTTAATACTGTGGGATGCATGCAAAGCTGTAATAAGAGGAAAGATTATTGCAAAACTGGCAACCCAAAAGAAACTAAGACAAGAAAAACTATCCACATTAGAGTCAGAACTTAAGAACCTAGAAAAAGAACACAAAGGCAACACTCATTCTACTGACTCGCTCAAGATTAAGGAAATTAAAAACCAAATAAATGAGATCTACACAATAGAAATCCAGAAGAAACTTACATTTTTGAAACAAAAATACTATGAAGCAGGCAGTAAATCGGCAAAATTGCTAGCCTATAAATTGAGGAAACAACAAACAGAAAGAGCAATCTACAAAATCAGAGACCCAGTATCAAAGGAAATAAAATTCAGAATTCAGGATATTCTTAAAAGCTTCGAGAATTACTATAAGAACTTATACTCCCACAAAAAACATAAAAACGCATCCGAGGCATTCCTAAACACATTAAACCTTCCCCAACTTACGGAGTCACAAAATAAAACACTACTGTCAGAAATACAACCTAAAGAATTGGAAAAAGCAATTATGAAACTTAAAGCTAACAAATCCCCAGGAACAGATGGCTATACAGCAGAGTGGTACAAAACCTTTAAACAGCAACTATCTCCTCTCCTCCTGAAAACATTTAATTATGTCCTCCACACAGGGGAAATCCCCCCCTCCTGGAGAGAAGGAGTCATTGCAGTTATACCTAAACCTGAAAAGGATAAACTAGAGTGCTCCAACTACAGACCAATCAGTGTATTAAATCAGGACTATAAGCTTTTTACCATTATCCTTGCCAAAAGGTTAGAAAATATACTGACAGACCTAATTCATTTAGACCAAACAGGTTTTATAAGACAAAGACAGACACAAGACAACATTAGACACACTTTACACATAATTCATCATATAAAAAAATATAACTTAAATGCAGTCATATTGGGATTAGATGCTGAAAAAGCATTCGATTCGGTTGACTGGTCTTTTCTATATAGAATCTTATCCAGTTTCAATTTTCATAACAACTTCATTAGAACTATACAGGCATTATATAAAAAACCAACAGCTAAAATAAGGATTAACGGTAATTTATCATCATCTTTTGAGCTGGAAAGAGGATGTCGTCAGGGCTGCCCCCTGTCTCCACTGCTCTTTGCAATCTTCATAGAACCTCTGAGCCAATGGATAAGACAAAATCAAAAAATTCAAGGTATTACACTTGGTCAGAAGGAACATAAAATAGCACTCTTTGCTGATGACATTTTAATATACCTAGGGCAGCCGGACACTTCTTTACCAGAACTAACCTCAGTTTTTTCAGAGTATGGAGATTTATCGGGGTACAAATTAAACATGCATAAAACCCAAGTTTTAACATTCATCTATGACCCAAATCATTATTCACTAAGCAAACTCAAAACTAACTGGGAGTCGGAATCTATGAAATATCTGGGGGTCAATATCCCAAAACAACTCAACAAAATTATAACACTAAACTATGATCCACTGGTGACAAAAATAAAATCTGACCTAGCAAGATGAAATATGATACCATTCTTGGGTACTGCAGAAAGAATTGAAGCAGTCAAAATGAATATACTTCCACGTCTTCTATACCTTTTCCAAACAATACCGGTAGAACCTCCCAAAAAAACATGGCAGGAGCTGGACAGAAGGATCTCAAGATTCATATGGCAGGGCAAGAGACCTAGAATCAGATATAGAACCTTACAGCTAAACAAAGACAAAGGTGGGCTCGCGCTGCCAAATATCAGGGACTACTTTAAAGCCGCACAAATTAAAACTTTAGTAGAGATATGTAACCCAGTCTACACTGCACAATGGAAGGAGATCGAATGCCAAATGTCCGGTTCCGCCGGACCGGTGGCGCCACACGAGTAGGCTGCCCGTTGCAACAGCCTTTTTTTTTTTTTTATCTTCCTTCTTCTTTCTACACCTTTCACTCTGTATATATATCACAGACGCACGGATCGCCCCGGGGGTCTCCTGGGTCGGCGGACGGAGCCACGGTTTGCAGCGGGAGACGCTACAGCGGGGAGGAGCTAGTGCTAGCTAGCACTTGGCCGCCGCCCGGTGCTAATGGGAAACTCGACATACCAGGAGCTGTAGCGAAAACGACGCGGGTGCCGGGCTGGAGTTTAGGCGGCGTGCAAGAAATATAAGACAGAATAATAAAGAGCGATGGCAAGAACCAAGCAGACCGCCCGTAAAATCTACTGGAGGAAGAAGCCCCCCAGGAGACAGCTAGCCACCAGGGCTGCTCGGAGAGGCGCTCCGGCCACCGGCAGAGTGAAGAGGCCTCGCCGTCACAGGCCCGTGGCTCTGAGAGAGATCCGTCGCTGCCAGAAATCCACGGAGCTGCTCATCCGTAAGCTGCCCGTCCAGCGCCTGGTGAGGGAGATCGCTCAGGACTTCAAGACCGTCCTGCGTTTCCTGTGCTTCGCCGTCATGGCTCTGCAGGAGACCAGCGAGGCCCACCTGGTGGTCTCTTCTTCGCTAAGGGGGTCACCATCATGCCCAAAGACTTCCAGCTGGCCCGCTGCATCCGCGGAGAGAGAGCTTAGACTTTCTGCTGCACATTCACCAACCAACCATAATGCTCTGCACTGTGTGTCTATATATATACATTTATAGTAATATGGACATATGTTTACTAGATGTTGTTTTTTCTTGCCTTCTGATTGTTGCTCTGAGTGTTGCTATCCCTGTGCTGTTGCAATCCTGGAATTTCCCCATTGTGGGACTAATAAAGGCTTATCTTATTGTTACACCCAGGAGGGGCGAAGAGGGAGGAAGGATGATTTGAGCCAAGCTGTTAGACTTTGCAGCGACTGTTTATTCACTTTTCCAGCTCACACGGCATGGCACATCACTTACAGAGCACATCGCTATACACCATCTTGTCTAAACCCTCGCTTTCTCCGTCTCTCTCGAACATTCTCTGGAACACTCACACTAGAGCGCATACACTCTTCTTCTATGGTGTTCTCTAACACTACACATTGCCTTAACATTACTGAGCGCCACCTCTGGCGTAGAAACGCTACTACTTCCATTGACAGCTCATATCTTGACAGTGCATATTCAGTACTTTAATACATTCCCTATAAATGCTCCCATTTACTATTAATCATTAAATTATAGTCTCTTAGGTACATTTATTAAGAATATTCACATTTGCCATTAGCATCTAATCCACACTGTTTCTGAGGGTTCACTAGAGGTTATCCAAAATTAACGCTTTCCTACACTCACCCCTCAAAAAGTTAATGTCGTCCCGACATTACCCTTTCTGAAAACAGTAGTTTTTTTTTCCTTTTCTTCTGTCAGTTCACATTTGGTAATCATGCATTACATGTTAAGTAGGGTATCACTACACAGGAGTCAGAGTTCATTAAAGTCTATAAAGATGCCACTGGTGATTGTCCATAGTACAGCATGTATTTCCTATTCCATGCAATACATTTGCAGAAGAGGTCTTTGTGCACGATAACCTTCAACCGCTCCATCCATCATGGTGGGTATCTGCATCTTTCCTGAGAGTAAGGATACTCAATCTAGTCATAGCCTACCAAATAAACCTTGGTGTGATGCCTGTGCCTTAGTAACATACTGCAAGTCTCTTTTTTGTGTTTTTAAAATTTTTTGTTCTTTTTTTCCATTTTTTTATCAACCATCACAGTAACTACCAAGTTACTTTTCAAGACAATTATGTCTGACCAATGGTTATCTTTAACTTCTACACCTTTGTTCTAGACAGATGAAATGCAATGAAGTGCTAGGTTGGCCTAACTTATCATAAGTCAATCTCAATGGCTGTTTTCTTATTCTTGAAGGATACGTTTTAACAGGAATCTCGTCAGGTCCCTCCTGGTCACTGGAACTGGACTCCGACACCTCATCACTCTGGCCCTCGTCTGCCTCAGCTGGATCTGGAACCACCGGATCGTCGACCTCTGGTGCCCGCTGCACCTGCGTGACGTCATCTGGGTCCTGGTCCTCATCCTCCGGAGTAGTGTCATCATGCGGGTAGAACTCCGGTGCATCGGCTCTCAGTGGACGCTGCTCTTGATCCTTCCCAGCTCGTAATCCGATTATGGCATTCCAACCCTCTTCATCTTCATCATCCGTGTTGCTTTGTCTGTCCACATGCCTTTGTCTTTTAGAGTCTCTTTCTCTTATTCTCTTAGAGGCATGTTTCACTGTTTCCATGGAAAGAAAGTCACATGGTAACAAAAGGTTTCTGTGCATGACCCGAGTGCGTCCCTTGCCAGTTTCAGGTCTGATTTCATATACTGGACTGTCTGGGTACTTCTTTTGGGTCACGACATACACCTTGTCTTCCCAGTATGATCTTAATTTTCCTGGCCCACCTTTTTCGGTTAAGTTTCGAACCAATACTCTGGATCCAGGGAGTAATTCAGCACCGTGAACCTTTTTATCATAAAGTGCTTTACTTCTCATCCCTTCTTTGTTTGCTGTTTTAGAAGCGAGTTTGTAAGCTTCAGTCATTGTAGCTCTCCACTTTTCAGCATAGTCTTGCTGAGAAACACTCTGCTCTCTTGTTGTGAGGCCAAACATCAGATCAATAGGCAACTTTGGACTACGACCAAACAACATAAAATATGGTGCGTACCCCGTAGCTTCACTACGCGTACAATTATAGGCATGAACCACTTTTGCCAGAGAGGACTTCCAGTCTTCCTTAGCTGCTTCAGGCAAATTTCTGAGCATTGCCAACAGTGTACGATTAAATCATTCCACCTGCCCATTCCCTTGGGGATGGTAGGGCGTTGTTCGGGACCCCTGCACACCACTGTACTCTTGGAGTTTTGCAAAAAGTTTATTTTGGAACTCTCTTCCCTGACCATGATGGAGTCGTGTGGGGAAGCCAAACTTGAGGGCAAAATCTCCAAAGATCTTCTCAGCAGCGGTGTGGGCAGCTTTGTTACGACATGGGTAAGCCTGGGCAAAACGCGTGAAATGGTCCATTACAACCAGGATATACTCATATCCTCCTTTGCACTTCTCCAAATGCAGGAAATCCACTGACACTAATTCAAATGGGTACGTGGTGACAATGTTAGTCAGTGGTGCCCTTGTTATCTTATTGGGACGTTTGTTCTTCAAACAACTGCAAACTCTCGTGATGTAGTGCTCCACATCTCTTTGCATATGAGCCCAATAAAAACGCTCTCTTATCAAGTTCATCACTCTCTCTACCCCTAAATGACCCATGTTTTCATGGAGCTCTTTGAACACGAGTTTGTGAAACTTCTGGGGTAGGAGTAGCTGGTCATGTGTTGCCGTTCTCCTGTAAAGCAGTCCATCATCTTTCAAGTACAGCTTGTGTTTTTGCCTGACTAGAGCTGCAATTTTACTGTTGTGCTGCTTTACACTTCTTGGCCATTGTTTTGACAACACATAGCGCAACACCTCTCCAATCACGGAGTCTTCTTCTTGAGCTCTTTTTAGATCAGTCTTTGATATTTCAGCTATAGAGCTGGCTTCTTGATCTACTTCACTAATGAGAGTAGAAATGGTGACTGGGCAGAGCCATGGTTCATTTTCTTGTGACTTCACCTTGACTGCCTGTGTCACACAATTCATCACATCAGGATCAACATTCTGGGTGCATCTGTTCATGTACTGCTCCATATCTAGGGGCATACGTGAAAGTCCGTCTGCATCTCTGTTTGCTTTCCAGGGCGATACTTAATCACAAACTGGAAATCAGCTAGTTCTGCTACCCACCTCTGTGTGGTTGCATTTAACTTTGCGGTGGTGAGCACATACGTTAGGGGATTATTGTCCGTATAGACAGTGAATGGTGGAGAATAGTACAGATAATCCCGAAACCTCTCACAGATGGCCCACTTCATGGCAAGAAACTCCAGCTTCCCTGAATGAAGGTGGTAGTTCTTCTCTGAATTTGACAGTGTCCTGGAGCCATATGCTATCACCACTAGTTTGTCTTGTTGTCGCTGGTATAACACCGCCCCAAGCCCCTCCTGTGAAGCGTCACAGTGTAAAATGAAGGGTTCTTCAAAGTTCGGGTAACCTAACACTGGGGGTTGGGTAAGAAGGTCAACAAGCTGACAAACTACTGCTTGATGCTCTGGGCGCCACCTGATCACATGGGATGAGGGTAAGTGGCCTCCATCGTTCTTTTTGACATGTTTCTTTGAGTTTTTCTTTGCTTTGTCTGTGTGATCTTTAGCCAGAAGGTCGTAAAGAGGCTTTGCTATACGAGAGAAGTTTGGAATATAGCTGCGGTAATATGAAATAAAACCTAGCAATTTCCTTAGCTCTCCCACAGTGGAAGGTTGCTGCTGTTTGAGTGTCTGCACTGGGGCAATGTCCGCAGGGTCCATGGTGTAACCCTGTCCTGTTACCATTTTACCAAGAAAACGTACCTGCTGCTTGAATAACTCACATTTCCCGGGAGTCAACTTCACTCCATGGCTTTGATAGCGGTGCAGGACGCTTCTCAGGTCTCGCAAGTGATCTTCAAAAGTCTGTGAATGAACAAGGTTATCATCGAGGTAAGGCAGACAAACATCATCTCTCAACCCCCACAAGCACTCCTCCATAGATCTTTGGAATGCTGCTGGTGCTGAGGACAAACCAAATGGAATCCTTACCCACTCGAACAAACCCCAGGGAGTGATAAATGCAGTGAGGGGCCTACTCGACTCTTCCAGGAAACCCTGATGATACGCCTTCCCTTGGTCGAGGACTGAAAACCACACACTCCCACTTAGACTGTTCAGCATATCCTGTATGCGGGGAATTGGGTGCCTGTCTGGGATAGACTTCTTGTTCAATTCTCTAAAGTCACAACACAAACGCAGACCTCCATCTTTCTTTCGCACACAGACGATTGGACTGGAATACGATGACTTGGATTTGGTGATCCAGCCCCTGTTAAGCAGGTCTTCTACATACTCCTTTACTTCTTTATGAAGTGGTTTGGGAACAGAAACATAAGTCTTTTTGACAGGATCGTGATCTTTGAGTCGGATCTTCAACTGTAAAGAGGGAATTGTCCCTACATCATACTCATCACGGGAAAACGCTTGCCGTTCCTCCCGTAGTAGCTGTTTTACTTGCTCTTGCTGTATGGGCGAGAGATGATCAAGGGGAACTGGAGGGTCCCACATGTCCATAGTCTCTTTGACAGCACAGTTCATCTTGGTCTCTTTGTTTCTTCCTGTCTCACTCATCGTTGGGTCGACGGTCGCTTGGTTTACAGCAGGGGGTCTAATATCTGCCGGATAAGCAGTTTTAACTCTCTGCGTTTCCCCCAAAATGGTCTTAGCGGGCAGCTGGATATCACGGGACGTACTGTTTGTTATAGGTATTTTGAACATAGATCGCTTCCCTTTCCATAACTGCACCAACCCACTTTGCATCTGCAAACCCTCTGGTAACTGGGTGTACTGACTCGGCTCAAATAAGACGTCTTGTGTGCCTGGAAGTGAGCCTGCTCTGACACAACCTTTGACTGTTTTGGTTTGGCCAGCAGGGATGGTAACCAACTCACTGCCAACTTTTACCATTCCTTCCCCCAGCCTATCCTCCTCACTTTGCATCACTTTCAAAAACACCTCTGTTTTCTTACAGTCAAATGAGAAGGCTGCGCTAACAGCTTCACTGATGGCGCAAGGGGATTTAATGCCCATCTTCAGGACATGGTCAATCACGTTGAACCCAATGATAGGCGGCTCTGCCACTCCGTCCTCCTTCACCACTAGCACGGGAACTAAGAGTTCCACCGGTGGGCGACTAACTGTCGGCAGCTTAAATGTGACTTCGACCCACCCTGAGAATGGAATCGGTGTCTGGTTCACTGCCCTCCCACTCAGGATTATTGGACCCACCAACTCGGCTAAGTCTCTGACGGTGGTGTGTGGCAGGTGCTCCTGTCTCCAGGTGTCATTCATTAAACAAACCTGTGACCCTGTGTCCCACAATGCTTGTGTCTCCTTGTCATCCAGAAAGCAGGTGATGACATATTTTTTTCCAACCAAATTGAGTAACTGTAATTGGCGATTAGGGGACAGTAGATTAACACGGACCGTTTCTACAGGAGGTACCTCGACCTGAGCTACCAGCCTTGCTTCTAACCTCCGAATACTGTCAGTAACTAGCTCATACAGCTCTTGTGTGTTAGCTTGTTCTGATGTGGTTGCGACAGTATTGGCTGCCGTGTCTACTTGCCCTGTTCCTCTTCCGAGTCTCCTCCCTATTCGACATTCCCTTGACATGTGGCCGCTGACTCCACACCTGAAGCAGTGGTTACATTGTTCGCCATTGCTGGTGGACTGACATCTCTTGCAGCCACGTGTCCTCCTGGCTCTTTGAGCGCGAGGTGCTCTGGGAGACCCACGTATTGCCTTTTTGATCTCCTCCATGTCACTCTTCAACTGTGTGACTATGTTCAGGAGCTCAGATTCCGTACGGGTCACTGTGCTTTGGGATTTAAGGATTTTTCCTTTTGTCGATGGTAGGGGGCGCTCTTGGCCATCCACTTCTCTCTCGGTTGCATACTGACCCGTTAGATTTTCCACTCGGCATTCTCGAACCTTTAGTTCTTTTGTGTGCCTTTTAAATTTCTGATGCTGTTCCCATTCAAGACTGGCTGCTGCATTCATCTTTGAAATCAGTAGCTCGTCGGTGACGGCAGGATCCTCCAAATAACGCTTCAGTTGATATTTCACATCAACACTGATCAGTCCTGTTTCCACCGCCCTCAGAAACTTCCTCTGAATAAGATCAGAACTAAACTGCTCTTCAGTGCCAGGCTCTCTGGATGCTGCTAAAAGTCTTTCCTTCAGCTCAATGGCACGGAACAGGAAGTTCTGAGGTGACTCATTACTGTCTTGTGTGAGATTTATCAGACGATGATACAAGTCAGTGGAACTATCTTCTTTATAATGTCCTCGCAGGATTATGCGCAGCTGTGGCAGTGTGAGATCTGACTTAATCTCCAGCATAGCGCGCAAACTCAATCCAGGACTCACTGCTTTGATAACAGCCTCAATTATCTCAGTCTCACTGTGCTTTTTCTTTAAGCCCATATTAATCTGGTGAGTGAGATTGGAATAAGACAACTTGTCTTTCTGGCCCCTCTCCCCTATCTGCCCATTTATCTTAAACTCCCGTTTAATGATCACTTCTGGCGGTAGGGGCGCTGTGGGGACCGCGGGCTGTATCACAAAATGGCGGCTCGGCGGCGCGGCCTCGGGCTGTCTCTCAAAATGGCGGCCCGGTGGCGGCGCGGCCTGATCATCCGTCAGCCTTATTATTTCTTCTTCAACCCGTTTAGTTGAGTCAATAATACTTTCATGCAGAGCGGCATACTGGCTCTGTAAACTGGCGAGTGCCTCCGCCTCGCGGCTCGTGCCGGCCGTTGTCGCTGCCTGCGTCAACAGTTCACTTAGCTTAGCTTCGTTAGCACATGCTATTAGCCTTAGCAGAAACTCGCGGACAACATCCTCCTCTTCGCGTTCGATGGTTTTTTCCACCTCCTCGATTAACAGTCGTATCAGCGTGTACTTCTTAGACGGTTCGGCTGGGCTTATCTTTGCAAATAAACAGACCTCATTTAGCTGTTCGGCCCGTAACGGCACCAAGGCCTCAGTTAGCTTAGCTTGTAGCTGCTCCAGCTCCATTGTTATGGCCTTTTTTTTCTTTTTTATTTATTTGCTCACTCACCGTCTTATACACGGCTGAACCATCCTCTGCTACCAAGTTTTGTTACACCCAGGAGGGGCGAAGAGGGAGGAAGGATGATTTGAGCCAAGCTGTTAGACTTTGCAGCGACTGTTTATTCACTTTTCCAGCTCACACGGCATGGCACATCACTTACAGAGCACATCGCTATACACCATCTTGTCTAAACCCTCGCTCTCTCCGTCTCTCTCGAACATTCTCTGGAACACTCACACTAGAGCGCATACACTCTTCTTCTATGGTGTTCTCTAACACTACACATTGCCTTAACATTACTGAGCGCCACCTCTGGCGTAGAAACGCTACTACTTCCATTGACAGCTCATATCTTGACAGTGCATATTCAGTACTTTAATACATTCCCTATAAATGCTCCCATTTACTATTAATCATTAAATTATAGTCTCTTAGGTACATTTATTAAGAATATTCACATTTGCCATTAGCATCTAATCCACACTGTTTCTAAGGGTTCACTAGAGGTTATCCAAAATTAACGCTTTCCTACATTATCTTATCTTATCTTAAATAACAAGTGACATCCCCCTACAGGCGATAATAGGGAACAATGCCTTACCTAAACTTTTGAATAACACTAACCCGTGGATAGAGACCCCGCTAAAAATTTGGTTTAAGATAGTCAGAGAGAATCAAACTAAAGAGCCCTATCGACTTCTGCAATGGATTGCCTATGATCAAGACTTTACTCCTAATAAAACAGACACCAGATTTAAAAAGTGGAAGGAGAAAGGGCTGATAAAATATTACGATTTTTTTAAAGGGCAAATTTTAAGAAGTTTTGAAGATCTGAAAAAACAAGGTCTAATAAATCAAGACCTTTACAGGTTCTTTCAGCTTAGACACCACATAAACAATATACTTAAAAAGGAGGATTTGGAAAGGGCCCAGTCAGGTGTTCTGAAGGTCTTCTTAATGGCATATAAAGGGATCCCAGGGATCAGATACATTTCTAAAATATACCAAGGTCTTCAAGACTTAAAAGGAGACAACACATCATATATAAAAGAGAGATGGGAAAAAGAGGGGAATTTCACTTTACAATTGGAAATATGGGAAAAGCTAAATAAACAGCAATGGAAAAGTACCTCATCCCTGCAGTGGAGAGAATTTGGATGGAAAAACTTGGTAAGATTTTTCAGAACACCTGCACAAAACAAATTTACCCATAAGGGATTGAACTGTTGGCGCTTGTGTGGTGAAAAGACTGCAAATCATTTTCATGTGTTTTGGTCATGCCCAGTTATCCACCAATATTGGACCAATGTACAGACAATATTGGGGAAAATATTTAAAATAACAGTTCCCTTTTCTTTTGTAACTTTGTATTTGGGTTTATTACCGGACTCACTGGAAAGACGAGGAGAAAAATACTTATTCAATGTTTTAATATTGGCAAGCAAAAAAGCTCTAACTAAAAAATGGATGCTGAAGGACTGTCCTACACCTGAAGATTGGATTAACGTGATTCAAGACATTTACTCGATGGAAAAGTTGACATTCGCACTGAGACAGGACATGGATGGGTTCATGAACTTTTGGCAACCCTGGATCGCATATGTGTCTTCCATTAGATCTAATCTTTGACAAATACCATTTCAATAATGGTTCCGCTCTTTGTTCCAACACTACTCAGATGCTCTTTTACCTTTATTTACTTACTTTTTCTTTTTGTTTGTTTTTTGCTGGTTTGTTTGTTTGTTTGTTTTATTTTATTCTCTTTAATTTCACTTTTTCTTTCACTTTAAAAAAAAAAGGGGTGTTGTAATAATTATTCTTCCAATGTTGTCAGATATCAGAAAATAAGGGAACATGTGATGAAAATGTAAACAATGCATTGCTGTAACGACCTGTATACCCTTTACAAAAACTTAAATAAAAAAAAAACACTGATTGCCTCTGTATGCAAGTGATTTTTGTTTTTCTTTGTTTTTATATTCATCTGATTTTTATAGTGATGCTTATTCACAGAATTGCAATTGTGAGGATGGCAAGTCCAAACAGACAGGGTAGGTAATTTGAGAAGAGCTTATTTTTAATAATAATAAGATTTAATAATGCTAATACTATTACTATTAATAATATAACAATAATAATAATACTAATAATAATGGTAGTAGCAGTAGTAACAAAAAAAAAACTAACAAATATCAACTTTTAAAGTGACACTGGCAAAAATCAAGTTTTTTCTGTTGTCAACATGTCTGTAACATGTTGTTACAGACATGTTGACATATCAAGTGCAAAATCTCACCACAGTCCCAAGTCTGTGTTTTTCTGCTGTGAATTTCCAGATTGGTAACGCCCCCCTGAAACGGGCAAGTTTGGACAGACAGTCTGTAGCTACATAACTATTCCTGCTTAGCCTGGTTGGTTATGACATGAACCCATCAGACAGATACTCTTGCTACCTCGGGGGAAGGGGGAGGAGCCAAGGACAGGCAAGACTGAGGCAGAGCAGGTTGGGGTAGCAGCAGAGAGAGAGCGGAGCGAGGCAGACAGGTGAAGGTGGGGAGGCGATTTGAATGTGGCTGTGCGAGAGGGTCTCGCACAGCCACATTCAAATCGAGCTGCTCTCAGCTCCCTTTGGTGAAATGGGCGCCACGCTGTGAGCAGAGAGCAGCCACATTCAACCCCCCCCCCCCCCCCCCCCGGCTCAGTCGCTGGCAGACGGGGGACTCGTTAGTAAAAAGTAAACACAAATTTGGCAACTACGCATTTATCTCTCACCTCGACCGTTTTCAGAAAAACTGTTTCGCTTTTTACTTCTGAAGATATCAGCAAAACGTTAATGTCCAGAAGCGTTATGCACTAGGAGCCATGGTGACCAATCACATGCAAGTCCTGCAGGCTGATAATTACAATATTCATAGATGTGCGCATACTTAAGTAGGTGAAAGATTTAAAACCTCTTTCCAAGCAATTCTAAGGCAATTAAAGTTTTTTTGTGGGTAAAAACCCACAATATACTATTTTGGGCAATACACATTTGTTTTTGAGGTGATTTTAGAGCCGTCCATAAAAATGCTTTTCTTTTTCATTGTTTATCAACAGAATAAGATAAAGAATATTGGACTGACACTTGCACTGATTTAAAGGATAAATATTGAAAATGACTACACTTGTTCACTGAAAAAAGCTTATACCTCTGTGTGTATGTACACACACACACACACACACACACACACACACACACACACACACACACAGAAAGTTAAGGATATTCGGCTTTCAGGTGAAATTTCAGGATGCACCTAAAACGCACTATAACCTTGCCAGGTAAACTTAACTTGACCTTCTCTAACCTTTGAATGCACACGTCCAACTATTCAGTGTTTCAGTACTTTCTGCATAACTTGCTGTTCTCTAACAAGGTGCTTCACGGCAAAATTCACAACAGGTGTTTGATCCATGAATCGACCAATAAATTTTCTGGTTGAATTAGAATTGATATTTAAAACAGTCCTCTTCATCATGCTGTTCACATTTTGACATCATGAGGCCAAGATGACACCTAACAACTGATCAACAGTACCTCACCATTGTGAGGCTTCAAACAGGATGTTCTCAGAGGGAAGTGGCCACTGCACTCTAGGTTGCAAGAGAGATACAGAGAGACTGGAAGAGTCATAGAAAGGCACAGAAGTGGACGTCCTTTAGCCACATCCCACGCTGATGACCGCTTCATTGTGAACAGTGCCCTGCGGAACTGGATGATGAATGCTACTCAACTCCAGGCACATTTAAGGGAGGTGAGAGGCACTCAAGTGTCACGTCAGACCATTCTAAACTGTTCACATCTGCGTGCTAGATGACCTGCAAGGGTAAATGACCACACCTCCAGGCGCAGGCGTCATCATCTGCATGGGCCAGGGAGCATTTACGCTGGACAAGGGACCAGTGGGCCTCAGTGCTGTTCTCTGATAAAAGTTGATTCATGTTGAGCAGAAATAATGGCCGCCAACAATGTTGAGCATGTCAAGGAGAGCGCTATGCATCAGTCACTGTTGTCACCATGTTAGTCTGGGCAGGTGTGTCAAGTCAATACAGAACTGCCCTACACCTTGTGAATGGTGCAGTGACAAGCCAATACTACCTGAATCACATTATTAACCCAGTCATTGTGCCCCTGCATGCACAACACAGGCCTAATTTCGTCTTCATGGACAACAATGCTCCAGCTCATCGAGGTCACATCATTAGGGAACGGCCGCTGCAGGCCGGGGTACCTCAAATGGAGTGGCCTGCACTTTCTCCAGACGTGAATCCCATAGAAAACCTGTGGGATCAGCTGAGTTGCCATGTAGAGGCTCGTAACCCTGCACCCCACAACCTCAATGACCTGAGAGCCGCCCTTCAAGAAGAGTGGAATGCCATGCCTCAGCAGACAATAAGTTGACTTGTGAAGAGCACGAGACGTTGTTGTCAAACTGTAATTGATGCTCAAGGGCACATGACAAGTTATTGAGACACTGACATTTTTTGTTGTGGTATACCCACCACTGTTGTTGGCTTTTGTTTCAATAAACTGTTTGAGATGAGGAAATCACCATTGCATGCTTCTACTTAAATGCCCTGCTTTCATATTATATCACTGTAGCGTGAACTTTTTAATTTTCCATAAATTTCACCTGAAAGCCAAATACCCCTAACTTTTTGTGTGTATATATACTGTATATATATATATATATATATATATATATATATATATATATATATATATATATACACACACACAAATCATGAACAGTTTGGTAGATATTCTCTTGCTAAGACTGAACTGTTAAATAATCATAAATAAATATTGTGTAGTTTAATAAGAGATTTTTTTTTTATACTGATGCTACTTTTGCCTCTCAGTTTTTACTGTTGGGCATCAATAAAGTTCAGAAGAGCACTACACTTGTGTTGTCAATGGAGGAGATACTGATCTGCATCTAAAATAATGCACAACTGATTGAGGCAAGGACTGACAAAGTACAAAATCAAGTGTTTCACTGAATTTTCATCAGAACTGACCTGTGAAAAGACAGTCCGTTCCCTTTTACTAAAATATTTTTATAAGTGTCACGTGTGCAATTCAGGCGCCATTCTAACACAATAAAAAACATAAAGTCAACCTTGAATCTTGATGTTTTCATTAAAATTTGTCTTCATAACATTCCATATTACTTATAAATTATAACCTTCCAGCTTACATACACTACCGTTCAAAAGTTTGGGGTCACTTAGAAATTTCCTTATTTTTGAAAGAAAAGCACTTTTTTTCAATGAAGATAACTCTAAACTAATCAGAAATACACTCTATACATTGCTAATGTGGTAAATGACTATTCTAGCTGCAAATGTCTGGTTTTTGGTGCAATATCTACATAGGTGTATAGAGGCCCATTTCCAGCAACTATCACTCCAGTGTTCTAATGGTACAATGTGTTTGCTCATTGCGTCAGAAGGCTAATGGATGATTAGAAAACCCTTGTGCAATCATGTTAGGTCTGCAATGCTGTAATTGCTGCAAATGGAGGATTCTTTGACGAAAGCAAAGTTTGAAGGAAAAAATTATTATTTCAAATACAAATCATTATTTCTAACCTTGTCAATGTCTTGACTATATTTTCTATTCATTTTACAACTCATGGTGGTAAATAAGTGTGACTTTTCATGGAAAACACAAAATAATTGTCTGGGTGACCCCAAACTTTTGAACGGTAGTGTATATGATAACAATAAATACAACAACAAACCATTATTTGGATGTCCCATTGTCACAATGCTGCCAGGGCTGCCTAGAGGATTTTATGCAGTACCATATTGGTCACAGTCACTTTTTCTCTGTGGTGAGAAAACATACATTTACACAACTGTGGACATTAAATGTGAGCTTCTTGCTCTAAAAATACTCATGTTTAACCACGGAGGTAGGAGCTGATATTGGGGGCTACTCACCGATTAGACACAGCACTTCGTCCCACTGGGCGGGGTGAACTGGGGCAGGACAGGAGACCAACCAAGTGACAGTGGACCAATGGGCACACACTACGTAGAGATAATGCTTCTGGGAGTTGTAGTTTCGCAGTTTCACATTACAGATAAGTTTTATTTTAGATGCTGTCTAAGGAAACTACAACCCGCCAAGCCCTGCACGTCAGAGTCTACAAAACACCAGAAAAGTCTCCGATAACGCCAGAAAAATTTGCTAGATTTGTCGCTAGTCGCTTTTGACAAAATAAGTCGCCAATGGGGTTTGAAAAGTCGCCAGATTTAGCGAGAAAGTCGCCAAGCTGGCAACAGTGACAGGGCGGGATTGGCAGGGGTTGTGCATGCACATTTCATTTGCAGTCTGGACACGAGTGGAGTGGGTCTCCTCTCTGACTACAGCTACCTGCTGCACGAGGCTACTGTGAGACTGACTACCTGTGAGTGCTTTGGGATGGGAAAAGGCTCACGGTAGCACCTGCTGCTTGTTGAGGACAGTAACTGCAGACTAAGAGCAATAGTGCTTCTAGATTTGTCGCTAGCTGCTTTTGACAAAAAAAAAAGTCACCAAGAGGATTTGAAAAGTTGCCAGATTTCACGAGAAAGTCGCCAAGTTGGCAACACTGAACGTGCAGCAGGTACAGGGGAGAGAACATGTGAGAGGAGAGATCATACCATCATCACCAGAACCATGACTGCATCTCTGCTTATTTTAGCACATTTATAATCTTATACCATTGTTAAAGCCAGTGTGCTATTTGGGGATAGATGGAAAGGAATGAACGTTTACATATGTAAATGCAGTTTTATGAATGAAAGTGAACCTGTAACCACGTGACTATGATCCTCGGGTCAGGAGCATTATTACCAAATAAATTACACCTGTGGATGCACACCTTATATATACCCCTTGCATCCACCCATTCTTCCTCTTTCTAATGACTGGGGGAGCCTGCCTCCACCGACAAAGGACAATGAATGGTTATAGGTTCACTTTCATTCATAAAACCACATTTACATACGTAAACGCTCGTTTTATTTCATTTCAGTGATCCTATAACCATGTAGCAACAGTATACCAAATGAATCCTGAGGAGAATGGAGGTGGCGTCACCCACAGGCCGAGGGAGCACAATGCTCCGATCATGCCATTAAGCATGGAACACAACCAGATGAACTGAACTGCTTATTGTACTTAACTGAGTACGCACAAGTTAAGCTGGTTTCTCCAGGTAACCCGAGTTGAAACAAAAACATTTCGAGCAAAAGGCACACATGCCGGCTTAAATGAGGGAAAAGCTAAGATCCAACTTAAGAATCTGCTGCGACCCCCAGAACAGATGAGGGGACAACTGGTGAGGCCAGGTTGAGCCTACAGAAGCGGGTAAATGTCGAGGAAGAAGCCCAGCCAGTGGCTGCACATACATTCTCCAGGTGTACACCCCTAAATGGTGCCCATGTAATGGCCATTCCCGTGTCGAGTGAGCCACCAGGCTAGCTGGTGGTTCCACTCCAGCCTGAACATATGCAAAGGCAATCAGGTAGACTATCCAATGGGACAGGTGCTGCTTAGAGATAGGCCTGCCCATTGTGGACTCCCCAAAGAACAAAAAAAGCTTGTCTGAAGGGCGGACAGATCTCGTACGGTCAACATAAACCTTAAGGGTCCTTACTGGCACAAACTACCGAGCCTCTCAGCCTCCAAAGAAGTGTGTGGGGGAGGGTAGAAGGCTTGAAGCATGAGAGGGCAGGAAACAAACCCTTAGAAGCACTTTGGGTTGAAAAGCTGGGTTGGGCCGGAGGTGGGCCAACCAATCACCATCAAACCAAAGACATGCTACGTCCACAGAGACCGCATTCAGTACACTGACCCTCTTCAGTCCCTCCAGGATTTTGCGGGATTTTTTTTTTTTTTTCTATTGTTGTGGTAAGTTGCAGGGCTTTCCTTGGGGATTGCCTGAATGGCACATTGGCTCATGTCCAGCCCGGAGAGTCCCAACTTTAAAACTCACTGACAAGCTGTAGTAGTGACTTTTACCGCTAAAGACATATAAACTATTATAAACTATAAACTATTACAACACTTGCTGTAATATTAGATTCACTTGTTTTTTGTGTGGTTTTATGGTGTGTCTGGGCGCACGCGCTCCTGAGACGGAGGTGCTTTCAGGCAGGCTGACGTTTTTCAACACAAACCCGGCACTCCATACACGACACACGCGGTCATTTTGGAAACTCGAGGAGACGTTCACCAGTCGGCCGGGGGAGACGGAGGAAGGAACGATGTGGGGAAACTCGCAGGTGAGTGTGTTTTTTTTAAATCACACACTGTTTTTTGCTGATGTGTTCGGTATATTCTCACTGTAAACACAAAAGTGAGCGCGGTGCAGTGCCGCATTTGATTGGTCAGACCAATGACCATCATTGGTCAGACCGATGATGTACACACTGCGCGCTACTGAGAGACAAATTTGATTGGCGAAATTGGCGGAAGTTGACAACAACTGGCCAAAATTGCGGTACAGCTGTGGTGACTGGACAAAATTCAAATTATGCAGGACCTGCTGAAGTCGCGGGAATTGGTAGAATCGCAACTTTGCAAAATCCTGGAGGGTCTGCCTCTTGGCTGAGACAATTGCCAAGAGAAAGCAGTCTTCCCAGAGATCAGACGAAGGTCAGCAATGGAGAGTGGCTCAAAAGGGGGCAAGCTTAGAGCCCTGAGAACTGTCTGGATATTCCAAGTGGGCGGCAATGGACGCCGGGATGGGCAGCTCCGTCTCACGCCTCTCAAAAATTGCTTAGCCACGGAATGTGCCCCAGGCGACAAGCTAACACATTTTCCATGGGCAGTTGACACTGCTGCCAGGTAGCCCCTCATAGTTGAGTTCACCCAACCTTGGCGAAGAGCTACTGGAGGTAAAAAAAACCCAAGATGACAGAGATGTGACATGTCAAGGGATTCTCACCCTTGGTCCAACACCAGTTCAAAAACACTTTCCACTTCACACTGCATTGCAGCTGGGTAGATGGGCCCGTGAAGCCTGCACGGTGTCTATAACCTTCTTCTCTAAGCCAAGTTTACACAATCACTCCCATTCAAGGGCCATACATGAAGCCTCAGGAACTGGAGATTCAGATGCCAAATTCTGCCCTGTGCCTGTGAGAGCATATCCCGTCTGATTGGGAGAGGCCAAGGATGGCCCTCCAACATCTCGTGGTTCTCTGCCATCCATGGTGTTTGTGGCCAATTCGGAGCCATCAAAAATTACTTGAACAGACAGTAGCCTCACCTTCGCAACGAAAGCTGGCAGAAGAGGCCGTAGTGGAAATGCAAACAGTTTCATCGGAGGCCAGGCAACGCTCAGACCATATGTACCCAGTGGACCTGGCAGACTGTGCATCGAGGCCCGGAGAGCACAGTGGGTGTTCTTCGCCGTCGCAAACAGGTCTGCCAAACCTACCTGGCCAAACTGAAGCCAGATCTGCTCGATCATCTCTGGATGCAGTCGCCATTCGCCAGGGTGGGGACCCCCTCGTGACAGCAGATCTGCTGCTATGTTCTGGGGCCCCGGCAGGTGACAAGCCCTCAGGAACATACCCTTGGCCTGAACCCACACCAGCAGACGGTGTGCCCTCACATGGAGAGAGGGAGACCTCAGACCGCCCTGCTGGTTGAGATACAACACCACAGCTGTGCTGTCCGTTTGCCCCAAAATTTTCTGCCCTTGATGACTGGAAGAAAAAAGCCCCAGAGTCAAACGCACTACCTCTATCTCGAGATGATTTATATGCCAAGACTGCTGAGCCAGAGCCCAGTGTCCACGAACAAACCTGCCCTCCCAGAATGCACCCCCAGCCTGTTAGGGAGGCGTTGGTTGTAATAGTCACCCTGCAGCCCTCTTGGACCAGGGGAACACCATCTCGGACTGCTGATGAGTGTCTCCACCACCTTAGAACCATGAGGCTCCTTCGGAAAGAACTAGCCTCCTTCTTTTGTCTCTGGGCAACACCACCTTCTGAACCGCGAACCACTGCTGAAGGGGACGAGCGTGTAAAAGACCCAGTGGCACCACCTGGGCAGTTGCAGCAAGAGACCTAAGATCCTCTGGCACTGCTACACTGATACAGTCCTTTGTGAAATTCAGCTCTTGATGCATTCCCTGAGAGTATGTCTTCTCTTTGGAGTCAGGGATGCCCTCATGGCAACCAAATCCAGGGTGAGCTCCAAGTACTTGACAACCCTGGTTGGAACCAGGCAGCTTTTCTCCGCATTTAAATGCAACCCGAGTGCAGCCAGGTGAGCCAATATGGTCTCCATATGGCTCCTTGCTACGGCTTTAGATGGCGCACAAACCAGCCAATCATCCAGACAATTGAAAACTGGAATGCCCCTCTGCCACAGTGGGGTGAGTGTAGCGTCCATACACTTGGTGAATGTCTGAGGCGACAGGGACAGACTGAAAAGCAGGAAGTTGTATTCGCAAGCTTGCCCTGAAAGGAAAACCTAAGGAACTTCCTGTGGGCTGGATTTATGGGAATATAGAAATCGGCATCGCGAAGGTCCACTGGTGTGAACCTGTCACCTGGCCTCATGGCCTGAATAATGTCCTCAGCCAGAGCACCGGAAAAGGGTGTCAGTCCTCTGGTAGCTCTGTGTGTTACGCACTAGTTCGCTTGGTGACAAGAAATAGGCAGCGTAAAAGCCTCGCCTCCCTTCTCCTGGAGACAGAGACCGTATTGCGTTCTTTCCCAGCAGGACAGACACCTTGCGGCCCAGAACCGCGGAAAGAGAGCCCTCCTTACTTTTGCTCCCAAAACCCCTTGAAGTTGGGGGATGAGATCTGAATTGTAGGCAGTATCCACACTCCAGTGTATCGATCACCCATAGACATGAGGTGCACTGATGCCAACTCATGAAGTGCGCTGCAGAGAAGGTTGACATCGGGGGAAGCATACCGTCAGGGACACCAGTGGGGCTTGGAAGGATGGCTTGGCCTAATGCTCCTGAGAGCGTGGACGTAAGTGCTGTTGAACCTGCACCCGTTGCCGAAAGGCCCTCTGCCTTGGGTGACCCGAGCCCTGAGAGGAACCTGGCTCTGTGAAATGAAACCGTTGTGGATTCTCACGCCCCTCAAGAGGTCTCCGGACACTTGACCTGGATGGTCGTGGCCGATGAAAGGACTGTGCGTGCAGTCTCACCTTCTGCACCTCGTCTAACACCGCCTCTGCTGCAGGCCCAAAGACCTCACCAAGTGCTACAGCAGCCTCCAAAACAGCAGCCTTGTACTGTATCTGCCAATCCAGACTGGCTCAACCACACATGCCACCGGGCCAAGGAATTCCCAAGTGCTGTAGCCTGAAGTTAGCTCCTTGAATCACAGTGTCCACAATCCTTACCAACTCAGGTAAAAGGTCAGTTCCACTTTTGACTCTAGGTCCCTTATTAGACCTTCTAAATACACTAAAAGAAGTGTATTAGTATTTGCCAGCCTAGAGGCCATAGCCAGAGGCTGGTAGGTGCTAGCCACTAACCCATCAGTGGCATGACACTTCCTGTTAGGGTGGCGTATAGACTTGCTGCCTGTGGGAGGAGCTCCAGCCAGCAATGCAAAGATACAGCCCACCTTCAATGCACCATCCAAGCCCTGCTCCGCAGCACCACTCAAAATACCAAGTCTAGAACGAGGAACAGCAGCGTCCTTAGACAAGCCCACGACTTCTGCAGATGTTCCCCAAGGTCAGGATAAACTGGCAAAGGAAACCACCTCTGGGTTGCAGCACCTCTGTCCAAAGCCGAAGCCCTAGGTGGAGAAAATTGGGGAGAAAGCCCAGCAGCTGATGCTGTTCCAGAGAGCAGTGCCCTGAGAGATATATCATAGGGCTCAGGAAGGTCCTTCTCAACTGGAGAGTCACCGTCGACTTCATCATCATCCTTAGAGACATCCATTCGCGCCACAGCCAGAGCTGCTGGTCTTATCCAAGTTATCAGGGGCCATGAGAGACACTGCATCAGGATAGGGTCCTAGGGCACATACGGGAGCCTGATGTAGCATAACCAAAGACGATGATGATTTGCAGCCACATGTTCAATGGTCTTACGCGTTTCCTCCAATTGGCTCTGCATGAAATCCACCCGCTGGATTGCGTAGCTGGCTTCCTTCAATCTGCTTCTGTTTCCTGCTGGCCTTCCCAGTTCCAGCTGGAGTACTTAAACCTGGAGGGATGGAGCCCTGGGATGGTGGCATACCAGTGTTTGGGCTACTCCCCCTCCTTCACTCCCCGCAGAAGCCAATATTCCTCCAAGAAAACAATAGGAGAGAAAACAAGACAGTTATCATATTATTGTTACTATAAACAGGCCAAAGGGCTGTTCCATGAGGTACGAGCGCTCTAGTCAGATAACATTAGCAATATCAGATTTCAGTTCCCACCTGTATGCAGTACTACTCCCCCACAAAATGTGGCAAGAGTGCACTAAGCACAGGAGCGCCCAGTACCCAGACAAAGAAGACGTCTTTTTTTTTTAAGAAGACAACTGTCAGTCGAAAAAAGAAAAACAATACAGAATTAACAGCAAATTGTACTGTGCTGTTAAATTGTTAAGCAATTCCTGTTTGACGAAGGCAAAACATATCACATATCCCAAGCAGATAAAACATCGTGTGCTGCTAAGCTGTCAAACAGTTTTCTGCCTGAAGAGAAGGCACAACAATACATCACAAACCTTACGCAGGTAAGGGTAGTACATACTTCATGCTGCTAAACTGTTAACAGTTCCAGTTAAAAAGAAGGCAAGTATATATTACATACTTCTAAGCAGGTACAGACAGTGCACGTCACACTGCACAGCCGCTGCAAACCTTCTCTCATTCAGTAGAAAAATACAACAATTTTATGACACAGTGATGGGGTACCAACAGCAAGGCAGCCCAAAACAGCCCACAAAACACAATGTTAAACAGACTGGCATAAGCTCTTACCGACAAGGAGGATAGAAAGAGGAAAAATGGGTGGATGCGAGGGATATATACACTATAAGGTGTGCATCCACAGGTGTAATTAATTTGGTATAATGCTCCTGGCCCGAGGATAAGATGTCATGTGGTTACAGGATCACTGAAATGAAATAAAACAACATAAAAGGTAAACATTTTTGAGAAAAATTATTAGACTTATGAGTAAAAAGATGCAAAGTTACATGGAAAAACGACAACATAAAAAACAACCGGAAATTTATGAGAAAAAATTTAAAGTATCCGAAAATGTAAAGTCTGACATTTAGGAGAATCAAGTCTTCAATTTCCAAGAAAAAAGTTAGTGAAAAAGTAATGTTTTTGTTAGTGTAGTTATTTATACATGAGTAATTATAAAGAAAGGCTGTGGGGAGACTTGAATAACGAAACCGAATTGTCTTTCATTCCAGTTTATTCAAGAAATCATTCCACTGTCTGCTCTCATTCTTGAGCAGCGAACAAAGAGAGTGAACACACCAAAGTTCTCTCATTTAAACATTCTGACATCAAACCATTTCCCTCGCGGGGGAAATCACACATCTCTCTCAAAATCTCTTTATTCACATTCATTAGCCTTTTATTTACATAACTCCCCCTTCTCTCTTCCCGAGCCTCAGTGGTCAGGAAGTCTTCTGTCCCCTGTCCTCCGCAGGGGGTCCAGGCTCTGTGGCTCCGCACCGCAGGGGGCTGGCTCTCCTTCATCGTGGTTAAATCACATATGCAGTGTCCAACATATACATGTCTCACAACACAGCCATAAGGCTACCTTTACTTGAGTATGACGTCTCTGGTCTACAGCAGAAATGTTAGGACCCAAACCAGCTGGCCATGAAGGGTTTTTAGGTGTAGCTCTAGAATGACCTTGTACAGACGTGGACAAAATTGTTGGTACCCCTCTGTTAATGAAAGAAAAACCCACAATGGTCACAGAAATAACTTGAATCTGACAGAAGTGGTAATAAATAAAAATTCTATGAAAATAAACCAATGAAAATCAGACAATGCTTTTGAATTGTGGTTCAACAGAATTATTTTAAAAAACAAACTCATGAAACAGGCCTGGACAAAAATGATGGTACCCCTAGAAAAGATTGAAAATAATGTCACCATAGGGACATGTTCAACCAAGATGTGTCCTCTAATTAACATCACAGGTGTCTACAAACTTGTAATCAGTCAGTCGGCCTATTTAAAGGGTGACAAGTAGTCACTGTGCTGTTTGGTGACATGGTGTGTACCACACTGAACATGGACCAGAGGAAGCAAAGGAGAGAGTTGTCTCAGGAGATTAGAAAGAAAATTATAGACAAGCAAGTTAAAGGTAAAGGCTATAAGACCATCTCCAAGCAGCTTGATGTTCCTGTGACTACAGTTGCACATATTATTCAGAAATTTAAGATCCACGGGACTGTAGCCAACCTCCCTGGACGTGGCCGCAGGAGGAGACGGATAATATGAATGGTAACAAAAGAGCCCAGAACAACCTCTAAACACATTCATGGTGAACTCCAAGGTCAAGGTACATCAGTGTCAGATTGCACCATCCGTCGTTGTTTGAGCCAAAGTGGACTTCATGGGAGACGACCAAGGAGGACACCACTGTTGAAAACAAATCATAAAAAAGCCAGACTGGAATTTGCCAAACAGCATGTTGACAAGCCACAAAGCTTCTGGGAGAATGTCCTATGGACAGACGAGATAAAACTGGAACTTTTTGGCAAGGCACATCAGCTCTATGTTCACAGATGCAAAAATGAAGCATACCAAGAAAAGAACACTGTCCCTACTGTGAAACATGGAGGAGGTTCTGTTATGTTCTGGGGCTGCTTTGCTGCATTTGGCACATGGTGTCTTGAATCTGTGCAGGGTACAATGAAATCTCAAGACTATCAAGGTATTCTAAAGAGAAATGTGCTGCCCAGTGTCAGACAGTTTGGTCTCAGTCGCAGGTCATGGGTCTTGCAACAGGATAATGACCCAAAACACACAGCTAAAAACAACCAAGAATGGCTAAGAGCCAAACATTGGACTATTCTAAAGTGGCCTTCTATGAGCCCTGATCTAAATCCTACTGAACATCTGTGGAAGGAGCTGAAACATGCCGTCTGGAGAAGGACCCTTCAAACCTGCGACAACTGGAGCAGTTTGCTCATGAGGAGTGGGCCAAAATACCTGCTGAGAGGTGCAGAAGTCTCATTGACAGTTACAGAAATTGTTTGATTGCAGTGATAGCCTCAAAAGGTTGTGCAACAAAATATTAAGGGTGCCATCATTTTTGTCCAGGCCTGCTTCATGAGTTTGTTTTTTAAAATAATTCTATTGAACCACAATTCAAAAGCATTGTCTGATTTTCATTGGTTTATTTTCATAGAATTTTTATTTATTACCACTTTTATCAGATTCAAGTTATTTCTGTGACCATTGTGGGTTTTTCTTTCATTAACAGAGGGGTACCAACAATTTTGTCCATGTCTGTAAACTAATGAGCGATGTCACTGTAACTGTAGCTTTTATAAAAGCAGAAACTGTACTACATCAACATCTTCTTCGTCACCTTCACATCAACATCACCTCCACACCATCGCTGTCCCTGGATCATCATTTGTACATGTACTTACCCTTGATGAAATGATCATTGCAGATCCGACCTGTGGTGATTGCTAACAACGCTCCATCTGCCTGCACACTCGTCTCTCCGAACTACATCCGATATAAAATGATAAAAAAAAGACTTTCCTGTGGTTTTATCCTGCCTATTATGACAACCTTCCACCATGCATGTAGTGACTATGGTCACAGTTGAAATTTATGCCACTCTAATCCAGACTGCATAATAAAAAAAGTTGGTAAAAGTATAAAAAAAAAGTGCTCTAATCTAGCACAAATGCATTGACAGCAATACATTTGTTGCCTACCATCAAGGGGTGTAGATAGAAGCTCACGTGATTTGGTGATGTTGCTGCAAATCCTCAATAGATTTGGAGTTAGTGACTAAAAGAATGTATGGAAAAATGAAAACCGTGTGAATGCTGAACAACATTCACACAGTAAATTAAACCTAAATGGTAGACATGAATCCATGCAGCTCAAAAACACCAACAGTCACTTCAGCAGTCAAACCAAAGACAGACCAGCTAGGGTTCCTGCAGACATTGATAGAAGAGCAGCTGAGTCACCCCAGCAGATGGTCAGTCAGGTCTGACCATGGTCAGGTCTGACGGGAGGGGCAGCAGCCCTGTCCTACAGCTCATCACAGCATGGATAGAGACGTATGGACAACAGGGAGGTCTGTGGAGGTGCACCTCTTAATACATAAATCACTGCACATCAGATCAGGCAGACATGAATGGAAACAACCCCAACAGCACACAGTCATGTGAAGAAATTAGGACACCCTGTATAAGCCTGTGTGCTTTATTACATATCTGGACAAATGGATATTTAATATCAATGTTAGAAATACTGGGAGATTCATGTAATACAAGTAAAAAATGAATTAAAGACTTTTCAAAATTTCTGGAAAATGTAATTCTAAACAAATAGTGAGGAATAAATTAGGACCCCCCCCCCATCTTTTTTTAGGACACCCCCACATTCATTCCCACTTAAAATGGCTAAAATAAATTTTAAAAAATTTAAATAACAAAAACAAGGTTAGACATAGATATGTGAACATTTCTTAATAAAGAACTGAATGTTTAAAGGGGTGTCCTAATTTTTTCACGACTGTATGTCGGGGCCAACGTTGGCAAGTTTACATCAGGACCACATCTTATCGCACGTGCAGAGACAGACGAGAAGTGAAGCCCTGAGACCCCACAGGTGATGTTTAGCAGAGTTTTTTTTTTTTTAAACGGTATTATAGAATTTAATTTCCCCCCCCAGGGAGACACCAACTGCTGATCAAATGTGATTTAATGTCCAATTACTATAGTTTTCCAAATAATTCCATGTGAACTGATGCCTGGGCCCAAATTGGATGGTTTTACTGACAAGAGGAATTGACTTTTTAATATCTGGCAAACATTTATTTATTTGAATAGAGATTTAATATTTTCTTCTTTGAAAGAAAAGCCTTTTTTCTGATTTCAAAGATTTGTTAATTTTTAACAGATTTTTTTGGTGGTGGTTTGTTGTTGTGGTTTATTTTTCAGCACAGTCTCCCCTCCGGTCCACACACTTCTTCCACCGGTGTTGCAGCGCTTGGATCCCTGCGGTTGAAAAATAAACCACATCTGGTCAAATCTGAGAGCTATGAACTATTCAGCCCCCCCCCACCCCACCCCCCACCCATACAGGCATTAAAACTGATACAGGATGAAAGTACAGTAAAATGTGCACTACTTTACACCCTGAAATGTCTGAGGCCAACACTGCGTCTATGGAGGCTCCAACCTCCACAGACGCCACGGGCTCAACAAAAACTCCAACAACAACATTTAGATGTCAAGAGTGACAAAAAAATATCAAACATCTTACAGATTTGTGGAGGGAAACCTGCAGATAAAAGCTGCAAATTTATGATTAAAAAATAGCAAAGTTTCAAAAGAAACATCACAAAGCTGCAACTAAAATATCACCATTTATAACAAAAATTTTATTTCATAATAAAATTTACTATAAAAGCTTCAGATTTATGTGGAAAAAGTCAAATTTTCAGGAAAAAATTCAGACAAAAAAAATTCACAAATTTATCATAGAAAAGATTACAAACATTATAGCAAGAAGTAGCAAAAGAAAAAAGAATTTAGGGGGGAAGCCCCGCAAATTCACAGTCAAAAGCTGTAAATTAATGAAAATAAAGTAAAAAAAAAATACTTGCAACAGACACAAATTTGCACAGAAAAAGCTGAAAATGAACAATAGAAAAAAGCACAAATTTGCAGACTTCTGCAACAAATATTTGATTGAGAAGAAAAAAGTCTGCAAAGACTTTGCAGCTTGAGAAAAAAAAGCTCACGGTTACAAGTATTAGTAAGAGCAAATGTCTACAAAAATGCAAGAAAATGTGAAATATCTGACAACAAAAACAAAAGACATCAAAAAAATCACTTCAGGATTTTTTGTTTTTCAGAAAACATTGGAAATTTTGAGGGAAAAAAGTTGCAGATTTATGAGTAAAAGTGATTTCTAAGAAAATAAAAGGAAATTTGATTTTGTGGCTCCATGCAGATTTTCTGGGACTCGGCTCTTTGCCGACCCCTGGGCGAGACCAACATCTCGCCAATAAGCAAAGGACCTTTATAAGATGTATTCCCAAGGTAAACTTTGCACGCCGGGCCGGCGCTGGGCCGGCGCTGGGCTGGCGTGTGTGTCTGCTGTTGGGGCAGAAATGGTTCATCTCCAGAGGCTCCAGTGGCCGTGGTCCACACTGCCCACAGTTCAGCGTTCCCAACACCCTGCTACAGACACTGAGCTGCTCCTGTAACGGGACCTCAGCGCGGCCCCGCCGGTGACCTCCATGACAGGTTAGCGACACCCGAGAGTCCAGCAGAGACCTGGGAGCCGAGGGGGGTTGGGGCTGATCCGTGGCTTCCTGACACCGCGGGACAAAAGCTGTCAGCGCTGCAATCCTCCCATAAAAAGGCACACACAAAGGAGGACGTGGCGGTCCGCCGACGGACACGCACCCGAGATGGTAACGCACACCGCCGACCCCGGGGGAATACCACACACACGGGTCCACCACAACGCTGAGAAATAAAGAGCACCGAGGTTCCACTGCCCATGTTTATTCTCTCTGTGGTCACGTTTAATTACAGTCACTGGTCTGTCCCTCGTCCAATCACGACCAGAGCAATGAGAGAAGGAAGCCAAACACCGACAGCACTGAGGTGCTCAGCTGATGCAGATGCAACACCTAAACATCCCTTTTCTAATGAATCACTGCGGTTTGGTCACTTCTGAGAAACTCTTCAAGGTGCCATGTTGTCAGAATTGTGGTTTTAACCCTTTAACACACATGGCTCAGTCATAATGAAGCACAAACACGCCACTTTAAATCAGATTTCACTTCCTGGTTTTTACGACATCATAAAACAAGCCCCACCTTAAGTTCTCCAACGTCATAAAACAGACCTGTGATTGGTCCATCAGGCGCTCATTAATGTTAATGAGACACAATGTTCAGGCAGTCTTTCTGAGCTGAAACACTAAATATAGCTACAAAACTCAACATTAATCACATTAATATTTAATATGGCTCCTTTAAGTTTTTCTCAAAAACGTGCAGCATATTTCCTCAAATTTCTATTACAAATTTGCAATTTTTTTTCAAAAATGTCAACTTTTTCTTTTGTAAATTTTCATCGTTTCTCATTTTTTTCTCATGTTTGTTCCTAATCTGAAGTTTTTATAAATTACTTTTTCCTCATGTTTGACTTTTCTTGCATTAAAATGGGGATTTTTGTTACAAAATTACAATTTTTTCCCCATAAATTGATATTTTTTCCCCTCATGTTATTGAATTTTTTTCCTATTACGTGATTCTTCCTGGAAACATTCCTGCGTCATTCTCTCAGTTCTCCTGTAGTCTTAACACATCATAACCCAGTAACATCACACTCCAGAAAATACACTCATAATTTACTCTGTAAAATACAATAATAATAATACACTTGTGCAACAATCAAATATACAGTAACTCTTGCATTTATAGTGAAAATTTAAAAGCACATTTGTGAAGTAGCGACGGGACACGAAGACGACGTGGCAGAAAATGGTTTCTTGTGTTTAAATCAGGATGTCATGGAGGAAATCAGCTGACTGACCTGGAGAACATGTGAAACCTTTGTTCTTGAACCAGCGTCCCACCAGAGTTAACCACCGACACAGCAGGGACTCTAGAACAGGGGTGATAAACTTACGTCTGCGCCAGCCCGCGGGATGAATTTGCAAAGTGTGAAAATTAAATAGCACTTTTTCAATAAACTGCTATTCCCAATTTGTCCATTTGAGGGCGCACAAGAGTTGCAGACACAAAAGTAACCCCTGATTTCTACCGACTCCAGTGCAGTCCCTTCTCTAGCATGACAGATCACTAAAAATATGCAACAAGTCTTTTTATGGATGCTGGATCCAGCAGACACTGAAATGTCACAGTATTTACTGTATTTAATAACTGTTCTTTCAAAATACATTTACTCTCGTGTCTTGCAGCGCGGCGGGTGCTGTGGGATGTTCACACTGACAGCTGGTGGTTCATTCTGGTTCAGGGGAAGGGGGGGTGTAACAATCCGCTGCTGTCTGCTGAATGATTTTATGGTGGGAACCAGTTTTTCTTGCCACAAAATCAAAACAAGAGAAGCTGCCGGCTGACCACAGTGATGGGCCACCAGAAACTGATCGGCTCGCTGCGGGAGTGAGCCTCGCTCGGATAAAGGCGTTCCTACAGCTTTGAGCAAAACAGAAGGTATGTCTGTGAACATTTAATGTGGTGAGGGATTAGTCATAATTTTAGACCCATGAGTTTTATGGAGTACTCATAGCAGGAAGTGCCCAGAATTTCTTGTGGCAGATAACCGATGACCGTCGTGGCTTGTTGGTCTACAAAAGTGAACTTGCCGTTGGGTCAGATATGACATTTTATCCTGCAGCAACATTTAATATTTTGCCTTGTACAAGTGTGCTGAAATTAAAATCCGTGTATAACAATGTAAAAGTCAATAAAGCTTTTCTTTCCCATGAATACTAGTGTTTGTGCATTATTTACCTCCTATAATTATATATTGTAAGTAGAATCCATAAAATGATGCTGTGAATTGTGAAGATTATAACATGTTCTGTCCAACTTGTGAATCGTCTCAAAGGGCTGTTATAGCTTATAGATGTTATTTCACCTGCCAAAAATTAAGGGTCTTAATCTGGATTGAAACTCCAGAAATCCAATCATAACCAGTTTATTCATGTACATGTAATCATGGTCAATGGTCATGTTTACATGTACATGAATAAAGCAGTTATGATTGCATTTGTGGAGTAATCTGATTATTCAGGTGGCCAAGGTGAACAGAATAATCTGATAAAGGTCATGTAACTGCGGTCATTAACTCAAGTGGTTTATCCTCTAGTAATTTCTTTATTCAGTGCATGTAAACACAAGAAAACTAATTATTGGCATTTTCAGTTCATTCCCAGTAATCGGTTTATTGTGCCCATGTAACAGGAGTCACTGTTCAAAATACAAACAAGTTCCAGGACTAAACAGTAGATGGCAGCAATCCGATATCTGGTTCCTTAAATGTAATTTGTTTTTATCGTGATTAAGATATCGTTCGTCAGCAGCTTCACTTCAAAACAGCAGAAAAGAAAAAAATTCATGTTGTTCATACTTTGAAGACTCATCATTCAGGTGGTTCATGCTTTATAAAAGACCAATAAATGTAAACATTTCATAATGTACTTTTTTGTACTAAATCTGGAGTTGCCATTAGGCTGTTTGCCATCATTTTCCTGCTCTGGACGTTAAATGCTGCGGTACGCGGCCCCTGAGCTACAATGAGTCTGACCCCCCTGTTCTGCAACATCATCAGTGGGATTCATTTACATCCATTAAATCTGGTTATTCAGCATTAAGGTCAGAATTATTAAGAAAATGACAATCTTTCTATTTTAAATTTCTAGTTTTTCTTTTCATCATGAAATGACTAATTTGTGATTTTTTTTTAATCATATTTACCTTTTTCACATAAATTTCTAGCTTTTAATCATCTTGTAAATTAGTGACGTTTTGGGGGAAATTAATATTTTTTTCTCACACATTTGTACTTTTTTTCATTTAAATTTTTTCAATTTAACTTCATCATAACCTCAGGATCTGCTTCTAGGATTTTGTGACTTTTTTCTACTTTTGACCTCATAAACTGAGTGACATTTTTTTATATTTTTTAATCATGCCATAAATGTGACTTTGTTCCCCTAAATCTGTAGTTTTTATGAGTTACTGTGTGAATAAGTTTCCCTCTTCCTCATTTCAGTAACATGAACAGACAAGAAAAGACGAGGAGGACGGCTGCGGGCGCTCCCAGACCCTCCCTGTTCACTGGTGACTGAAGGATTCTGGGAACAGAGCGGCGGCACCGCTCACAGCTGAAATCAGCCCCAATCACCTGATCTCCTCTCTGTCTAGCCTGAGTTTTGGCACCAGCGCTGTTCTGAGCCCTCGGCGACACGTCGTTCGTGCCCGTCGATGCTCCAGTGGATTCTCACAGACGTGCTCGGCTGACCCGAGCCGCTCGTACAGTAACCGTGATCCTCCGCCAACATGTCAGCACACCTGCGTGTGTGTGTGTGTGTTCCAGAGGAAGCAGGCCATGCACAGATCCAGAAACACATGTTCCACTTCAGACCACACACTCGGACCGATGTGATCAGAGCCGTTTCTGCACATAAAGTGGACACACAACACCGCCCCCAAGCTACACATTTTGGGGGAGAATTAAAATGACCTTCAACTCTCCTTCACACCAGTGCTCCAAATTAATGAAAAACTGGTGAAGTTTTATAATTCTTCATCGTGGTTTCATGTGTTTTTCTTCATCTCCATCGGTGTTTCTCAGCACTTATGAGCCACAGCACATTTTTACTCTGAAAATTCCTGCAGCACACCACCAACCAAAAATGTTACAAAATGACAGACTGTAGCCTGTTAGCACAGATGCAATGACACCGAGTATCACTGTGACTACATACAAATCAGTGAGAGACGTGAAGACACACAAACTTCTTCTGGGTGATGCAAGCACCACGTCTGTGTGAGCTGCATTTGATTCAGTTCAGGGGAAAAATCTGCCAGATGCCTGGTAATGATAGCCAATCAGTGCTGATATTCCCAAGAATGTGTGTGTTAGTTTGTTGCCACCTGTGATATCCGGCTAGGCTGCTAACAATCTGCTAATGAGGGCTAGCAGCTCATCAAACTGGGCACCAGTCTGCTTGATTAGAGCTGAACACAGCTGACATCCTGGTGTAGTTTCTGGAGGAGGCAGTGACATTTTTCCAGCTGTGTGCCCCTCAGGACAATGTCAGCTC
Source organism: Pholidichthys leucotaenia (assembly GCA_020510985.1). Taxonomy (NCBI): domain Eukaryota; kingdom Metazoa; phylum Chordata; class Actinopteri; order Cichliformes; family Pholidichthyidae; genus Pholidichthys; species Pholidichthys leucotaenia. Next base: position 422,950,487 of record CM035842.1, on the reverse strand, counting down.
AAACATGACGCGACTGTTTTGGGGATTTCCACTGCAAGTAAAAAGCAGCTGCAGAAGTTAAGAAGGTAACGCCGCCTCTCTGCAGGGAGAATCTTCACGTGTTGATCTCAACTGTGGCAACTGTCCACGAGTGAGGACAGTGACTTGAATTTTCACTTCACACCTGGTCTGAATGCTCCATCTTTCCTCTACATGTATTGATCAATCACTGTTTTATGTTGAACTTCCATAAGAAACAGGAAGAAGATGATCATCATTGTGTTGATACTGCCACCTACTGGCATGGGACAGCCTATACACTGGACATGCAGCAGCTAAAGCAGACAGTTTCCTGCAGCACACCTCACGTTTATTTTTTTACTTTATTGTTGGCAGTGAATAAATTATTCTCTCTTTCCCCCCATTTTAAAGGGTCTGAACTCTGCCCCATTAAAACAATACACCCCCCCCCCCCAACACAATCCTGCATAGAGCCCCGAACAATCTAGAAGCAGCTCTGGAAACAGACTCTTCACACCAGTTACTGATTATTTAGTTTCTGATCAGATCTGTGCATCCCTGAAAACTCTCAAAAACACAGTTTCTGTTTAGTTGACATGAAAAGGATTAAGCGGAAGAAGATACATGGATGGATGACTCTGTGTGTGTGTGTGTGTGTGTGTGTGTGTGTGTGTGTACTAAAAGCATGTAAACAGATCCTTCTAAAGGCGTGTGAACGTAACAGCAGAGCGGTGACTCAGACCCAATAGGATGAGACAACAAACCCCCATACAGCCAGACATGAGCGTGCACGGGGGGGGGGGGGACATGTATTGGCGTGGGCACAAATACACATACATAAACAGACTGTCACATGGCCACAGCAAGGCATCATGGGAGGGTGGCGTGTGGGTGGGAGGGCGGCCTGTTTGTTAGCGGCGGTGTGCCCGTGTGCAGCCGTGCCTCTCATAGTGCTCGGGGGATGATGGTGAAGGGCAGGATGGGGCTGCTGGCCTCCAGCTCCAGGGCGGTGAGGAAACACTCCGTGGCGGCGGCGGCGTTTCCCTGAGCCTGCAGCACCTCGCCGAGGCTGTTCCACACGTCGTGAGCCGTGCTGTGGGAGGAAAACTGACATTAGAGGGGACGTACCATGCTGTTTTTCTGCACACTGACGCAGTTCCCAGACGTGATGACGACACATCTGTGACATGCTGTCATGTCTCTGGGATTACTACAGCACAATTCTGCACCCACATTAAACACCCTTCTTCAAAACAACCGGTTTTTAAAGGTACAATAATAAGTCAGATTCTGCCTTTTTTAATTAAAATAATGAACAACTGAAATCTTCAGGAAAGGCTGAGTGCTGTCAGCCACTGCAGAGAACTTACCCCCCTGCCTGTGGTTGTTGATTCTCAGACACCCACTTTTCAAGTACCCCCCGCCCCCCCCCCCCGAAACCTTTGGACCAAATCTGCAATGTGACATCAGATGCCATCATGCCACAAAGGCTTATGGGAGCAAGTTGCTGCCTTGCTCAGCTGTTGCATTGTTTACTCAAGCTTCTAAACATGTATTTATTCTAAATCCCACAGCACCAGCTCTAATGACCCTGCAAATCACATTTCTGATACCAGTTACTATGTGGCGTATTTACTATTAACTCATGTGTGCAGCGTCCCATGGCTACCATTTGTTGCTCCAAGCAGCCTCAAGTAGTGAGCACTGTCTAGACGTCTCTTATAAAACACTGCATAAGCTCTAATGTGAATCACCCTGAAACACATCTGACTTCCAGTTTATTTTATTATTAATTTACATACCTGTACAGTACACATTCATGTGCCATATACTGTTTTAGATATCACTTATTCACAATGTAATTCAACTTTTAATTTCAAACTCTTTTTAAACTTCCATAACTGCACACTGCACCTTTAAAAACAGGATGTGGTCGCCAAGCTAAGCTAAGGAGCACGCCTTCAGAGCGTCTCCGCGGGGCTTCAGCTCTCATGGAGGCTTTGATTGGCCCAACATGGAGCTAACAGCAGGCAACTGTTTCTGTTCGCCACACATCTGACAGCAACACATCTGCCGTGTTCAGTGGTATTTTCAATCAGAAAATAGCTTGAATTTAATGAACAGACTATCAAACTCTATTCATATTTTGTTGCTATTCTTGAACTATTAGCTACAAACTTTTAATCAATTGCTGTAATTATGATAAGCAGGTCCATCTATGTCAGCGCCGACACAGATGCGGTAGAAGGAGCCTGACAGCTAACAGCTGCGCCCCACACAGCCTGATCAGGGGTTACCGACCTAACTGGACCATGCCCAAATTAACCTGATCACACTGCTCTATGGACAGGATCTCAGCTGCTGACTTTCTCACCATCAGCACAGGAGGGAACATGCTCAAGAAAAAACCATGTAAGTGCAGGTCCCCCACCGCCGGGGCAGCACAGGACCGTTCCATGATGCCCTCTCAAGACTGAAGGGGCTGTGCTTGTATTTGGCAGCCACCCTAATATGTGTAAAAGCACTGAAGAACTGAAACTTCAGTTGTGTCTCTTAGGGCTGTGCGATATGACCAAAATTTCATATCATGATATAAGTAATCTTATTTGATGATAACCATATATATCACAATATACATTTTCTATAAATTCTGTAGTTTATATATAATAACCAATAAAAAGGACCATCTCTTTTCTACATTATATAAATTAAATAGTGAAAAAAATCAGTTGTACAGATTCATCTCGTCAGTTTTATGCACCTTATTTCCCTCTTAATTTTGTATTGTTGTGAAATTTTGTTTAATGTACATTTGAGATGACTTCAACTATTCATTATCACTACTTAACTAATTAAAAATGATTAGAAATCAAGTTACATAAGAGCCAGTTTGTTCCTCTGGTATATTTTAATTCATTATATATTTAGTGTCAGGGGTTAAAGCCAAAAAATTTCCTGAGCCTAAACTTTTTTCTGGGGGCAGGGTCATCGGGGTGGACACACACACACACACACACACACTTAAGAGTTCGTTGGCAAAAACCAATAAACACCAAAAAAATAAAAATTCCCTCTGTACAAACAACTGTTCACATTACCTACTTACAGAAGTTCAAATTGGTTTTTTTTTTCTCAAAATCCGATATGTCCCATGTTATATGCACTACTAAGTTCATGGGTTTTTTTTTTTTTTTTTTCAAAAGCCGAGAAATGCCGGGACCCTGTTTTTCCAAAACCAGATAACTCCACACGGCAAATCAGTGTTTGGTATTTGGGTCACGTGACTCATCATGGCTGCCTCCCTGGTCTGCTCGCTTTGACTGATTTCCCTGCCAGTTTTTTTTTTTTTTTTTTACAATTTTGTTGCATTTTATGTGAAATATGGATAATTTTGATGAAGTAAATGAACCAGTGATGTGTTCACCAGACAAACTAGCATGGTTACAGGACATGTCTGTTTTTGCAAAAATACGTGTTGTGGACTTAGCTGTTTTTGTGGAAAAAAGTACTCACAAATTGCCAAAAAATAACAATGAGTTGATGTTCAATTTTCTGCTTTATTATGTCTGACATACTCATATTTCAAGTGACCATGTCTTAGAAGCTGAATTGGAAATACTAACAGATGAAAAGTTGTTTTTCTCATTACTGAAACAATTGGACTTGTTTTTGCAAACAAACTCTTCATATACATAAAACAGCAACAGTGAACTTTATATAATACTCTGTTGCATTATTTCCATAATTGTTTTGTTCAAAAGAAACAATCCCTAGGCTTCAAAAACTTACTCTCTATCCTACAGAATGTATGAAAGGTTTTGTGTACGATGAAGGATGAAACACTCACACAAGGCCGGAGTGGGACCAATTTTCAGTCCGGGAGTTTCATGCCCAAGACCAGCCCACTTTTTGAAAAGTGGAGGAGACTGGAGCAAAAGTTCTATTTCTATCCAACAGTTTTTAATTGCAGACATGTTCTGACAAGAATATAGAAGTTAGTTCACCTCAGTAAACCAACTGACAAATAAATGAGAAACTGAAAGATAAATGACAAACGGGAACATCAATTCAGTTCAGTGGCATAAAAATTCTACAGAAACAAAGTAGCTATTCATGAGAAAACTTGAACCTCGTATGTAACAGTAATATATCCAGCGTCATGTCAGTTCAGTGTCAGTAATGATATATCGTTGTGTAATTCCCGCATATAGATTCTTTGTCCCGTTCCAATATATGCATGTCTGTCACAAATTTACCAGAAGAAGTTAAAAATGCCCAAGACTGTTTACAAGAACAACCTCACTGATTGCACAGAAAATGGGAAAAACTAAAACATTTATACTAATCTGCAGCTTTTGTTCTTTACATTTTTGACTTCATTCTGGTGAATTTATTATTATTTTTTGTAGAAATGTGCCATTTCTCCCCTGCATTCATTATGATGTTCACACAAAATTGTAACTTTTTTCTCACAAATTTTCTATTTTACTTGAAAATTGGCCTCCTCCTCACTTAAGCACATCCCAAACAACAAGGCTCTGGGACCAGATGGTTTTCCAGTAGAATTTTATAAAGAATTTTGGCCTGTGATGGCACCTAATTTCTTTAAAATGGTGAACCAAATTAAAGAAGATAATGTAATCCTTCCAAATATGAATTTGGCTAGTATTATCCTGCTCCTTAAACCTGGAAAAGAACCTACGCTTCCATCCAGCTACCGTCCCATCTCATTTATGAATGTCAATCTTAAAATAATTTGCAAAGCTCTCGCCATAAGACTGAAAATGATAATTCCGTTTATTATACACCCAGATCAAACAGGTTTTATCAAGGGTAGGCACTCGGCTGATAATACACATAGGCCATTTAATTTAATAGACTACTGCAAGATCAATAATGTAGAAAATACAATCTTGTCCCTGGATGCAGAGAAAGCCTTTGACCGGGTTAACTGGAAATTTCTTTTTATGGTGTTAAACAAGTTCGGGTTTGGTTCATCTTTCATAAACTGGATTAAAACACTATATAGCTATCCAACTGCATCTTCAGAACAAATGATCAGACTTCCCAAAGCTTTAATCTCCAGAGAGGTACTAGGTAGGATTGTCCACTCTCTCCCTCACTTTTTACCATCTTTATTGAACCATTAGCAGCAGCCATACGACAAAATGTTGATATCAGAGGTATTCAAACTGGAGAAAAAGAACACAAGATAAGTCTTTATGCTGATGATGTATTGATTTTCCTTGAAAACTCACAGAGATCTCTTGTTCAGACAGTGGCGCTCATTGATAAATTTTCATCATTATCAGACTACTCTATTAACTGGGGTAAATCAATAGTTCTACCTATAAATTGCAATTTCTCAAATACATCCACTATTCCAATGCAATCAGGTAATATTAAATATTTAGGAATAGATATTTCCCCCAGGCTCTCAGAATTATTGCGACTAAATCACATTCCCCTTTTGAAAAGAATACAAGACGACCTTACACGCTGGAGGACACTACCTATATCATTAATGGAAAGAGTCGTAACCGTTAAAATGATGGTCCTTCCTAAAATCAACTATTTGTTCTCAATGATTCCTACCCAACCATCAATGGCCTGGTTTAAGTCTCTAGACTCAAATATAAGTACATTTTTATGGAAGGATAAACCATCACAGATTAGTTTAAAAACCCTCCAAAAAGCGAAAGAGTGCGGAGGCTTAGATCTACCAAAATTTTTTAATTACTTTTTAGCCAATAGACTGCAGTTTGTTTCTAAATGGACGAAATCAACCCCACTAGGAAACCCATGCTGAACAGGCTCTCTGTGGGTCGCTAAATATCTCTGACTTACCTTTTATAAGTCTCTATATTAAACACCATGACTGTTTTAAAAGTATTAATATTAGTTCCTCTCTGATGGCTTGGTGGAAATTTTTAAAAATAACGGGGTCTTCACTTGTCCCCTGTAAACTCACACCCATTTGGAATAATCCTGATATCTTGCAACAAAAGAGGACATTAAAATTTCAACTATGGCAAGAAAAGGGAATAAATAACTTAGAACATCTTATTCAAGGTGGAAATTTTATCCAATTTCAGGAACTAGTGTCACAGTACGACATCAGTGATAAAAAGTATTTTGAATACCAACAGCTTAAATCCATAATAAAAGCAAGATTTAATCTTAATCAAACAGATTTAGAAGTACCAGTTAAGGTGGCAGAGTTTCTAAATCTCTGTTCCCCTAAATTGATATCAAAAATACATGGACTATTATCAAAGCTGGATGAGTCCATATCTCTTCCAATATCAAAATGGGAGACAGACCTATTGATCAATATGGAGGAAAGTTTCTGGACACAAACATGTTTAAACACTTTTAAGATGACTAAAAACTCTAACTTACAACTTATACAGTATAAAGTTCTACATAGAATTCATTACACAGGACAAAGGATGTTCAAAATGGGCCCGAGTCACACAAATATCTGCTCTTACTGCACCAGCAACGTCCCGGATAGTTATATGCATGCTATGTGGTCCTGTGCACCGGTTCAAAAGTTCTGGCAGAAGACATGTGAAGACCTGTTGGCATGGCTTGGGTATAGCGTCCCACCCTCACCCTCACTTTGCATATTAGGTGATTTAAGTGAAATAAATATAAATACAAGGATGTCACGGGCAGCACAGTGGCGGAGTGGTTAGCACTGCGGCAGCACAGCAACTCACCCTTGGCCGGGGGATCCTGGGTTCGATCCCAGCCCCCGACCAACAGTGATCTGTGTGGAGTTTGCATGTTCTCCCCGTGTCTGCGTGGGTTTACTCTGGGATTTCTCCGGTTTCCTCCCACATGCCAAAAACATGCAAGTTAGGTTAATTGGCATCAAACTGGGGATTCTAAATGGTCCTTAGGCATGACTGTGAGAGTGAATGGTTGTCTGTCTCTCTGTGTTGGCCCTGCGATGGACTGGCGATCTATCCAGGGTGTACCCTGCCTCTCACCCAAAGATGCTGGGATAGGCTCCAGCCCCCTCCCCCCCGAAAAGGATTAAGCGGAAGAAGATGAATGAATGAACAAGGATGTCACACATGGTTCTCACTGCCTTATGCATCGCAAAGAAAACTAGCCTCATGAATTGGAAATCAAGAAATAACTTATGTATGACTTATTATAATAACTTACTATTGGATTATATTAGCCTGGAGAGATTGTCGGCAGAATTCAATTCTGTCTGGCCCCTGCTTATTAATTCTATAATGTGAGGGGTGGCGGGAGGTGGCTCACTCTCCTTGGCGCCTCTGGCAGCTGGCTGCGCCCTGACCACGGGTGTCCGGGGAGCCTGAACAGGCTCCCCCTCAGGCTGTGGGGGGTTGACTGGGGGCGCTGCAGGGTGGGCCGGAGGGGTTGGGCTGTGGCCCCTGGCTGGCTGGCCTCACGTCTCGGGGGGGGGGGGGGGGGGGATGTCTGGGTCTGGCCCTGGGCCCCTGGTGCCCCCCCCCCCCCGGGGTTGGGTGTGTGCTGGGGGTGCGGGTTGGCTGCAGTGTGTCCTTGTGCGACAGGGTCGTGTTTTCCCTCGGGCCCTGGTGGCACCCCGGGGTAGGTGCCTGCATCCTGGGTCGCCCTCCCCATCCACTGGGGTCTGCGAGTGTGGGTGTGCATGTGTGTGAGAGTGGGTGTGAGTGGGGGCTTGTGTATGAGCGGATGTGGAAGTGGGTGTGTGTGTTGTGAGTGGGCAGGTGGGGCTGTGTGTGGGTGTAGGTGGGCATGTGTGATGGTTGGTGGGTGGGGGTACGTGTGTGTATGGGTGCGGTTACCTGTGGGTGGATGTCTGGGGGTGGAGGATGTGTGTATGGGTAGGAGAACTTTGTTGGGTGGCAGGGGTTGGGCAGTCCATCTAGTGGCATGGAGGTTGGCGTTTCGGGGCCTTCTTGTCCTGGCCGCCCTGCTGTTGTGTCGCGGGGTAGGGTGCTTTGTCGCATTGCCCCTGGTGTCATTGGCAGTGGGTGTGTGTTGGTGCTTGGGGGTGGTTGGGGGGGCCACTGGCGTGGGTTGGTGGCCGTGTTTCCGCTGGGTTGCTCCGGGGTGGCTGTGGTTGCAGGGCAGCCTGCGGCTGTCGGTGTGCATCTGGGGTGGGTGGTCGTGGGCCTGCGTGGGCGCTCGGGGGTGTCACTTGGCATGTTGGGCGCTGTGTGGGTCCGGCCCATTGTTCACTATTGTGACTATTGTTGTCCATGTTTGTGTGTGTAAGATGAGTGGGAATTGGTATGGCTGCCCCATCATGTTTGTGGTGCTGGGAGCACTGGGGCGCGATGCTGGTGGGTCCTGGGCTGCTTCCACTGGTGGTCCTTGCCCTGGGTTGGGATTTGGGGGCAGTGGGTGGCCTCATGAACCAGTTTGCAAGCTGGCTTCGGCGGGGGGGGGGCTCGTTTTTAGACCGCCTACCTCCCAGTCTTATTTCCCGCCCTCCCCCTGACTCTGGGTGGAATATACATCTTCTTTGATACATTTAGGGCTTTGTGGTGGGGGTGTGCCACACTGTGTCGGTGAAGGGGATACCTTTGCTGTGCGGTGGGGCTGCACTCACCTCAATTTTAATTGCATTTTAGACACTGAGGGCTTGGGGATATGGGGGCCCTGCTGCCCATCGCAGTGGCTAGCGGTGCTCCAATCACTATCCCCCCAATTTTAATTGCACTTTGGTAGTCCACACATTTACACACAATTACATCATATAACCGACATACACCCACCATATTTTGTGGGGGGAAAACGGGGGTGGGGGTCTCCCTGCTCCTGCTGGGGGTGTTGGGGCCTGGTGGGGAGCCTGGGACCTATCATGTTGTCAAAATCCCTGGGTGTTACTGAATGTATAGATACAACCAAAGGAGTGAGAGGGGGACTGAATATGAGCGTAAGTGAAAGTGAGGGGGTGATGAATGGAGGTGGTGATGATGGGTCGGTTTTGTGCAGCACTTTGCATGTCGGGTGGCATCTCGGGGCACCTGCGGTGGTCTGCTGATTGGTCGCTCAAGTGGACGCCGGGGGTGGGGGTCTGCTTCTGTGGCCTGTGCCGGGCACTGGTGCCTGTTCAGGCTCGCTGCATCTGCTTCGCAGCCGCATTATGAAATAAGGGTGAATGAGGGGTGAGTTTGAATGGGTACAGGAGTGAGAGAGAATGGGTTGGTCCGGGTGAGTGAGAGGGAGTTAGTGCATATGGGTGCACATGGGAGCATGTGGGTGTGAAGGTGTGGGGAGGGGTGTGTCTGCGAGTTTTTTGCCCCACTGCAGGTATTGTGGTACGTGATTTCTTGATTGAGAACAGGTGTGACTAGAGAAATTGAACTCAACTTCCAATGATGTGATAAACCACAGTTAATTTATGGTTTAACGGGGGGCATTCACTTTTTCACACAGGGCCATGTAGGTTTGGATTTTTTTTTTCCTCTAAATACGAAACACCTTCAATTAAAAACTGAATTTTGTGCTTTCTTGTGTTATCTTCATCTAATATTTAAATTTGTTTGATGAGCCGAAACATTTAAGTGTGACCAACACACACAAAAAAGAGAAATCAGGAAGGGGGCAAACACTTTTTCACACCAGTGTATACTGTAGGTTCATGTAGCTAACTTCTTCTTGGAAATTTACAACTTTATTTCAAAATCTTTGTAATGAGGAATTGATTAGTTTTTCAGTTTATGAGAAAATATACGTGGGAGTCAGAGAACTGTGAACCATTTGATGGCAGCTAAATATAGAATTTATTCTGAGTCACTTCACTAAGCTGAGGTGCTGAAAATCTCACGGCCTCTCTGCAGTAGCAAGAACACGCTCCTCTGCAGCCTCCCCTCACCTATGCTGTCTGACTCATTTTTCTTTGGGGAAATCACCTCTTCTATCAGTTTCTGCCATTTGTTGACCACAAATGTGAACACAGCTTCTGGAGTCCTGCGCCCTGTTGAATCCTGTCAGTCTGTCTGTCAGTCCAAATTCTGAGCGCTGCGCTGCTCAGTCAGGCAGATTAAGGGCAATTAAACATCAGGATAGTGCCAACAACTTAACTGCCACAGATAATCAGATTACACTGATATTAATTTTTCATTCAACTAGAACACCAGCCCATCAGTGAAGCGGCCCACTGGGATCTGGGCCTCTCCGATCCTGCACTCGCGCCTCCAGTCACTCCCTTGTACGCTATCCCGAATTAGGAGCAAGCACAATATATTCTGCCATCTTGGATCACTACATATAGTAACAACGCTTGGACAAAAAGTAGTTCTGCATATAGGAACAGGAAGTAAATCTTTTGTTTTTATAGGAGTATCATTTTTCTCTGCAACCGAACAGGACGGACATCTGGCACGCTGCCAGAAAACTTGAAGCCCTATAGTGTGTCTGCAGCCACTGTCACACACTTTTGCAGCTTTAGTAATATTATTTTCAGAAAAACTTAAACAAACTCGGCAGTAATTTAAACCAAAGAAACAATGGTCTGATACACTACGTTTCCCATTAGTGGCAAGTTAGCATAGTCAGTTAGCATTTGCTGTTTTATAATTGGAGACTGACGGTGTTAACGTGATTTACCTGGAATTAAAACGAGGTTAGAGGACTATCCCCTCTGACGCAGCACGATGGGAGAAACTCCCCCATCCCTGGCAAACAGAAGTAGCTCCTATATGACCAAAACATTAGCTTGCAGTTAGCTGCTAACCACCAAGACCCACTATTGCACACACCTGGCACACTGCAGGGAGAGGTGGGCGGTGACATGCAGAAACTTGAGGGGGGGGTGTCTTTTAAATCCTGATATAAATGATACCGTTTTATATGAAATGGTAGACCTCATCACGCCACCTATATATCGTCATATCACACAGCCCTAGTATGCGTCCTTTAAAGGAGAAAAATTATACCTGGCAACAAAAGAAGAGACACGCTCACCTGTTAACCTGCACGGCGTCTCTGAGGACTTTTTCTGACAAACTGTAGCGCTGGAGCTGGTGCAGGATCAGACCCTGAGGAAAAGAGGAGGATGAGGAGACCAAGGCACAAAAATTGGGGGGGGGGGGGGGCAGAAAGAGGAGAAAGAGAGAAACAAAAGGAGGAACAATGAAAGAAAAAAGAGGCAGCAGCAAAAACAGACGTCTACCAGGAAGGACAGATGGAGGAGAGAGAAGCAGCAGCAGGTGTAGGAGCAGAACTCCTTCACATGGCCATCTGTCGCCATGGTTACAGACGCTACCACCATCACAGAACAAAGCCGTAAATGTGTGAGTGTGTTACCAGTCTCTGCATGGTCTTGACGTGGGTGGGGTTGATGGACAGCGCCTCCTCGTACCAGCGTTTGGCCTCGTCCATGTTGCCCCTCAGCTCGGCGATCTGCCCCCTCATGTACAGGACGTTGTGGGACGTGGGGAAGAGGTTGGCGGCCTCCTGCGTGCACGCCGTGGCCTCGGCGGGTTTGGACATGCCGATGTAGACCTCAGCTGTCGGACGGCAGACGGCAAGGTTATTTAAGGCTCATTTTCACCCCCGCCAGGGGGGCTTTTTATCCTGCACATTTGATGCAGTTTCCTCATAAATCTGCACATTTTTACTGTACAGCTGCAACATTTTTCTTGTTAATTTCTGGGAAATTTGTAATCATTTTGTCATCAATTCACAACTTCTGTCTCACAATTGTGTAAATTTACTTGTAAATTTGCATCAGTTCTGCGATAAATGTGGATCCATTTACTGGTGAATCTGCAGGGTTTTTGGCAGCACTTCTAAGTTTCTAATCCATCTTTTTTTAATCATAAATGTGTTCATTTAATCTTGTAAACTTACACTTTTTCCTTGTAAATCTGCATCCATTCTGCCATTTTTATGAGTTCTTGACTTCAGACTCAGGATTTGTTCATTTTCTTCTTGTAAATCTGCAAAATTTTCCCTGTAAATTTGTAATCTTTTTTGGCAGAAAACTGCGATGTTCATTCTCATATAAACGCTCATTTTTTTCCTTTCAAATTTTGTTCTTTTGCCTTTAAATCTGTCATTTTTTCTTGGAAATTTCCTTGTGAATTTGCAGATTTTTCCTTGTAATTTTCATCTATTCTGCTATAAATTCTCAACTTTTTTCTGAGAAAAGTGCACATTTTGTCCTTGTCAATTTAGACCTATTTGGGTGTAAATTTGAAACTTTTTTCTTGTAAAATTATCAACTCAAAGATTTTTTTCTCATATTTGCACCACTTTTCCTGCAGCTGTGTGACTGGATGTTTGCAGTTCTTCTCTTTGAAGTCTCCCATGTAAATTTGACATTTTAATTTTCTCATAAACTTGATTGTATTTTTCAGGTACATCTGAAACTGTTAACATAAATCTGACAACTATCATGAATTTGCAGATTTTTTTCTTGTGAATTTGCACCTGTTCTTATAACTTTTTTGTTGTAAATTTGGAACATTTTTTGGTCACAGTCACATTTGTCCAACTTTTTCTGTGACTACGCCACAATAAATTGTCAGTTCCTTTCTTGTGAAACCTGGGGTCATTTTTATTACAAATTCAATCATTTTTCCACATTTTCTGATAAATGTGGATTTTATTTTCCTGTCAAATGTGCAGCTGTTTCTCCTCTCCAGTGTTTTTTCTACAGACAGAGCTGAAGTCGTCTGACTCGATCATTGTCCTGCTGTGAAGACAGATCAACGTCAGCACCTCTGATTGGCTGATCTAACCCATGTGGCGCCGCTGAACGCACCACAACCTCCTGACTGTTTGCTGGTATGAAGACAATGACGCTGCAGGATCGCCGTTTCTTCATCCATGATGTCCCACCTGTGTTTGCCCGTTAGTCTTTTTAATTATCAGCTCTGTCTGTTCTACCATTTTTATCATTATTATCACCACTATTATTCCCCTCACGGATGGTCACCTTATCGTGGTGGGGGGGTTTGCGTGCCCTAGTGATCCCAGGACCTATGTCGTCAGGGGCAATTTGCCTCTGGTAGGGTCACCCAAGATAAACTGGTCCTCGGTGTAGGGCCAGACTAAGAAGGCTCCAACAAATTCATGATGAATACTTGAACAAGGATTCAGTGTACCCCATCCAGTATGGGGTTACTGGGATCCCACCCCAGAGCCAGGCCTAGGGGAGGGGCTTGATGGCTAGCATCTGGTGGCTGGGTCTCTGCCCATGGGACCCGGCTGGGCTCAGCCCAAAGCAGATACATGAGTCTGCCCTCCAGTGGGCTCACCACCTGCAGGAGGGACCATGGGGGTCCAGTGCTGTGTGGATCAGGTGGCAGTCGAAGGCAGAGACCTTGGCGGTCTGATCCCAGGCTTCCTAAACTGGCTTTTGGGACCTGGAATGTCACCTCTCTGGTGGGGAAGGAGCCTGAGCTGGTGCATGAGGTTGAGAGATACCGGCCAGATATAGTTGGGCTCACCTCACTGCACAGCTTTGGTTCTGGAACCAGTCTCCTGGAGAGGGGCTGGAGCAGGCCTATTCAATTAGCAGTCTGTGGGCCACATGTGGCCCAGATGTGGCCCAGAACAAACCTCTGAGTGGCCCAGGCCACGCCAAGGAAATATAAATTTAAGAAAAAATGTGAATGAATGATGGTCCGCAAGTGGCACATGAACAACACGTTACCGTCATCCGCGTGGAGTGAAGAAGTGCCCTGCCCACATGAGCGTTCCAGTCAGCAGGCAGAGGTTTTCTAGCATTGCTGTCCAAGAGAAACATACAGTGGGGCAAAAAAGTATTTAGTCAGCCACCAATTGTGCAAGTTCTCCCACTTAAAAGATGAGAGAGGTCTCCAATTTTCATCATAGGTAACAAGCAAGATTTAACAACAACACAACAAGCAAGATTTCTGGCTCTCACAGACCTGTAACTTCTTCTTTAAGAGGCTCATCTGTCCTCCACTCGTTACCTGTATTAATGGCACCTGTTTGAACTCATTATCAGTATAAAAGACACCTGTCCACAACCTCAAACAGTCAGACTCCAAACTCCACTATGGCCAAGACCAAAGAGCTGTCAAAGGACACCAGAAACAAAATTGTAGACCTGCATCAGGCTGAGAAGACTGAATCTGCAATAGGTAAGCAGCTTGGTGTGAAGAAATCAACTGTGGGAGCAATTATTAGAAAATGGAAGACATACAAGACCACTGATAATCTCCCTCGATCTGGGGCTCCACGCAAGATCTCACCCATGGGGTCAAAATGATCACGAAAACGGTGAGCAAAAATCCCAGAACCACATGGGGGGGACCTAGTGAATGACCTGCAGACAGCTGGGACCAAAGTAACAAAGGCTACCATCAGTAACACACTACGCCGCCAGGGACTCAAATCCTGCAGTGCCAGACGTGTCCCCCTGCTTAAGCCAGTACATGTCCAGGCCCGTCTGAAGTTTGCTAGAGAGCATCTGGATGATCCAGAAGAGGATTGGGAGAATGTCATATGGTCAGATGAAACCAAAATAGAACTTTTTGGTAAAAACTCAACTTGTCGTGTTTGGAGGAGAAAGAATGCTGAGTTGCATCCAAAGAACACCATACCTATTGTGAAGCATGGGGGTGGAAACATCATGCTTTGGGGCTGTTTTTCTGCAAAGGGACCAGGACGACTGATCCGTGTAAAGGAAAGAATGAATGGGGCCATGTATCGTGAGATTTTGAGTGAAAACCTCCTTCCATCAGCAAGGGCACTGAAGATGAAACGTGGCTGGGTCTTTCAGCATGACAATGATCCCAAACACACTGCCCGGGCAACGAAGGAGTGGCTTCGTAAGAAGCATTTCAAGGTCCTGGAGTGGCCTAACCAGTCTCCAGATCTCAACCCCATAGAAAATTACTAACTACTAACTAACCTGCACTTATATAGCGCTTTTCTAATCACAAAGACCACTCAAAGCGCTTTCACTAATACTAACCCTATTCTAAGGGCCTATAGGAAACAGATATCTAGGGACAATTTAGAACAGCCAATTAACCTAACATGCATGTCTTTGGATTGTGGGAGGAAACCGGAGCACCCGGAGTAAACCCACGCAGCACAGGGAGAACATGCAAACTCCACACAGAAAGGTTCCAACCCCTGCCAGCCTGGGGATTCGAACCAGGAACCTTCTAGCTGTAAGGCAACAGTGCTAACCACTGCACCACCGTGCTGCCCCCCAAAATCTTTGGAGGGAGTTGAAAGTCTGTGTTGCCCAGCGACAGCCCCAAAACATCACTGCTCTAGAGGAGATCTGCATGGAGGAATGGGCCAAAATACCAGCAACAGTGTGTGAAAACCTTGTGAAGACTTACAGAAAACGTTTGACCTCTGTCATTGCCAACAAAGGGTATATAACAAAGTATTGAGATGAACTTTTGTTATTGACCAAATACTTATTTTCCACCATAATTTGCAAATAAATTCTTTACAAATCAGACAAAGTGATTTTCTGGATTTTTTTTCCCTCATTTTGTCTCTCATAGTTGAAGAATACCTATGATGAAAATTGGAGACCTCTCATCTTTCAAGTGGGAGAACTTGCACAATTGGTGGCCGACTAAATACTTTTTTGCCCCACTGTAAGCTTATTAAAGTATTATAAATGTGGAAAAAAAAAGCAGCAAGAAGTGGAGGCATTTATGGTGGTTTTAACCTGCTGAAAACAAGCAATAATGTAGAGTCTCTCAGCAAGCATGTGTAGTGAGGATTCATACTGTATTCAGGGAAAGGCAAGAGTGACTGAATGGCTGAGGACTGGCTTCACCAGCTACAACAATATCCATCCATCCATGGCTGCATACTGTTGTATTGGGTTTAGGGACCTTTAAGTGTCTGACATGGGTGGTGGCTACACCTTTCCGGTTCCGCCACCACCCAGGGTGTAAGAGAGCAGTGAGAGAGAGGGGCGGTCTCTTGGCCTCCTCTGCCTGGTGGGCACGCTTGTTTGGTGAGAAGGTATCCATAATAAACCTGTGTTCAGTGCAACATCCAGTCTCGTCCTTGGCTCCTGCTCCCGACATAACATTTGGCGAAGAGGATAAAAGGTATGGACACAGGTGTTACGTCAATTTGGCCATTTTTAGAGCTTCCTGGTAAGCAGCCCGTCCCTTGGGTGAGGTGGTTCACCGCTTTTCAAACATACTTGGTGGCATTGGACCTTGGAAGACTGGACAAGTTGAGGGCACAAGCACTGCTGGTTCATAACACTGGTCAACACCAAATTTATTGTCTAAGTTTTTTTTTAGCTGATTTAGGACAATTTTGATGTACTGAATCCAAAAATCACATTGGTTTTGCTCAATCAGGCCAACTTTTTGAACTATGGCCACATGTTTTTTTAAGTTTTTGTTTACATGTACGGGTATTCCCTTTATATGATGCAAAATTCTTTATTTCTTGAAATTCTCTGAATTTTGAACAGTGATGATGTAACACTCAATCTACATGTACTTACCTTTATCAGTGTCTACTATTCAATTTACAGTACAACTGTACAACTGCTTAAAACTTGGCATAAAAACCTGATCTGATCGAGAGAAACGAATGTCATTTTCAGATTCAACAGTGCAAAATTGTCTCAAATCAGTTGGAAAAAACACAGACAACTTACAAAAAAATTATTTTTGTTATGCTGTGTAATTTAGGAATGGAGGGACAGCATATTTTAAGCACTTTAGGCAAGTGTGATTGCTTTAAGAAAGTGGTGGAGCTAATGGCGCGACATTTTCACGCCCTGGAAAACGCCATCGCCCACAGCATCCAGTTTCGACAGCGCCACCAGTGAACTGGCGAGTTGGTGCAACGGTTTATGGCAGACCTGTGCCAGCTGGCCAAAGACTGTCAGTTTGGAGTGTTGGAGGAAGAGATGGTTTGCAACCAGTTGGCGGAACATACTATTTGCCCGGCTACGAGGTCGAAGCTCCTTACATTCTCGGGTGAACTGACGTTATCCAAGACCATCGAGTTAGCTCAGCAATTGGAGGCAGCAGACAAGCTGTCGCGGGATCTCAGTGAGAGAGCACCACATCGCCATTTTGAACCACAGTTGACAGCGCAGGCAGTGGACCTGGACAGTGATGACAACGTGGATGACGAGGGAAACTACACTAATGCTGTCAAGATGAGGTCCGCCCCGGGAACGCCCAGGTGTTTGGGTTGTGGGTCCATGAAGTACCACCACAAGGCCAGGGAGTGTCCAACAAGAGGGAAACGCTGCAGCAAGTGCGGACTTTTGCATCATTTCGCCAGCATGTCACAAGTTTGAGCGAGGGGATCCGAGATATAAGGAAGACCCTCCCTTTCCCACAGTTATTCACACTGTGTCCCCGAGCACCAACGGCCGTTCCTACTGTATGGTGGAACTGGACGGGGTAACAGTGCCATTGCTGACTGACATGGGAGCAGTGAGCTCCGTGTTAAACTAGGCAACCGTGGTGATTCAACGGCGCTGTGTGGTTATGGTGGAGGAAGACTGGCCACGGTGGGATTGGTGAGGCTGATGGCTAGGTACAAGTCGGAGGAGGTATGCAACCTGAGGTTCATCGTGACTGCCAGTGGAGAGAACATTATGGGATGTGATTTATTTTATGGCCTGGGCTTCTCCATCACGAGCAGCACTGGATCGGCCAGTCCCACAAACGGAGGACGGAGCTGTGTGGGACAATAACTTGCCTGGCACTCTGGAGGAGGAGGAAGAGGAGAGCCAACCCCACCCAGGGCAATCACGGAAGGGTTCTGGTTCCAGTGCCCAAGTAGCCTTAACTGAGGGAACTGGGTGGCACAATGGGACGCCTGTGATGGCGGGTGGCGCCAAGTGGCTGGCTCCTTCTGCTCCCGGATTTCGGCAGGGAGGGATCGGAGAGTAGGGAGTCACAACAGCAACGCCGGCAGCAGAGATGAAAGCGAGTGGGGCAGGACCGGCTGGTGCAGTAAGACGGCGTGCCAAACAGGAACACTGGAAGCCGAGTAGGGCCCCTCTGCGGGTCACAGACGTGGTCCAGCCCTGAGAGGAGGCCCGGTCGAGAAGAGTTCAGGTCAAGCGTCGGAGAGAAGATGATCAGGAGCAACTGCAGGTGGTGGCTATTCGGGGGGATGCCTAACTCCAGCTATCAGATGGCTCGTGGAGGCATCCTAATGAGCTCTGGCGCGCCCAGGAGAAGAATGAGGTGTTTGGGCCTGAACATGGGTCGTCCCCAGGGGTGAGGAAAAGGAGGCGCACCGGAGTTGAATCATCTAACGGTTATCGAGGGGGTGGTTCTTCTTTTGGGGCAGACTGATGGTTGGACAGTGTGTTAATACATGTGTGAGAAAGGGGGGACAACCGATATGTTCATATTGTTCATGTTCATGGGATCATTTTGTGCATTTTCTTTTATTTTAGGAGCACAGCAGTCATTTTCTTTTAGTTGGACTGTTTATTTAGTATAGATGGCAGAATAATCCGTCTTGCCGTGTGGGGGGCAGGACGGCAGTCCACCTGTCCTGATAGGCCCCTTTTAGGTATTTCTGTTTAGCTTTCTTAGTGCATGATTCAGGTTCCAAATTGGGGAGGGTCTCGATTGTATGTGTATGTTGGGGACCTTTTTGAAGGGGAGGGAAAATGCTGTGTTGGGTTTAAGGACCTTTTTGTACGTGACAAGGGTGGTGGCGGAACCGGAAAGGTGGAGCCACCACCCAAGGTATCAGAGAGCAGTGAGAGAGAGGGGCGGTCTCTTGGCCTGGCGGGCGCGCTTGTTTGGTGAGAAGGTATCCATAATAAACCTGTGTTCAGTTCAACACCCAGTCTCCTCCTTGGCTCCTACTCCCGACATAACAGATATTATGCACCTGGCAAGTTAAGATGACCGAAATTCACCAAGTCAATGACTTTAATCCATCAGCACCCTTCAGACAAACTAAACGTGCCAACATCTGGATTTCAAAATAAGGGAGGTTTTGCCTGCTGTCTGGGTGGTGAGGAGATTTCTGAAAAACTATAAATACAGATAAATATTATAACAGAAATGACTGCATCTTTGGTCATTTAAGTTAATTTATTTCATTCAGCACAACTTTATTAATTTTTTTTTTCTTTGGAATCAGAGTTAAATTATTGTTCTGTTCTGGCTCTGCAAAATTATGGTCAAAAATCTGTTTCATTCATCCATCCATCTTCTTCCACTTAATCCTTTTCAGGTTGCGGGGGGGCTGGAGCCTATCCCAGCATCTTTGGGCGAGAGGCAGGGTCCACCCTGGACAGATCGCCAGTCCATCGCAGGGCCAACACAGAGAGACAGACAACCATTCACTCACAGTCATACCTAAGGACAATTTAGAATCCCCAGTTTGATGCCAATTAACCTAACTTGCATGTTTTTGGCCTGTGGGAGGAAACCTGAGAAATCCCAGAGTAAACCCACGCAGACACGGGGAGAACATGCAAACTCCACACAGATCACTGTTGGTCGGGGGCTGGGATTGAACCCAGGATCCAATTTATTAAAAAAAACAGTAATTTTATTTAAAAAATAAACTAAAAGTAGCCATAAAAACCCACAAAATTATAATAAAGTCTCAAATGTACAAGTCAATTTTACAAGAGGAAATTGCAAATTTGAGGAAAATGGTTTCAAATTTAGACACATTTACAGAGAAAAGTAGAAAACTATAAGAAAATTGTTATAAATTTTGGAGAAAAACCTCAACCCTTAAAGACTGAAGTCATTACTCCAGTTTTTAAGTGGGGGCTTTTTGCATCCTAAACTCCACTAGAAATTTTTGGTTGACTGATTTGTGTGTACAATGGAATGTGTAGTTACAGTGGGGCAAAAAAGTATTTAGTCAGCCACCAATTGTGCAAGTTCTCCCACTTAAAAGATGAGAGAGGTCTCCAATTTTTTAGCAAAAGAAAAAAGAATTTAGGGGGGAAGCCCCGCAAATTCACAGTCAAAAGCTGTAAATTAATGAAAATAAAGTAAAAAAAAAAAATACTTGCAATAGACACAAATTTGAACAGAAAAAGCTGAAAATGAACAACAGAAAAAAGCACAAATTTGCAGACTTCTGCAACAGACAGATACAGTGGGGTAAAAAATTATGTAGTCAGCCACCAATTGTGCAAGTTCACCCACTTAAAAGATGAGAGAGGTCTCCAATTTTCATCATAGGTATACCTCAACTATGAGAGACAAAATGAGAAAAAAAAATCCAGAAAATCACATTGAAGGATTTTTAAAGAATTTATTTGCAAATTATGGCGGAAAATAAGTATTTGGTCACCTACAAACAAGCAAGATTTCTGGCTCTCACAGACCTGTAACTTCTTCTTTAAGAGGCTCCTCTGTCCTCCACTCGTTACCTGTATTAATGGCACCTGTTTGAACTTGTTATCAGTATAAAAGACACCTGTCCACAACCTCAAACAGTCAGACATCAAACTCCACTATGGCCAAGACCAAAGAGCTGTCAAACGACATCAGAAACAAAACTGTAGCCCTGCACCAGGCTGGGAAGACTGAATCTGCAATAGGTAAGCAGCTTGGTGTGAAGAAATCAACTGTGGGAGCAATTATTAGAAAATGGAAGACATACAAGACCACTGATAATCTCCCTCGATCTGGAGCTCCACGCAAGATCTCACCCCGTGGGGTCAAAATTATCACGACAACGGTGAGCAAAAATCCCAGAACTACATGGGGGGACCTAGTGAATGACCTGCAGACAGCTGGGACCAAAGTAACAAAGGCTACCATCAGTAACACACTACACCGCCAGGGACTCAAATACTGCAGTGCCAGACGTGTCCCCCTGCTTAAGCCAGTACATGTCCAGGCCCGTCTGAAGTTTGCTAGAGAGCATTTGGATGATCCAGAAGAGGATTGGGAGAATGTCATATGGTCAGATGAAACCAAAATAGAACTTTATTGTAAAAACTCAACTTGTCGTGTTTGGAGGAGAAAGAATGCTGAGTTGCATCCAAAGAACACCATACCTACTGTGAAGCATGGGGGTGGAAACATCATGCTTTGGGGCTGTTTTTCTGCAAAGGGACCAGGATGACTGATCCGTGTAAAGGAAAGAATGAATGGGGCCATGTATCGTGAGATTTTGAGTGAAAACCTCCTTCCATCAGCAAGGGCATTGAAGATGAAACGTGGCTGGGTCTTTCAGCATGACAATGATCCCAAACACACCACCCGGGCAACGAAGGAGTGGCTTCGCAAGAAGCATTTCAAGGTCCTGGAGTGGCCTAGCCAGTCTCCAGATCTCAACCCCATAGAAAATCTTTGGAGGGGGTTTCAAAGTCCGTGTTGCACAGCGACAGCCCCAAAACATCACTGCTGTAGAGGAGATCTGCATGGAGGAATGGGCCAAAATACCAGCAACAGTGCGTGAAAAACTTGTGAAGACTTACAGAAAACGTTTGACCTCTGTCATTGCCAACAAAGGGTATATAACAAAGTACTGAGATGAACTTTTGTTATTGACCAAATACTTATTTTACCGAGGAATTTACCAATTAATTCATTAAAAATCCTTCACTGTGATTTTCTGGATTTTTTTTTTCTCATTTTGTCTCTCATAGTTGAGGTATACCTATGATGAAAATTGGAGACCTCTCTCATCTTTTAAGTGGGAGAACTTGCACAATTGGTGGCTGACTAAATACTTTTTTGCCCCACTGTATAAAGAGAGGTTCCTACTCATACTGTGGTGATATAGAACAAAACAAACCACAACGGTGGATGTGCAATGTTTGTTAATGTTATCAATCTTTTCTTGGGGGGTTTGTGCACTGAAGTGTTTGACAGTTCATTTTTTATTCAGCTAAATGCACTTTGTGATGTGCCAAGGTCAGTTATGACCAGCATGTGAAGTATATTTTATTTCAAAAGGGAAACAAATGTTAATGCTACTAACAGTGCACGTTGAGTTTTTATGCACTTTGAGATAAGTAGTGACCAATATGGTTATTTACACATTTTTCCCCCCATTCTAGTTATTTAATTGTTGTTCAAGAGGAAAAATATTTCTACTACTTCAAGTTCTGCTCAAGCCCAGCACCGTTACTGTGTTTTTATGCACTTTTGATGTGTCTTTGTCATGTGCCAAGCGCTCATTTAAAACCAAGACAATGAATAACAAAGTGCATATTTTTCCTCATATTGATTTGAAATTTGTCACATTCAACAGATCACTGAACATGTGCGGCCCAGTTATATGTCTTGATTTCAAATTGTGGCTCAACTGATTTTGTAATTGAATAGCCCTGGGCTGGAGCTGGGCCTACTCTGGAGTTGCCCCGGGTGAGAGGTGACGAGCAGGGTTGGGTATTTTTGTATCCCCCCACCTTGCTGCCTCTATATTGGGAGTTTTCCCTGGTGGACAAAAGGGTTGTTTTCCTGCAACTTCGGGTTGGGAAACAGGTCCTGACCATCATTTGTGCCTATGTACCAAATGATGGCTCAGAGTACCCACCCTTTTAGAGTATCTGACTAGGGAGCTGGAGAGTGCTCCTCTTGGAGACTCCATTGTCCTACTGGGGGACTTCAATGTGCATGTGGAAGGGGGTGATTGGGAGGAACGGCCTGCCCGATCTGAACCCAAGTGGTGTTCAGTTATTGGACTTCTGTGCCAACCACAGTTTGTCCATAATGAACACCATGTTCAAGCATCAGGGTGTTCATATGTGCACCTGGTGCCAGGACACCCTAGGTCGCAGGTCGATAATCAATTTTGTTATCGTGTCATCAGACCTGTGAGTGTCTTGGACACTTGGGTAAAGAGAGGTGCAGCGCTGTCAACTGATCACCACCTGGTGGTGAGTTGGATGCGATGACAGAGGTGGACACCACTCAGACCCAGTAGACCTAAATGTATAGTGAGGGTGTGATGGGAACATCTGGCTGAGTTCCCTATCCAGGAGGTCTTCAACTTTAACCTACGGAGGAACTTCAAGCACATTCCAAGGGAGTCTGGTGACATGGAGTCTGAATGGGCCATGTTCTCCACCTCCATTGTTGAAGCAGCTGCTCAGAGCTGTGTCCGAAAAGTCATCAGTGCATCTCGTGGTGGCAACCCCCGAACCAAGTGGTGGACACCAGTGGTGAGGGGGGCCATCAAGATGAAGGAGGAGTCCTATCAAGCTTGGTTGACTAGTGGGACTCCAGAAGCAGCTGAGGTGTACTGGCAGGCCAAGCGGAGTGCAGCTTGGGTGGTTGCTGTAGCAAAAACTCGGGTGTGGGAGGAGTTTGGTGAGGCCATGGAACAAGACTTTCGGTCAGCCTCGAAGAAATTCTGGCAAACTGTTCAGAAACTCAGGAGGGGGAAGCAGCTCCCTGTCCACACTGTGAATGGTGTGGACGTGGCGCTGCTGACTTCAACTGGGGATATTGTCGAGCAGTGGAAGAAATACTTCGAGGATCTCCTCAATCTCACTGTCACGCCTTCTACAGAGGAAGCAGAGCTTGAGGACGAGGGGGATGACTCACCTATCACAGGGGCTGAGGTCACGGAAGTGGTTAAAAAATTCCTTGGTGGCCGGGCCCCAGGAGTGGATGAGATTCGCCCCGAGTACCTCAAGGCCCTGGATGTTATAGAGCTGTCATGGCTGACATGCCTCTGCAACACTGTGTGGAGGTCAGGGACAGTGCCTTTGGCATGGCAAACTGGGGTGGTGTTTCCTTTCTTCAAGAAGGGGGACTGGAGGGTGTGTTTTATCTTTAGAGGGATCACACTCCTCAGCCTCCCTGGGAAGGTCTATGCCAAGGTACTGGACAGCAGAGTCCGACCGCTGATCAAACCTTGAATTCAGGAGGAGCAATGTGGTTTTTGTCGGACCAGATCTTTACCTTCTTGAGAATCATCAAGGGTTTGTGGGAGTTTGCCCAACCAGTTTACATGCGTTTTGTGGACTTGGAGAAAGGATTTGACTGCACCCCTCATGGTCTCTTGTGCAGGGTGCTGCAGGTGTATGGGGTATTGGGCTTGTTATGAGCTATCCAGTCCCTATGTGACCGTTGCAAGAGTTTGGTTTTGCCAACACCCTGTCGGACTCATTTCCAGTGAGAGGTGGACTCCACCAGGGCTGCCCTTTGTCACAGATCCTGTTCAAAATTTTTATGGACAGGATTTCTAGGCCGCTTGTATCCGCAAATACAAGCGGCTGAAATGAGCTTTCTTCGTAGGATTGTGGACTCACCCTTAGAGATAGGGAGTCAGTCATCCGGGAGAGGCTCAGAGTAGAACCGCTGCTCCTCCATATTGAAAGGAGCAAGTTGAGGTGGTTTGGGCATCTGATCAGGATGTCTGCTTGACACCCCCACTTGAGGTGTTTCGGGCACGTCCAACTGGGTGGACACCCCAAGGCAGATCCAGGACACGCTGGAGAGACTACGTCTCCCAGCAGGTCTGGGAACATCTTAGTATCCTCTCTGAAGAGCTGGAGCAGATGGCTGTGGAGAGGGAAGTCTGGGCTTCTCTGCTTGAGCTGCTGCCTCTGCGACCTGCACCCCCAGAAAAGCGGTAGAAGATGGATGGATTATTATTTCCATCTTCAGGACTTTTGCTGTTTTTAAACGTTCGTTATAAAAAATGGATTAGACATGTAAAAACTTCAATCAGCATCATTTTGTCTCATCTGTGTGACTCTCTCATAAATTTACTTGTTTTTCTTCAGAAATGATTTTTCTTTGTAACTTTGCCACAGTTTTTCTAATAAATTTGCAACTTTTTTTCATGTAAATATGAGGGTTTTATTCTTTATTTTCTGATCAATCTTGATATTCCTCCCTTAAAACGGATTTTTTTCTGGTAAACTCTAGCCTATTTTCTACTCAATCGGAAATATTCTCAATTTTCATATTTTTTTCCTTGTAAATTTTGCATTGTGTGCTATATCTGGGAAATATTTTTATGAAATTAAAGAGATGTTCTTGTTTTCTGATTAAATTTTGAAAACTAGTGCATGCCCGTAGAAAGCAAGTATTCCTGTCTGAAACAGGTCGGCCAATCAGGCTTTCCAGGCCCAGAGTGGAATCCAGAAGTGTAGCCTATATGTAGGCACACCATGTTAGACTTTGACAAAGATGAAAGGGACTGAAAGGCATTAAGATTTATTTGATTGTGTGAATATTCATTACAGAACTACTGAAAATGAATGGGACATCCAATATTAGCGACCGTTTAAGAACCCTTGCTTATTTGTTTGTCAGATCACTTATTTGTGTGATCTTTTATGACATATTCACAGGTGTTGTATCTTGCACTCTGGAGGATGGCAGTTGTTCAGTCATCATCATAATTATTTTAGTTTCTATCACTGTTCAGTGATGGAATTCAGTGGAATATTGAATTTCTTCTGTGTATCATCAATAAACTCATGCAGTACTATAACAGAAGACATTTACAAATATTTGAGACCCACTGTAGTGCATCAGTTTATATTTTAGCAATATTATAAGTACAAAACACCCAACACTATTATCCACAGCAGAATGACCCGATTCCTGCAACTGTTGCGTCAGTGTTGCCCATTTGTCAGTAAATAAAATATAATTTATTTCATTATTTGGGTGGTTTTGTGTGTTTGGTCGCGGTCGTTGTTTAGTCAAAGCGTGCATATGTGTCTGCATATGATATGCAATTGATCTGGCCATTTCACTCCACAATCATGGTGGCATTATTATGAACTTTTAATTTTTAGATCGCCGTGCGAGCACACTAGCCCCGCAAGGAGCGCCATCGGGAACCTGCAGTCCCACAAAGGACAGCAGTGGCGCACGGATCAAGCAGCAGCTGGGGCTCCTGTCCACTAACCCGGCAGGCTGGGCTTGGCTTCCTGCGAAGGACTGCGGTCCACTGGTCCGCCTGCTGCTTCTCCAACACCGGCGTGCCCTGCCAGACCCCGGGTATCTCAGGTCAATAACGCCATCAGAAATATGTTCATGAGAACAATGTTGACGTGTTCAATACTTACTTTTCCCCACTGTATGTGAGGAGCGCACACACACAGATTCCTTGCATTTATAGATATTCTCCTAAAATGGGATTTTTTTTTAATTTCTACTGAAAAATTAGTGATTTGTTTTCATTGTACATTTTCCAATTAATCTGGGAAACATTCTCCTTCATTAAAGTTTGTCCACATAAATCTCCAGCTAGTTTTTGATTAGTCAATGAAACAGTTCCCTAAACTCGTGACTGTTTTCTGTACATTTCCAGCTATTTTCTGCTAAATCTGCGACATGTTATTGCAGATGTGAGATTGTTTCCCATCATAAACCAGTGATGGTGTGTTCGGCGACAGAGTCCACACCCACCTGCGTGCAGCCAGATCTGGGCCAGGGTCATCCAGGGGTGCAGGGGTCCCTGTTTGGGGGCGCTGCTCTGCAGGGAGGAGGCCACCTCGGACAGAGCCTGCTCCACCCGACTGGCCGCGATAGATGTGGCGTGGACCGAGCCTGCAGGGAGGGAATCAAACCGTCAACCACACACACACACACACTCCAGGCTGCTGCGTGTGCCAGTGCAGGAGTGGAAATCCACTACAGACTACATCAACCTGTGTGTGGCTCCAGGAACTAGCCAGAGCCGTCTCTGGCTCTCAAGCAGAGGACACAAATAAGACAGGTTCCTCAGCCACTAGGGGGCCCCCAAGAAACAAGTTCAACCTCAACATTTTATAGAGGGAGAATTAAAATTTACTTTCATTTTTGCTTCATAAACTTACTTTTCTATAAATTTACAAGTCTCAAAAATCTGTGACCTTTTTTTTTACAAATATGAATTTTCTTTTCCTCATAGATTTGTTAATTTTTCAGATAAAATTTAAACTTTTTTTTCCACACAAGCGTGTGACTTTTGTTCTTGTAAATGTGCACTGTTCATATGGATGCAGGTTCAGTTTTTAACGTGTGTACTGGCTTCATTTTTCTGCTCAGGTACACACATTTCCATTTCATTCTCAAGGCTTTGAGCTCATCCTCATAAAAACATCACCCTCCAAACACAAGCCCACATCGGACCCCCGGAAAGCTAAAGACGGCCCTGGTCCGAGTCTGCACTGACACACACTGGTGAGTCCACGCCACTCCACACTATAAAGCACACAGTGTTACGACCAGGTGGCGTTACATCCCCGTGCTGTTATTGTCCTGTAGTGTTACGACCCTGTAGTGAAGGGGTGTCCAGTCTTGTGCCATGGAGGGCCAAGACCCTGCAGGCTTTACCTCCAACAGCAGACTCCACTGACTGCTGATCAGTGAAAACACCTGCTGAAGAGACTGGGTAGAAGAGAGGACCTGCAGGGTCTTGGCCCTCCATGGCACATGATTGGACACCCCTGCTGTAGTGTTACATCCTCGTGATGTTATGGCCCCGTGGTGTTCTGCACTATCATGTATCAAGGCCCCATTTCCACTACCAGGAACCAGGAACTAGTTTTGCAGGAACTTCCCCCATGTTTGTTTCCATTACCAGGAACCTGTAACGTGGAGATTTCAGGAACCTTTTGTGGGTGAAAGATAGCCCTGGTCAGGAGTAGGTACTTCAGAGAGACCCTGGAAACTGCTGTGTGGGGTTTAGGATTGCCTCGATGCTGACTGGATAAAACTCAGCCACAGCTCTACACTACTTTGGCTTCGTAAATAAAAAAAACATGGAAATGAAGAGCAACAAATCTGACCAGAAAAAAAGATTCTAATATATGCTGCTGGGATTGTGGAGGGTCTAACTGACTATTTGGCACATGTGGAAGACACCAAGGCGGGGCGGAACGGCGCATAACATCAGCTGCTACCACTGCTCTTCACAGGGGGACGAGCACACAGCCTGGCCAACAGGAGACTGCAGATCCGGCTGGCTTCTCCTCATGTGCTCTTGTGGTTATTATAGCCTAATGTCTAAAAACGTAGAAGTTAAAACGCCATCATTGTGGAGAGGAAAAGTGAGATGTGTCATATTTGGTCACAAATGCATCAGGGTAGCAGGAATACAGTGCAGAGGAAGCGGGACCGGGCTCGGCTGTTTGTAGCCGGACACGGCGTCCACACCGTGGGCCAGATGGAGGTGGAATCACTGCTGGTAGTGCTACCGCCATTTACTCCGTCTGATGGATCAGTTCTGGTGAAGCAGAGTTTATCACAGTGCTCATCTGGCCTGGAGAGGAACGAGTGCAGCTGGACTCGACCAGCATATTTACATTATTTTACAAATCTCAACAAGTTCCTCTCTACAATTATTAGAAAACAACGGTGACAACTTTATCCCATCACATCAGGAACAGGACCGGCCCTTCACAAGTTCCTGGTCCCTGGTAGGTGGAGGCAGGGCCAGCGTGCATCTCTCCTCGTGAACTGTGACAGCTTGTCTCTCCATCACACCTCTGGGTGTCGATCTGATTTAGAAATCTGGACTGACCTCATGAGCGGTTTCTTGCCAAGCTTCGCATTTTTTTCTTGTGTGTTTTTGCCTGATTCCTCTATTTAATAACTTATTTCATAGTTTATTCTCTTAATTCTGATTGTTTTCCTTGATTTGAATCTCATCTCAATTTCCCCAAAACTCATCAGTTTCCATACACGTCATTCTTAAAATGCTTTTCTACTACGTTCATATAGAATATAATAGTAATCAGTTGGGAGGATAATTTACTTTTTTGTGCATTTGTTGTTGTTTTTTCCTTCTAATTTGGATTTTTTGGTAAATTTATTTTCCCCTCATGAGAATAAAGGCTTGGATTTTTTCCTCAGAAATTTGTGCTTTTTTGGACATTTCAGAATGTTTTTCCCTTTTCAAATCAGAAAGGTTTTTTGTAAATTGTTTTTAAACTTTTTATAGTTTTTTTTATTTAACATATGAACTTTTTTCTCGTAAATTTTCCCCATATAAATGAGGCTTTATTCTAATAAGTCCCCTCCCCGTAAAGAAGCATGTCTGCTGTTAATTTGTGTTCAAGTGTCAGCTTTTGAAAGGTTCCTGTGATCATGTTCATGTTGTAAATGATTTCCCAGCCTGATGACAGTGATACGGTGTTACTGCTGGTTTTCAGCAGACGACATCATGAGCCGTGAGTGAAGGACGACTGAGATGAGAAGAAAATCACGCCCGACTTCACTCTCTGACAGACATGCTGTGGTGTTCCACACGTTCATTTACAGCAGCACTATTTCCCAAAGTTCTATAATGAAAATTCAACAGCTGCCTTCTCATAATTACATAAATCTCAGCAGCAAATGAGCATGTTTCTGTTGAGTAGATGTGGACCTTCTGTTCTGGTTCCATTTTTAACGTCAGTGTGACCATTTCCCCTCACAGTTTTAGTCAATATAATGGTTGTGTCAAGGCCTGTTCCTGTAGATCAGACTTGATAAATTCACAGTGAATGTGAAGTGGTGAGTGCGCCAAGCGCTGCTGAGGCTCGGTGTCAGATGAGGTCAGAAGAATGTCAGGAAAACTCTTCTGAGGCTTTAAGTGACCGTACGCCTTTAAATGAGCCACCAACCTGGCCGTGCACAGACGTGACATGAGAACATTTCCTCCAAACACGTGAAGGTGAACACCAGTGGACGGATGAATGAAAGCAAAAGTCAGATGGAGGTTAGATGGCTACTTACAAACAGAAAACATGGAGGGAAAACCGAGAGTGTTAGCGTCCTGAAGGCCGCCTTGGAAAAACAAAAGGATGGAAACAGAAAGACGAGAGTTAATGATGGCAGAGAAGAAGAAACGTTCAGACAGTGACGGGAGGAGACGACAAAAGGCGAGGATGACAGCAGACCACTTCCTGTTTCTGTCTACTCATTTATTAGTAGATCTCATTAACTGGCATAAACACAGATGACGTCTCAATTTGTTTATTTTAATGCTGATTTTTTTTCTTTATCATCATCTCATCTGAATTTGCCCCAAATTTGTACAGATGGAGTTTTATAAACTGGTTACTGATAGAAATAAGGATCATAGTGAAGATAAAACTGATAATTAATGTTAGTAAAAACATCAATTTACTAAAGAAAATAAAATCATAATTATTTAATTTTATTTCTACTTTTAGGCTGATTTAATGACATTGTTCTACTGCTGGATGGAATATTAATTTAATTATTTATTTATTTTTAAGCATTTTTAGTCCTAAAGAGAAAAAAATAAATAGCACACATAATGTTCACTGTAAATATCCATCCATCCATCTTCTTCCGCTTAATCCTTTTCAGGTTGCGGGGGGGCTGGAGCCTATCCCAGCATCTCTGGGCGAGAGGCAGGGTCCACCCTGGACAGATCGCCAGTCCATCACAGGGCCAACACAGAGAGACAGACAACCATTCACTCTCACAGTCACACCTAAGGACAATCTAGAATCCCCAGTTTGATGCCAGTTAACCTAACTTGCATGTTTTTGGCCTGTGGGAGGAAACGGGAGAAATCCCGGAGTAAACCCACGCAGATCCATAAACTATAATAACAGATGCAGACTGAGCTGTTTACAAACACAGTAATAAAAGCAGTTTAATTTTCAGTCATGATTATGACTCAGATGATCGGTTTGCCGCTGAGTGTGAAGCGGCTGGGATGAGAATCAGCACCTCCAAGTCCGAGTCCATGGTCCTCAGCCGGAAAAAGGTGGATTGTCCTCTCCGGGTTGGGGACAGGCTCCTGCCCCAAGTGGAGGAGTTTAAGTATCTTGGGGTCTTGTTCACGAGTGAGGGGAGAATGGAGCGAGAAATTGACAGACGGATTGGAGCAGCATCTGCAGTGATGCGGACATTGTACCGGTCTGTTGTGGTGAAGAGGGAGCTTAGTTCTAAGGCAAAGCTGTCGATTTACCAGTCAATCTACGTTCCTACTCTCACCTATGGTCACGAGCTTTGGGTAATGACCGAAAGAACGAGATCGCGGATACAAGCGGCTGAAATGAGCTTTCTCCGTAGGATTGCTGGACTCACCCTCAGAGATAGGGTGAGGAGCTCAGTCATCCGGGAGAGGCTCAGAGTAGAACCGCTGCTCCTCCACATTGAAAGGAGTCAGTTGAGGTGGTATGGGCATCTGATTAGGATGCCTCCTGGACGCCTCCCACTTGAGGTGTTTCAGGCACGTCCCACTGGGAGGAGACCCCGGGGCAGACCCAGGACTCGGTGGAGAGACTATGTCTCCCAGCTAGTCTGGGAACGCCTTGGTATCCCCTCTGAAGAGCTGGAGCAGGTGGCTGGGGAGAGGGAAGTCTGGGCTTCTCTGCTTGAACTGCTGCCTCTGCGACCCGGACCTCCGGAAAAGCGGTAGAAGATGGATGGATGGATGGATGGATTATGACTCAGTGTTTACTTCATAGAGACAATAACACACAGGCTAGAACATTATTACGGTTTAGTACAAACATCGTTAGTGAAGATGCAGCTGGAACAGAGAAACCTTCACAAAAACATTTAAAAATGAAAACAGACACAGACAGCTGGGAAGAGAGAGAAAATGTAAAATGTGGAAAGTGACTGGCTGCATCAGAAACATTCAAACCCACTGATGTGGATCACATCCCAGCAGTGGACTGTCTGCAGCCCCATGGAGACCCAACCCCACTCCACCGCTCCGTGAACCTGTCAGGGCCTGCAGCTGGTCTGACGCAGTCACAGCTCCCCCTCTAGACTCGTCAGGCTTTAACGAGTCGCTCACATGTCAGCTGGGTGGAAATTAAACTTCTGGCACTGCTCAGCAGCTTCCCTAGTTACGTTAAAGCTAACTCTGTAGACAGCTGGTGATCTGAGGGGGGAGGAGGCGCTTGTTAGCAAAATCCCCGAAAATCAAACGCCTCATTGCGCTGCCATCTAGCTGTCTCCACAAAGAGTGCAAGGACAGTATAACAGTGAGAGCAGAGTACAAGACGAGAAGAACATGAGGAAAAGTTGAAAACGCAATATTAAAAACAATCAATTTATGAGTATATAGAAGTAAATTGTTGTGAAAGAGAAGGGTAACAAATTTACATTTAAAAAGTGACAAATTTATGCAAACAGCACAAAACTTACTAGAAAATTCACAAATCTGTCAGGAAAAAGAAACATTTTTTTACAAGGAAAGCTCAAATTTTTCTCATAAATTCACCTACCTTTTCTCTTAATTTAACACATTTTTTTTCCAAGTTTAGTTATATTGATGAAATGATGAATCAGCAGAAAATTAATCAACAATTAATCACCTCTGCACACTTTTACACCTATTTACAATTTAGGGAATAAAGTCAAATTTCAGAGAAAAAGTTAAAAATTTATAGGAAAAAAACAGCAAATTTCCAAACAAAAAGTCCTAAAATTTTGAGAAAAACTGTAAACAGAAAAAACCCACAAACTTATCAGGGGGAAAAAAAAACATTTCTGAGGAAAAAAAACAGAAATGTGTCAAGAAAAAGAAATTTACGAGATGAGAAAAAGCAGCGAATTTCAAAGAAAATCCTCCAAACTTCAAGAAAAAAGTCAAAAGCTTATGAGGGCAATAAAAACTCCTCCATTAATCATTAAACAGACCGACCGGCTCCAAAGTAAAGGTTGGTGTGTTAGGATGCTGAGGCAGCAGCTCAGAGCAGACACATGCACAACACCAGCTCAGTCCCATCACAGCCCAGAACACGGAGCCGTCACACAACACCTCTGAACGTGCACACAACACACTCATGCTACGGGCGGAGCCACATTACTGCTGCAGGAGAGCTGACGGAGAGCAGCGCGGCCACTACAGGACTGAGTCCTGGGCTTGGTGGGTGGTGGGGGAGGACGAGGAGAGGGAGGAGGGGACAGAGAGCCCAGGAAGGACAGCGTTCTCTGAGGAGGTGCGCGAGCGGGAGGAGGGGCGGAGAGGAAGGATGGAGGTCTTTGCGGAGGGAAAGGAGGAGGCTGGAAGATGAAGACGGGGGAGGAAGGGGAGGAGAGGGAGGACAAGGTGGGCGGGGAGGTGGGAGAGACTGGTTCAGAACCAGAGCGGGACGAGGAAGAGCCTGAGACTAAAAACAGGGAATAAAACAGAAATGAGTGAAAGTGAGGCAGAAGGAAAGCTCAGGCTCAGAAGACGTGAGAAGATGTGGATCTGTGTGTGGACACCTCAGAACCAAAGACATCAGGGTGACCTTCAGCAGAAGGACCACACATCTGTGTTTCAGCTGACTGACGGTGTCTGGTGTCACCTACCCGTCTCTGGGTCGCTGAAATCAGGCAGTGTCATGGCGTTGAGCTGACGTCTGTCTGCGATGGCGCGGTCCAACAGACTGCTGCCACGCCCCGAATCACTGCAATAAACACACACAATAAACACACAGACCCACTACAGGAACCAGTCTGACAGGAACTTCGGTCTCCACTACAAGAACCTCCCGGTAAATAAGGCGCGGAGTTCAGGAACTCGGCCAAAATAAGTTGCTGATCTGGGAGAGGGACTTTAGGGTGTGGTTCTGGACTCAGACCTGAATTTTAACAGCCACATTAAGACAGTAGTGAAGTCAGCCTATTATCACTTCAAGAACATAGCGAGGATGGGGGGAGGGGGGTACTAGTGAGCACCAGATGGCGTGGACGCACTTTTCCTGAGCTCCTCTCCATACTATAAATTATTTGGTCATTTGATTAATATTTGTTGGGTTGATCGCCCTCATCTTAAGCCCTCATATTTTCCAAAGATTCAACATGATGAAACCAAAAAAAGACCGTGGAAAGAAACTGGACAAAGGACCTAATTAGACCGAAACCCAACCACCATGTGAGCTAGCAGACTATGCTACATCAGTACTAGCATCAAGCATCGATCTGACACAGAGGCCTCAAACATTCTTCTGGCCATAAGGAATATGAAGAAAACGATGACTGAGAGATCTGACACGTTAGAGGCAACTCCAGCATCCACCCAAGCATCTCTGGTGAGGTTGGGGAACCATCTGACAGAAACTGAAGAAGCCAACTATGACCGCTGCCTCTCACAAGCTGAGCAGACATGCATGAAAGTGTGTGCTGAGAATCAAGCGCTCCGCCTGAAAGTGACCGACCTTGAGGCATGTTCCAGACGACAACATTAAAATTGTTGGCCTACCTGAAAAGACCGAGAATGGACACCCCGTCGAGTTCCTGTTGAAGTTTATCCCTGAGCTGCTCGGTGCTAGCAACTTTCCAAAGCCACTGGCGGTGGACTGGGCACATCGTCTTGGTAAGCTGCCGGCTGGTGAGAACGCACGGCCACGCATGATAATGGCCCGGATTCATCACTTCCAAGTGAAGGAGAAGATACTACAGTTGTCTCCTCTGAACTACAAGTGCAAGGGCCCATCCACTTCTTCCCTGATTATATAGCGGAGGTGATGAAGCAGCTGCAGGCCTACGATGATGTCTGCAAGAAGCTAAGGGATGCTGGCGCAAGGACAGGTTTCATCTACCCGGTGCGGCTCCGGGTCACTCTGGGTGAATCTGAGAAGATATTCTCGTCCCCGCGTGAAGCTGAGGCTTTTGCAGAGACACTGTCCTGAATACTACAGGCCCGGTGGATGATGGTATGTGACACTGAACTGTATATCTGCGCTGACACAGACAATGATATGACCGCTATTGTTTAATATTTTTTCTATTTTTTTCTATTCTGATATGGAGAGGGAGCACCAGGACCCAATGACAGTGTAACGTTAGTCACGCTATAGCTTAGTTTCGCCTGTGGTGTGGCGGCCTCTATGTGACGGTTTGGGGAGCATGCCCTCACTCTGTTTGGGAAAGTGGGGTGAAGTTATCAACGTTCCAGTTTAAATACTGGTTTTTGTTATGCATTTATGTGTTAAGTGTTATAAGGACGCCTTGAGTGTACACTGACATTCCGTCACTTAGACATGCATCCTCGTCTGTCTTCAAGAGGTGGTGGCATCACTTGCACTAGTTGGAATGTTCGGGGATGGGGGCACGCACTGAAACGAGCAAAAGTTTTTTCTCATTTAAAGTCCCCATCTGCTGATATTGTATTTCTCCAGGAAACACACATCAAGCCCATTCAGGACTAAGTCACTTAGATGTAGCTGGGCTAGTCACATCTTCCATTTTCCAGTAAAGCCCATGGTGTGGCAATTTTGATTCGTAAAACCATCCCATTTAGGCATATTTCCACTGTAAGTGATCCAAAAGGCAGATATCTCCTGGTGACAGGCTACATTTACTCGTTCCATGTTACGCTTTTGAATGTTTATGGTCCAAACTTTAATGACCCATATTTCTTTTGCTAAATATTCAATTTACCGGCCAATTCCTGTGATACACACATGACCATCGGGGGTGATTTTAATTGTGTACTTGACAATTTCTTGGATAGGTCAGCTCACACTAGCCAGACAC
Organism: Pholidichthys leucotaenia; assembly: GCA_020510985.1. Lineage (NCBI taxonomy): Eukaryota > Metazoa > Chordata > Actinopteri > Cichliformes > Pholidichthyidae > Pholidichthys > Pholidichthys leucotaenia. Next base: position 422,915,175 of record CM035842.1, on the reverse strand, counting down.
CTTCAACTGCCTCCACGGTCCTGAACAACTTGATAGCCTTCATGAATCTAGTCTAATCTGGAGACTTCAACATCCCACAAACCGAGATTACTCGCTCTTCTCACAGAGACATAAATCCTACTCAAGGATTGATTACTTCCTGTTAGATTCTAACCTAAGATAAGACAAGATAAGCCTTTATTAGCCCCACAATGGGGAAATTCCAGGATCCCACCTGATCCCAAATGTCATTTCTGCCACATATCATAACATCCTAATTTCAGATCATTCACCAGCATCGTTCATCCTTGACTTTAATCATAAGATGCAGCAGTGTAACTGGCGTTTTCATCCCTCGTTGTTCTCAGATTCATTTAACCAGTTCATCTCCTCTAAAATGTCAGAATTTCTGGAAGTCAATGATTATTTGGAGGTTACAGACTGCACTTTATGGGAGGCCTTTAACGATGTGATCAGAGGACATAGAATTTCTTTCGAAACCTTTCGGAAAAAAGAAAAGAAAAAGCATCTCTCAGAAACTGAAGAAGAATTAGCACATTTGGAAACTATTTACAAATCTTCCTCAATCTTCTGTACTGGAGAACATTCTTAAGCTCAAGTAGGAATAGAACACCATTTTATCTGACCAAGTGCGAGAGCAACTGTTTAAACTAAAACAAAAATACTCTGAAGTGGGGGATAAGCCCCAGACATTACTAGCCAGACAGCTGAGGGGTCAACAAGCCAGCAGGGCTGTACATAAAATTAGATCAAAATCTGGGAGGATGATAACTGACCCTGAGAGTATAAATAACTGCTTTAAGGAATTTTACCAACAGCTTTATACATCAAAAGCAAAGGGTAATATCTCGGATTGGCTGAAGCGCTTAACTCTTCCTAAGTTGAGTGATGCAGCACGTGAAGCATTAAATGCTGCTTTAACCATTCAAGAAATCTTCAACACAATAAAATCATTTCCTAATGGTAAATGTGCTGGTCCAGATGGTTTTAGCATGGAGCATGCAGAGCAGTTAGCTCCCCTCTTGCTGAGGATGATTACTCACTCTTTTGAATCTCAGAACTTCCCAAACACCCTATATGAGGCCAATATCTCTTTAATATGAAAAGAAGGCAGGAATGAGACTGAACCTGCCTCCTTCTGACCTATTGCATTGCTGAACTGCGATATGAAGATTTTTACTAAATTGTTTGCAAACAGATTAAATAGACACATCGCCTCTATTATCCATGCTGACCAAACGGGCTTAATCTTTAATAGGTTTTCTTTTTTCAGCGTTAGAAGACTAATGAATATGTTGTACCATAATTATGAAAAGGACCAAAAGGCAGCTGCCTCAACACTAGAATCCATAGTACTGCCTTTTATTTGGGGTTTTAAAACCCACAGAATATCAAAAACTCACCTATACAAACCAAAAGAAAAAGGAGAACTCTAAGGGCTCTTGTTCACTGGCAGGAAGGTTACCAGCTGGAAGTCTTAACAGATACCCCTGCTTGGGTTGCCAATGAAATGAAAGGTGTCATAAAAACCTGGCTACCGGCACTTCTTTTCTCAACATCTGGTCTACCTGCAGGCACAAAGGTGAACAATCGGATAGTCTCAAACTGTCTTAAAATCTGGAAACAAATTAAGAGAAACTGTAAGTTGCCGGGTACTTCTGTTTACACTCCAGTTTATCATAACCACGCATCCCTTCCATCCTTCTCAGATGCAGCTTTTGACAGGTGGAGGCTAAAAGGAATAGCCACTTTGAAAGACCTATACATTAATAAAAATTTGCCTCTTTTGCCCAGCTAAAAGACAAATTCTCCCTCCCACCAACACACTTTTTTTTTAGATATTTGCAAATCAGAAATTATGTCTGCCAATGTTTGCCTAATTTTGAAAACCTCCCTGTGGAAAATAAGGTTTGCTTGCTCTTACTAAGACCATGTGATTCCAAAGGCCTGGTTACTACCTTTGTTAAAATATTTCTTGAACAAGTTAACCCTGCCACCCAATCTTTAAAGGCAGCTTGGGAGGCAGAGCTGGGAATTCAGACTGATGATGATGATGTATGGGAGGAGAGCCTTGGCAGAATTCGCTCCTGTTCCATTAATGCTAGGCATCAGTTAATTCAATTGAAGGGGACACATAGGCTTCACTACTAAAAAGTCAAATTAAACAGAATTTTCCCCCCAGTTTCTCCATTATGTGATCGGTGTCCATCTGCTGCAGGCTCTCTAGCCCACCTTTTTTGGAACTGCCCAAAATTGAAGAACTTTTGGTGTAAAATATTCAAGTGGTTTTCTGAAATGTATGACTGTGTGTTTAACCCTGACCCAGAGATAGCGTTGTTTGGAGATTTTCTGTACGTCAATTCAACTTTATTTATATAGCACCATTTCACAACAACAGTCACCTCATAGCACTTTCAACTGTAGGGAAATCCCCACAATTGCAGAAAGACCCCAGCAATCAGACTTACAAAATCACAGCCACTCGGTACAGAGTACCATCATGTATGGAATGGTAATTGCTGAGACTGATCTTAAGGCTATGGAAATCGGACACTGTGCCTCAGTTCAAGATGTGGCTAACAGAACTTACCAGTGTATTACAAATGGAGGAAATCCGATACGGCATGATAGAACCAACCTGAGAAATTTTATAACATTTGGCAACCATTTTTAGACTGTCTCACCCAGTCTTCTGGAGACTCTAATATACCCACAGCGGGCCACCCAACTTGATCTTGAAAACCCTCTGACGGATTGTGATATTCTAGTGATGCAATATTATATCGCAAGGCCCATGTCAAGCCCTGCTTTTTTGTGGTTATTGCTTTGTTGTTTTATGTGTATTGCACCTTTGTCTTTTATTTGTGTGAAAAACTTCAATATTTTTTTTAAACTGTAGGAGTTGTTGATTTCACAAGACAGTTACTGTCTATGAAGTGAGGTAAAACAGGAGGTCATAGGTCAGGGGCTACAATTCCTACAAAAATCCTCTGATCAGAACCAAATTGCAATATGCGCATCCTCAGTATATATCAAACCATGGTACCAAGTTTCAAAATAATTGGACCAAAACTGTAGGAGGAGTTGATTTCACAAAAGTGGGACAGGCGGACAGACAGACGGATGGATGGACTGACCCATAATCCCCCTTCGGTCTTCACCCAAAGGGGTCGAAGAGCCCGGCAGGGGATAAAAACCTTTTAATAACAAAATATTGCTAAAAAATAAACTGATGCACTACAATGGGTCTCAAATATTTGTAAACATGTCCTGTTATAGCACTGCATGAGTTTATTGACGACAGAAGAAATTCCATATTCCACTGGACTCCATCACTGAACAGTGACAGAAACTAAAATAATTATGATGACTGAACAACTCCCATGCCCCAAAGTGAAGATTCACTATTATGAATATAAGTGATAAAGATCAGACAAATAAGTGACTGATAAACAAACAAGGGATCTGAAACAGTCGCTAATATTGGATGTCCCATTCATTTTCAAGAACTAGGTATTCTGTAATTAATATTCACACAATCAAATAAATCTTAGTGCCATTTACTCCCTTTTATATTTGTCAAAGTCTAGCATGTGATTGCCTATATATAGGCTACACCTCTGTATTCCACTTTCAAACAGCCTACATTTGGGCCTGGAAAGCCTGACTGGGATCCCTGTTTCAGACAGGAATACTTGCGTTCTACGGGCATGCACTAGTCTACTCTGAAAATGATGAGGTTGAAGGCCTCATTAGTAATGAAACAGCTGCTGTGATGGTGGAGAACAGAACAGTGCTACCTGGGGTTGGTGAGGTTGTAGAAGCTCTTCCAGATCTGCAGCATGTGTTTACAGGTGAGCAGAGCCTCCTCCGGTCCTCTACACATGGCCTCCAGCTTCACCTTGGTGTACAGCAGACTACAGAACACACACAGATCAGAGTTACTGAGCTCCAATCAAAAGGAAAGATCAAATTAAATGTGGCTGTGGGGCTAACTTGAAGTTCTCAGGGTATTCTGACAGAGCCATCTCTATGATGTTGAGGGCGTCGTGGTAGTGTTTCTGGGCGGACAGGAGCAGGGCGAGCAGGTGAAGGGAGTGGATGTCGTCTCCTTGGAGCTGCAGTGCCTGTCGGACATAGCCTAGGGCCTCGGGGATCTACACACACACGTACACAAACTACAGCTGGGATCAAAGGCACCGTGTACAAGGGAATGGTGACCAGCTGACTGATGTCTGCCTGTAAACTTTAATCACTGATATACGTATGTGCACAAAGATTTTATCTTGCTACAGTTCTATGTGTCGTTACCTGTCTGGACACGGCGAGCTGCAGAGCGAGGTAGAACGCTGCCAGGTGGTCAGTGGGAGAAAGACTCTGAGCTCTGCAGCAGGAGAAACAAGCAACATGTGCAGAATAAATAAATCAAACCAGATAAATAAATCAAACTATAAAGATCTGTCAGGGGAAGTTAAGGTTAGCATCAGGTTCTTCTACTGAGCAGCAGGACCACGGCGACAAACGTCTGAGCTGGGTTTGACCCTCCACATATTAATATAAATCTGAGTTAAACTGTTCAGGTAAGGGTAAGGTGACGAACCCCTCATGGATCGTCACCTTATCATGGTGGGGGGGTTTGTGTGCCCCAGTGATCCCAGGAGCTATGTTGTCTGGGACAATTTGCCTCTGATAGGGTCACCCAAGAAAAACTGGTCCTGGGTGAAGGACCAGACTAAGAACAATCCAACAGACTCTCATGATAAATACTACAACAAGGATTCAGTGTACCCCGCCCGGTATGGGGTTACCGTGGCCCCACCCTGAAGCCAGGCCTGGGGGAGGGGCTCGATGGCTAGCGTCTGGTGGCCGGGTTTCTGCCCATGGAACCCGGCTGGGCTCAGCCCGAAGGGGTTAAATGGGTCCGCCGTCCAGTGGGCTCACCACCTGCAGGAGGGATCATGGGGGTCCAGTGCAACGTGGATCAGGTGGCGGTTAAAGGCGGAGACCTTGGTGGTCTGGTCCCAAGCTTCCTAAACTGGCTTTTGGTACGTGGAATGTCACCTCTCTGGTGGGGAAGGAGCCTGAGCTGGTGTACGAGGTTAAGAGATACCAGCTAGATATAGTCGGCCTCACCTCAACACACAGCTCCAGTTCAGGAACCAGTCTCCTGGAGAGGGGCTGGATCTTGGCCTACTCTGGAGTTGACCCGGGCGAGAGGCGGTGAGCAGGGGTGGGTATTCTTGTATCCTCCCACCTTGCTGCTTCTATATTGGAGTTTTCCCCGGTGGACGAAAGGGTTGTTTCCCTGCGCCTTTGGGTTGGGAAACGGGTCCTGACCACCATTTGTGCCTATGCACCAAACGATGGTTCAGAGTACCCACCCATTTTGGAGTCTCTGACTGGGTTGCTGGAGAGTGCTGCTCTTGGAGACTCCATTAGTCCTACTGGGGGACTTCAATGCGCACGTGGGCAACGACAATGAAACCTGGAAGGAGGTGATTGGGAGAAACGGCCTGCACGATCTGAACCCGAGTGGTGTTCAGTTATTGGACTTCTGTGCTAACCACAGTTTGTCCATAATAAACACCATGTTCAAGCATAAGGGTGTCCACATGTGCACCTGGCACCAGAACACCCTAGGTCGCAGGTCGATGTTCGATTTTGTTATCATGTCATCAGACCTGCGACCGTATGTCTTGGACACTCGGGTAAAGAGAAGTGCAGAGCTGTCAACTGATCACCACCTGGTGGTGAGTTGGGTCCGATAGGAGGAGAGGAAGCCATTCAGACCTGGTAGATCCAAACGTATAGTGAGGGTGTGCTGGGAACGTCTGGCTGAGGCCCCTGTCCAGGAGGTCTTCAACTCGGCGGTGCGGTGGCGCAGTGGTTAGCACTGCGGCAGCACAGCAACTCACCCTTGGCCATGGGATCCCTGGTTCGATCCCAGCCCCTGATCAACGGTGATCTGTGTGGAGTTTGCATGTTCTCCCCGTGTCTGTGTGGGTTTACTCCAGGATTTCTCCGGTTTCCTTCCACAGGTCAAAAACATGCAGGTTAGGTTAATTGGAGACTCTAAAGTGGCCCTAGGTGTGAATGTGTGTGTGAATGGTTAAGGAATAGCGCCGTACCGTGGCTGCTTCATCCATCCAGGTGGATGCCCTCAATTTCCCCTCTGGGGAGTATACAAAATCAAAAAAAAACAAAAAACAAACAAACTCCCACCTCCGGAAGAACTTCAACCACATTCCGAGGGAGTCTGGAGACATGCGGAGTCTGAATGGGCCATGTTCTCCACCTCCATTGTTGAAGTAGTGGCCCCAAGCTGCGGCCACAAGGCTGTCGGTGCATCTCGTGGTGGCAACCCCCGAACCAAGTGGTGGACACCAATGGTGAGGGGGGGCCATTAAGCTGAAGAAGGAGTCCTATCAAGCTTGGTTGGCTTGTGGGACTCCCGACACAGCTGAGGTGTACCGACAGGCCAAACGGAGTGCCGCTCGGGTGGTTGCTGAAGCAAAAAACTCAGGTATGGGAGGAGTTCAGTGAGGCCATGGAACAAGACTTTCGGTCAGCCTCGAAGAGATTCTTGCAAACTGTCTGGCGGCTCAGGAGGGGAAAGCAGCTCCCTGTCCACGCTGTGTATGGTGCGGATGGGGAACTGTTGACTTCGACTGGGGATATCGTCAAGCAGTGGAAGGAATACTTTGAGGATCTCCTCAATCCCACTGATACGCCTTCCACAGAGGAAGCAGGACTTGTGGACGAGGGGGACGACTCGTCTATCACAGGGGCTGAGATCGCCAAGGTGTTTAAAAATCTCTTTGGTGGCCGGGCCCCGGGGGTGAACAAGAGTCACCCTGAGTACCTCAAGGCCCTGGATGTTGTAGGGCTGTCATGGTTGACATGCCTCTGCAACATTGCGTGGAGGTCGGGGGCAGTGTCTTTGACATGGCAAACTGGGGTGGTGGTTTCTCTTGTTAAGAAGGTGGACCGGAGGGTGTGCTCCAACTTTAGAGGGCTCACACTCTTCAGTCTCCCTGGGAAGGTCTATGCCAAGGCACTGGAGAGGAGAGTCCGGCCATTGGTCAAACCTCGGATTCAGGAGGAGCAATGTGGTTTTCGTCCTGGCTGTGGCACATCGGACCAGCTCTATACCCTCTCGAGAATTCTCGAAGGTTCATGGGAGATTGCCCAACCAGTTTACATGTCTTTTGTGGACTTGGAGAAGGCATTCGACCGCGTGCCTCGTGGTTTTTTGTGGGGGGTGCTTCGGGAGTACGGGGTATCGGGCTTGAGTTTGGTTCGTATTGCCAACACTCGATGGGACTCACTCCCAGTGAGAGTTGGACTCCACCAGGGCTGCCCTTTGTCACCGATCCTGTTCATAATTTTTATGGACAGGATTTCTAGGAGCAGCCAGGGAACGGAGGGTGTCATGCTTGGTGACCACAGGATCTCATCTCTGTTGTTTGCAGATGATGTTGTCTTGTTGGCTTCATCCAGCAATGACCTACAGTTCTTGCTGGGATGGTTTGCCGCAGAGTGTGAAGCAGCTGGGAAGAATCAGCACCTCCAAGTCCGAGTCTATGGCCCTCAGCTGGAAAAAGGTGGGTTGTCCTCTCCGGGTTGGGGACAGGCTCCTGCCCCAAGTGGAGGAGTTTAAGTATCTTGGGGTCTTACTCCCAAGTGAGGGGTGAATGAAGCGAGAGATTGACAGACGGATCAGAGCAGCATCTGCAGTGATGCGAACATTGTACCAGTCTGTTGTGGTGAAGAGGGAGCTGAGTTCTAAGGCAAAGCTGTTGATTTACCAGTCTCACCTATGGTCATGAGCTTTGGATAATGACCGAAAGAACGAGATTGCGAATACAAGCGGCTGAAATGAGCTTTCTTTGTAGTATTGCTGGACTCACCCTCAGAGATAGGGTGAGGAGCTCAGTCGTCCGGGAGAGGCTCAGAGTAGAACCGCTGCTCTTCCACATTGAAATGAGCCAGTCGAGGTGGTTTGGGCATCTGATCAGGATGCCTCCTGGATGCCTCCCACTTGAGGTGTTTTGGGCACATCCCACTGGAAGGAGACCCCGGGGCAGACCCAGGAAATGCTGGAGAGACTACATCTCCCAGCTGGTCTGGGAATGTCTTGGTATCCTCTCTGAAGAGCTGGAGCAGTTGGCCGGGGAGAGGGAAGTCTGGGCTTCTCTGTTTGAACTGCTGCCGCCGCGACCTGGACCTCCGGAAAAGCGGTAGAGGATGGATGGATGGATGGGTTAAACTGTTCACGGCTGTTCATGGATATAAACCACAGTACGCAGCAGGTCCCCCAGGCCACCAGGAGGCCCCCCAACATACCAGCTCACCCTCAACATTTTTAGGAAAAAAATCATCGCCTTTCACCCGAAACGGGTATATCCACCGTTCCTTCCTTACTCCTCTCCGCTCTACGTCGAGCCCGTCTTTTCTCGTAAGCCATCACTCTCTTTGAATTATGCACCCTGCAAACTTTCCTCGTGAGGTTCTTCCATTCCGCTCTATCATGTACTACCAATTGCCATTGATCTAAAACATCGGCACACTTCAATGCATTTTTGCATGTGTCCTTAAAACGGAGTTTGGGTCGACCTACTTTGCGAGAACCATGAGCCAGCTCACAATACAGGAGTTCCTTCACCGGCCTATCATCATTCATTCGACAGACATGACCTAACCAGCGCAGGCAACTCATTACAAGCTTGATCTCGATGTCTTCGACGTGTGCCCGCCGCAGCACCTCCTCATTGCTGATGAAATCGTCCCACTTGATGTTTAGTATAAGGCGAAGGTGACGCTGTTGGATTATGCAAAGCTGCCTGACTTCGTGCTGGTAAAGGGTCCAGGTTTTGCTGCCATACATCAGGAGGGGCATAAGGCACTGATTGTAAACTGCGACTTTGGTAGAGACTGTGAGGTCATGCGAATCAAACACCCTCTTGCGCAGATGGCCAAAAGCACACGATGCTGCTTGGATGCGAGATGTGAGTTTCCCCTTCATAGAGCAGTCATTGCTGACATAACTGCCGAGATACCTGAAGCGAGTAACGTTGGCCAATTTGATGTCGTCAATAAAGAACTCAGCTGTATTGCCAATACACATGGTTTCTGTTTTGACTGTGTTGATGCAGAGACCCATTCTCTTTGCGACGTCATTGTAGGAGGATAATAACGTCTGCAGGCCCTCTGGTGTATCACTGAAAATCGCGATATCGTCAGCATATTGAGCTTCTCTAATATATTCTGTGAGGACTCTGGATTTCGCTTTTAATCTGCGGAGGTCAAAAAGATCGCCATCGTAACGCAGTCTGATCTGTACGCTGCAGGTGTGCTTGATTTCTTTGAAAGCGAGTCAAAGTAGGACTGCTGCGTACATGCCAAAGAGTGTTGGAGCTAGTTTACACCCCTGCTTGACCCCGCTGTTGTATTCAAGGGATTGGGTGAGTTCACCATTGATAGCAAGTCGGGCGTGCACGTCCGTGTATAGTCTCTTGATGATTCTTATAAACTTTGGAGGACAGCCAAGTTTGCCAAGGATGATGAAGAGGAGCTCGCGATTGACCGTGTCAAACGCCTTCACAAAATCCACAAAGGCTATGTACAAACATCTGCGCTGCTCTCTTGTTTTTTCCATCAACTGGCGAAGGGTGAATTCCCATTTTTAGGGGGAGGATTAAAATTAGCTTCAACTTGTTTCTCATAAATCTGTGACTTTTTTCTTTGAATTTTTACACACAATGAATGAAAAGTGTGTAAAATTCTTGTGACTTTTTAATTTCCATTATTGCTCAGCAATAACGGAACGGAGGAGGGAAAATGTTGGTTACCCAGCCACAGTGGGTGCACAAGCAAGTGTACTCCCTGTGCGGTCCCAAGTCCAGATAAATGGGCAGGGTTGCATCAGGAAGGGCATCCGGCACAAAAACTCAGCTTCAACTGTGATGATATGGCAGATACGCTGATGTCTGCCGTAACAACAACTCGTCTAATCCACTAGTGTGGAAAAAACGGACATTAAAAGAATTTTTTTTCTTTAAATTCCAACATTCTTCTCCTAAATTTTAACCATTTTCACGTTAATTTCCAAGGTTTTTTTTCCATAAATCTGAGATTTTTGGTGTAAATTTGCAACTTTTTCTGGAAAATTTACTGCTTTTTCATTGTAAATTTGAAAGTTTTTTCCCCATTTTTTTTTTGTATACTTTATTAATCCCCAGAGGGAAATTCAGGGCATCCAGCTGGATGGACGAGGCAGCCATGGTGTGGCGCCAATCCCTTCACCATTCACACACACATTCACATCTCGGGCCTCTTCAGAGTCTCCAGTTAACCTAACCTGCATGTTTTTGACCTGTGGGAGGAAACTGGAGTACCTGGGGTAAACCCACACAGACACGGAGAGAACATGCAAACTCCACACAGAACGGTCACTGATGGTCAGGGGTGGGATTGAACCTGTGACCTTCTTACTGTGCTGACACAGTGCTAAGCACTGCTCCACCGTGCTGCCCATTTGTGACAATTTCTTTGTGTAAACTTGCCAACATTAATATGGATGCTGGTTAAATCACTTATTCTGTGTATTTCTGGTTACTTGGTTACAATAATGTGATAATGGAATAAACTGATATGTTTACAGGAAGTGAATAAACTCATTACTGATCAATAAACTACTGGAGTTACCTGCATAATAATCAGATCACGCCATAATCACTTTATTAGTGTGCATGTAAACATGGGGAAGAGTTTTTTCTCCCATCCTAACCCTCACGGACCCTTCAAATATTAGTCACACTCATACTGCTAAGTGCAATAATGTGCTTTTCATAAAGGCAGCCATAAAAATTAGACATTAATATTATATTCTACTTTCATTGAGCCACAAAAGCCCAGACTGACAGCCAGATATAATAAATGCATGTCTTGTGCTTTAATGGCAGTGAGATCAAAAAGTGCTGTTTGAATGGCTTTCAATAGGAGACTGTGTTTAACAGCATGAGAGCAACAGCTGCTTGAACACACTGAATTTTAGACTTATTCTAGGAGCTGAGCTGGAATTAAGATCAAATCGAAATACACAGTCTAGACAACATTCAGGCTGTATGCATGAACACAGCCACACCTATCAGAGAATGAATGAATGAAGTGTAAAATGCACACAAAGGTCCCTGGGGGTTAAACGGTTTGAACTCATTATAAAATACCCCCCACCCCACACACACAGTGCCCCTGCACCTGAATCGGTCCATACCTCTGAAAGGCTCCCAAAGCTTTCCTCTGGTACTCCTCCTGAGTGCTCCTCAGTGATGCTGAAGACACGCAGAGAGAATCGATTAGCTCCGTTATTCAGTCACACCGACACAGACACACACTTCTGTTTCCTGTCAACAAGCCTCTCTCAGATAGAAGCTTCCTGTCCAGGCTGACCTACCATCAGTGGCTTTGAGGCTGTAAACGAGGCCCGCAGCCAGGTAGCCTTTGGCTCTGAACTCAGCTGCCTTCTCTCCCATGTCAATCACCATCTTGGCAAAGCATTCCCCTTCATCCAGCTGAGGTAGGACAGAAAACACAACACGTCTGAGTTCAGACTGGCTATATTAGGCCCCTTTTCCACATGTTGACACACTTCCCACAGGTCTTAAAGGTATTCTGACAGGATTCAGTCAAAATACCTCAGGGTTTAAATACTACCCAGATTAAACACCCTTCTTCACAATGGCCTGTTTCTTTAAATGCTAACAAGCCCCAGTTCAGCCCATACTCCTCCTCTCATCACTTCAGAGGTCTGTGGTAGAATATAACGAGAGGTAAAGCCTGAGCTGACTAATGTAAAACTGGCTAAATATGAGCAGATAAAAGCCTAAATAAAGCATTACAGTGGTTAGAGTAACTGGTAGGTTTCTGAGCTTATAACCAGACTGAGTGAATGGCTATAGTTAACCATCACTGATGGACATTTCCCCATCAAACAGTAACAGACTTTATAAGTTAAAATAACACTGAATGAGTATTGGTAGCTGATTTTTCTGGTATAAAGGATGTTGGACCGGTTCAGTCAGTTATGTCAGGGGAATCCATAGGTGGTCGCTAAGCTACGTTAATTTGACTAGCATGTCTGCCAGTGTGATAACAGGGCTGTCCCAGCCAAAATATAACAACATAAGAGATAGTAACACCTGGGAGAGAGATACATGATTGACTGTAGACCATGTTTGTGGGTGGCAGTATGAATGCAATCTTTCTTCTTCTACTTGACGAAACATTCACCCTGTTATCTTACATCAACTGGAGGAGCACACAGCTGGGAAAATTTCACTACCTGCTCCAGAAACCGCATCTTGATGTCGGCTGTTTTCAGCACTAAACAAGCTGTGGACAAAACTCTCATGAAGCTCCCCCGGCCATCTGTCCATCCACCTTGGTCAGTCTCATTTTCAGAATAATTCATTCTCCTGGTACTGGCGGAATATCAATGCTGATTTGTATGCAATCATGCCACTTTTCACACCAAGTATAAACAAATTACAACGTGAGCACAGCAGGACTGCTCATGGCTGAGTTTCCTGACAGCTGCACAATTCCAGAAAGCTACAAAGAATGAATAGAAAACTGAATTCCAAAGCTCCGGTGTGGGAGCATTTTGGACTGAAGCCAAATGAGTGAGGAGAGCCCAGTCAGGTTAACGAGCCGGTATGTGGCCTAGATTTGAAAACCGTTATAACGAAAAATGAAAAATGCATGAAAAACACAACTATCCCACTGAATATTTCCAAGTGGGAACAGAACTGCTCAGACATCTGGAGTCAGGCTAGAGACCTTGGAGACTGTGGTGGAGCGGAAGACGCTGAACAAACCTGTGATCCACCATGGTCAATCCTGATCACCCCCTCCACCACACACTGGACAGACAGCGGAGCACTTTCTCCAGCAGACTGCTACAGCTTCCATGCCGAACAGTTAAGTAAAGGAAATCTTTCCTGCCACATGCCATTTCACTGTACAATAACTCACTCTGATGTTGAATTCTGGTCATAACTATGCTGCCACACTGCACTTTGCAGTCTAATTGGTGCCTCACATTTCACCCTGCACCTGATAGTCCTGCATTGTACAGTCGGTACTATCACAGATTCATAAGGATCATCATCTATTTATTAACCTAGTAGTAGCCTATGTAGTATATAAAGTTATCCAAGCATTTTTACTTCCCTGGGTAACTCCCTTTCTATTATGCTGTATGTATTTCTGTGGGTTAGGGTTGTCAACTGTCATGCTGCTGTTTACTGTAATTTCTCAGCCTGGGATCAATAAAGTATATCCATCTACAATCGTGAAAAAATTAGGACACCCCATTAATGTTCACATATCTATGTCTAACTTTGTTTTTGTTTTTATTTGCATTTTTAACATTTATTTTAGCCATTTTAAGTGGGATTCTAAATTGTCCTCAGGTATGAATGTGAGAGTGAATGGTTGTCTGTCTCTCTGTGTTGGCCCTGCGATGGACTGGTGATCTGTCCAGGGTGGACCCTGCCTCTCGCCCAAAGATGCTGGGATAGGCTCCAGTCCCCCCGCGACCCAAAAAGGATTAAGCAGAAGAAGATGGATGGATGAAGTGGGAATGAATATGAGGGTGTCCTAAAAAAGATGGGGGCTGTCCTAATTTATTCCTTACTATTTTGTTTAGAATTACATTTTACAGAAAATTGGAAAAAAAAATCTTTAATTAATTTTTAATTGTTTAGTTGTATTACATGAATCTTCCAGTATTTTTTTTTTCCACAATATCTTTATTGAACCTTTTTTTTTTTTTTTTTAACAAACATGATACAAACAATCAAACACTAACACTAAAGTACTACAAAAAAAAAAAAAAATGCACTAAAAACACCAACAACCACCAACAAAATCAAGTCTTCAACAATGCTCCTCTGTTTAGTCTAGACAATCCAATACATAAGTATACATATTATGTTCACCAGTTTGGAATTTACAAGGTCCACACACATCATTCACCTTCTTCTTCAAGAGTTATGTTTAAATTTTTTACATAATCAATAAAAGGTCTCCATATATTCTCAAACACAATTTCCTTTGATTTCAGTATATATGTTATTCTTTCTAATGGAAGGTTTGTTAACATCTGTCTTAACCACTGAGTCACATCTGGTCTATGAGTCTTTTTCCATAATAGTGCAATACATTTTTTGGCATTAAGCAAACTGAGGTCTATGAATGTTCTTTCACTTTTATTGAAATTATGCTTTTCTGGGTACAGACCCAACAAAACCAGTTTAGGATTCAATATGATTTGTTTACTTATAATACTGGTAATTGGTGTTTTAATTTCCAATTGTTTAATCTGCCATGCTAATAATTTTCCTGATTTTTCACCTTGTTCATAAAAAGATTGTTTCAATCTTAGAAGACTCGAGGCAGCTCTATTCGCTGATTTTTTGTCGTATTCAGCTCTCAAAATCAGTAATTCATTCTCCAACCTTGGGTCACTTCCTGCATACACTTTTTCCTGAAGATTTTTTATTTTATGTTCCAATTTAGCTCTCTCCTCTCGAGTCTTCTTAGATTTTGATCCTGTATAACTAATAATATGCCCCCTAATAAAAGCTTTGAAAGCCTCCCACTTTACACATGCTGATGTTTGTGTAGTATTGATGTCAAAGAACTCGTCTATCTGTTTTTCTATATACTTGACAAATTCCTCATCCTGAAGCCATTTATGCTGAAATTGCCATCTACCTGATTCCTTTGTCAATTTTTTATCTACATATATTAGACAACAGGGTGCATGATCAGAGATCACGATGTTATCATAAAAGCAGTTTTGAATCTTGGACCTTAATTCTGTGGAAATCAAAAAATAATCAATACGTGAGAATGTCTTGTAGGTACTGGAATAACAAGAATAGGCTTTAACTTGTGGTTTCATTTCTCTCCATATATCTAACAATCTCAATTCTTTCATAAAATGATTAATAGTCATCCTACATCCAATGTGCGTACAATCCAGTCCTGTTGATCTATCCACACCTGGATTCAATGTACAATTAAAATCCCCTGCTATTATATGTTGCCCTGTAAGTGATGATAAG
Organism: Pholidichthys leucotaenia; assembly: GCA_020510985.1. Lineage (NCBI taxonomy): Eukaryota > Metazoa > Chordata > Actinopteri > Cichliformes > Pholidichthyidae > Pholidichthys > Pholidichthys leucotaenia. The sequence goes on along the minus strand of CM035842.1, from coordinate 422,900,041 downwards.
ATGAGAAATAAATTAGCAAAGAACTTCTGATCATCTATATTGGGACCATATAAGTTCACAAGATTTATATTTTCTAATAGCAAAGAACCTTGAATGATTACATATCTTCCAAATTTGTCTCCAATTACATTTTTCACTTGAAAAGGAACTGATTTATGTATGAGAGTCATAACTCCCCTGGCTCGGGATGAAAATGAAGAGGTGAATACACTTCCCTGCCATCTACTCCTAATTCTTTTAACATCCTCCTCTATCAGATGAGTTTCTTGTAAAAACACAATTCTTGAACCCATGTCCTTTATTTTATTCATAACTTGTTTAAGTTTTTTTAAATTTTGTAGACCTCTGCAATTCCATGAAGTTAAATTAAGATTAACACTTTGGTCCATGATCAATAGAGAGTTTGGGATTACCTTGCAGTGTAAACATGCTCATACAGAGAAGCAAAAACATGAGTGGTTGAACATTCATCCTACAAACTACACACAAACAAATTTCCCCTTCCCACACTTGTGGCAAACCCCCCAAAATCAAAAGAAAAATTCTGTCTCCCGATATAGCCATCGACCGTTCCACACCCACGGGGAACAGCCTAAGCCACTCCTTCTTCATCCTCCCAATCACCCTAACTCTACTGCTTTTAATGACGTAACATTAACTCTCCTCTGTAGTTTTCCAACTTAACTCCAAAATTTTTAACAACTTTGTACATCATAGTTTTTTTTTTTTGTTTGTTTTGTTTTTGTTTTGTTTTTTTAATATATAATACAATCTATATTTTGTAAACTTACTATTTACTTCAAGTCAGTCAGATGCCTGTGCAAATGCTTAATTATTCTACCTTATATTTTGTTCATGCTTAGCTCCCACCAGTCTCTTCTTCTTCTTTGATCTTCTTGATGAACTCCTGCGCCTCCTCTGGGGTCTTGAAGATGTGGGTTCTGCCCTCATACGTGGTCAGCAGTCTCGCAGGATAGATTACACCATGACGAATCCCAAGGTTGCGCAGCTCCTTACGTACGGGATCAAACTGCTTCCTCAATTGCTGGATTCCTGTGGCCAAATCTGGGTAGAACCGCACCTGCTGGTCCTGGTGTTTAATCTCTCCTTTTTTAGCTCGTGCAGCGTTGAAGATCTTCATCCTGTCTCTGTTGTTAAGAAACTTCATAATTAAGGTCCTCGGCGGTCCCTTATCTCTCCGTGGGCCAATGCGATGCGCTTTTTCCAGAATCACTGCTGATTGCAACTCCTCGCTGCCCAGCACCTCCGGAATCCACTTTTCCAGAAAGGAACATACGTCCCGACCTTCTGATTCCTCTGGAAGACCCACCAGCCTCAAATTATTCTGTCTCGACCGAGATTCCAAATCCAAAATATTATCTTCCAGAGATTTATTTTTTTTTTTCCAAAGTGCGCACCTTTAATTGAAGACGGGTGACGTCATCTTCAGCACTAGCGAGACGGAGCTCCATCTGCGCCGTTCGTTCTACACAGTCACCCAATTCCTTTCTTATTCCTTCCAACGCTGTCATAATCCCATCAAATCTAGAGGAAAAGTCCGCTCTCATTGAACTCATGGCAGCCATCAGCGCATCTGCGCCATTCCCCGCAGAAATCGCAGCGTTGCCAGCCTCCTCCGCCATATATGGAGCCCTGTTTGCTGCGTCACAGACCTGAAAGTCCGTTAATTTGGACTGTTTCGGCGGCTCGCTTTTTCCTTTTCCTGGTTTTCCAGCCTTAGGCTTCGCCGACATATCCTCGCCCAAACGCTGGGATACGTTCTGTCCCAAATGAGAGAGTTATTTGCCGATTTTTTTTCTCCAGGAGCAGAGCAGAGCGAGACACGTCCGTCCTACGTGGCAGCCATAACCGGAAGTCATCTTCCAGTATTTTTAACACTGATATTAAATATCCATATGCCCATATGTTTAAACAAAAAACAAACACACAGGCTTATACAGGGTGTCCTAATTTTTTCACACGACTGTATCTACAGCCCCCATTTCCCCAGTCTGTTATAAAGGAGCCTTTGACCAATAATGCAGATATAAACATCAGTGATTAATTAAAATTTTACTACTAAAATTGTACTGTCTGACAAAATGTGTCATGTTACAGTCCTGATTACAAGACTGTCATTAGATGTGCTGTAATAGGCTACAATGCATCATCTTATAACCTTTTGGGTTGGTGGGGCGGGGCAGGATTTATTTTTTTTTAGTAGATTAGTTTATTTGACAGGGACAGTGCAATAAACATAGACAATTAATCAAAGACAATCAATCTGATGTGTTGCACATAGAGTGTATAGCTATTAGCTAATTTGCAACTCTTGTCCCTGGATGGGCTTTAGAAAAAAGAATCAAGATAAAAAATATACACAATAACCACATACATCAATGCAGAAAAATACTGAAAAATACTTTTCAATATAAGAAGGGTGCCATGGCTCAAAAAAGGTTGAAACACAGCCTTATAGCACAATGGGAGGCAGAGCTTTCAGTTATCAGGCTCCTCTCCTGTAGAACCAGCTGCCAATCTGGATTCTGGTGACAGACTCGATCTCCGTTTTAAGAATAGGGTTAAAACCTTCCTTTTTGACAAAGCCTACAGTTAGGGTTGGATCAGGTGACCGTCAACCCTCCCTGAGTTACATTACTAATAGATTTAGACCTCCGATGATGCACTGGGCTTTCACTTCTTTCTTCTAATAAGTTCAGCAGGTCATTACCATCTGTTTGTGCTCTCCCTTAGACTGAATCCCCGTCATGCTGTTTGCTCTCTACACATCTGTTATTTTCTTCTTCTTCTCAATCTCCTCAACCCCCAGCCAGGTGCAACAGATGACTGCCCCTCCCTAAGCCTGGTTCTGATCCTGGTTCTACTGGAGAAAGTGCTTCCTCACAGGGGATCACCTGAGTGTTGGGGTCTTTGCTCTACAGTTGACAATGCTCTAAGCAGTTATAAACTAGAAAAGCACTCAGAGCACTCAGAGAGCGCACACCTCCGCCAAGGCTCCTTCCATCCTTCATGGATCACCTCCAAAATGTAATGGGTCCGTGTGTAGGCCATGAGCCAGTTCTGGTGAAAATTGCATCAAAGTCTATCCGGTATTGTTTTGGAGTATTCTTGCTAACACACTGTGAGAAGGTAAGAGCCTTGGCGGAGGTATGTATTCTCAGATCATCACCAAAATGTTGTGGGTTTATCTCTAGGCCAAGGACCACCTCTGGTGAAAATTTCATCCAAATCCATCCAGTAGTTTTTGTGAAATCCTGCTGCACATATACAAACAAGGTCCTGGGTGGAAACATGCACTCTCAGATCATCACCAAAATTTAATGGGTTCATCCTCGGCCCAAGGGCTACCTCTGGTGAAATTTCATCAAAATCCATGCAACAGTTTTTGCGTGATCCTGCTAACAGACAGACAAACAGACAGACAAACCATCCTGATTACATAACCTCATTGGTGGAGGTGAAGTTGAATTGAACTGAATATATGGAGAATAGCCATAAAGGTTGAAACCAGACTTCAACCATGCAGGTTTAAAGGCCCTCCTACTAAATCTATACCAACATGTGGACTTTCCAACAAGAGGAGACAATTTGCTGGACCTGGTGTACACAACTCACAAGAAAGCATACAGAGCCTCCCCTCTTCCCCACCTGGGTCTCTCTGATCACATCTTTATCTTGTTAAGGCCGGCATACAAACCCAAAGTGAAAACAATCAGATCAACAAAAAGGCAGGTATGTGTGTGGCCAGAGGGGGCCTCTGATGCTCTGAAAAGACTGTTTCAGTACTACAGACTGGGACACTTTCAAGCACGCAGCCACTCACAATGGACACACAAACCTAGAGGAGTACACTGAGGCTGTTACAGCATACATAGCTAAATGCATTGATGATGTCACTCACTACAAAACCATCATTGTTCGTGCGAACCAAAAACTATGGATGACAGCAGAGGTCCACAGGCTCCTGAGGGCTCGGGACACAGCCTTCAGGGCCGGCGACACTACAAAACGAACAACAGCTAGGGCCAACCTGTCTTGTGGTATCAAGGAGGCAAAACGACAGTACAGCAAGAAAATATCTGGACACTTCAGCAACACCAGAGATGCACATTCCCTCTGGTGTGGCATACAGACCCTCGCCAACTACAAACCTCCACCTCGGACCTGTACAAGTGACATCACATTACTTAACCTAAATGACTTCTTCGGCTGCTTGGAAGCACAAAACAGCACATCAGCACAGAAGACTACTCCTCCTCCAGATGAGCAGGCCATAAGTCTGGATCCGGCTAGTGTGAAGAGGACCCTCTCCAAGATCAACCCATGCAAGGCAGCTGGACCAGACAACATACCAGGTCGCGTCCTGAAGGACTGTGCACAGGAGCTCAAGAATGTCTTGGCTGACATCTTCAACATCTCCGAGTCAAGCTGTTGTCCCCACGTTTCAAAACTGCCACTATAATACCAGTCCCAAAGAAGCCCGTCCCATCCAGCTACAATGATTACCAGCCTGTAGCACTGACCTCCATCATAATGAAGTGCTTCGAGTGGCTAGTCATGCAGAACATCAAGTCCATCCTCCCTCCCTTCGACGACCCATCTCAGTTTGCATATAGGTCAAACAGATCCACAGAAGACGCCATCGCTGCTGCTCTACATCCAGCCCTCACCCACCTGGACTCAAAGAACTCCTACATGCGAATGCTGTTCTTGGACTTCAATTCAGCATTCAACACAATAATCCCCAGGCACCTGATACAAAAACTCACGACACTTGGGACTCAAAACCTCTCTCTAACTGGATGCTGGACTTTCTCATAGGGAGGCCACAGAACGTGCGGATTGGCAGCAACACCTCCCAGACATCACACTGAGCACAGGGGCCCCACAAAGGTGAGTGCTCAGCCTGCTGCTCTTCACCCTGTTGACCCACGACTGTGTACCAGCCTACAGCACCAACCACATCAAGTTTGTGGATGACATGACTGTGGTGGGCCTCAACACCAACAACGAAGAAGCCAACTACAGAAATGAGGTGAGCCAACTGCTCTAGAGGTGTAAAGACAATAATCCTTTCCTGAACGTGGGAAAAACCAAGGAGATCGTGGTCGGCTTCAGGAGGGAACACACACAGCATTCCCCCCTCCAATGGAGCAGCTGTGGAGAGGGTGAGCAGCACCAAGTTCCTGGGGGTGCACATCTCTGAGGACCTCTCCTGGTCCAACAACACCACATCACTGGCCAAGAAGGCTCAAACTCACCTCCATTTCCTCTGCAAACTGAGGAGAGCACGAGTCCCACCACCCATCATGTGTTCATTCTAGCGGGGCACCATTGAGAGCATCCTCACCAGCTGCACCACGGTGTGGTATGGAAGCTGCACCACCTCCTGCCAGAAGACAATGCACAGTAAAAGCAGCCAGCAAGATCACTGGTGCCCCCCCTGCCCCCCCCCCCCCGGGACATCTATCTCAGCCACAGAGCCATCAACATCGCAGGCAACACCTCCCACCCTTCAGTCCCTTGTCCTTGGGGAAAAGGTACCGGAGTCTTCGGGCCCGCTCCACAAGACTGCTAAATAGCTTTGTTCACCAAACCATCAGGACCCTGAACTCTGTCTACCCCCCCCCCATAATGCACTCACCCACACAATAACTACCTCAGCTGTTGGCACAGAAAGACTGGCACACCGACAGTAATACATTGCTGCTGTACGTTTCTGCACTTTACTGCAACCATTTGCACAAATCCCATATCTGCTGCTGTCTGTCAGTGCAATGCTGATCATGTGCAGTCCTGTCTGTCACTGTCTGCACCTACACTACCACACTGAACTTACTACAAGTTTTTCTGCTCTATTTTTCTGTATATAGGATTGCTGGGTTTCATCGTTTATCTTTATTTGCACTATGGGAGGTCTGGGTCCATCTTTTGTCACCATTTGCACTATAGTAGCATTACTGTACATAGACTGCTGTTGTTGTTTTTCCAGCCTTATTCCTTTTCTTTTTTTATATTGTGCACACCACTGAAGAGAAAGAGAAACGCCATTTCACTTCTCCTGTATGTCCTGTACGTATAGCAGTATTGACAAATAAAGTCTCTGAATAAAGACCAAGGTCACCATGCTAAACTGGCTCCACTGGTAGAATGTAGAGGGGCCATCCTCGAGAAAACACTACCGATTAGCACAGAATGATGCAGACAAATAACGGCCTGTGGACTGATGATGCAGCTGGAACACAGATGATGAGGCCTACTGAGGCCACAATGAACCCCAACAACATGACAAAGTTGTCTTTGCTTTCTTGGTAGCCACGCCACATACCCAGGTTTATGCATAGAGCAGTGAAAAAGTGAAGACGTAGCCCTACATCTCCTCTAAACCCCAAATATCACAGCTAGTGCAGCTGTGTTGGACTGCTGGTTGATTCTGACCCAGTGCAGAGGTCCAATGCACAGTTTGGCTGCCAGCAGTGGGATGGTGGGGTCGTCGGGCTTCAAACGGATACACTCCTTCAGGACTTTGACGGCGCGTGCAGATTTTCCAGCCGCCATCAGCGACAGGGCGAGCTGGTACCACAAGTGGAACTCCTCGAAGGCAAACTTCATGGCTCTCTCCAAACACTGCAGAGAAGAAACAGAGAGGGTTGGAGAAGGCTGGAGCTGAGACCATGGGAGAAGCGATCAGACTGAAGTGAGGTGCAGCATACAGAAGGATTACTCACCTCTGACAGCATCTCATACTGCCCTCTCCTGCCCAGAGCGATGGTCAGCAGGTCATACACCACAGAGGCTGACTGGAGGCTGATGATCCGATCATTGTTGTGCTCAGGAATTCTGCTGAGGACAGCGTCGCGGTTGGCCTGAAACACACACACACACACACACACACACACTGGCTGACAAAGCTGTAACATGTGCTGAGGGTGAAGGATTCAGAGTAGGGCTGGGCAATATAGAAAAAAAAATGCATCATAATATAATTTCTCTGTATCGTGATACACAATACATACTGTGATATGTATTTTGTGTACTGAATGTCCTTTAAAATTTTGTATTTTACTTACAATTTTAATGGAAATATATATATGTATATACACACACACACCGTGGGGCAAAAAAGTATTTAGTCAGCCACCAATTGTGCAAGTTCTCCCACTTAAAAGATGAGAGGTCTCCAATTTTCATCATAGGTATACCTCAACTATGAGAGACAAAATGAGAAAAATACATCCAGAAAATCACACTGTCTGATTTTTAAAGAATTTATTTGCAAATTATAAGATAAGATAAGATAAGATAAGCCTTTATTAGTCCCACAACGGGGAAATTCCAGGATTGCAACAGCACAGGGATAGCAACACTCAGAGCAACAATCAGAAGGCAAGAAAAAAAAAACAAAAAAAAAAAAACAAGCAAGCAGGAGCAGCTAATATACATATGTACATATTACTATAAAATATATATATACACACACACACACAGACACACAGTGCAGAGCATTGTAGCTGGATGGAATAAATATATGAATATATGAACACACAGTGCAGAGCATTGTAGCTAGATGGAATAAATATGTAAATGAAGCGGCATGGAAAAATAAGCAGCAGTGCTGTGGTTTTAAGCAGGTTTTATTATATCATGTCGCCTTCACGGGATCCCCTCTCCGGTGCATAGTGGAGCAGCCCGGAGCGGGATCCCTAAGCTCTCAGAGAAGGAGAGGCGGACACGCGTGTGTCTACCAGTTGCAGGATCAGAGTGAGAGAAGAAGAGAGAGATTGCGTTACAGAGTTGCACCTTAAATACTTGATCATAACAATACATCAAAAAGACATACCCCACAGTCTAGAATGATCAAAGGGACAACAGAACAGGCAGGAGGTATTTGCATTTGTAAGCCATACATCACAATGGGCAGATTAGCTAGACCTCGTTCTAAGTGCAAGACAAAGAGGCTAACAAGCACATCTACATATTGATCTGAGTCTCTAGGTCACAGTAAGGACAGGACGCATGAGTACAAAGGATGAAAGGCATCGATTAACATCACATAGGTGAGACAGAAGAAACTCGTCTACCTGTAGACATTAATACACCAAAGCACATCTAAGATGCTCAGAAAAAGCACAGTAAGGACAAGCCATATGCACACTATAGAGAATGGCGCATTACATCACAACACATGCATGTTTGCATCACAAATACATGAATGGCACATTGCTTCTCAGTAATGCAGCAGAAAAACAGAGAAAAGAGGGCTGAGTGTCCTTAGTCTGTTGTGGGGTTAAAACGAACCGCCACACACGCTCCCCCCCAGAGGACGTGGCAGGGGGTCGCGACCTCGATAATCCATCTGTGTGAGCGAGCTGTGGGAGAAGCTCGCTGCAGGCGGAGGGGGAGGGAGGGGAGGGGTAGTAAGTGCCGGCAGGAGCTGTGAAATCGTCCTGAGCCGTGCAAAAATTGCTTGCTGCTCCGTGACGTCGAGGGTTTGTCCCGTTGCACGTGCGGAGATCACAAGAAGAAAAATTAGTCTCTGACTCCTCTTGTGGCCATGAAGAAAAGCAGGAGCGGCTGTAAGAGAAAAAGTAAACAAAGCAGGGGGACTGTTGGCTTTGGGTGCTGAAGCAACCCCAAAGCTCCCGGGAACAGCTGACGGCTGAAATCCCGTTGTGCCGTGGCTAAGACCATTAAAAAAATCCAGTGGCGAGCTGCGTGCTTGCTTCAGGTGAACGAGCAGCCCTGAAGGTTCTGTGGGCAGCGGCGGAGGACGATGGCGGTCTCTGGCGTGGCTGAGACTTAACAAATCCTTCGAGCGTGCTGCATGCGTGCTTCAGGTGAGCGGGCAGCCCTGAAAGGCAGCGGCGAAGGAGGAAGGCAGTCTGTGGAGCCATTACTTGTCCCATGCGTGATGCGCCGTCCTTGTAACTCCCCGATGCGTGCACGGGGGTTCGTGCTTGGGAGGGGCCGCTGGAGTGGCGAGTCAGGGTGCAGAAACTTGGCGGAGATCAGCGCAGACGGCGCCAATAAAATCCAGGTTGAGCTGTTGCTGTAGATTTGGCCATGGTGCGTTGGAGCGTTGAGAGGAAATAGACGATCTTTAGTCCCTCAGGCCCGTGCAGAGGCGTTGGAGCGGCGGGAGGGAATAGACGATCTTTTGTTCCTCAGGCTCATGCAGCTGTGTTGGAGCGGTGTGAGGAAGTAGACGATCTCCGTCCCTCGGGCTCGTGGAGGCGCGTTGGAGCGGTGCGAGGCAATAGACGATCTTTGTGCCCCGGGCTCGTGCAGCTGCGTTGGAGCGGTGAGAGGGAGGAGACGATCGTTGTCGCTCGTGCGGCCATGGTGCGTTCAGTTCCACGCGCTGCGCTCCCCGTCGGCCCTGGAGGTTGTCGTCGTGGAGAGAGGACGAGGTGCGTGCGCTCTCAGTGAGAGCGGCCGGTCCAGCGTGGTTGTGCAGATCTCAGGCGACGGAGCATTCATGCCCGGGTGTTGCGTTCGCTGGCCGCTCGTTTTTTTCAGCGTCGGTTCGCCAGCGTGGCCATCCAAAACAGAAGGCTGCGTTGCACAAAACGTGTGCGTCTTCAAGGGGCCACCAACGCAGCTGTGTGGTTGTCCAGCTCGGAAGGTTGCTTTCGCACAAAACGTGTGCGTGTTCGAGGGGTCACCAGTGAAGCGGCATGGAAAAATAAGCAGCAGTGCTGTGGTTTTAAGCAGGTTTTATTATATCATGTCGCCTTCACGGGATCCCCTCTCCGGTGCATAGTGGAGCAGCCCGGAGCGGGATCCCTAAGCTCTCAGAGAAGGAGAGGCGGACACGCGTGTGTCTACCAGTTGCAGGATCAGAGTGAGAGAAGAAGAGAGAGATTGCGTTACAGAGTTGCACCTTAAATACTTGATCATAACAATACATCAAAAAGACATACCCCACAGTCTAGAATGATCAAAGGGACAACAGAACAGGCAGGAGGTATTTGCATTTGTAAGCCATACATCACAATGGGCAGATTAGCTAGACCTCGTTCTAAGTGCAAGACAAAGAGGCTAACAAGCACATCTACATATTGATCTGAGTCTCTAGGTCACAGTAAGGACAGGATGCATGAGTACAAAGGATGAAAGGCATCGATTAACATCACATAGGTGAGACAGAAGAAACTCGTCTACCTGTAGACATTAATACACCAAAGCACATCTAAGATGCTCAGAAAAAGCACAGTAAGGACAAGCCATATGCACACTATAGAGAATGGCGCATTACATCACAACACATGCATGTTTGCATCACAAATACATGAATGGCACATTGCTTCTCAGTAATGCAGCAGAAAAACAGAGAAAAGAGGGCTGAGTGTCCTTAGTCTGTTGTGGGGTTAAAACGAACCGCCACATAAATATATAAACACCCACAGTACGGAGCATTGCAGCTAGGTGGAATAAATATGCAAGTATATAAACACACACAGTGCGGAGCAATGTAGCTAGATGGAATAATATGTAGATATATAAAAACACAGTGCGGAGCATTGTAGCTAGATGGAATAAATATATAGATATATAAATATAAACACACCCAGTGCTGAGCATTGTAGCTAGATGGAATAAATATGTAAATATACTGTATAAACACACACAGTGCAGAGCATTGTTGCTAGGTGGGATGAAACAGCATAACCGTCTATTTAGTTATCCTACATGGTATGATTATGTGCCCATACATATTCTCACCCTCCATAGCGACCGGTATGTTCCTAGTTGTATGCCGGAGAGGACCATTGTGTAAGTCTATTGCATCTTTTGCATTCAAAAAACTATTAGTTTGTTACGTCTTTTTGCTATCTCTGCGAGCAGCCCTGCTTAGGTTGTACAGTCTGACAGCCGTTGGTAGGAAGGACCTACGAAACCTCTCGGTTGTGCACCTGGGATGATGTAGTCTGCTGCTAAATGAGCTCCTCAGTGCATCCAGTATGTCCTGCATAGGGTGGAACTCGGACTCCAGCAGAGATGACAGTTTAGCCACCGTCCTTCTCTCTCCTATCTCCTCCATCGGATCAAGGCGCTGCCCCAGGACAGAGCTAGCTTTCTTAATCAGTTTGTTCAGTCTCTTCCTATCGGCTGCAGTAATGCCACTGCCCCAGCAGACCACTCCAAAAGTGATGGCTGATGCCACCACCGTGTCGTAGAATGACTTCAGCAGCGCCCCTTGTACACCAAAAGACCTGAGTCTCCTCAGCAGGAACAGCCTGCGCTGTCCCTTCTTGTAGAGTGCGTCAGTATTGTGTGACCAGTCTAGTTTATTGTTCAGATGAATACCCAGGTACTTATAGGATGTCACCATCTCGATGTCTGTTCCCTGTATATTTACTGGTGCTGTGAGGGGCTGCCCATGCCTGCGGCAGTCCACCACCAGCTCCTTAGTTTTCCTCGCGTTGATCTGGAGGCAGTTCCGATGGCACCAGTCCACAAAGTCCTGGATAAGCCCTCTGTACTCAGCTTCATCTCCGTTGGAGATGAGACCAACGATCGCAGAGTCGTTATGGTGGAAAATAAGTATTTGGTCAATTACAAAAGTTCATCTCAGTACCTTGTTATATACCCTTTGTTGGCAATGACAGAGGTCAAACGTTTTCTGTAAGTCTTCACAAGGTTTTCACACACTGTTGCGGGTATTTTGGCCCATTCCTCCATGCAGATCTCCTCTACAGCAGTGATGTTTTGGGGCTCTCGCTGGGCAACACGGACTTTCAACTCCCTCCAAAGATTTTCTATGGGGTTGAGATCTGGAGACTGGTTAGACCACTCCAGGACCTTGAAATGCTTCTTACGAAGCCACTCCTTCGTTGCCCGGGTGGTGTGTTTGGGATCATTGTCATGCTGAAAGACCCAGCCATGTTTCATTTTCAATGCCCTTGCTAATGGAAGGAGGTTTTCACTCAAAATCTCATGATACATGGCCCCATTCATTCTTTCCTTTACACGGATCAGTCGTCCTGGTTCCTTTGCAGAAAAACAGCCCCAAAGCATGATGTTTCCACCCCCATGCTTCACAGTAGGTATGGTGTTCTTTGGATGCAACTCAGCATTCTTTCTCCTCCAAACACAACAAGCTGAGTTTTTACCAGAAAGTTCTATTTTGGTTTCATCTGACCATATGACATTCTCCCAATCCTCTTCCGGATCATCCAAATGCTCTCTAGCAAACTTCAGATGGGCCTGGACATGTGTGTTACTGATTGTAGCCTTTGTTACTTTGGTCCCAGCTCTCTGCAGGTCATTCACTAGGTCCCCCTGTGTAGTTCTGGGATTTTTGCTCACCGTTCTCGTGATCATTTTGACCCCACGGAGTGAGATCTTGCGTGGAGCCCCAGATTGAGGGAGATTGTCAGTGGTCTTGTATGTCTTCCATTTTCTAATAATTGCTCCCACAGTTGATTTCTTCACACCAAGCTGCTTACCTATTGCAGATTCAGTCTTCCTAGCCTGGTGCAGGGCTACAATTTTGTTTCTGGTGTCCTTTGACAGCTCTTTGGTCTTGGCCATAGTGGAGTTTGGAGTCTGACTGTTTGAGGTTGTGGACAGGTGTCTTTTATACTGATAACAAGCTCAAAGCTCTCTCACTTCTGCCTCCAAAGAGAGCAGACGCCTTTTCTCTTCTCTCTTGCTCCCGACTCATTTCCTCCTTCCCAAACTAACTGGATCCCAGCTTGCTGTCGTCTGTCTGCGTCTTACCGCTGATTATCGAAAGAAAGAAATTATGGAATTAATAAGCTGGGCTTTGAACGCAATTGACACTATCTTTTCAACGAGGAAAAGTGCCCCGGGGGAGGTTGTCTGCCCCGCAGGAACGGCTGCTGCGGGCTATTTACGGGAGACAAGTAATTGGAAACTCTTGTGCCTGACTAATCTTTTTATCGAAGATGTAGAAGATTTGTACGTCTTCGTAGTAATGGTGATTGGGATCATTCTGATTGGATCTGGGATTGTCCTGGTGTACCGCAAATTGTTGAAGATGGATACAACCTATCAAAATGCTGGCCAGGCGAGGTGCATCCATCAAATTGAAAAAATGGAGAAGATCCTGATAGCGACAAATGGAGAACTGTCTCGGAAGGTGGATTACATCATGATTACGCTTAGGTCTATCCACGATGGACTCAACGCCCAGCAATGAAGGATTAAGTACTGAATCTGTAAGAGAATATAAAGTTCCTTCTCTGTGATCAGTACTATTCGACTTAATCTCTCCCTTACAAAAATCCTCCTGATCATCTGCAGTCTTTGTTTTTCAAAACAATGAGCTCATGGCCTTCGGACAGGCAGCTGCATGGACAATTGCCAAGGACAATTGCCAGTAGCCAGACAAAACATCTCCTGCCAAAGAGTCCTTGTTGTTCGTAACTGATACAACTAACTAACTAACTAACCTGCACTTATATAGCGCTTTTCTAGTCACAAAGACCACTCAAAGCGCTTTCATTAATACTAACCCTCTATTCTAAGGGCCTATAGGAAACAGATATCTAGGGACAATTTAGAACAACCAATTAACCTAACATGCATGTTTTTGGCATGTGGGAGGAAACCGGAGAAATCCCGGAGTAAACCCACGCAACACGGGGAGAACATGCAAACTCCACACAGATCACTGTTGGTCGGGGGCTGGGATCGAACCCACGATCCCACAATTCCCACAATCCCCCCGCCAAGGGTAAACTGTGCTGCCGCAGTGCTAACCACTGCGCCACCGTGCAGCCCAACACCTGCTTTCAACATTACACTCATACTGATCCACAAACTGATGATAAAGATGATTCACTCACTGCTCTCTTTGTGTCCTGTGAACTTTTTTGGTCTGCTGATTGTGCATTGAGGGCTTTTTTTTTTCTTCTTTGTAATCATAATATTGATCATACATGACCACTATTCTGAAATCAATGATTTTTTTTGCTCCTTCCTATTGTATTATTTCTTATGCTACCTGTACCCTTCTGTTGGCAGGCGCGTTTCAGATGCAGCCGTGTCATCGGAAATGCAGGTTCATTTTCTGTGTCAAGTCAAATCCCTCGTATGTTATCAGTGATCTGTTATCAGTATCTGTTAATGTACTTGGCAATAAATCTTTTCTGAGTTCTGAGTTCTAAAAACAAGTGCCATTAATACAGGTAACGAGTGGAGGACAGAGGAGCCTCTTAAAGAAGAAGTTACAGGTCTGTGAGAGCCAGAAATCTTGCTTGTTTGTAGGTGACCAAATACTTATTTTCCACCATAATTTGCAAATAAATTCTTTAAAAATCCTTCAATGTGATTTTCTGGATTTTTTTTTTTTCTCATTTTGTCTCTCATAGTTGAGGTATACCTATGATGAAAATTGGAGACCTCTCTCATCTTAAGTGGGAGAACTTGCACAATTGGTGACTGACTAAATACTTTTTTGCCCCACTGTGTATATACAGTATATGTATATATATATATATATTTTTTTTTTTAATTTCACTTGTGAAAAAGCTGAATAATAAAATGAAAACAGAAAATTCTTCACAACAATATGTAACTGACTCAAGTGTCATTTTTCCTTTGTTTAACAGAACTCACATTATCAAGGGATCAAGTTTATCCACATGGGCAAAAATGTTTCAGTTTACCACACACAGTTAATACCTGGCAGTCCAATAAGTGACAGAAGTATAATTTGCTGCTTAGTTTTGTACTTTGTTTGGCTTGTTTTTTATGTGTCTACATTCCATTACTTGTTTATTTGGTGAGCCACTTGCTCTTACTTTGCAGGGTTGCAAGACCGGATAGGAGCTCTTATTTTGAAACTTTGTTTGCTAAGTTCGTTCGCTTAGGAACGTGCAGAGTTCAGACTTATGTTTATCTCCTCCTCACACACCCCACCCCCAGTTTCCTGTGCTTAAGGTAAGCCTACATTTATTCTGTTATCTTCCTTTTCATCTCTGCTCACTGCAGTTTAGATTTCTCTGTGAGCATGCACAGGGGCGGGGCCGCCGCGCTAAGCTAGTGAGCTTCCGCTTTTAGACTTCAGCGGCCAAGCTGCAGACAAACCTGTTTCACAGCAGCAGCAGCTCATTTTAACATGATAAATATTCAAGTATTTGTGAGATAATGATTTATGCATCGTGGGCGGCCAAATGTACTGATACAACGAATATACTGGGTATATCGCCCAGCCCTACTTCAGAGCGTTTGTGTCTCACCATGGACTCACTGATGAGCAGCAGCAGGAGAGCTTCTTCTGTGTTCTCCTGAGGGCAGAACAGACTGAGGGGAGACAATCAGAAACTTCTGAAGCCCTGTTGGATGTTACATTTCTCTACGGTCCCAGTGTTTTTCCCCCACTCACTTGTCTCCTGAGTACACCCGCGGGCGGCGGCTCAAGGTGTAGCTCCTGCTGTGGGTGTGTCCTTGCCGTGTGGGGTCGTCCAGCGGCGACACGGAGGGTGGGTCCTCCAGAGGCGACCAGTAACTCTGTTCACACATTCCTCGAAGCAGGATCTCAGCCAGCTGCCGGGCTATGGTCTGTAGGAGCACAGAAATGTTACAGAACAAAGCTGCCAGTCTCTGGTAGCTCAGTGTACAGCAGACGCCTCCTCATCACATCCCCAAACACTTTCTTGTTAACCTGCTTCTAATTAACATCAAACAACTCGGGACGGTTCGTCGTCAGAAAAACTCCCAGGTATTTACTAGGTTGATGCCAATTTAAAGGATATTTGTCTGTTAATTCTTCAGAGGGGGAAAATTAAAGGTCAAAAATTGGGTTTTCTGAACATTAAGTGTGGAACCTGAGTAGGGCCTATATTCCTGTAAAATATTCATTCATATAGGTACACCAGATTGTGGATTTTTAACTGTCAGCAGGACATCATCAGAATAAAGCAGAATTGTATTTTCTGCCTCCTCTATAGCAGATTCTTCTTTGATATCGGGCTGCAACTAACCATTATTCTGGCGGTAGACTAATCTAACAACTATTTTTTGGATTAGTCGGCTAATGGTGATCATTTCTCTCATGTCCACCATCTCTGCTTCTTGTTGGGGCTCTAGTGCATATTGTACCTCACCTGTTTAAGCCTGCATACCTGTGAAAATCTCCTTGTTGTCAGTCCCTGCTTTAATAGAACATTTTATAAGCAGTATCCAGAGCTAAATACAAAAAACAAGAAAGCTGTATTGATTATCACAACTTTAAGGTATCATATCATATCATGTTGTCGTAATATTTGAACCAGAATCTGAAGCTCAGTCTGAGCTCCTGGTGTAGAAGCCAAATACCTTCATGCTGGCCTGCCCTCCACACACATTATAAGAGTGTCTAGTGATATTGTCAAGAACATCTTTAGAAACATTGTGACATCATTTCTGGGCCCCATCACCACCCCTGGTGTAAAGGTTAGTAACTGGTGACTAATGATGACTGACATGAACAGGTCTCCTCTAAGAAGCCCCACAGCAACCCTGAGAGGAACAAAACCTCACCATGCGTAGATTCTGGGTGGTTCTGGTCTCAACAGCCCGAAGAATCTCCCTAAACCGTCCCACGCCGTGTGTCAGGTTGCTGTAGAGAAAAAAACAGAAACTGAGACAGACAAGTTGACATACTCCCACACAGAGCCTCCACAGGTAGATGATGTTCATCTGCTCCATCTTCACAGCTTTGATGTTTACATTTTTGATGTTTCACGCTGTACAAAGCAGCCGGAAGCTTCAAACGAGAGAGTCAGGGCCTTGATGGAGGTATGTACTCTCTGAGTGTTTGTTCTGCTTCCTCTCAGAACTGCAGTGACCCCGTTCTTACCCGTTCTTGAAGTGGATGACGTGTGCTCTCTGCAGGCCCGTCTCCAGGAAGTAGCCCAGCTCCTGGTCCTGGGCTGTGGGGCCGGGCTTTGGGCTGCGGTTCTGGATCCCTACTGACAGCGCCTGAACACAGCGGACACACAAGGATACAAGAAGAAAACTATCAATTCAGAACTGTTACCAGGCTGGACCTAAAGCCTGTGAGAGTTTCCTGATGTCTGACACACATACTGTTTATGTTGTGATTCTATGCAGACGCTGAGTGGGGGCATTACGGCTGCTGCTGTTTAGTCAACATGGTCAATGACAATCATAAAAACTCACCGATGCAGTATTTCACTGCCGACACGTGACACTGATCTAATTTTAAAGTTAATGGGCACGCTGGAGTGTTCAGCTGTAACTGCAGTACACTACTGGAACTGCTGGGGGCAGTACTGCATGTCTGCCATGACTGCACTCTGTTCCAACAAAGAAGAAGAAGAAGACGAAAGCCTGGCATCAAAACGGCAAGTTAGTGAAGCCGAAGCTTTCTAAAGTATGGGAGTATTTTATGGGAAATACAGAAATGAAGCCAGTTAAATGTAGACTCTGTAAAGCAGGTTTATCACACAGCAGCTCTACAGCGGAGCGTCCATCCTTCTCCTCCTCCCCCTCGCCCCAAGCTCCAGCCGCCTATCTGCGGGCCTCCCCTTCGCTCAGTCCCCGGTGATGGACGGCTGAAGTCGGGCCACCTCTAAACAGCGCATCACTGAGGTTAGACGAGCCAGTCCCCCCCACCCACCTGATGATGCTGATGGCAGCTCTTATTTCCAATGAGTGACTGTGTCAGCTTTAGAAAACTGACTGTTAGCATAGCTAACAACTGTTAGCATGTGCTGTTTATGTCAGTTTACCTGTCAGACAATCATCGCTGAAGAAGCTCTTTTCACTGTTCTGGGCTCACCTCAGAAAGTCATAAAATGGTGAACCCAGCCCAGCACCATCCCTGAGACCCGCCCACTGCTCTATTATTGGCCAGTACAGCCACCTATCACATAGATCGACAGAAGCCAGAGGCATCAGCTTTCAAGCTAGCAGTGGTACTATGGAGTTAGCTTACCAAGCGTGGTTATATTGTCGTTATGCCTTGGTGAAAATGGAGGCATACAGTAATCACTGAGTGCCTCTGTGTGTGTGTGTTCGTGTATCCGTCTGGCTGCCTCTCTGTTTCAGCTCACCCAGTCAAAATTAAGTGGAACTTAAGGCTTGCATTATTGTATGTTTTCTCGACTTTTAATTTGCCAGTATTTCGAAATAACGCTTTGTTTTTTAAATAAACACAAAAATAGCTCACCTTTACCATCAATGGAATGGTACTGCGCTTGCGCCTGGAAACTCCCACCAGAGGGAAGTACTGAGCAATCCACCGATACTGGGTGAACAAATGTCTGTCTTTTTGCCCGTCTGTTTTCTTCCTCTGCCACTAAACAGCAAAAGCTCCTGTTTGTCTTGACTGTCATTGTGTTCACATATCTCCATCAGTTCCGCCATTTAAAACATCTGCCACCATGCTCTTCTTTGTTTGGATTGCAGCTGTTCAAATCAGCTTGGTGGCTCTTGGCTGCCACTAACAGTACAGGCATGTGAACTGCAGATTATTTTCACTGCGCATGTGTGTACTCCAAAACTACTGGATGGATTTGGATGAATTTTTTACCACGGGTGGTCCTTGGGCTGGAGAGGAACCCATAACATTTTGGTGATGACCCCAGAATGCATACATCCACCAAGGCTCTGGCACCAAGGCATCAACACCTTGACACTTTCATTTTATTCAGATTTCACCCTAAGACATCCCTGTCTCCACCTGCTTCACTGATTCAGCCCATAATATATCTCATGCCATTCTGGTTTAGTTTGTTATAGTACTTTTAACTGTTAGCATTAGCATGCTAGGCAGGCCAAGTTGATCGCTGTACCCAGACACAGCTTACCTCGGCGGGTAGGAAGTGATGTAGAGGCTGCTTGGATCTGACCAGCTTTGATCACAAAATTCTATTATACAACAGCTAGTTCCAACCGAGCAATTTGATTGGACAATAGGGATTCCAGGAGTTACTATAATCCACGACAACTGCACTCCAGCGTTTCATTGGATATGTATCACTCCACTTCAAAGGTGTTCTAGTAACCGTTAATTACTAACAGTAATTTACTGTCAACTCTGCAGACTTGAGAATTGCAATGCTGTGCTGGATACCTTACTTTTCACAGTGAGGCGCTGTTTGAAAAGCAACTACAGTCTCAGCCATCTCTGATCCAGAAGTCTTGTCCTTTTAAACATCCAGTGACATATTTTAGGTCTGTTTAGACAAAACAGACAGGCTAGAGTTGAATTCATTTGACTTGATTACAAAACCACAATACCTTTGTGGTGATGGACTCTTTGGTTCATCTGAAAATGAAGAGAAAAAGCAAGCGAAGTGTGCCAAAGCCAAATTGCTAACATGCCAACGAGCCACCAGCATTGATATGGGCTCTTCTGCAGTACAGATTCAGCATGTGACTGGTATGTATTTAGGTGCTTAACAACAGTTACTGGCTACATTTAAAAAGGACTATTTTTTTCTCAGCTGCACAAAATGACTAGTTAAACAAACAAATCATCATATTTTGTCCAGTACTGCTGTCATTCAATAAACTGTGCTTGTGGAACTGTTGTATAAAAGCAATATTACAGTCAACGTCATACAGTATCAATGAATATACTCCGCTACGCATGGGGCATTAGACGCATCACACCCACAGTTACTGTATTCACTGATACCATCCTCCCTCTCAAGCAAGATTGCTTAATTCACCTCCACAAGGATTCCACTGGGAGGAAGAATTTATAGAAAGTAGTGATTAAACCGGCCTAATCACCAGTAAGCTAACACCAGGCGGCCTGTCTGTCAGGGTCTCCCCACTGAGGCGAGCTGTAATGCTGTTAGACTGACCAACTCCGACCACGAGCCAAACTCAGTTTTTATTACTCAAACTAAACCGTTGGTAGAATTTTCCTCACAGGCGGCAGAACTTCCTAAACAAAAGCACCTTCTCAGCCTCCTGCAGGTAGAGCAGGGCGATGTCTCCAGACTTCTCGTAGCAGGTGATGATGTCCTGCTCCCGCTCTGCAGCGCTCCTATTGGACGATGGAGACCCTATGTTCCTGTTGGAGAGGGACGGTGAGGCGGCAGGGACCTTCTCCAGACACAAGCCTGGAGAGGAGAGATGGAGAGAACGATGAAAAGGCTCCACGAAATGACAAATATTGTTCAGTTCCACTGGATTTTATTTATACAATTCACAACAGTCCTGTCAGAACATTTTCAACAGCAGGGCAAACAGACATACTGAGTTTTTTTTAAGTTTATCATTACTAACTAACCTGCACTTATATAGCGCTTTTCTAGTCACAAAGACCACTCAAAGCACTTTCATTAATACTAACCCTCTATTCTAAGGGCCTATAGGAAACAGATATCTAGGGACAATTTAGAACAGCCAATTAACCTAACATGCATGTTTTTGGCATGTGGGAGGAAACCGGAGAAATCCCGGAGTAAACCCACGCAACACGGGGAGAACATGCAAACTCCACACAGATCACTGTTGGTCGGGGGCTGGGATCGAACCCACGATCCCACGATCCCCACAATCCCCCGGCCAAGGGTAAACTGTGCTGCCGCAGTGCTAACCACTGCGCCACCGTGCAGCCCATTATTGACCAGTAGACACATTTGAAGACACAGTAGACACAGTTGAAACCTACAAACACACCACTTTTCAGTCAATGGCCTCTTTAAAGTTGAACAGTGAATGTTGTGATGCTCAGCTACTGCTGGTGATCAACACTGCCACCATCAGGACACAACAGGTACTGCCGGACTATGACAGCACTGAAGCTGGATTTATGGCCCTGCATCAAATTTCCTGCTGCTCTTCTCTCCACCACTCGTTTTACCGCACCGCCACTTCCAAAGTGAGTCGGATAAACAATGACCTGAATTCAAAAAACTTCTGAGGAATTTAGCAGACACACAACATCTGTTTGACTCATCCTAACCCCGGTAATTACAGTGTTTCCTCTGGCTTAAAGACTTTGGCATGGTGGCTACATATTTTTCTGGGGGGGTACGGGGGGGCAGAAAACACATGACGCTATTGTAACCACAATATGTTAATTTTATACTATTCATTTCTTTTTTAATTTTGCACCGTAACTTTGCAAATGGAGCTTACCATTTGAAGTATTGTACAACCGAGGCTTGAATACTGGAATATTGGGCCAGTTGGGGTCTCACCCAGACGTCCTGCGTTTCGTCCTTCTCTCCTCCCTCTGCTCTCACTCCTCCTGGATCCTCTGCCTGAACACTTTCCTCTCCTTGGCTCCTCTCTTCTGTCTCATCTTTCCCTCTCTGAGCTCTGTCTAATTCAGCTTCTCTCTCTGTCTACGTATGGTGGTATACAAACACGTTAGAAAATATCAAGTGTCACGTTTTGTCCTGCAGGATTTTTTTTTTGTCATGGTTTACATAAATGACAAAAATACATGTATTTTTTTGTATTTTTATTCTAGTGTTTCTTTTTCCCATTGAGAGAGTAGGGAAGGGGGAAAAAACATTCATAATAGTAATGCACTCATGCATACTTAAATACATGATCAGAGGTGGGTATAGTAGCCAGAAATTCTACTCATGTAAAAGTAGTGCTATGAAATTAATAATTAAAAGTAAACAACCAAAATTTGTATTTGAGCTCAGGGTACAAAGAGCAGCCACTTAAAAACTTGAGTAATGACTTCAGTCTTGAAGGTTTGAGGTTTTACCTCCAAAATTTATAAGATAAGATAAGATAAGCCTTTATTAGTCCCACAATGGGGAAATTCCAGGATTATTATTATCACAATTTTCTTATAGTTTTCTGCTTTTCTCTGTAAATTTAACTAAATTTGAAACCATTTTCCTCATTTGTAATTTCCTCTTGTAAAATTGACTTTTCTTGTACATTTGACACTTTATTATAAATTTCTGGATTATTTTACGGCAAATGGTTTTTTAAATAAATTTTAAAGACTGTGGTATTTGTTTTTACTTTTTTCTTCTAACAATTTACATTTTTGACCATAACTTTGCAGAACCAGATCAGAACAATAATTTAACTCTAATTTCAAAGAAAAAAAAATGAATAAAATTGTAATTAATGAAATAAATCAACTTAAATAACCAAAGATGCAGTTATTTCTGTTATATTTCTATAGTTTTTTTTAGAATTCTCCTCACCATCCAGGCAGCAGGAAAAACCTCCCTTATTTTGAAATCCAAATGCTGGCACATTTAGTTGGTCTGAAGGCTGCTGACGGATTAAAGTCACTGACTTCATGAATTTCGGTCATTTTAACTTGCCAGGTACATAATTATGAACATAAATTAGTTAATTAATATTAACTAAGGTAACGGTAAAAACATCTTTTCATTCTTGTCTGAAATAAGAAAAACAAAAAACTAATAATTAAAAAGAAGACAAAATGAACCAACTTGAGCTCCTAACCACACACTCTTCATTATCGTTCCTGTGACCAGTGGGTTAAAACCATGATCAATGCCTCCACTGCTTACACATCTCTTCTGATTTTTTTCAGAGTTTAAAGTACTTTAATAAGCTCATGTTTCACTCAGACAGTGACGCGAGCGAGACACTTTGCCCGTCGACTGGAGCGGTCACGCGGGCGGGAAGCTTCTGAACTCCGCGCATATGATGGTCACGCGCATTGTTTGTTCACACTTGCGGACAGTCATTCCTTCATATTTTTTCTTTAAATTTATACTTCCCCATAGAGCAGCAGGAAATTTACAAGCGTGGCAGGCCGCCACCGGAAAATGTTACCAGAGGAAACCCTGAATTACACAGATTGTCAAATGACGACAGCGGCGGTGGTCATTTATATCGTAACTCATCTTCTCTCTGTTGCAGCGATCAAATGAAAGTTGTTTTTAACATTAGCTCCATCTGCTCTAATCTGTCACTATTTAATAAACAAAACCACACAACAAACACAAACCCCTCTACACATCAGCAGAATTACATTTTGGCAACGCAACAATGAATTCAAACCAGCACACAAAGACAAAATGCCGACGACTGCGTTGGCGATGTGTGTCAGTAACGGCGTTGACATGACGCAGGTGTATAAATCCAGCATGAGGATGGGTGAGGCGAGTGTAAGGAGGATGAATGCATGAACAGGTCTGGACCTTTGGTGGCGTATGCCTCGGCGATCATAGACAGCCTGTACACGGGAGCTCCACCCAGCTGCAGGTCCTCCAGGCTGACCCGGCTGTAGTGACCTGTCAGAGCAGCAGTCATGTATCAGTGAACATCACAAGTTAAAAATCCGCACCTATATTCCTATAAGAGGAAAAATGAATGGTGGGTGTGGGGTACCTAAAGCTTCTTTATACTCTCCCTCAGCGTAGCAAAGCTTGGCCATCAGCAGGCTGGCCTCCTGCAGGTAATCAGGCTAACGAGAAAATGAATGACAAAACATCAGGAAAGTCACTAAAGGATGTCTTCCAGATTTAGTGCAGAAAAACTCTTCTGGTATCAGTTTACCTTCAGGTTTCCCCTGTCCAGAGCAGCAGTCAGGTGCTTCCTGACCTCCACCAGTTTGGGTCGTGGACCTCTGGGACTGGCACCTTGTTTGATGGGGTTCTCCTTCAGGTACGTCTGGAGCTTACACTCCCCCAACAGCAGCTCACCTAAATCATCTACACACACACACACACACACTTTTTTATGTTAAGTATCTCTGAGTGCCTTGGAAACTGCGATACAAATAAAATGTATTATTATTATTAACACATCAACCATGTAACATACAATATTAATAACAATAATGGACTAGATTTATATGGTGCTTTACATGTCAACTGACATCTCAAAGCACTTATAGTCAGTTCATTATTCACTCACTCCACAGACAATGGCAGAGGTAAGCTACCTGTGTAGCCACAGCTGCTCTGGGGCAGACTGACAGAAACATGGCTGCCAATCCGTGCCAACGGCCTCTCCGACCACTACGGACCATTTATACACATTCATACCCAGTGTCATGGACACTGGAGGCAAGGTGAGTAAAGGGTCTTGCCAAGGATACAGTGCCAGGATGGCTGGGGAGAGCGGGATTCAAACCGCCAACCCTCTGGTTATTGGACAACCTGCTCTACCTCCTGAGCCACTGCTGCCCACATTTCCCTCCTCCGTTCCACTTTTGCTGAGCACCAAGCTGGACGGCAGGAAGTTCCATTTTTAATGGTCTTTGGTATGACCCGGCCAGGACTTGAACCTCAACCTCCCGGCCGTGGGGCCGATGCTCTGCCCCTAAGCCACCACTCCGTACAACCATAAGGCTGGACTGTGGTAAAGAGAAAAATCACAACAGTGACCCAGACCCAGCAGATCGTCTGGTATTTGTGTCACACAGCTAAAACAGCTGGTTTCAGACAGGATGAAGAGCCTTCTGAACTGCAGCTCATGCAAAGCTACTTTGAGGTCTGCCCTGGGAGATACCGGAGCCCCGTTTAAACATGCCAGACAGAATTAGGCAGGATTCTGAGTGGAGGCTGTGTTCAAATCCTGAAATGAGCAACAATCCAACAGCTGATCCCAGTTCAGTGACCAGACCAGCTCTGAGGAGTCAAACTACTGTCAAGTTCACAATCACATATGCCTGGTTTTTGGGTTAATCAGCCTTTCTCCTCCTCTGTTCTCCTCCCATCCGCTCCCTTTTCCTCTAAATCAGTACACTAAACATTTTATCTGATACACACTCATTTCTCAGAGTAACTGTGGTTTTTAGAGAGTTGTTTTACTTCCCAATCATTTCATTTAAAAAGGGGCTAAATGGTCCAGTTCAGTGGTCCAGATCGGGGTAACTGCAGTAAAAATAGTCTCATAGAAATGTAGCAGAAGTCGTTTATTAAATTAACAAGCGTGACGTGATCATGTGAACATTCAAAACTAGTCTGGTGGGTGAGAAGAGAAAACCCTGTTTTTATTGTCATCTATTTATTAACTAATTTACTGTTTGTTTTAACGTTCAAACAGTTCACACGTCAACCTATCCAACAGTTAAAAATGCCTTGGTGAAATAACTACCGTCTTCCATGACCTTTCCGAACTAGCTGCCTGTTAGCCGAGCTGAAAGCGCCCAGCTTCGGCGACAGTGGTCAGGAAAGTACCGAGGCTTGTGGCCAAGTACCGGGCCTCGGACCGCTGAATGAACCCGGACGGTTCTCACCGTTGGAGATGAGCTTGGCCGACAGCTGCCGCACCAACTCCGGTATCTTGTCCCACTGACACTCCGAACGGCACCGCTCAATCTCGGCCTCCAGCCGTGAGCCGGATTTCTTAGCTGTCATGTCGGTGACTGGACCACAACACCACCGGAGGCTCCCGAGCGAAGACTACAGCTCCCAGGATAACTGGGGAGAGACACGGCTTCCGGTTTGTGATTTCAAAATTAAAGTTTGATTACGATGAGCTAAAGCGATTTACTTTATTCAGTTTTCTCATAAATAATTTAAATATATATTTGTGATTTTGCTCTCCGATTTAAGCTTTTTAACTTTGTAAATTCAAAACTTTTTCATAGCCAATTTAGCTAAACAATATTAAAAAATATACTAAAATATTTAACTTATTCCCCCTCCCTCTTTACACGAAACATTGTATTTCTTATTTTAATGTATTCTTTTTAATCTCAGTGATTTTGACATTTAAAACTAAGTATTGTGACGTTGCAAGGGTTCAAATAATGACAGATGACTGTGACGAAACAGGCTTTATTTATACACACTCTCACAGCACAGAATGGAGGGGAGTGTAGAGGAGCTGGAAATAATGAGGCGGTTTTGTTTAAAAGCAGCGTTTTAATGATCAGCTCTCCTATCTTGTCTCATCAGGTGCAGAGCATAGCAGAAGGTAAAAAGAGAGAGTTCTGCCAGCTCGCTGGTTAAATACAGACACACATCAAAAGACAGGCATTACAAAGGCTGACATCCCTCGTTATCTTAATCCCCCCATTGTCCTGTTATTTCCTCTCCTCGTCTTGGGAGGTGATGGGAATTCCTCTCCTCGCCTTGGGGGGTGAGGGTGACTCCTCCGGTCTCTGCCGTCGCGTCCTGGGATGTCTTTGTTCTTCACACGGCGGGTGAGATTCCTTTGTCCTTTCAGAGGTGTGAAGTTCCTTACATATGCAGTCGCCAAACCTCTCACATGTTCTAACATATGTAGGTATGGAATATATGAGTAATATAGACCACAGGCCCCCCAAACAACTAGGAAAGGACAACAGAAAGATTCACAGTCTAGAACAGTTACTACGACATACTACGTGTTAAGCTGTTGCCACAGAAGAACTTTCTAGCAGCCATGCTTCTAAGATAGTTCAGTGGTAATCAAAACAGTATAGTAAAATCATAAGTCAATCCTAAACTGTTGCAGCACAATTAGAGAATAATTGTGGAGTGGTTGGTATCAGTCCCTGTGCTGTCTGGGTTTAATTCTTCTCCCAAAACTGCTGTAGGTTGGTTTAGGCGTCCTGCTGGGACCTTCTTGTGAGGAATCTGCAGTGTGGGAAGGGGAGAGATTATTTGTTCCCTGCCTGGGGGCTGAGACTTTTCCCTTGGGGGGTCTACCTCGCCGAGGTGCTCGTGCCAACTGTGCAGGTTCGTCTTTCAACAAGAAGGCAGGTTTAAGTCTGTCAATGCTGACTGTTTCTTTTCTGTCCCCATAATCAAGCACAAAGTGTTTATCACCATGTTCCAGCACTCTGTAAGGGCCATCGAATACTGGGCGTAACGTTGGTTTTAGAGCTTCATGCTTAACAAAAATGAACTCAGCTTTTTTTAAAGTTTGAGGGACAAAAACTCGTGGGAAGGAGTGATGAGCTGGACCGGGAAGAGAGTCCGGTCCGTTGCTGCCTAAAAACCTTGGGACTGGCTCTGGGTTCTCTGGTAAAAATTCACCTGGGAGTCTGAGAGGCTGAGCAAAGACTAAGTCTGCAGGGGAAGCGTCTAGATCCTCTTTAGGTGCAGCACGCAACCCCAATAAAACCCAGGGAAGTTTATTTACCCAATTTGTGTCCGTTAGTGAGGCTCTGAGGGCGGCCTTTAAGGACCTGTGAAAACGCTCGCATAACCCATTAGCCTGAGGGTGATAAGCGGTGGTGCGACGAATTGTTGCCCCTAAGCTGTTGGACATGGCTGACCAGAGCTCTGAGACAACTTGAGGCCCCCTATCGGACGTGATGTCCAATGGGACGCCGAAACGTGCCACCCAGTTTGTCAGAAAACGCGAGCGACTTCCTCCGCTGTAGTTGCCGCTAGAGGAACTGCCTCTGGCCAGTGCGTGGTGCGGTCTATCATTGTTAGCAGGTGTGTGAAACCTTGGGAGGAAGGTAGTGGTCCCACTAGGTCGACATGGATGTGGTCGAACCTTCTAGCAGGGATTGGAAAAGGCTCCAGATGGGCTTTTGTGTGTCTGTGTATTTTGGCGCGTTGACAAGAAATGCAAGTTTTTGCCCACTCTTTTACGTCTTTGCGCAGGCCTGGCCACACAAACTTTTCAGCAATCATTTTGACCGAGGCGCGCACACCTGGGTGCGCGAGGGAGTGAATTGCGTCAAAAATGCGGCGGCGCCAAGTAGCTGGTACTAACGGGCGAGGTCGGCCGGTTGAAATATCGCATATTAGGGGGGGCATGCCGTTGCGTAACCCTTTTTTCTCCAGCCTTAACCCTGTTGGTCCAGACAAGAGCGCGCGCACGTCCACGTCACTGTTTTGTTCTTCTGCTATGGCTGCATAATCTATCCCTTCATGGATAGGTGCTGCGTATGTGTCTGTGTTAGTGAAGAGTTCCGCTGCTGAGGCAGTATAATCTGTCTCCTCGCGCTCTGGCGGTGCCACAGCGCGAGAGAGACAGTCCGCTACTACGTTAAGTTTGCCTGCGACGTGTTGAATGTCTGTGGTGAACTCTGAAATCGCAGCCAGCTGTCTTTGTTGTCTGCCCGACCATGGTTCTGAAATTTTAGCCATAGCAAAGGTGAGTGGTTTATGGTCTACAAAAGCCGTGAAACTCCGCCCTTCTAACCAAAACTGGAAGTGGCGGATGGACAAATGAAGCGCCAGCAGCTCTCCGTCAAAAGTGCTGTATTTGCGTTCAGTTGGGTTTAGCGATTTGCTAAAGAATGCTAAAGGTTGCCAGACCCCGCTGACAAGTTGCTCTACAACTGCCCCTATGGCCAAGTCTGAAGCATCTGTGGTTAGTGCAATGCGGGCCGCGGGATCTGGGTGAACTAACATTGTGGCGTTAGCTAGGGCGTTTTTAACTTCCACGAAAGCGCGTTCGCGCTCCGGGGTCCATTCGACCGCGTTGGAAGCCTTCTTTTTTTTGAGCGCGTCATATAGGGGCTGCATGAGCTGAGCTGCGTGGGGGAGGAAGCGGTTGTAAAAATTAACCATCCCCAAAAATTCCTGTAGCGATTTGACCGTTTGGGGCCGTGGAAAACCTTCTATTGCACGAACTTTGTCTGGAAGCGGAACTGCCCCTTTCGGGGAGACTTTGTGTCCCAAAAAATCAATTTGCAAAATGTCGAATTTGCTTAAGGCTGCAGCGCGTCGTGCGCACTGCTGAGAAGGTGATAGGCTGCAAGCTCCCATCTCTCCAGGACCTGTACATCTCCAGGACCCGGAGGCGTGCTGGCCGGATCATAGCCGATCCTTCACATCCTGGTCACGTGCTGTTTGCCCCCCTCCCCTCAGGTAGAAGGCTTCGGTCCATTCGGACTAAAACCTCCCGGCACATGAACAGCTTTTTCCCCTCTGCCATCAGACTGCTGAACACTAAGTGACTTTTGACTCTCGTGCACTATGTACAGCAGCTCAACCAGACTCATGTCAATCATCACTGTTTTTCTGTTGCATTATTGACTGCACTATGTGGTACTTCACATTATCTGCTACATGCTAATTTTTTAAACTGCCTTGACTAGTACTACTCATTATTACTAGTATTATTATTATTATTACTTATTATTACTTATTTTTCTACACTTATTGCACGTTTCTAGTCCTTTAGTTTTTTAGTTTATCCCTTTTTCTCATTATGTTTTTAATGTTGCAGCATGGCACCAAGACAAATTCCTAGTTTGTGTATCACATGAACAATGGCAATAAACCTGATTCTGATTCTGATTATTAGCCCGTGCTCCTCTAGCCTCTGAAAAACGGTAGTGAGGTGCTGCTCGTGTTCCTCCTCGGACGAGCTGGCTACCAGCATGTCGTCGAGGTAGACGAAGACAAATGGGAAGTCGCGTAGGACCGCGTCCATCATACGTTGAAAAGTTTGGGCTGCACCTTTGAGGCCGAAAGGCATTTGCAAGAATTCAACAAGGCCGAAAGGGGTTATAACCGCCGTTTTAGGAACGTCTTCAGCTCGGACTGGGACCTGGTGATAACCGCGGACTAAGTCTATCTTTGAAAAAATGCGCGCACCCGCTAGATGCAGTGAAAAGTCTTGAATGTGAGGGATTGGGTAGCGGTCATGCGCTGTAGCGTTGTTTAATCTGCGGTAATCTCCGCACGGTCTCCAAGAGCCGTCAGATTTCGGAACCATGTGAAGTGGTGAGGCCCAGGGGCTCTTCGAGCGTCTAACAATGCCCAATTTTTCGAGAGTTGCAAACTCGTCCCGTGCTATGTTGAGCTTGGCCGCGTCTAAGCGGCGAGCTTTGGCAAAAACGGGAGGTCCCGTTGTCGGAATGAAGTGTTTAACTCCGTGTTTAGCTACAGTGGCTGAGAATTTGGGGGTTGTGAGTGCTGGAAATTGGGTGAGGAGTTGCTCAAACTTACCTCCTGCCGTGGTGACGTTGGCCTGCACAGGTGGTGGAGAGACTCGAGCTGAGCATGGAATAGAAGCAAAAGATAGTGCATTAACCAGGCGCCTATTTGCTAGATCCACCCGTGTGCACACAAAAAATCTGCGCCTAACAAGTTAAAACTCACCGCCACTACAACAAATGTCCATCTGTAGCTGCGGCCGTGGATGAGGAGGTGCAGGCTCTTTTTGCCGAACGTGTCAATGTCAGAGCCGTTGGCTGCCACTGCTCCGTTGCCCCGGGTGCCCATGGCTCGATCTGCGTGGGAGGGCATGATGAAACTCAGCTGAGCTCCTGTGTCGATGAGGAACTGCTTGCCTGTGTGTCCATCCGTCACGTACAACAGCTTATTTTTCTCGCCAAGAACCGCTGCTGTTAACGGCCCTCGGCTTTGGCGTTTCCCGACATCGCGAATTTGCAGGGGGGAACGCATTTGTGGGCTTTCTCAGCGAAGCGGTGGTGATAATAACAGACGTCGTTCTGTTTGTTATGTTTGGACCGCGCCGCTGTCACCGTGGGCTGGGTCTGCTCCGTAGGTTGTGGCTCTCCATGGCTCGGGGCGTCAGTTTTGAGGTCTGCGGATGCCGCTGTGGGTGTCAGCTCCTTGCAGGCGTTGACGAGCCGGTAAGCCTCGTTGGCCAGTGTGCGGAAGTCTTGGTGGTTGTTGCACTTCATGCTGGCGAGTGTCCCTCTCATGTGTGGCGGCAGCGTGCTGAGGAAAATAAACTGGAAGAGGAAATTGTCATTGTCCTCTTCCTTGAGCTGCAGCAAATCCTCCATGAGGGCCTTCGGATTGCCCCCTCTGTGGCCCTAGACTGCCAGGATCTTCTCGGCTCTTTCCTCCGCTGACGGGACGTAGTTCGCCACGATGGTCGCCTTGAGCGTCTCGTACTTGTCCCGGGTCGGTGGTCGCCGGATCAAGCTCCGCACACACTTCGAAGTGGCGGAGTCGAGTTTGGAGACGATATGATAGAACTTCATATCCTCTGCCGTGATGCCCGCCAGTATGAATTGTGCTTCAGCCTGCTGAAACCAAGAGGCGGGGTCTTCTCGCCAGAAGTCTGGCAGCTTGACAGCGACGGCGTTTGTGCACACCATCACTGTTGTGCCCGCCGGGTGAGGGTGCCTTGCCTCGGCTCTCACAGCGGTGCTGGAGCTCGGTTGAGCCCTCTCAATTCCTTCTGCCGGGGGGAACAGTTGTTCGTCCACTCCCTCGTCTGCGTAGTTGCTGGCGTCTGCCTGAGTCGCCACGGATGAGTCGCTTGAAGAAGAACGCCTCCGGTCCATACTCGCGTCAAGGTCACCAGTGTAGAGGAGCTGGAAATAATGAGGCGGTTTTGTTTAAAAGCAGCGTTTTAATGATCAGCTCTCCTATCTTGTCTCATCAGGTGCAGAGCGTGGCAGAAGGTAAAAAGAGACAGAGTTCTGCCAGCTCGCTGATTAAATACAGGCACACATCAAAAGACAGGCATTACAAAGGCTGACATCCCTCGTTATCTTAATCCCCCCATTGTCCTGTTATTTCCTCTCCTCGTCTTGGGAGGTGATGGGAATTCCTCTCCTCGCCTTGGGGGGTGAAGGTGACTCCTCCGGTCTCCGCCGTCGCGCCCTGGGACGTCTTTGTTCTTCACACGGCTAGTGAGATTCCTTTGTCCTTTCAGAGGTGTGAAGTTCCTTACATATGCAGTCACCAAACATCTCACATGTTCTAACATATGTAGGTATGGAATATATTAAATATATATTTGTGATTTTGCTCTCCGATTTAAGCTTTTTAACTTTGTAAATTCAAAACTTTTTCATAGCCAATTTAGCTAAACAATATTAAAAAAATATACT
This sequence comes from Pholidichthys leucotaenia, assembly GCA_020510985.1. NCBI lineage: Eukaryota > Metazoa > Chordata > Actinopteri > Cichliformes > Pholidichthyidae > Pholidichthys > Pholidichthys leucotaenia. The sequence continues at coordinate 422,868,411 of CM035842.1, read as the reverse complement.
AAAATATTTAACTTATTCCCCCTCCCTCTTTACACGAATCATTGTATTTCTTATTTTAATGTATTCTTTTTAATCTCAGTGATTTTGACATTTAAAACTAAGTATTGTGACGTTGCAAGGGTTCAAATAATGACAGATGACTGTGACGAAACAGGCTTTATTTATACACACTCTCACAACACAGAATGGAGGGGAGGTCATTTACACAGACCCCCACCTCACTTACTCACGTGGACAACATTGTTGGTACCCCTCTGTTATTGAAAGAAAAACCCACATTGGTCAGAAATAACTTGAATCTGACAAAAGTGGTAATGTGGGGATCCCACCTCAGTATATTTATACTCAGACTTAAAAGGAATTGTCATGGGGGGGGGGGGGGGGGTTGTGTGTGGATGTGGGGGTAGTGCGTTGATGTGAACAGTGACAAAGAGAATGGGAATTACAAAGGCTTTGATGTTAAAGGCCTCAGACAGTGACATTTTTTTTTATTGAACCAATCAACTGATTGTATGAAAATATTCCATTCTGCCCATTCCCGTGATTTAATATGTGTCACCAGCCTCCATAAATGACCTTATTTGTTCATAGCCCAGCCTTCACTTAGTGAGGCTGCAGTACCGCCATCTCTCGATAGGTGCGGGCATTAGTGACGTCAGCTCAGGAATAGAAACGGTGATGGTGTTGGGGATTTCTTGGGAAAGAAGTGAGGGTTATGTTGCCTGCCTGTGCTGTGAGCCTCATCAGAGAAACATTCCCATCTGATCACTACAAGGGATTTTGCCTACCAAGATTAGATTTGTGAACAATGATATGTAAATAAAGTTTTGTAAAATCATATATTGAGTTTATTAACGTTCATGTCAATGTTATAATTCTCATAGTTCAGCATTCATCAAAGTCGCATGTCATATACATTTGAATAATTTTTCTACCATTTTATGGTAGAAAATTGGGGTTCCATTTTTAAAAGCACATTTCTCCTACAATCTTAGGCTTATATTTGTTTTTCTTAGCAAATATGTTGCTTCCCTAAAAATTGAAAGCTGAACTGTCATTGTAATATGAGGCAGATCAGTTTAATATTCACTCCATATAAAATATTATGAAGTTGCATTGGTCATTAATTTTGGGATTGCACCATATTTCATTTTCTAATATTGTTTAACATTTGCAGTGAATATTAAAAATACAAAACTTACCCTGTTTACTTCTCGTTTTCTGACAGCTGATCGCATCGGTAGATCACCCTTGCTTTTCACGCCACTGTCACTGACACTTGTCTCAGAGTCAGACTTGGGAATCGAGGGATATATAGTTGGAATAGCCGTTTTCTTTATCACCAGTCTTTTTGCAAATTTCATTTCAAATTGCATCTTATTCTCGAAATCGCTGTCAACGAAATGTCTACTGCACATGTAGGGTGTTTTACCGACATCATTCCAATGTTTTCGCGTTTTCTGAACGAATTTCACCCATGCCGTTCGGAATTTCCCAGGGATGGGAAATTCAAAAACACTCACCGCATGCTCCTCTGGTATACCGTCGCACCCGTAGACAACACAACGCCAAACCATATTAATTTGATTCCTGAAATCCTAATCTTAATAAATAATCTATTTGTAATCCACAAGAATTCCGAGAAATATCCGTAATCGCCGATTTTAAAACGTAAACATCAAGTGTTGCATGAAGCAAAACACAGCAATGGCCGCCGACCATGTGCGTGTGTCTTCCTGAGCTGACGTCACACAGTCAGTGGAGTACTTAGCCGCTGTTCGCTTGGCTGGGTCAGCCCGCTCTCCATGGCAGCATACTTCAAGAGCGCATTGTCACCTTATGCGACATTCGTTGACACCAAAACATGTGCGGTTCGACTTAGCTCGTCTCAGACAACAATTTGAGATATGAATTAGCGATATTGAATTTTCGTCTGTCCGACGCCTTTAAGGCAGCACACAGAGAAGGCTGACCGAGTGGTAGGATTTAAGAGCAGAGGTGCCTGAGAGCTGTTGCTCTTTTGCTGCTTGTGTTTCTAGAGAAATGTGAGAGAGAGTTGAATAAAGTCTGATATGATCTGGACCTCTCTGCCTGATTATTTCTCTCTCCACACTGGTGACCCTAGATGCATAATGGAACGCGAGGCGAACACCCCGGAGACAACCCGGACGGGGAGTACCAGCAACGCGTGCGCTGTTTCGGTCAAACTCCCAAACTTTTGGCTACACAACCCGAAGTCTTGGTTCCTCCACACCGAGGCCCAGTTCGCGCTCCGGGAAATAACGGCAGATGACACCAGATACTACTACGTGGTTGTAGCGCTGGATGCACGCACAACTCAGCAGGTGGCGAGCCTGCTCCAACTGCCCCCAGCCTGTGACAAATACGGCGCTCTCAAAACTGTGCTGACCCGGTGCTACACGCTCTCGAACTGTGAGAGAGCGGAGAGGCTCCTGACACGCTCTGGGTTAGGAGACTGGTCGACAGTCGAATTGATGGAGAAGATGTTGGCGTTGATGGGCACAGATGACGGGCATTTCCTCTTTGCTCACCTTTTCCTCCGGAACCTCCCAATGGCAGCCAGAGCGGTTCTTGCCAATTCACCGCTGCTGGCCGCGCACAACTACCGGGCACTAGCCCAGGAGGCAGATCGGATTATCCTCACCACCAGAGCCCTCACAGTGAACGCAGCGGTGTCGGAACCCAGCGAGACGGCCAGCAGAGGCGAGGAGCCAGCGATGGTGGCTGCAGCGGAGGCCAAGAAGTACCGGAGAGACATGCTCTGTTTCTACCACCACCGTTTTGGAAGGGACGCACGCCGATGCATGCCACCGTGCCAATTTGAGCGTTCGGGAAACGCCAGGACCAGCAGTCAGTAGCAGCTGTGACCGCCGGTGAAAAAAGGAAGCTGCTCTACGTGACAGACTCGCGCTCGGGGAGACGGTTCCTCCTGGACTCCGGCTCCCAAAAGAACCTCATCCTGCCGTCCTACGCTGACCGGCTAGCGGGAACTAGCGGCCCCGAGCTGATGGCCGCAAATGGCTCAGACATTAAGAGTTTTAGTGAGAGGACGCTGACTGTATCCTTGCACGGCTGTACATACCAATGAACATTCTTCATAGCGGCATGCAGCTACCCCATCTTAGGCGCTGATTTTTTTATGTGCACATGGACTACTAGTCGATGTTGCTAACAGACGCCTGATTAATGCAATGTCTTTTGATTCCCTCCCCTGTACAGCTCGAGGAGCTGGGCCAGCAACACTAGCCAACGTCACAGCTCAAGGGGGTAAGTTCCACACACTGCTCACCCAGTTCCCAGCACTCACGGTCCCGACATTTTCAGCGACCATCACTAAACACGGGGTGGAGCACTTCATTACCACCACGGGGCCGCCCGTTTTCGCAAGACCTCAGCACCTGGACGCAGCTAAACTGGCCATAGCACGCGAGGAGTTTGCCAACTTGGAAAGGTTGGGCATCATCAGACCCTCAAACAGCCCATGGGCATCCCCGCTACATATGGTTCCTAAGGCCGAGGGATCGTGGCGACCGTGCAGACATTTCCGCAGATTAAACAACGCCACAGCGCATGACCGATACCCCATCCCTCATATTCAGGATTTTTCCGTTCACCTCACCCGGGCACGCATTTTTTCCAAGATAGACCTGGTCTGCGGTTACCACCAGGTCCTGGTGCGCGCTGAGGACATACCTAAAATGGCAGTAATAACCCCGTTTGGCCCGTTTTGAGTGTTTACGCATGCCTTTCGGGTTAAAAGGCGCGGTGCAGACATTTCAACGCGTGATGGATGTGGTGTTGCGCGATCTGCCGTTTGTGTTCGTCTACATGGACGACATCCTTGTGGCCAGCGTGTCCGAGAACGAACACGTAACCTACCTCAGGACAGTTTTCCAGAGGTTGGAGGAGCACGGTTGATAATCAACCCGGTGAAGTGTCAGTTTGGGGTGGCGGGGATCGACTTTTTGGGCCACCACATCTCACCTGAGGGCAAGACACCCTTGCCGGACAAGGTGCGCGCCGTGGCGAATTTTCCCCGGCCTTAGACGGTCAGGGCGCTGCAGGAGTTTTTGGGGATGGTTAACTTCTACAATCGTTTCCTCCCCCGTGCAGCCCAGCTCGTGCAGCCGTTGTACGCCGCGCTTAAGAAACGGAAGCCGGCAGACAGAGTCGACTGGACTCCTGAGCGAGATCAGGTGTTTTCCGAGGTTAAAACAGCTCTGGCGAATGCCGCACTGCTGGCGCACCCAGACCCGGCAGCTCAGATAGCGCTCACTACCAACACATTGGACATGGCCATAGGGGCCGTCGTGGAGCAGCACGCCACCGGTTCTTGGCAGTCACTCGCCTTTTTTAGCAGGTCTTTGCGCGACAGTGAGCGTAAATACAGCATATTCGACAGAGAGTTACTGGCTCTCCACCTGGCCATACGCCACTTCCAGTTCTGGCTGGAAGGGCGCACCTTCACTGCGTTCGTAGGCCACAAGCCGCTAACGTACGCGATGGCCAAGGTTTCGGAACCATGGTCGGGCCGGCAGCAGAGACAGCTGGCCGCAGTCTCGGAGTTTACAACCAACATTCAACATGTGGCCAGTAAACTCAATGTGGTGGCGGACTGCCTCTCGCGCGCATTAGTGGCCCCAGTCTATGTGGGGATAGATTACTTGACCATGTCCGCTGAGCAGAGCGGCGATACGGACATTTGTGCGCTCCAGTCTGGACCAACAGGGTTAAGGCTGGAGAACAGAGTACTGCAAGAAGCCCCCCCCCCCCAGTCTGTGACGTCTCCACGGGCCGCCCACACCTGGTGGTCCCACGTGCTTGGCGCCGCCGCGTTTTTGAGTCGGTTCACTCCCTGGCGCACCCAGGAGTGAGCGCGTCAGTCAAAATGGTGGGAGCGAAGTTCATCTGGCCGAGCCTGCACAAACAGGTGAAAGAGTGGGCTGCAGCCTGCGTAGCGTGCCAACGAGCCAAAGTGCACAGGCACACAAAGGCCCCCTTGGAGCCATTCCATATCCCGGCTAAGTGGTTCGACCACATTCACATGGACCTCGTGGGCCCCCTCCCACCATCACAGGGGTTCACGTACCTCCTGACAGTGGTGGACCGCACCACGCGCTGGCCTGAAGTAGTCCCGCTAGCTTCCACAGCGTCTGCAGAAGTTGCACGCACTTTTTTGATGACATGGGTGGCATGTTTCGGCGCCCCTTCGGATATCACGTCCGATCGGGGCCTGCAATTTGTTTCCAACCTCTGGTCCACCATGGCCCACAGCCTGGGCGTCACAATTCATCGCATGACCGTGTACAACCCACAGGCCAATGGGTTATGCGAGCGCTTCCATAGATCGCTTAAAGCAGCACTCAGGGCTTCACTTACGGATGCAAATTGGGTGGACCGGTTGCCGTGGGGTCTATTAGGGTTGCGTTCAGCACCGAAGGAGGATTTGGCAGCCTCCCCAGCAGAGCTGTTTTTTTCCCAGCCACTGCGGCTCCCAGGGGAATTTTTGCCGGACAGCCCCACGCCGAACACTGATCCATCCCCGCTTTCACCGCGTAACGCAGTGGCAGGGACGGTACCCGGCCCACCACTGGTTTTCCACGCGCTTTTGTGCCAAAGGCCTTGAAGGATGCGGCATTCGTATTTGTCAGGCACAATGCCCACCAGAGCCCCTTGCGCCCGCCCTACGATGGCCCGTTCAGAGTGCTGGAACCCGGGGAGAAACATTTTGTGTTAGACTTGGGGGGACGCAGAGAAACAGTCTGTATAGACAGGCTTAAGCCCGCTTTCGTGTTATCAGACGAGCAAGTGGTGCTGGCCCGAACTCCTCGGCGTGGACGACCCCCACTGAGAACTCCCCAGGTAAATGACTCGTCAGATCAGTCACAAGGGCATGCTAATGATGTTTTCCCCCCTCCCAATGTCCCCCCCAGATAGACGCACCCCCAACCTCGAAGCTGCAGACCCCACGTTAGAGCCGCTACGGACGTAAGCTGAAGCCCAAAGGACATGAGGGTCAAGGCTCAGTCTGAGTCTGGGGGGGGGGGGGGGTATGGGGATCCCACCTCAGTATATTTACACTCAGACTTAAAAGACAAAAAGGAATTGTCATGGGGGGGTTGTGTGTGGATGCGGGGTGGTGTGTTGATGTGAACAGTGACAAACAGAATGGGAATTACAAAGGCTTTGATGTTAAAGCAGCACACAGAGAAGGCTGACCGAGTGGTAGGATTTAAGAGCAGAGGTGCCTGAGAGCTGTTACTCTTTTGTGGCTTGCGTTCCTAGACAAATGTGAGAGAGAGAGATGTTGAATAAAGTCTGATATGATCTGGACCTCTCTGCCTGATTATTTCTCTCTCCACAGTAATAAATAAAAAGTCTATGAAAATTAACCAATGAAAATCAGACAATGTTTTTGAATTGTGGTTCAACAGAATTATTTTAAAAAAACAAACTCATGAAACAGGCCTGGACAAAAATGATGGTACCCTTAACTTAATATTTTGTTGCACAACCTTTTGAGGTAATCACTGCAATCAAACAATTTATGTAACTGTCAATGAGACTTCTGCACCTCTCAGCAGGTATTTTGGCCCACTCCTCATGAGCAAACTGCTCCAGTTGTCTCAGGTTTGTAGGGTGCCATCTCCAGACGGTATGTTTCAGCTCCTTCCACAGATGTTCAATAGGATTTAGATCAGGGCTCATAGAAGGCCACTTTAGAATAGTCCAATGTTTCGCTCTTAGTCATTCTTGGGTGTTTTTAGCTGTGTGTTTTGGGTCATTATCCTGTTGCAAGACCCATGACCTGCGACTGAGACCAAGCTGTCTGACACTGGGCAGCACATTTCTCTCTAGAATACCTTGATAGTCTTGAGATTTCATTGTACCCTGCACAGATTCAAGACACCCTGTGCCAGATGCAGCAAAGCAGCCCCAGAACATAACAGAACCTCCTCCACGTTTCACAGTAGGGACGGTGTTCTTCTCTTGCTATGCTTCATTTTTGCGTCTGTGAACACAGCACTGATGTGCCTTGCCAAAAAGTTCCAGTTTTGTCTAGTCTGACCATAGGACATTCTCCCAGAAGCTTTGTGGCTTGTCAACATGCAGTTTGGCAATTTCCAGTCTGGCTTTTTTGTGATTTGTTTTCAACAGTGGTGTCCTCCTTGGCCGTCTCCCATGAAGTCCACTTTGGCTCAAACAATGACGGATGGTGCAATCTGACACTGATGTACCTTGATCTTGGAGTTCACCATGAATGTGTTTAGAGGTTGTTCTGGGCTGTTTTATTACCATTCATATTATCCGCCTCTTCCATTTTTCATCAAGTTTCCTCCTGCGGCCATGTCCAGGGAGGTTGGCTACAGTCCTGTGGATCTTAAACTTCTGAATAATATGTGCAACTGTATTCACAGGAACATCAAGCTGCTTGGAGATGGTCTTATAGCCTTTACCTTGAACATGCTTGTCTATAATTTTCTTTCTAATCTCCTGAGACAACTCTCTCCTTTGCTTCCTCTGGTCCATGTTTAGCGTGGTACACACCATGTCACCAAACAGCACAGTGACTACTTGTCCCCCTTTAAATAGGCCAACTGACTGATTACAAGTTTGTAGACACCTGTGATGTTAATTAGAGGACACATCTTGGCTGAACATGTCCCTATGGTCACATTATTTTCAATCTTTTCTAGGGGTACCATCATTTTTGTCCAGGCCTGTTTCATGAGTTTGTTTTTTAAAGTAATTCTGTTGAACCACAATGCAGCGCAAGCATGCCGGGAGAATCCTCACCCCCTTATTACAGCCCCGACGTTACACTGTCCCCCCCGGACTGGTTTCTGTCCCCAGAATAATAAAGTCCAACTCAAATCTGTCCAGGTGTCGGGACAGCCGCCGTTGTTGGTGACCAGCATGCACAGGCCTGTTATTGTCCATTTGCGCCTCGGCCAGGGTATCTGGTCGGGATGAAGCCTCCGGCTCGACCACCCATGGGGCAGATGGCTGGTACGGGGCGAGACAGTTTCGGTGAAGCACCACAACCTGGTTCCTTTTCTGCAGCCTCACCCTGTACACTACATCTGACAGTCTCTGTAGGACCACGCATGGTCCCGACCAATGGCTCGCCAATTTTGGCGACAGTCCCCTTTTGCGCACCGGGCAGAAAACCCAGACTTGATCCCCTGGTGCAAAGTCCCTCCCCTGGCAGGGGGAGTCGTATGCCCGCTTCTGCCGACTCCCCGCCGCTGCCAGGGCCTCCCGAGCCAGTTCGTGCACCATGTGGAGACGTTCTTTCAAACAAAACAAATAATCCAACCCCGGTTTGACCTCCGGGGGTAAGGGGGGGACGACACCAAATCCACTGGTGTGCGCTGCTCGCATCCAAACATTGGTTTGGGTTCACTCCTCATTCTTGGCAGCGAAGACATCGATGGAGCAGTCCAACAGCTCCCGCAGCTGGCGCCTCTGTTCTGATTCTTAGTCCACTGCAGCTCTGCTGGAACAATTTGTCAACCGCCTGCTGTGTTTCTGCTGACACACTGACACACTCCGCTGTCGTCTCCTCCCTTGCTGTCTCTATCGGCGATTGTGCTCCCTCTGCTCATGCTGGTGGAGCTGCTGTGGTCTGTTCTGGCAGTGACCCATCCGGTTTGGTCTGCTCTGGCAGCCCCTCGATCACGAAGGCCCCCGGATTCCTCCTCTGGGTCCCGCTGCAGAGCATGATGGTCTGAGCCCCCAGCAGGAGAGACAATCTGGCGGTGTCAATTGTTGCGCCCCATGCTGCGAGCAGATCAAGTCCAATAATGCAGGGATCTTGAATGTCAGCCAGCGAGAACGGATGGTTTGTATTCTGGCCAGCCATCCCCACCACAAGAACTCTCCGCCCTCCCAGTCTGGCGCGCTCACCACTGGCTGTGGTGATGCAGTGCCCGGTGGGTTCCCACCCCTGCGGTTCTGCCTCGTCCGTACAGGGCAGCACTCCGGGTCGGACCAGGGAGATGGTAGAACCAGTGTTGATCAGGGCCCAGGTCGGTGTGTTGTTCAAGCTGCAGGGTAGGTACATCCCTACCGAGCGTCCAATTTGGCCCAAATGTGGTGACAGTTCATCGGGGAAAATGTCTGTGGGAGGTGGCAGGTCCCCGTCCATAACACCTCGCTGTAGTTTAAAGTCGGCGAGGGGGCGGTTTGTCGCGGAGTGGGTGCCGGGCAGTACCGCGTGATGTGTCCTGGCTCCCCGCAGCAGAAGCACCCTTCCTCGCGCCGCCGTTGCCATCCTCTCACTGGCCACGCCACTGTGGTCTGGCGCAGTTCCTCCTCCTCCTCACTTTCAGCTGTGGCCTGGAAGGCTCTCTGCCTCAGCGCCGATGCATCAGCTGCATCCATCAACGGTTCCACCCACTCTGCTTCTGCCACAGCTGTCTCCCAGCTGCTCACGGCGTGACTCCAGATGTGGTACTGGAGCTGGGCCGGGCAGAGCCCCCGGATGAAGTGCTGGAGGGCGAGCTTCTCCACCGCCCCTGGCTCGAAATCTGGGTAGCCATGCCGCGTCAGCAGCCGTATGTCTGCTGCGTAGGCTCCCAGGCTGCCTCGCCGGCGGTTGGCCAGCTGTTCCTGGGGGTGCTCAGCATTGGCTGCTCTCCCAAACTGCCTCTGGAGCAGTCCTTGTAGCGCTGGCCAGCTGTGACGTTCCTTGGGACGGAGGTCAGACAGCGTGTGGAAAGCCCCTCCCTCCAGGGCCAACGTGACCTGCATGGCGGTCTCTTCCGGTGTCCAGCTGTTCAGCGTAGCAGCCAGCTCAACCTGGACCAGATAGTCGTCCAGCAGGGTTTTGCCGTCAAAGCGGGGGACTTTGGCCCATTGGCGGATATGTGGGATGGTCGCCCCTTGGTCGATTGCCGCCCCTGGTCGCAGTGGAATCGCCGGTCTGTCCTGCCCTGAAAAGGGGGGGAAGCGGGGCTGGTTTGCTCTGCTTAGCCCACCCTGCTTGAGAAAGGCAGAAGGCGGGGTATGCTGGCCCCGTCGGGTCCGCTGCTCTATTCATCCTGGCAAACAGCTCCAGGGGTCAGTGTATCAGCTCTGTTGTCCATCCCCAGCTGAGCGATGAGCCGCTCAAGCTGCTGAATCTCCATCCTAATTCTGGCTTCCATCTGCTCCATGATCCCACTTCTGACACCAGTGTGACGTTGCAAGGGTTCACACAATAAGAAGAGATGACTGTGACGAAACAGGCTTTATTTATACACACTCTCAAAACACAGAATGGAGGGGAGGCCATTTACACAGACCCCCACCTCACTTATGGTGACACAACACAATCTATCACATACAGGGAAGCAACGCTAACTGGCCTTATAACACAGTTATAACGGCACAGCAATAACACTGAGAACAACAAATAATAACAGTCTTTGAATACTCTGTGGCACAAGCATGCCGGGAGAATCCCCGCCCCCTTATTACAGCCCCGACGTTACAGTATCTTTTAAATACAGACAGGCTAGCTTACATTAAGTAGAGAACTGAAAAGGGGCATCGGAGAAGCTAAGCACAAGTGCCAGCAGCGCATTGAGGTCCACTTCGAAACCAATAACTCACGAAGCATGTGGAGAGGTACTAAGGCCATAATTGACTAAAGAGCAGCACATGACTGACCAGCCGTGATGCCATGCTTCCAGATGCCCTGAACGCATTCTTCGCAGCGTGGTGGTGGAGTGGTTAGCACTGCAGCAACACAGCAACTCACCCTTGGCCAGGGGATCCTGGGTTTGATCCCAGCTCCTGACCAACAGTGATCTGTGTGGAGTTTGCATGTTCTCCCCATGTCTGCGTGGGTTTACTCCGGGATTTCTCCGGTTTCCTCCCACATGCCAAAAACATGCAAGCTAGGTTAATTGGAGACTCTAAAGTGGCCCCAGGTAAAGGTTTGGGCGCCACACCAGTGGCTGCCTCATCCACTCATGTGGATGCCCTGTAATTTCCCCACTGTGGGACTAACAAAGGATTAAAAAAATAAATAAATAAAAAATTGCACACTTCCATACTCTCACCAATGGTACCAGACCTCCAACATCAGCACCAACCAAGCAGGAGCCCATCCTAGTCCTGCAACAACATCAGGTGAGATCATCGCTGAAGTTCATGCCGCAAGTTTAATTACCACTTCACCACAACAAACTGTATCCCCGCTCTCTGGTCAAATCGCTGCATGGACACCGGCTTCCGCACTTCCGCGTTGCGTCATCACAACAATGTGACGCGTCATCAGAACAACCCCAACATGAATCCTTTCAATCTCCGCCCTATCCCGACTTCCGCACCGGCATTTTCAAAACAAAAGCACCTGAAACTTGCCCTCTTCAACACACGATCCCTTAACAATAAAAGCCTCATTCTAAATGAATTCATCACTGATAATAAACTGGATCTCCTCTGTCTCACTAAAACTTGGCAAAAACCCCTGGATTACATTGCACTTAACCAAACCACCCCTGCTGGATATTCATACCTGGACAACCCACGCCCTGAAGGCCGTGGAGGAGGCATTGCTGCTATTCATCTTCATGACCTCAATCCACGACCTCTCTCCATACCCGCTGTTTCCTCTTTTGAACACCTGACTTTTAAACTCCCGGGCCCAAAACCTCTCCTCATTGCAATTATTTACCGCCCTCCCAAACCAAATCCATCTTTCTTATCAGATCTTTCAGAACTCATTACAGTACTGTCTGCAACCTCACCATCTGTCCTACTGCTTGGCGATTTCAACCTCCACATTGATTCCCCTGACTGCAAATATGCAAACGATTTTCTGGACTTATTAAAGTGTCTAAACTTCACCCAACACATAACTTTCCCTACCCACAGACATGGACATGTCCTGGATCTGGTTTGCTCCACTGGTCTCCACATTCACAACATCTCCAGCACTGACCTCACCATCTCGGATCATCTCGCCATCACACTGGACATTGACATCCCGGCCCCTCAACCCAAACAAGACCGAACAATAACCTTCAGGAATCTTAAGTCCATCTGCTCAGTTTCTCTCTCCACGTGCATATCTAACACTCTCTCCAACTGCACCTTCCCTGTAAACCCAACCCCTACGGACTTAGTAAACATCTACAACAACACATTGTCTACCTCCCTCCTGGAGGGAGGGAGGTAGACAATGTGTTATTGTAGATGTACAGATGTGAGATGTACAGATCCTGGAGAGACGGGAGCTTGCAGCCGATCACCTTCTCAGCAGTGCGCACGACGCGCTGCAGCCTTAGTCTGTCCCTGGCAGTGGCTCCTGCGTACCACACGGTTATGGAGGTGGTGAGGATGGACTCGATGATGGCTGTGTAGAACTGCACTAACATCTTGGTGGGTAGCTTGAGCTTCCTCAGCTGCCGCAGGAAGAACATCCTCTGCTGGGCTTTTTTGATGAGTGAGCTGATGGTCAGCTCCCATTTGAGGTCCCTGGTGATGGTAGTGCCTAGGAAGCGGAAGGAATCAGCAGTGGTGATGGGAGAGCCTGAGAGGGTGAGGGGGGGCAGAGGAGTAGTGACTTTCCTGAAGTCTACAATCATCTCCACTGTCTTCAGAGCGTTCAGCTGCAGGTTGTTATTGCTGCACCAGGACGCCAGCTGGGCCACCTCTCTCCTGTAGGCGGACTCGTCGCCGTTGGAGATGAGCCCGATGAGGGTGGTGTCGTCCGCAAACTTGATCAACTTGACAGACTGGTGGCTGGAGGTGCAGGAGTTGGTGTAAAGGGAGAAGAGTAGGGGGGAAAGTACACAGCCCTGGGGTGATCCGGTGCTGATGCTAGTATAGTCTGAGACAGTCTTTCCCAGCCGCACATGCTGCCTCCGGTCCGTCAGGAAGTCGATGATCCACCTGCAGAGGGAGTCAGGCACGTTGAGCAGGGACAGCTTGTCCCGGAGCAGAGCGGGGCGGATGGTGTTGAATGCGGAGCTGAAGTCCACAAACAGGATCCTGGCGTAGGTTCCCGGGGAGTCCAGGTGCTGCAGGATGGAGTGGAGGGCCAGGTTGACTGCATCGTCTACAGACCTGTTGGCTCGGTAGGCAAACTGCAGCGGGTCCAGGAGAGGGGTGGTGATGGACTTGAGGTGGGACAGGACCAGGCGCTCAAAGGACTTCATGACTACAGAGGTGAGCGCTACAGGTCTGTAGTCATTAAGTCCAGTGATCTGTGGCTTCTTGGGGACAGGGATGATGGTGGAGGATTTGAGGCAGGATGGCACGTGGCATAACTTAAGGGAGGTGTTAAAAATGTCTGTGAATACAGGAGCCAGCTGTTTCGCACAGAGTCTCAGGGTGGAGGGAGACACGCCGTCTGGGCCGGGGGCCGGGGGCCTTGCGCGGGTTCAGTCTGGAGAACTGTTTGAGCACATCCTGCTCACTGATGATAAGGGGAGGGGGGGAGGAGGGGGGGGTGCCTTAAATGAAGTAGGGAATGTGGAGGCTGTGGAGCTGGAGGGAGGGGGGGAGTTGGACACAGATGACGAGGTGTCAAAACGGGCATAGTGTTGGGACAGTCTCTGACAAAGGGCTTTGTCATCCTGACCTTTAGGAGCCTTAGGTCGATAGTTGGTGATTTGCCTCAGTCCTCTCCACACGGAAGCCGAATCATTAGCAGTGAACTGCTGCTGGAGTCTCTCTGAGTACACAGATTTAGCCCTCTTCAGCTCTCTGTTAAACCGGTATTTAACCTCCCTGTAGCAGTCCCTGTCTCCACTTTTCAGCGCTGCTTCCTTCTCCTTCCTGATCTGTCTGAGCTTAGCTGTGAACCAGGGTTTGTCATTAGAGTAACTCACCCTGGTGCGTGATGGAAGAATGTTCTCTTCACAAAAGTGGACCCGGAGGCGTGCTGGCCGGATCATAGCCGATCCCTCACACCCTGGTCACGTACTGTTTGCCCCCCTCCCCTCTGGTAGAAGACTTCGGTCCATCCAGACTAAAACCTCCCGTCACATGAACAGCTTCTTCCCCTCTGCCATTAGACTGCTGAACACTAAGTGACTCTCGTGCACCATGTACAGCAGCTCAACCAGACTCATGTCAATCATCACTGTTTTCTTCCTGCATTACCGACTGCACTATATAGTTCTCCACAGTATCTGCTGCTGGCTAATATATATTTTAACTGTTGACCAGTATCACTTAATCTTATCCTACACTTTATTACATGTATAGTTTATTTCTCTTATCTTATCATGTTTAATGTTGCAGCATTGTACCGAGACAAATTCCTAGTTTGTGTACTACATGAACAATGGCAATAAACCTGATTCTGATTCCCTCAACAAACTGGCCCCCATGAAAACAAAATCCGTCACTTTCATTCATTCGGCCCCCTGGTACACGTTAGAACTTCACAAATTCAAAAAACAACTGCGACAGCTTGAATGCCTGAGCTGCAAAACTGGTCTGACTGTACACACCCTCGCTCACATAGAACTGATGCACCTATATCAATCTTCACTCAATGAAGCTCGCTCTGCCTACTACTCCAGCATCATTCACTCTGGATCCTCCAACCCCCGCACTCTGTTCTCCACCATCAACAAACTCCTCAAACCCCAGGACATCATTTCATCATCCTTCACCCCTGAAAAATGCAATAGCTTTCTATCATTTTTCCATTCCAAAATTGACAATATTCACAACCAGCTTGCCTCCTCCCCAGCCATCACCCCTGACTCAGAACCCACTTTTTCTCCACCCATAGATAAACAGTTCTCCCTTTTCTCACCCATAACCACTGATGAACTTTCCGAAATACTCTCCAGCATGAAATCATCTACATGCCCCCTGGACCCCATCCCCTCCCCCCTTATCAAAGCCCGTCTCACCCCTCTTGCCCCCCTTATCATCGACACCATCAACTCCTCCCTCACCACTGGCACTGTCCCCCCATCACTTAAGATTGCTGCCATCACCCCCCTCCTTAAACCTGGCCTGGACTCTGACGACCCCAACAATTT
The DNA here is from genome assembly GCA_020510985.1 of Pholidichthys leucotaenia. Taxonomy (NCBI): domain Eukaryota; kingdom Metazoa; phylum Chordata; class Actinopteri; order Cichliformes; family Pholidichthyidae; genus Pholidichthys; species Pholidichthys leucotaenia. The sequence continues at coordinate 422,853,391 of CM035842.1, read as the reverse complement.
CAGACCTATCTCCAACCTCCCATTTCTGGCTAAAATATTGGAAAAAGCTGTCACCATTCAACTCAAGAAACACCTCCTCTCCAACAAACTCTACGAAACATTTCAATCTGGATTCCGTTCTCACCACAGCACTGAAACCGCCCTCCTCAGGGTCACCAATGACCTCCTGCTCGCCTCTGACTCCCTCACCATTCTTTTCCTCCTCGATCTCAGCGCTGCTTTCGATACCATCAATCATTCCATCCTGCTCCGTCGTCTGCTTTCTATTGGCATCACTGACTCCACCCTCTCTTGGTTCACCTCCTACCTGTCTGAGAGATTCCAGTACATCTCCATCAACAATCATAAATCACGCACCACCCCCGTCTCACATGGTGTCCCTCAAGGCTCTGTGCTTGGTCCAACCCTTTTCATTCTCTACATGCTTCCGCTTGGTCACATCATCCGTCAACCTGGTCTTCACTTTCACTGCTACGCCGACGACACCCAGCTGTACATCTCCTCTAAATCCATCAACCCCGCCATTCTCTCCACCATCACTGACTGCCTTACAGACATAAAAACCTGGATGACTAACAACTTTCTCAAGCTAAACAGCAATAAAACAGAAATCATCATTTTTGGACCAAAATCTCTTTTACCCTCTTCCCAGAACTTTTCATTCCAAATCGATGGTCACTCAGTCACCCCCTCCCCCCTGGCCAGAAACCTCGGCATTATCATGGACCCCACCCTCTCCTTCAAATCTCACATCAACCATATCACCAAAACATCATTTTTTCATCTTCGTAATATTGCACACCTCCGTCCCACCCTCTCACCCTCTGCTGCTGAAATACTTATCCACGCCTTCATCACCTCCAGACTTGATTACTGTAACAGCATTCTGTATGGACTTCCTTCCACCATCCTCCAAAAACTACAGTATGTCCAAAACTCAGCCGCCCGCCTACTTACTCACTCCCGCTCCAGAGACCACATCACTCCTCTCCACCGTCAGCTCCACTGGCTCCCCATTCAACAGCGCATCAACTTCAAGATCCTCCTCATCACCTATAAAGCTCTCCATAACCTCGCCCCCTCATACCTAACGGACCTTCTGTCTCGTCATTCTCCCACTCGTCTCCTCCGCTCTGCTGACGCTCATCTTCTTACCCCCCATCACCAAGACAAAATTCCGCACCCTGGGTGATAGATCATTCGCCATCGCCGCACCAACCCTCTGGAATTCCTTGCCCCTTCACATCCGGTCTGCCAACACACTTGCTTCTTTTAAAAGTCAACTCAAAACCCATCTTTTTAAATCTACCTATAAAACTGACTGCCTCTTCTACCTATGTGTACCTATGTGTATGTGTTTACCCGTTCTCTGTATGTTTGTCCCTATGCTGCTTTGTAAAGCGTCTTTGAGTATTTAGAAAAGCGGTATATAAGACTGATGTATTATTATTATTAAGAAGACTGACATCATTAAGGCGGCGGGACCAGACAGAGTATTGGGCCAGACCCTGAAGTCGTGTGCAGACCAGCTGGCAGGGGTGTTTACAGACATCTTCAACTTGTCCTTACAGCAGGCTGTTGTCCCCACATTCCTCAAGACTACCACCAAAGTGCCCGTGAACAAGAGATGAGCAGTAATGTGTCTAAATGGCTATCGCCCAGTTGCCCTGACACCAATAATAATGAAGTGCTTTGAGAGGCTGGTCCTGAACTGCAGCAAGGACAGCATTCCTGCTGATCTGGACAACCACCACTTTGCTTAGAGTGAACAGAACAATGAAAGATGTCATCTCAATTGCACTACACCCAGCTCTGTCCCACCTGGAGTATCCCAACACCTATGTTAGGATGCTGTTTGTCGATTTTACTTCAGCCTTCAACACCATCTCCCCTCACAAACTGATTACAAAGCTTGGTGATGTGTAGTATGGTGAAAGTGTGTGGCCCTTAGGGCTTGCCGTACTCGTCCTGGCTGTGACATCAGGCGGGCTACAGCCAGACTGTACATAGTTGTGTGTCCTCTAATAAAGTCCAGTTGGCTGCTTGGCATTACTCTGACTCCGACCATCATTATACAGACATAACATTTTGGTGACAAGGCGAAACTATGGGGGCGTATGGGCTACCTCCACCATTGTTACCATTTTTGGACTACCCAGGAGAGCCAGCATTCCTGTGGCTGGATTGACTAGCCATGTTCAAGGGTTACATTGCTGTGTTGGGCTTAGGTAGGTTCGACGGAGTACGAAGATGAGCACTTCTGGCCCACCATCTTGGCAAAGAAGGTTTGAGAATTCTCTGTATGTTGGGAGAAACGGAGTCTTATGCGGATGCTATCGGGCGGCTGACCAAATATTTTGCAGAGCATACGAGGACCATAAAGCTGCGGGTAATCGAGCTGTTGGCACCAAAAGAAGCTAAGCTAGTTAGCTAGGGGAAGCTAGCAGCTCAGTCAGTGTCTATGGGGAAGTTAGCCATGAAGCTAGGTGCGCACCAAAACCAAGCTACGACTTCGAAGTAGGACCGGGGCCACGAGTGGCGGAGCCCCCGGTCACCAAAGATGGCGAGCCAGCCGAGGAGCTCAGCACACGGGAGTTGGAGCAGCGACAGCCGGGCGCAGAGCAGCGCAGCGGGTACCTTGGACGACAGTGCTGGGTGCAGTGATGAGGCGCCTGGGTCAATGAGTGACACCGACGAGGGTGATGCTGAAAGTCTCGGGAAGCAGCAGCGACAGTCAGACACAGAGACGGCACAGCAGAGCACCTCGGACGACAGAGAGGAGATGCCGGGCATCATGGAGGTCAGGCAGGACCTCAGTGCCAGGGCTCAAAGCGCCTTGGATGAGGGTGCTGGGCATTACAGCGAGGTGCCCGAGTTGAAGAGTGACATCAACGAGCGAGTGTTAGTTTTCCTCGGAGTTCAGCCACATGGGACCGGAGTGTTTGGGGCTACAGCGGCGACAGCTGCAGTGGTTCCGAAGGTAGTCGAAGCGGACCGACAGGCACGGAGGGATGGTGTGCCCGGCAGCAGCACTGCGGGAGAGTGAGTGGTCGAGGGTGAGGAGAAGGGACATTCTCTCCAGAGAGGTTGGTTTCGATCCCAGGGGCAGACAGCTGCCAGGGGCACGCATGCCGTGGGGCTGCCCTGGGCCTCCAAGCCGGTTTTACCTTTGGCTGCCCATGGACACTGCAGTAACATAAATGATGTTACTGTAAATATGTTCATATGGTGCATGTGAATGAATGTGTGTTATTTGGGGATTATTTTGTTTTAGTATTAAAAAAACAAAACCCTGATTATACAGTAGTTGTTTTGGGTGAATGTGTAGGCTATTCTAGTTCACTGTTTCCCTGCTATTTCCCTTAGTGCATGATTCGGGTCCTAAATTGGGGTGTGTCTGAATTGTGTGTGTGTGTTTTGCACTTTTGTAAGGGGGAGGGGAATGATGTGTAGAGAGTATGGTGAGAGTGTGTGGCCCTTAGGGCTTGCCCTACCCACCCTGGGTGTGATGTCATGCGGGCTATGGCCAGACTGTATATAGTTGTGTGTCCTCTAATAAAGTCCAGATGACTGCATGGCATAACTCTGACTCTGACCATCATTATACAGACATAACACTTGGCCATCAGTTTTCTCACCTGCAGACCGTAGAATGTCAGACTGGGAGAACTGACATCATCTACATGCACAATGTGTACAGGTGCACCACAGGGCTGTGTCCTCAGCCCAGCCTTCTTCACCCTCTTCACATATGAGTGTGCCCCATCCACCCCACCATCACAGTTGTAAAATTTGCTGATGACACCATTGCAGTGGGTCTAATATCTGACAACAATGAGACCCACTACAGGGAGGAGGTCCAGCACCTGGCCAGCTGGTGCACTGCAAGCGACCTGATGCTGAATACCACTATGACCAAGGAGATCATTATGGACTTTAGGAAAGCCGGGAAAATGACCCCTCCACCTCTTCACATATTCGTAAATGGTGAGGAGGTGGACTGGGTCAGTAACAAAGTTCCTGGGTCTCCATATCACCAATGATCTCACATGGTCCATCAATACCTCCTACCTGGTTAAAAAGGCACAGCAAAGACTTCAAGCTCCCCGTTGTGTCCATAGTTGGGTGAAAGCAAACACACATTTAATGTAGTTTACGGAGCTTTATTACCAAGTGCTATCAGTCATATACATAAAAAGGCTTACAGCACTCGCCTGCATGCCAGGTGGCTCCACGACGAAAGAGGCAGAGCCTCTTCCGCCCATTTCCTTTATACCCCGAGTGGCGTCACTACCAGAAACCGGCAGTTAGCCATCCTGGTCCACCCACGTCCAACCCAGCCGCCATCTTACTAGTACCAGCCTATTTACATATATTACATTCCCTATGCAGCAACTCCTGAACTATAAGAGCATGACAGAGCATTTTGTGCTACTGCAGCACAGTCTGGTTCTCCAGGTGCACAGTCAAAAACAGAAGGGACTTAGCTCGCATTGTTAAACTGCTCAGGGGATTGTGGGAGCAACATTTTCGCTTTATATGATGCAAAATTCTTTTTTATTTCTTGAAATTTCTCGAACTCTGAAGAGTCTGCATGCACCAATTTATGACATGATGTCATAAATTGTCATGATGGCTGATTACTGTTGGACTCTGAAGAGAGACATTCCAGCTGCTGAGCATTCTAGAGGTTCAAATAAATGGAAGTTGAAGCTCGGAATTTTGAAAAATGATGACGTAACATTCAATTGACATGTACTTACCTTTATCAGTGTCTACTATTCAATTTACAGTAATTGAAGTTTGTAACATTTAATGACTCTATATAATGTGGAAGTTAATTTTTTTAATTGAATTACCTAAATAAATCAACTTTTTGTTGACACTTTAATTTATTTTTTTTTTTTAATTTAAGTTTTTGTAAAGGGTATACAGGTCATTACAGCATTGCATTGTTTACATTTTCATCACATGTTCCCTTATTTTTTGCTATTTGACAACATTGGTAGGATAGTTATTACAACAACCCCCCCTTTTTCTTTTAAGTGAAAGAAAAAGTGAAGTTAAGGAGAATTAAATAAAAAACAAACAAACAAATGAATAAACAAACAAGCAGAACAGCAAAAAACAAACAAACAGAAAATTAAGTAATTAAAAGTAAAAGAGCAACTGAGTAGCGTTGGAACAAAGAGCGGGACCATTATTGAAATGGTATTTGTCAAAGATTAGTTCTAATGGAAGACACATATGCGATCCAGGGTTGCCAAAAGTTCATGAACCCATCCATGTCCTGTCTCAGTGCGAATGTCAACTTTTCCATCGAGTAAATGTCTTGAATCGCGTTAATCCAATCTTCAGGTGTAGGACAGTCCTTCAGCATCCATTTTTTAGTTAGGGCTTTTTTACTTGCCAATATTAAAACATTGAATAAGTATTTATCTCCTCGTCTTTCCAGTGAGTCCGGTAATAAACCCAAATACAAAGTTACAAAAGAAAAGGGAACTGTTATTTTGAATATTTTCCCCAATATTGTCTGTACGTTGGACCAATATTGGTGGATAACTGGGCATGACCAAAACACATGAAAATGATTTGCAGTCTTTTCACCACACAAGCGCCAACAGTTCAATCCCTTATGGGTAAATTTGTTTTGTGCAGGTGTTCTGAAAAATCTTACCAAGTTTTTCCATCCAAATTCTCTCCACTGCAGGGATGAGGTACTTTTCCATTGCTGTTTATTTAGCTTTTCCCATATTTCCAATTGTAAAGTGAAATTCCCCTCTTTTTCCCATCTCTCTTTTATATACGATGTGTTGTCTCCTTTTAGGTCTTGAAGACCTTGGTATATTTTAGAAATGTATCTGATCCCTGGGATCCCTTTATATGCCATTAAAAAGACCTTCAGAACACCTGACTGGGCCCTTTCCAAATCCTCCTTTTTAAGTATATTGTTTATGTGGTGTCTAAGCTGAAAGAACCTGTATAGATCTTGATTTATTAGACCTTGTTTTTTCAAATCTTCAAAACTTCTTAAAGTTTGCCCCTTAAAAAAATCATAATATTTTATCAGCCCTTTCTCTTTCCACTCTTTAAATCTAGTGTCTGTTTTATTGGGGGTAAAGTCTTGATCATAGGCAATCCATTGCAGAAGTCGATAGGGCTCTTTAGCTTGATTCTCTCTGACCATCTTAAACCAAATTTTTAGCGGGGTCTCTATCCACGGGTTAGTGTTATTCAGGAGTTTAGTTAAGGCATTGTTCCCTATTATCGCCTGTAGGGGGATGTCACTTGTTATTTGGCATTCGATCTCCTTCCATTGTGCAGTGTAGACTGGGTTACATATCTCTACTAAAGTTTTAATTTGTGCAGCTATAAAATAGTCCCTGATATTTGGCAGTGCGAGCCCACCTTTGTCTTTGTTTAGCTGTAGGGTTCTATATCTGATTCTAGGTCTCTTACCCTGCCATATGAATCTTGAGATCCTTCTGTCCAGTTCCTGCCATGTTTTTTTGGGAGGTTCTACCGGTATTGTTTGGAAAAGGTATAGAAGACGTGGAAGTATATTCATTTTGACTGCTTCAATTCTTTGTGCAGTACCTAAGAATGGTATCATATTCCATCTTGCTAGGTCAGATTTTATTTTTGTCACCAGTGGATCATAGTTTAGTGTTATAATTTTGTCGAGTTGTTTCGGGATATTGACCCCCAGATATTTCATAGAATCCAACTCCCAGTTAGTTTTGAGTTCACTTAGTGAATAATGATTTGGGTCATAGTTGAATGTTAAAACTTGGGTTTTATGCATGTTTAATTTGTACCCCGATAAATCTCCATAGTCTGAAAAAACTGAGATTAGTTCTGGTAGAGAAGTGTCTGGCTGCCCTAGGTATATTAAAATGTCATCAGCAAAGAGTGCTATTTTATGTTCTTTCTGGCCAAGTGTAATACCTTGAATTTCTTGATTTTGTCTTATCCATTGGCTCAGAGGTTCTATGAAGATTGCAAAGAGCAGTGGAGACAGGGGGCAGCCTTGACGACATCCTCTTTCCAGCTCAAAAGATGATGATAAATTACCGTTAATCCTTATTTTAGCTGTTGTTTTTTTATATAATGCCTGTATAGTTCTAATGAAGTTGTTATGAAAATTGAAACTGGATAAGATTTTATAGAGGAAAGACCAGTCAACCGAATCGAATGCTTTTTCAGCATCTAATCCCAATATGACTGCATTTAAGTTATATTTTTTTATATGATGAATTATGTGTAAAGTGCGTCGAATGTTGTCTTGTGTCTGTCTTTGTCTTATAAAACCTGTTTGGTCTAAGTGAATTAAGTCTGTCAGTATGTTTTCTAACCTTTTGGCAAGGATAGTGGTAAATAGCTTATAGTCCTGATTTAATACACTATTTATTTAGCGAATGCAAAGTCCTTAAGCCAAGCAGTTGCCTCCTGGTTTGCTGTATGGAGGGTGTGTAATCCTCCTTCCAGTCTTTGGAGCGGGCAAGCCTCTATGATGTGTTCCATAGTTTGCTCCTCTCCACATGCGCACAGTGGGCTAGGGCTACTGCCCCATCTGTGAAGGCTGGCCAAGCAGGGGCCATGTCCAGTCCTGAAGCAATTGAGTGTAGACCACTGTCTCCTTGGGAGGTTGGTGCCCGGGACCTGTTGGTTGGGGTTTATCACCAGCTGTTTGTTTGGGACCTCCTTGGTCTCCCATTCCTCTTGCCAAGCTGTCTGGATGGTAAAGTCAGCTGGGGGAGGGTTTTTCCAAATCGGCCGTCTGGATGAAAGTCGGGCAGTGGGTGGGGTGTAGATATCTGCATGGATTGGTAAGTGAGGAAAATCTTTAACTTTTTGGAGCATCCTTTGAGTTAATGCTGCTCGCCGGATGTGTGGAGGGGCTATGTTTGACAGTACAGAGAGCCAGGGGAGTGGTGTTGAGCGGATTGTTCCAGTTATAGTTCTCATGGTTGAGTTGAGCTGGGTGTCTACATGGTGTGTGTAAGATGACCTGGACCAGACAGGGGCACAATATTCTGCTACAGAGTATGAAAGGGCCAGTGCTGAGGTGCGCAGGGTGGAGACTGCCGCCCCCCATTTTGCACCAGCGAGCTTGCAGAGCAGGTTGTTTCGTACTTTCACCTTAGCAGCCGTCCACTTTAGATGTTCCTTGAAGGATAAGGTCCTATCAAGGGTCACTCCAAGATAAGTTGGATTTGGGGCATGCTTAAGCTCGAGTCCGCTCAGGTGGATGTTTAGTTCTCTGGCAGCTTTTGCATTGTGGAGATGAAATACACTGGAGACGGTTTTTGCTGGGCTTGGTTTTAGGCGCCAGATTTTGCAGAACTGGTCCAGTTTAGCAAGCTCTTCCGTGAGCACCCGTTCCAGTGGTTCAAAGTCTGGTGCTTGGAATGCCAGACAGATGTCGTCTGCATAGATGAATTTGCGGGATTTTGTAGTAGGCAGGTCGTTTATGTAGAGGTTGAACAGAGTTGGAGCTAGAACTGAGCCTTGTGGGAGTCCGTTTTTCTGCATTCTCCATGCACTTGTGTTCTGACTGAGGTGGACTCTGAACCTTCGGTTGGTCAGCAGCGTTTTTATAATTGCTGTTGCCCAAGCAGGGATCGCCTTTATAAGTTTCAGGAGGAGGCCTTTGTGCCAGACCGTATCATAGGCGGCTGTAAGATCGAGAAACACAGCCCCTGTCTTCAGTCTGCTCTCGAAGCCATTTTCAATGAAGGTGGTTAGGGCCAGTACTTGTTCTCCTGTACTGCGGTCCTTGCGGAAACCTGCTTGATCCACACTTAGAATATCCTCTATTTCTGGGGAAATGCGTTGCAGTATTAGGCGCTCCATGATTTTGTAAGGAACGCTGAGTAGGGAGATTGGGCGGTAGCTTGCTGGTAGTTTGTGGTCTTTGCCAGGTTTTGGGATGGCAATGACCTTTGCTGCCCGCCATTTCTTTGGGATCGAGTTCGTTTGTGTGATCCTTGTGTAGAATTGTGTCAACCAGGTTAGGGCTCGGGGGCCAAGATTTTTCATGAATTCTGGGAAGATGTTATCGTATCCTGCTGCCTTTCCACATTTCAGGCCCTGTAGGACTTTCTCCAGTTCAGCAGCCTCGAAGGGTTCAGGGTTCATTTCCTCTACAGGCATTTTTTGGTGTTTTTTTTAGCTCAGTTGTAACTGCTGTTCTGGTGTCTTTGTCTTGGGGTGCTTTGGCGATAGTCAGTAGGTGGGATGCAACTTGGTTGGGTGTGACGGATGCTCGGCTTTGGCTAGGGGGCTTCTGTGCAGCTCCTAGGCGACGGATGAGGCTCCAACATTTCCTGCTAGAGTGGGTAAAGCTCCGGTCAGCAACTGTCTCCTCCCATTTCTTTCGCCGGGCTGTATTTAGCGATTCAATGAGATGGTCTGCTATCTCTGGGTCCCCTGATGTTTGATAGGATTGTAGGAGGGCAGCACTTTCTCCGTCCAAACATGGGACAGAGGGGTCGGTAGCCTCGTGGGATTGCAGTATGGGCAGCCTTGAAGATTGCGCTGCAGAAGCGGTTGTGTGCTTCATCTACAGTGATGGTGTGGAGTGGGATGGTAACAACGCTCCGGTCCAGAGTTTCACTGAATTTCTTCCAGTTGGCTTTGCGGAATTTCCAGCGCATCTTCCTTGGGCTGTATATGACTGGAAGTTGTAGGCCAATGTGTACAAGCAGGGGCCGGTGTTGGCTGTGTGGAAAATCATCAAGAATGAGGATCTGTGTAGGATATGGCTCCCCATTCAAAGAGCTGACCCAACACAGGTCAGGAGAATAGTCCTTCTTCCACCTAGCAGAGTGGAAGGTTCCTCTTTGTTTGGGGTCGTATATCAAAGCGAGGTCATTTCTGGATGCCCAGTCTGAAAGTGCCTCCCCATCACTGTCCACTGCTGGGTACCCCCAGTCAGGGTGATGGCTGTTAAAGTCCCCCACATAGATGGCAGGGTGGGGTAGGGTGGGTAAGACCTGCAGATCCCAGTTGGCATTAGGGGGCTTGTACACATTGACAATATGGAAGCCACCAATGATTATGGTGTCTGAGAAATGTGTTATCAGGTGATTTGCTTCAACTATGTCAGAACGCACATAGGTGGCACGTCCATGTTTAGCATGTAGAACATAGCACAGGAGGTCAAAGCCTTTGATGGTGAAGCGGCCAGCTTCCTCTGTGCCAATATGAGTCTCTTGGAGGCAGATTACATCAATTGAATGTTGGAAGGCGAGGACTTCAATAAGGCTTCGCTTGGCTGCAGATAGGCCTTCAACGTTTAGTTGTAATATGCGAAGGGCAGATCCTACCACAAAGTGCTCTTGGGGCTGTTTGCTTTCGGCTTTAGGACTGTGACTAGGATTCTTCTTTGACTTGGCACAGAGGCGTCGTCTCTTCGAATTTAGTCTGCTGGTAGGATCATTAGCTTCCCCAGGCGAGCCCGGGTACTGGCGGAGGGCGCGACGAGAACGCTGATCCATTGCCCCCCATTTAATACACTGATTGCTCCAACTACAGACCAATCTAGTTTATCCTTTTCAGGTTTAGGTATGACTGCAATGACCCCTTCTCTCCAGGAGGGGGGGGGGGGGATTTCCCCTGTGTGGAGGACATAGTTAAATGTTTTCAGGAGGAGAGGAGATAGTTGCTGTTTAAAGGTTTTGTACCATTCTGCTGTATAGCCATCTGCTCCTGGGGATTTGTTAGCTTTAAGTTTCATAATTGCTTTTTCCAATTCTTTAGGTTGTATTTCTGACAGTATGGTTTTATTTTGTGATTCCGTAAGTTGGGGAAGGTTTAATGTGTTTAGGAATGTCTCGGATGCGTTTTTATGTTTTTTGTGGGAGTATAAGTTCTTGTAGTAATTCTCGAGGCTTTTAAGAATATCCTGAATTTTATTTCCTTTGATACTGGGTCTCTGATTTTGTAGATTGCTCTTTCCGTTTGTTGTTTCCTCAATTTATAGGCTAGTAATTTTGCCGATTTACTGCCCGTTTCATAGTGTTTTTGTTTCAGAAATGTAAGTTTCTTCTGGATTTCTATTGTGTAGATCTCATTTGATTTTTAATTTCTTTGATCTTGAGCGAGCCATTAGAATGAGTGTTATCTTTGTGTTCTTTTTCTAGGTTCTTGAGCTCTGACTCTAGTGTGGTTAGTTTTTCTTGTCTCAGTTTCTTTTGGGTTGCCAGTTTTGCAATAATTTTTCCCCTTATTACAGCTTTGCACGCATCCCACAGTATTAAAGGGGATACTTCTCCATTATCGTTTTCTTCCAAATATCTGATTCCAATTCATCTTTCAGTGGCCCTTTGAGGACACTTGAATTCAACCTCCAGGAAAATGTATTATTTGTGTATTTTTGGATGTTTAAATCCATATAGATCGGACTGTGGTCGGAGAGATCCATCAGTCCTATTTTACATGTTTTTACTCTTCCAATGTCTCTACTAAACATAAAGTAATCAATCCTTGAGTAAGATGAATGTGGCGTTGAATAAAAAGTATAATCTTTTACGTTGGGGTTGAATTCCCTCCATACATCACAGATTCCCATTTCTTTTAATAGCATCCGAGTTTTCCTACTTTGAGTGTTATTTTGATGTGAAGAATTACCTGTTGCATCCCAGTATGGATTCAGTCTTAGATTGAAGTCTCCACCACATATCACTAAACCTTGGGCTTTAGTTATCATTAGGTCGAATACATTTTTATAAAATTTCCATTTAGCCCCTGGTGGTGCATATATATTCAGCAGGGTGATATCTTCTCCCTCTAGCCGCCCAGTTACCAAACTGTACCTCCCTTCTTTATCTTTGTGTTCTGATTTTTTTTCAAATGTAATTTTGGTTGATATCAATGTCGCTACTCCCCTCCTCCTCCCTGATTTATATGAAGATGAAGAGATCATTTTAAACCCTTGTCTACTGAGTTTAGTGTGTTCCATGTCTGTTAGGTGGGTTTCTTGTAAAAATACTATTTCTTCTTTGTCTTTTTTCCATTTTGCGTAGAATCTTGGATCTTTTAACTGGATTCAGGATCCCTTTCACATTATATGAGGCTATTTTGGTTACACCCTGTTTCTCCATTGTATTTTCTTATTTAGTATAACAGTGTGGTGGCCCTCTTTTTTGCTACTCAGAAACTGAAAGATCATTAAGAACATAAAAAACATTAAGTACATAATGAACGAAACTTTAAAACAAAAAACTGTCAAAAAAACTTCCTGAGCTGGGGTCTCTTTAAAGACCCTGTAAGAGCCCTGATGGAGTGTAGGCTCTGAGGGAAATTCCTCAAACTCTGTTACGTGCTGAGGGCCCTCTCTTACCCCTGTAAGTTATCCCATGTTTTTAACGTGAATTTCAGATCCCAATCCGAATTTGTAATGATTTTTTTTTTTATGCCTATACTCTATGAGCTTGTGTGCACCCTCCCACCCCCATCACAGCAAACATTCACTCTAATACAGTATTTGTTAGTGTGGGGAGAACATGTGGGTCATTGTTACATTTCTATTTTAACATGATTTTTTTTTCCCCCTTTAAATTAAGAAGACATTTGTTTCTAATGCTAAAACTGCTCCATGAAAGATTTTACCACATGCTGATTCTGCATCTTCTTTAATGTTTGTTACCTTGTAGGAGGGGGGATGGAAGTGCAGAGTGACTGTAGAGAGAAAGAAAAAAAACAAAACAAAAAGGTCGCTATTCCTTTCTGGTACTGGAAAGCTCATCTTTGTAGCTCTGGGGCTGGGTGTTCCCGCTGCTGGCCCGTGGATTTTGAAGGTCTGAGTGGACCACGTTTGAGCTCTGATTTTCACGCTCAGATCCGCTGCGGGTTTAAACACCGTTACCGGGAGTCCTCTTCTTGCCATGTCAGATGTTGCTTCTTCCGCTGAATTGTAGAGACATGACTCTTCCCCGTAAAAGACCCTTAGTTAAGTTAGTTAATCCCTTCACACCTGAAGGTGTATATGGGCGGCGCCTATCTCCGTTTCTCTGACCCTAGGCCACACAGCTACTGTAAGCAGTGAAAGCTACAGCGGGGGGGTCAGTCCTCTGGTAGCTCTGTGTGTAACTTTACTTTCCCCATTCCATTATGCGGAGCACCACGCTAGAAGGCAGAAAGCACCATTTTTATATGGTCTTTGGTATGACCCGGCCGGGATTTGAACCCCTGCCTCCCGGGTGTGGGGCGGATGCTCTACCAACTGAGCCACCACTCCGGTGTAAAAGACCCTTAGCTTCGCCGGAAATGGCATCTGAAAGCGTAGATTCTTTTCCCGTAAAACCTTTTTGGCGTCGTTATATTCCCGTCGCTTTTTAAGAACTTCAGGGGCGTAATCGTGTTCCACGAAGACTTTTCTTTCTTGATGCATAAATCCTTTCTGCCAAGCCCGTCTTACAACTTCTTGTTTTATTTTGAAGTCGGAGAATCTTACCAACACTGAACGTGGGGGCGCTTCCGGGGCTGGCTTTGCGGCTAATGTGCGATGTGCCTTTTCTATCTTCAAATTGGTGGATTGTGGAATATCCAACTTCTCTCTCAATAAGGATTCCACGCATTCTGCCACCGTGTTGAAACCATCTTCAGCTCCTTCTTTCAGACCGTGAATTCTGATGTTGTCCCGTCTCTGTCTTCCTTCTTGGTCGGCTAACTTAGCCTCCAGCCTTGATTGTTTTCTGTGTAAATCCAGTACAGAATCTTCAAGCACTTTTATTCTGTCTTCAGCTTCCAAGATTCGGTTTTCGGCCTGGTCCAATCTGCTGTTCGCCTTTTTTAGATCCTCTCTGAATTCAAGAAATTCGGCCCGAAATCGTCGTAATTCGTCAAATAACGATTTCAAGCTAATCCTTTTGTTAGCTAGGCCCAGGCACTCGTCTTCTGAACGGAGGTCTTCTGGTTCCGATTCTGCGGCTGCTGTGCGTCCTGATCTGGGGAATGTCAGTTTCCTCTGCTTTTGGTTAGGCATGGTGTTATTGTCTTTTGAATTTTAATCTTCCAAAAATCCGTTAGGTCTGATTTTGAGGAGGTTTTCCTTGGATTGAGTCTGGGAGTTTCACCGTTAGGTTGCTATCACCATGGCGTCCAGACCGGAAGTCCGACACTTTAATTTATTGAGATGCACCTGTATATAGTTCTGTGTTCTCAATAAAGTGTTGGTTGGCTGCATGACAAGAGAGACTCCAACTCGTTTTCCATACATAATATTTTGGTGACGAGAGAGAAATTATGCGAGCGTATGGGCTACCTCCATCCCTGCTATTGTTTGTGGAGTACACGGGAGAGCTATGACAACCTGGTTCCAAGGTTGTCATAGCCAGGAGCGGCACTGGGGTTAAGCTCCCAGTGCTCATAAAATGCTCCTTACGGCGTGCGTCTCGAAAAGCCTCTGACAACTAAGCCCAACTCCTAGCCTGCCCGTGTGGTTTAGTCTCCAAGCCCGGCGGAACTGCTTTTACTAATAGGAGAAGGGGCGAGGGCGGATCTCTGGCACCTTAAAACCAGATGCTTCGGGTAGATGGTGGCTCGTCAACCTGGGAAGATAGCTCATCTAGGGGAAGGTAAACCCTGATTTCAAACCTCCGCTGCCTTGCGGCACACCCGGTCACGGGAAAGGCTTCAGGAGTCAACCCTGAGGAAAAATCCGGAGTCGGAGCCCCTAAGGCAGTTCTCTGTTGTGCTCAACATCATTCTGGCAGCTCCTGCGACAGCGCTGGTGCCAAACTATAGCAGCCCTGCTGTTCCTTTGGATTCATCAGTGACGTGGAGAGGGGGGGACATGCTGCATGGGTAACATCTTGTCCTCCATATCTTCCTGCCCAGGCTTGAATCCTACCAACGCCCAACGCTGGAAGGTAGAACACCGGTGCACATCGGCCTGTTCAGCCACAGACGGTGCTGTTCCAGCAGAGTAGACGTTTAGGATTCTCTTCCATGGTCATCATAAACCGACGGAGGCCGACGTGACACGGGAGAGCCAGTTATCATGTGGCCTAAGTGGGTGGCCGTGTTCAAGGATTACATCGGGGTGCTGGGCCTAAGTAGACTCGACGGGAGATGAAGACAAGCACTTCTGGCCCACCATCTTTGCACGGAAGGCTGAAGAATTCTTGGTACGTTGGGTGAAACAGAGTGCTATGCGGATGCTGTCGAGTGGCTGGCTGGCTGAGTACTTCGCCGAGCAGACAAGGACCATGAAGCTGTGTGTGGTAGGAGTGTTGGCGCCAAATGGAGCTAGGCTAATTAGCTCGGAGAAGCTAATGGTTCACTCAGTGTCTATGGGCAAGTTAGCCACAAAGCTAACTGTGCGCCAAAAGGAAGCTCCAGGCTACCAGCTAGGCATCGAGGTGCAGGACCATAGTGCTGGTGAGTTTGATGGCACAGTGAGCGATGACAGTGGAGAGGGAAAGCAGCGACAGGAGTCATCCCCGCAGCTGGAGGCTGGGCAGCAGGACAGTGGGAACATGCAGGCTGAGAACCCTGGGAGGCAGCAGCGGCAGTCGGGTGCAGAGACAATGCAGAGGAAGGCCTTGGACAAGGGTGCTGGGAGCAGCAATGAAGCGCCTGGGTCGGAGAGTGACGCCGATGGGAGTGACGCCGAGAGCCCCCGGGGGAGAGCAGCTACAGCTAGGCATGGAAATGGCGCAGTGGAGCACCTTGGACAAGGATGCTGGGAGCAGCAACAATGCGCCTGGGTCGGAGTGACACCGATGAGAGTGACACTGAGAGCCCTGGGTGAGAGCAGCGACAGCCGGGCACAGAAACAGCGCAGCGGAGTGCCTGGGACAAGGGTGCTGGGAGCGGTGGCGAAGTGCCTGGGTCAGTGACGCTGGCGAGAGTGATGCTGGGAGCCCTGGGAGAGAGCAGCGACAGTCGGGCGTTACGGAGGTCGGGCAGGGCCTAAGTACCGGAGCTCAATGAGCCCTGGACGAGAGTGCTGGGCATTACAGCGAGGCACCTGAGAGAGCGAGCGGCATCGTCGCGCGAGCTTCAGTTTTCCCCAGAGTGCGGCCACAGGGGGCCAGAGTGTTTGGGGCAACAATGACAGCTGCAGTGGTGTGGGAAGCGGTCGGGAGCAGACCAACGAGGATGCGGGATGGCGTGCTAGACAGCAGCACTGCAGGTCCCAAGGAGTGAGGCAGTCGATGGTGAAAAGAGACATTTTTGCAGGAGAGGTTGGTTTTGATCCTGGAGGCGGACGGCGGCCAGGGGCGCACATGTTGTGGAGCTGCCCGAGGCCTTCGAGCTGGTCTTATCTTTGGCGGCCAAGGGCATGCATGCTTTGGGGCTGCCCTGGGCCCCCAGGCTGGTTTTACCTCTGGCTGCCGGTGAACATAGGTGTTACTGTTGATGTAAATACAGTATGTAATATATATATATACTGTATATAGTGCTGGTGTGCATATGAAGGGTTGTTGTGTTATGGGATTATTTTACTTATTTTAGAGACGGTCCAATTTGAGTTCTTTTTATTTTTTTGTGTGAATGCAGTAGGCCATTTTATTACAGTTCATGGTTCCCTGTTCTCTTATTGCAGGATTTGGGTCCTAAATTGGGGAGGGTCTCGATTGTGTGTGTGGTTTTACACTTTTGTAAGGGGGAGGGGAATGTTGTGTGGTGTGTGTGTGTGTGTGTGTGTGTGTGTGTGTGTGTGTGTGTGTGTGTGTGTGTTGCCGTACCCACCCTTAACGTGACGTCAGGTGGGCACGATCATTCTGTATATATAGTTCTGTGTTCTCAATAAAGTGTTGGTTGAGGAAGACAGCCATGGCATGAAGAGGCGGCAACTCTCTGCTGAAGAAGAAGGCGATTCGACCAGGACCCGAATTCAACTAAGAGGAATGGAGGTGGGAAGCGAGGAAGAGGAAGTTTGGAAGTCTAAAAGAAAGAATAGCAGATGTCAAGAAGCTCAATCAAGACCGTTATCAAGTGCTGAGGAATCGGAGGATGAACGATCCCGGAATGAACAGAAGGAGTGGAAAGTAATCATTAAACTTATTCAGGAAGGGGCATCATTTCATGAGTGGAACACAATTAAGCTCACAAATGCAATTAATGAGTTACTTGGAGAACTTTTAAATGCAAGTGTTCTTCGTAGTAAAAAGAAAAAGAAAAGCGGTTAGTTAGTTAGTAGTGGTTTGTTGCTAGTTGCATGTAAAGATAATGTTCAACAAGGAAAAGCAATCAGAGTCACTCAGATGGAGGGAAAAAATGTGCAGTGTTCAATATTGGAAGGAAATAAGGCAATGAGAGGAGTGATATCGGGCATTTCAACGGGTCTCAACTGATGAAATGAGGAACTTAACTGGAGCAAAAGTGACAGAGGTACGGAGATTGAAAGCTAATAGAAATGGCGAAAAATGTGATAGTATGTCAGTAATGTTAAAATTTGATGAAACAATACTGCCAAGTAAGGTGTATATTGGCTACATGAGCTATGAAGTCAGACATCACGTTCCTCCTCCACTCAGATGTTTCAAATGTCAAAAGTTTGGTCATGTAGCAGCAATATGCAAAGGTAGACAATGATGTGCCAGATGCTCTGGTGAGCATGAATATGGCAAGTGTGAAAGAGGAACCAAATTAAAGTGCTGTAACTGCGGTGGTGAACATAGCTCTGCATATTGAGGTTGTGAAGCCAGCAAAAGAATGGCAGAAATTCAGCAGATAAGAGTCTCCCAGGGATTAACATATGCAGAAGCTGCGAAATAGGAGCCAGCTAAAAAGTAGGAGTGGACTTTAACAGGGAAAGTGTGCAGACTTGCAGTGCATGCAGTAGAATTAAGGAAGATACTCTGGTTTTGAAGGAAAATAATTTTGTCTTATTTGTGGTAGATGTGATAAACTGTCCTGCGCAGACTTCCACAAAAAAAAAAAAAAAAAAAAAAAAAAAAAAAAAAATCAAAATCATGGTGAAAACAGCAGAAAAATATCTTGGCGTTAAGGGGCTACAGTGGGAAGCAGTTGAGGACTTATTAATTAAGTGGGGGACCTACAAGTTCAAAGACATCATGGCCTGGTGGATCAACCACCAATCAAGTCTAAAAGAAGAAGAATGAGATGAGACATAGATACAGACTACAGCTAGAAGAAGAACAATGAAATGAGACGCAGATATAAGTTTAAAAAAGAAGAACATCACAAAGCTATGAGGAAAACGTCACTCTTCTTCTTTTTCTTCTTCTTCTAGATCTGATTGCTGGCCAGCAACCAGCCCGCAGGTGCACCATTGCCACCCACCGGGTTGGAGTGTGGACAAGAGAATGGCAGGGTGTCACACGTGGCTCTAGGGAGCCACGCAATAAGAGAGCCAAGGGCGAGCCAGTCAGTTGTGATGTTTAATAGTGACAGGGGTAAGGGATGAGGAAAGCACAGATGCTCATACATAGTTACACTCATGGGCAGTACAGCAACAGAGTTAACAGTTAATAAGGTGGCGCTCCCAAGTGATTCGCTAAGACTAGTAGAGGGCTTGCGCCAGACATGGGGGCACAGAGGCACAAATACTTCTTACGGGAAACACTTACGAGAGATGCTGGATGATGAGACAAGGGCTGGCACCGGACGAAGGGGCCCCAGCCTAGTAGTGCTTATGTCGCAGCGCCGAATAATCGTGGCTGCTCCTCTTTATACTCATTAGCAGCGCCCCAGCTGATGAGGATTAATTGGCCCCAGCCGTCCCGTGACACTGACAGCTGGGAGCCAGCTGAGGCGCTGCCCAATGAGGGGCAGGGATAAAAGGAGCATGAGCTGAGCGCCGAGCCGGCGTCTCACCCCATGGTGACAGAGCCTCCCCCTCACGGTCGGGCTCCCGAATGACCAGGAACATCCCAGCCCCCCCCCCAACCTAGGGTGGGCGGAAGGGAGGCAGGACCGGAGGGGAAGATGCAAAGGGAAGGACAAAACAAAAAAACCCCAATGGACAATGTAGGGTCGCAGGGCAGAGAGAGGAAAAAACCCAAACACAATACGTTACAAAACAGGGAAAAATTAACCCAGGGCACAGATGGGGAGAAAACTGAGTAGGACACAGGTTACGCTCTACTCAGATAACGTGTAGCCCAGGGCAAGAAAGGGAGGAAAAAAAGAAAACCCAAAGAGGTAACAGGACAAATAAAGCAATTACAGAGTATGGTTAAGGGGGAACGAAACACACTACTCCATAACGCACTCCTACAAAGCTAAAGATGAAATAAGGGTGATGAAAGATGCTGAGTACGGGTGGCAGGGAAAACAATACACAGCGCCATATACAAAGAGGGACACCCAGGGAAATAACGGTGACCTAGGGTAGGAACAGGATGAACATGAGGGAAAAATGCTGAGTACGGTTTACAAGGGGGAGAACACAATACACAGCACCAAAAAAACGGGGGATTACCTAGAGGAATAAAGGTGACAGGATCGTAGGATAACAATAAGGTAAAATGCTGAGTACGGTTAATAAGGGAGAAAACAATACACAGCACTAAATACAAGGAGGGTCACCTAGAGGGATAATGGTGACAGGTGAAACAGGGTAACAATAAGGTAAATTGCTGAGTACGGTTATAAGGGGAAAAAACATGATACACAGCACTAAATACAAGGGTCACCTAGAGGGATAATGGTGACAGGAGCACAGGATAATGATAAGATAAAAATGCTGAGTATGGTTAATAAAAAAAAAAAACACACAGCACAAAAACATATATTCCCCTAACGGACAAAGAAACTACACCCGAGTGACCTCAATAATAAAAGAAGTAAAGGACACCCGAGAAGACGGCAGGCAGAGTCCAAAACAGGCAGAATTGTTCTGGTAATCTCCCCGCCCATTGTCCAGTTGGCAACCCGGGGAAGAGACAATGTTCGGGCGGCCAAGTCCAAACCCAAGTTCCAAGAAACTAGGCCACCGGTAGCCGTGCCAGGCCACCCAGCAACAATACAGTTCGTCGGGAGGTTGGACCAGCTCGCCGAACCAGAAGACTTGCAGGTCGAGCCGTCGACCCGCATCACTCAACCACCAGGACCATTGAGATGGGCGAAGGGTCAGAGTGGACCCCGGAGGAAGAGGCTTAGGGGAGAGCCGATGATGAGGTAGACGAGCGTCAGGCTGCAGGGGAACAGCCACCTCCCCATCGGACCTGGACAACACTGGGGTGGCACCCGCGTTGGACTTAGGCGAACCAACGCTGAACGCCGCTGGAACAGCACCCGCTTGGACCCCGATTGGGTCTCGGGCGAATCCACGTCGAGCACTGCTGGAGCAGCACCCACAACGGACCCCGACTGGGTCGGCACCGCACCAGAACTGACCTTCAACACTGAACCTGGACCCCACAGCACCACGAGGAACGGCAACTCCTCGCCGGCGACCCTGGAAGAAGGCTCAGAGGAGAAAACAGAACCGGGGTCAGGATCACCGGCAGCATCAGAACCCGGCGGGACGAGCTCGGATGCAGCGGACGGCTGCACCCGGCTCATCCCCCCTAGAGACAGGCTAAAGTGCTCAGAGAAATACAGGGAGAAAAGAGAGGAGCACTTGCCTGATCTCGGGTTCCGACGCCGTCCAGGACTGCAAAGATCCAGGATCCGTTGTCAGGCTCCCATTCGGCTGCGTCGGGCCCCGCAGCCAGAACGATGGTCAGCGCAGCTTGAGGTTCCTCCAGCGCAAGTAGCCACGCTGACAGTCCACACGGCGTGATGGTAGGAGAACCTCGTCCTGCTGGACCGAACCGCACCTCCGTGGACACCCGGGGACGCTTGGTCGTCGGCGCAGACTCCACACAGCAGTCGGTCTTCCTCCTCCGCCCACAACGTAGCTGCGGAACCGCAGGCCCTCTCCTTATCCCACCACGTTGACCCGGAGCCGGGGAGCGCTCGGCAGAGAGAGACACAGAGGATGCAGGATTAAAGGCACAGGTTACAGCAGGTGGTGGGAGTTCAGGGAGCTGCGAACCCTGAACTCCACCTCCAGGAGTGTGACAGAGCAAATCATTAAACTGACGTAAATAAACTGAGACTTGCCTGCCTCCTGGAGGTTGGGTGGAGCCTGCTGCGGTGAACATTGCTTCCTCCTCTCCCCGCCAGGCGATAACGGAGGACCCCCTGGGAAATCGTCTGGGGACCACTCGCGTCGTCTCCAGGAGAGGGCTCACCAGACCGGGATTCCAGGCACACACAGCAGTCGGGGAGCGCGTCGAGGAGGAGGGGGTATCAGCCGGGGTGAGCCAGCCCGAATGCCCTGGAGTGACAGCGGGGGAATGAGGCTCAGGGAACGAGGCTGTAAAATCTCCACACTGAGGAGGCGAAAAGGTGACAGCTGCGTGGGAGGAGAGGTCCTGATGGGAGCCCAGAACTGGATCTGGACGGGGTTCATGCTGAGGTGACTTGGCGAAGTGATGACGGCTATTCCCAGGGGACGAAGCGACGGGGGAACCCAGGAATCGCCGCTCCTGATCAGAGACCGAGGCGAGGAAGGCGTTGAGCTCGGGAAAGCTTCGCTGCCCTGGAGTCCTCTCCACCAATCTCACTGCCACCGCCACGTGCCTGCAGATGGTGAATGGATGCACAGCAGGAATCGCGTCAGCCGCTCGGTCCCAGACGTAACTGCTGTCAGCTGCGGCTCCATGGGGGGAATCCCGAGTGACGTGATGCAGAACGGGGGAAGCCCTCTGGGTGGCGTGAACTCCCGGGCTGGATTTGCAGCAGGAACGGGATCTCGAAGCGGGGGGCAACGTCATCCCCTTTGGCATTCTGCAGGGGTTTCCATCCAACCTGTGGAGCTTCTCTCGCTGTGTGTCCATGGCGTCAATCCTGGCACTGACCTCAAGATGGAATAAGGAGCGAGTGTAACTGTCCAGGAGATCCTCAGCACGGCCCGGATGCCAGCGTCTCGCGTTGGAGGCGTCGTGCAGGGTGAGGAGCGTCCTGTCGACAGCCCCCAGGATGGACTTCAGCTCGTCGCCCTGGCGTCGGAGGTGACTCCTGGAAAACGGCGTGCTAACGGCACTAACACCCGGACAGGAAGGTACAAGTCCAAACCATTTACGGCCGCCGGCAACTCGTTCTGGCTGCGACATACTGTCACACGTGGCTCTAGGGAGCCACGCAATAAGAGAGCCAAGGGCGAGCCAGTCAGTTGTGATGTTTAATAGTGACAGGGGTAAGGGATGAGGAAAGCACAGATGCTCATACATAGTTACACTCATGGGCAGTACAGCAACAGAGTTAACAGTTAATAAGGTGGCGCTCCCAAGTGATTTGCTAAGACTAGTAGAGGGCTTGCGCCGGACATGGGGGCACAGAGGCACAAATACTTCTTACGGGGACTTCCGGAAGATGGCGATCCGGACCAGTTCGCTCTTCTAAACCCGCATTCTCCAGCCCCGAAACTTGGACAATAACTCATATTCAGACTGAAAACATTTTCAGAGCTGACAGCTTCAAAGCAAGTAAGTTCAATTGGTGATTTTGAACGCAAGTTTCTGTCACAGGAAACTAATCAAATCCGACTAATATGTCCGGCGGGAAAACGAACGTTAAGCTAACAACAGCTACTACTGACCATGACTACACCCCGATGGAAACCTCTGTTAGTAGCAGTCCTGGTAAGAGAAAAAGTTCTCCCGTCACTCCAACTAAGTCCTCTGCTCCGCCACTTTCCAAGATGAAAACCGCCCAAGAGCAATCTTACGACAACTTGGTAGATGCTATCACAAAACTAACCACCAAAGTTGATTATTTTGGAGCGCAGTTAAGGGAGACCGCCACAATGGTAGCCAGCATCACCCGTCTTGTTGAAATTAATACTGCTGACATCAAAAATTGCCAGACCAAACTACAGAGCTTTGAGAGAAACATCCCCAAGCTTATACAAGAAAACGAAGAGCTAAAGGAAAGGGTTACTGAGCTGGAGAGGTACAAGAGGCGCTGGAACCTTAAAATACACGGGATCGAAGAAAAGGATAACGAAATGATCCGTGAGGAGGTAATCCACATTCTGTCAGAAATTGCACCGCAGTGGGCAACGACCATGGGCACTATTGTTGATAATGTCCACCGCCTGGGAAAACGTGAAAATGGGAGAAACCGCCAGGTTATTCTTCAGTTTGTCATGAGATACCACTGTGAAGAAATTTGGAGGCTGACCAAAAACTCCAAATTCTGCAGAATAGCCGGGATCCGATTCAAGCAAGATTTCTGTAAAGCCGACAGGGATGCCCGCGCAGCAGCATGGCCACAGATGGAGCAAGCCCGGGCAGCTGGGAAAAACGTCTGGTATAAAGGCCATGTGGGATACATCGACGGTAGAAGAGTCAGCATCTAAGGGTCTGGTTCACGACTATGGCTGAACAAGCACTTTGACTCTTATGTTCTGTACATGTTGCTAAGCTACTTCAATGTTTACTTTATAGGGAGTCATTTCATAGTCCCCTTTTGAAGTACGCTGTGTTCCTGGCAGCTGGCATTTGGAAATGTTTACATGCTACTTTTACTCAGGTTCCTGAATCCTTTTTTTTGAAGGGTAGATTTATAAGGCAGCTCCTTTTCAACGCCATTTTGATAATTTGCATTACATATTTTCGATAATTTTATAGATTAGGTTTTTGGATTCTGTCATAACAAGCGTGCAGCTTGGGGGAAAAGGAGGAAGGGAAAGGGGAAAGAAAAGGGAAAAAAGGAAAAGAAGGAAAAAAGAGGAAGAAAAAGGAAAAAAGGGAAGAAAAAAAAAGGGGAAAAAGTTATGAGTTAAAACATATATTTAGCAATTTAATCAGGGGCTTTCTTCAAGTGTACTTGGTCCAAAGTAACAACTTAAACCGTTTACCTACTTGTTATTTTTATTTTATTATTATTTTAATTTTTTCCTTATTCTTTTCATCCTTTGTCTTTTATTACAACCTTTTCTTTTGCATCACTTAATGCTAGGGGTTTACGAGACTCTATAAAAAGAAAGGCTACATTTCTATTCCTTAAAAATGAAAAAGCACATTGTTATCTTATTCAGGAGACTCACAGCAACAATACAGATGAAAAAATGTGGACAAATCAATGGGGAGAAAAAATATACTATAGTCATGGCACAAATGGATCAGCAGGGGTCGCCATACTCCTAAATAACTTTCCTGGGAAAGTAGTTGCAACCAAAAGAGATGACAGGACACTGGATTATTTGCGTTTTTGAAATACACAAACAATTCTTGATTCTTGTTAACATTTATGGATTTATTAACCACAGTCAGAACAAACAATTAATTACAGACGTGACTAACATATTGAAGGAATTATCCCAAATATATATCAATCCTGTTTTTGTGTTGGGTGGCGACTACAATATGGTTATGGATGAATGGCTTGATAGGCAACCTTCAAGATTTCCTAATCATCAGTATAATACCACTTTACTAGACTTCTGTAACACATTTCAGCTTAGTGACATATGGCGTGCGTTAAATCCAGATACTCAAACCTTTACTTGGTTTAAACCTGATGGCACCATTAAATCGCGATTAGACTACTGGCTTATTTCTGAATTCCAACCTAATATAGACATAAATACCTCAATTTCTGCAGCTCCGCTTACAGATCATTGTATGATCAAGTTAACCATAACTCCCACTAGTGCAGTCAGAAGAAATAAAGGCTACTGGAAATTTAACTCAAATCTTCTAAAACATGACCCTTTCTGTCAGGATGTTAAAAGGACAATCGACAGTATAATTAAAGATACATTATTGTCAACTTACAGGGAGAAATGGGAATTTCTTAAGTTTAAAATCCGTCAGATTTCCATTTCATACAGCAAAGTCATAAGCCGAGCCAATAAACAAAAAGAAATGGATATTGTAAAAGAGATCCTTTTAATATGCAACAAACACTCCTTATGTGAAGAGGACAAACAAAAACTGATTTTATTGCACTCTTCCCTAGATAACATCTATATTAATAAAGCCAAAGGAGCATATATTAGGTCAAGAGCGAAATGGATAGAGGAGGGAGAGAGAAGCTCAACATACTTCTGTAGGCTTGAGAAAAGAAGACAAGAACGAAATGCCATTAAGTCTCTTATAATTGATGGTAAAGAATGTACTGATTCTGTGAGGATCTCTAAAGAAATATTTAAATTTTACAGTGAATTATACTCCTCCTCTTACTCGCACACTAATGCAGAGGGTTTCTTTGAATCCATTTCAGGACGGATACCGAAAATTGATGAATATTTTAGAAAATCATGTGACGCAGAGATCCAAATGGAGGAAGTTGAGAAAGCTTTAAAATCCTTAGCTCTAGACAAATCACCTGGCTCAGACGGCTTGACAGCCAATTTTTACAGGCACTTCTGGATTAACCTAAAAGACTTATTTTTTAATATGTTAAAGGAAATCCGTGCTACATCAGTTTTACCAAATACTATGAAACAAGGAGTCATCACATTAATTCCCAAACCTGGCAAGGACCCAAAATTGATTGATAATCTCAGACCAATTACTTTACTTAATAATGATTACAAAATTTTAACACATATTTATGCCAACAGACTCAAAACTGGCATCACTGATCTTATCTCAGAGACACAATCAGGTTTTATTAAAGGGCGCTCAATACACAACAATATACGCCTGGTATTGGACTTACTTGACTATAGGGACCTAATTGACGAGGGGTTTATTTTATTTTTGGATTTTTTTAAAGCTTTTGATATGATTGAACACAAATTTATGTTTAGGACCTTAGAGCTTTTTGGTTTTGGGGAGCACTTTTTAGACTTTATAAAACTAATTTACACGGATACCAACAGCTCAGTTCTATGACCACATGGTTCCTCCCCTAGATTTTCAATAGGCAAAGGAATAAAACAAGGCTGCCCGGTTTCGCCTCTGTTGTTCATTGCAGCAGCTGAAATGCTCTCAATTTTTATAAAAAACTGACTTTGATAAATTAACAGTATTTGGAAAACAACTAACAATCAGCCAACTGGCTGACGACTCAGCCATATTCATGCACAACTCTGATCAAGTCCCTAAAATTCTTAATTATATAGATGTTTTCTCTAAAGCCTCTGGGCTTAAACTGAATCTAGGTAAATGTGAATTATTACCTATTCATGATTGCAGTCTATCAGCCATTCATACCATTCCCGTCAAACAAACAGTGAAATATTTGGGCATGCATATCACTAAAGATGTCGATCAATTAGTCAAGCTCAATATATGGAATTGCTTGGAGAAATCAAAAACTTATCTCAACTCCTGGTCTCAAAGAGATATTTCCATCATAGGAAGAACATTTCTGACAAAAATGGAATGCATCTCCCGATTTATTTATCCAGCCCATTCATTACCAATGCCCAAAGATGCCGTTAAAGCCATCAATCAAACTATTTTCAATTATATCTGGAAAGGGAAAACACATTATATTAAAAAAGGTACCATGATTCAAGAATATGAGGAAGGTGGTGTTAAAGCTATAGACTTTGAATGCATTAATGGCACCATCAAAATTAACTGGCTGAGACAATTTATTAAACAACCCAAACATTTCTGGTTTCATATTCCCAATGAAATTTTTGCTAAATTTGGGGGCATTGAATTCCTGCTCAGATGTGACTATGACCCAAAAAAGCTCCCCTATAAACTCTCCTCATTTCATCAACAGGTCTTACTATATTGGAGATTGATCTATAAACATAATTTTAGCCCTCATATGACCCCTCTGTGGAATTGTAGATATGTACTATATAAACACAAATCAATATTCCTACAAAACTGGCAAAATAAGGGCATTTGGTCTGTACTACACTTATTAGACGGCACAGGGAATATTTTAACTTTTGAGAATTTCTGTGCTAAATATAACATAAATGATAAACAAGAATATAACCAAGTAACTGAGGCAATACCTCAGACAGTTATACTAATGGCCTCAACTTTAAATAGATTTGGCTCTTGCCCAAACCTCCCTTTGCTTTTGGTAAATGGTTTCCACCTAGGTGACTCAAAATTAAACAATTTAACGATTAGGAAAATATTTAATAAAGAAATCTTCCCAGCAACAGTTTCTAGAGCTGCTATTCTTAATTTTTTTTCCAAAAAAGAAGCTCAAATTCTAAGATCTAAATTCTTTAAATTTCCTATTTCACCAAAAGCAAAAGAGATCCACTATAAAGTTTTAAATGGAATTTATCCTTCTGCTGAGTTTCTAAGTAAACGTTTTGGCTTTGAGAACAATAACTGTTCCTTTTGTAATGAACATATAGAAAGTACAGATCACATTTTCTTTGACTGTATGTACACTAATGCGTTTTGGGATGATTTTCATCACTGGTTATCTAAGCATGTACCAACCCCTGTTTTTAACTGTCAGAATATTTTGTATGGCTTTATTATTAAGAACTCATTGCATGATATGTCTATTAACACCCTCGTAATCTTGGGAAAATTCTATGTACACAAAAATAGATTTTTAAAATGCAAGCCAAATTTTAATGTATTTCATAAAGAACTCTGCCTTTTTTTCTCATCACTGAAACACATGAAGAAGCGGAATGCTGGGAAACTCCACTGTCTGGTCCATGATGGGAAACTCATGGAAAACCTCTAGAACTCTGGACACTCTGGACTGAAAAGAACCCCCCGTTTCTCTTTTTGTCTACTTTTATTATGCTTTTAGTTACTTTATCTTATTATTATTTACTATTCTTACTACTTTATCTTATCCTTCTTACCTCTTGTAAGACTGTTGACTGAACTACACAATTTAGATAAAAAATTGTTAATTGCCATGTTTATCACATCTACGTCAAAACTTTGTACTTTCACCTTGTTCTTAATAAAGTTTTGGGGAAAAAAACAACAAATACTTCTTACGGGAAAACACTTACGAGAGATGCTGGATGATGAGACAAGGGCTGGCACCGGATGAAGGGGCTCCAGCCTAGTAGTGCTTATGTCGCAGCGCCGAATAATCGTGGCTGCTCCTCTTTATCCTCATTAGCAGCGCCCCAGCTGATGAGGATTAATTGGCCCCAGCCGTCCCGTGACACTGACAGCTGGGAGCCAGCTGAGGCGCTGCCCAATGAGAGGCAGGGATGAGAAGGAGCATGAGCTGAGCGCCGAGCCGGCGTCTCACCCCATGGTGACACAGGGGAAAAAAAAACCTAAATTCTTTTGATTAATCCAATTGCACTTAGATATCTAAATAGAGCTACATATATTTCTTTGAGGTTCTTAACATGTTTTCCAATCCAAAACTTAAATTAGCCCATATTATTCAATATGTATATAAATGATATATGTAAAGTTTCAGAAAAAATGGACTTAATATTGTTTGCTGATGACACTAACCTGCTATGCAGTGGAAACAATTTGGAACAACTTCTGGATACACTCGGAAAGGAATTAGGAAAGCTGAAACTGTGGTTTGATTCAAACAAATTAACGCTCAATTTAAGCAAGACAAAATTTATAGTCTTTAACAACCATCACAACTACCCAGTACCCAAACTCAGTGTAAATGGTGTAGAGATTGAAAGGGTATCCGAAACTAAATTCCTTGGAGTAATAATTGATAACAAACTGTGTTGGAAGCCACATATTAATTATATAAAAGGTAAAGTATCCAAATCAATTGCAATATTACACAGAGTGAAAAATTTGCTGAATCAACCCACACTATACACCTTGTATCATTCATTAATACTCCCATACATGACATATTGTAATGAAGTATGGGGAAATACATATAAAACAAACATATATCCACTCTTTATGCTTCAAAAGAGAGCTATTAGAATAATCAACAAAGCAGCTTACAGGGAACCAACAAACCCACTTTTTCTTAAACAAAAAACTCTCAAGTTGAAAGATCTGATCGACTTTAAAACCGCAATAATAATGTTCAAAGTGAAGAATCTATCACTGCCCGCAAATATCCAAAAGTTGTTCCAAACAAGGGAGAAACGATATCACTTCAGAGGAACATGTATATTTCAAAAGCCTACAGTGAGAACAACCACCAAGCAACACTGTGTTTCAGTGCAAGGAGTCAGATTATGGAACGATTTTGGACCTGAATTAAAATCATGTACAACACTTGGACAATTTAAACAAAAACTAAAGGAAGAAATACTCCAAACATATTTACAAGACGACATGTAAACTCACATAAGGATTGACATTTCCAGCCTGCGTTGTGTTATAGCTTAGTTTTTCTTTTTTCTCTGTGACACTCTGTCTTAGATTTGTTTTTGAATAGTAACCACTTAACTTAGACTAGCTCAGTTTTCTTTTTCTCTCAGTCATATTTTGTCTTAGCCTTGTTTTAAATTGTAATCGCTCTTGTCTTGTTTTCTCTTTTTTCTCCTTTGAATTCTTGGATGGAATATGGGTGGGCAATATAAGCTGCGGCTTCAGCCATCACCCATTTCGGATAACTCACGTGGAATTGTATAGTAGAAGGAGTCTTTGTCTAATTTGACCTTGTTGTTATATTATACA
Source organism: Pholidichthys leucotaenia (assembly GCA_020510985.1). Taxonomy (NCBI): domain Eukaryota; kingdom Metazoa; phylum Chordata; class Actinopteri; order Cichliformes; family Pholidichthyidae; genus Pholidichthys; species Pholidichthys leucotaenia. The sequence goes on along the minus strand of CM035842.1, from coordinate 422,823,890 downwards.
GTTTCTTTTAACCTGTAATGTACTATCCGAAATAAATAAATTAATTCATTCATTCATAAATTAGCCCTTTCCATTGCTGCAATCAGATGTTTCCTTTGTTCCTGGTATCCCTGACATTCCAACAAAACGTGCTGAACTGTTTCCGGAGAACCACAATGTGTACAGCTGCCAGTTTGGTGTTTACCTATTCTATGTAGTGTCTGGCTCAAAGTAGTATGTCCTATTCTTAATGGGGTGATGAGTATCTCCTGTTTCCTGTTTCTTCCAACTCACATTCCAGAGACCACCTGCTTTTGAATGTCATAAAGATATCTTCCTGTATCTATTGAGTCCCAATATCCTTGCCACTTTTCCACTATATACTTGTTAATTATTGATTTGCCTTCTGCCTTACTGAGTGAGATCTCCAGACCCACTGCTTCAAATTTCAATGATTGTTTTGCTAATAATGTCACGGTGGCCCTCGCGAGCCACCATAAGACGCCACAAGTCACCGGTGAGTTTGCAATGATGTTTTATTCAGGACACATAACACAAAGCAACAAAGGAATAAGCCACGGTGGGCTAAAACACACTATACTAGGAACAGGGACTGTAAGGCTGATCAAGCACACTTACGATAGAGGATTAGGATGAGGGATGATCGTAGCTGAGGAATCAAATAAGGAAAACTGACGTCTGAGACGAGGAACGCTCGCTCGACGTCTGAACACGGGGATGTTTAACAGAGACTGCTGCCTCAGACTGCATTCAGCGACCGCTTTAAATGCCGGCCGCTAATGACCCCTGAATGCAGCCCAGCTGGCAGGCTTTGACAGCAGGAAGCTCCTCCGAGCGCTGTCACAATAAGAGCCCGGGGAGCCAGAGGGTAATCACTGCTGTCAAGCCTGCAGGAGATGACGTATGACCCAAGCACGGACGAGATCAGCGCTCAGATCATAACAGTACCTCCCCCGCGAGGGCGGGCTCAGAACACCCAATGACACCCAAGCCCCCCCCACCCCCACCCCCAGCGCTTTACAGATCCTGCTATCCACCCATTCACGCACACACTGATGGGGACAGAGCTGCCATACACACACAGGCGCTAGCCTGGCCACCAGGAGCAACTGGGGGTTCAGTGTCTTGCTCAAGGACACTTCGACATGCAGACTGCAGACAGTGGGAATTGAACCCATGACCCTCCAATCAGTAGTCGGTCACATTATTATTATCGTCACCATAATGATGGTGACGATAATAATATGGGCTGGGACCCATGCCCTGGAGACAAGGAATATCACTCTATATATAATTCAACAAACCTTTGTCTGTCACGATGTAATGGGGAGACAAGATCAAGGCAATAATGATAATGATAATGACGATAATAATAATAATAATAATAATGCTGATAAACTTAGACTAAGAGGAAGACCAATGAAGACATAAATATGCAAGACAGAATCATCATCATCACTCTATAAATTCAAGAAATCTGTGTGTGTGTGTGTGTCGGTCTGTCTGTATGTCACAATCATAGGACATCATAGGACGGCCTATGATGTCCTATGATGCTCCTATGATGCTCCTATGATGTCAGCCAACATAGGACTCGCGATGCCATCATATAGACAATCGGACTGACTACCTATGATGTCATATAGACAACAGGACTGGCTACCTAGGATGTAGGCATGATGTCCTGTGATGCCTGCCTTGATGTCTTTATGATGTCATATAGGCCATCACTCACCAAAGAAGAGATACTCATCACCAGATTACGACTAGGACACAGGACTTTAAACCACACCCATTCGAAGCAGTAAATCTGGAAATCTTACTCATCACCCGATTAACAATAGGACACATTACTTTAAACCACACCCATTCGAAGCAGTACACTTGACCAACAAAACGGACATCGCAATGGCTCAAGATACATCACTGAACGAATACAGCCTCACCTGTTGGTTGCAACATCTGTGATTGGTGTCTATGCTGAACGCACTCTCCTGATTCCACGAATCACACTCACACCATCTGACAACATGTTTCCACTCACCTTGCAATGTAAACAGTTTTCAGTAAGACCCTGCTTTGCTATGACTGTGAATGAGTCACAGGGCCATGTTTTGTCTGAGAATAATGGAGAAGGAGGCGAGTCTTCATGCAGCAACCAACTAACTTTATTACACATAACTGGGGTTTATATACAGAGTGGGCTGTGCCCCCCTGACGTCACCCTGTGGGTGGGCACGGCATCCCAGACACACACATCTCACACACCACAGGCCAGTCTTTAAAGCACGTTGGGGTTTCCTGCACAAGAGATTTCTTCAGCCATGGCCAATTCTACGTTGTCGCGAGCACAGTTGCCAGATCAAGCAGTCTTCGTATTCTTGCTCAAGATGAAGAAACTAAGCAAAAGCATCGCTTTCTGAGCAATGCTGTTTTTTACGAGATGCTGACACAGTAAAAATGTGTAACCTTGAAGAATGGCAGTCTACATTACAAATGTGTAAAATGCCGAGCAAAGCGCTGATTTTCTCCGGGTGGTCCAGTTTCTTGGTTTCTACAGGCATGCACGGGTCTTCCTAAATTGGAATTACAATGCACCTATCCCTCAACCAGTGGTCTGAAGAAAAAGAAGAAGAAGAAGAAGAAGACCCACTAGATGGAGAGCAATAGAGTGAGAACTGCTGCACGTCAGAAAAGATGCTGTGAAGATGAAACACCTCAGGTTCGAGCAGGACACCACAGGCATGACTGTGAACAACACAACCGTCTGAAACTGTCACGGCTGGCCCTCACGAGCCAGCATAAGACACCACAGTTCAGTAAGTTGCAATTCAGTTCTTTTATTTATATTGCACAGGGCTTGGGTGTACAACACAACTTGCCACGCGGGCTATGTTACACAACACAATATGAATTCACAACAGAGGTTAGCGGCTAGGACGAGGGGCACTCGTATGCCGCAAAGGCAAGGAATATTAAACGTGGAACAGGGAGAGAGTTATGGCAGAGACGAGGAGCTCTCGTCCGCCGCAATAAGGAAGGAATGTCAGTGAGGGAGAAGTACAATTCCAAATAGTAGACAACTTACATGCAGCGGGATACGTTGGGGAACCCAGGGAGCATGTGGTAAGGAGACAGGGGAAAGTCATAAGACTTTTGACGAGACAGCCGCAGAGTCCAATTCACTCGCACTGACATTTAAAGCCAGCTGCTCATGATTAGCAACGCGGCGCAGCTGCTTAGGCTCTGACAGCAGAGAGCCCCCGAGCGTCTGGCCAATCAGAGCCCGGGAAACCCATGTGACGACACCTGCTGTCAAAAACCTGACAGGGATGAGGAATAACCCGAGCGCGGACAAAGCCGCTCGGGATATGACAGAAACAGGAGGAGACCCTTCAGCAACGGGAATGCAGAAATACTTGCTTATACTTGGTTTCTACGGGCACGGATGGGTATATACTAGTGAGAAAGAGTGATGTTGCTTGACATATTTCCAGTTTTGTGGTATTTAATCTTTATGGTTATAGGTAAATCAATAAAAAATAGATTTTAATTATCAAAATTAAAGCAAATATGTTTGAAATGCTTCACTTTACTTGTAATAATATATATTTTTTTGAATAAAAGCACAAAACTTGAACCTTTTCACTACAACTTTTATTATGGCTGGGTCGACGGGCGGTCGAGCACTTCCGTGGGGGACGCTTGATGGTTAGATCTTCGAAAGAAGGCCAGAGAAATTTGTCAGACGGTTTGGCAAAGAAGTCAGGTGACGTGATTGGAGTTTACAAGCATGGAAGAATGAGGAGGAGAAACGTGGTAAAGGAAGGTGTGGTGGGTCGGCACAACAGCATTGAGAATGGGCCAGACTGGGGAGATTCAGATGTCTGGGATAGTGAAGACAGTATGGATACTGGGCAGGGAAGCGGGAAAGGGAGAGAAAAAAGGGAGAATAACTTTCCTGAAAATAATGCAAAGAAGGCCAGAAGTAGTGGAAGTGGTGGTGGCGTGGAGGGAGGAGGGCAGGAAGGAGCCGAATTCAAAATAATTGTAAGGTTCGAGGAAGAAAAGGGGATATCTACAATGAGCCCAGTTAAATTGACAACAATATTGAAAAACCAGGTTGGAGAAATACTCATGGCAAGGGTGCTGAGGGATGGAAATCTACTGATTGTATGTAGGAATGAGGAGCAAAGGGAAAGAGCTGACAAAATGAGGGAGATTGGGCGGTTCAAAGTGAAAAGTACAAGCTTTATTGATAATGGATCTAAGTGGAACAAGGGTGTAATTTGGGGGTGTGCCAATAGGAGTCTCAATGGAAGAAATTAAAGCTAATTTAAAAGGGGTGGTAGTAAAAGCAGCTTGTAGACTACAGGCCACTCGGGAAGGACAGAGGAGAGACACTGAGGGTGTGGTGATTGAGTTTGAAGGAGAAGTGCTCCCCAGAAATGTAAATTTGGGTTTTTTGAGTTACGGGGTAAGGAAATTTGTTCCTAATCCAGTCCGGTGTTATAATTGTCAAAGATTTGGACACACAGCTAAAACATGTAGATGGAGAAGAAGGTGTGCAAGGTGTGGGAGCAACCATCAGTATGGAGAATGTGACCAAGAAATGCCAAAATGTTGTAATTGTGGCGGTAGTCATAGTGTGGCCTACGGAGGCTGTGAAAGAATGATGAAAGAAAGGGAAATTCAGCAAGTCAGAGTACAGAATAAAATCTCCTATGCCGAAGCAGTGAAAAGGATGGACCAGGGAGGAGGGAATGGGCAAAGGACTGGGGAGAGGCTGCTTGTAAGGGAAAGAGAACTGGGACGGAATGGGGAAATCCAGGTTGATCTGAAGAAACTGGTTATTTTTATAGCAGGAGTTGTGAATGCCACAATGGAAGTCAAGTCTAAAACTGAGAGAATTCAAATAATAGTGAAAGCAGCAGCTAATCATCTTGGTTTCAGTGGTTTAACTTGGGAGGAGGTGAGGAATGGGCTTAGTAGCCAGACAAGTCAGGATCAAGCATGGATTGGATAGGAATTGCACTAATGGTCATTTTGGTTCAATGGAATGCAAGAAGCTTGCTGGCAAATGGACAGGAATTCAAAAGGTATATTGAGGAACTTTCAGACATACCAGATGTTATCTGTGTCCAGGAGACATGGCTGAAACCCAATCTGGATTTTGAAATGGTGGGATATGTCTCTATTCGGAATGATAGAAGGGAGGGAATGGGAGGGGGATGTGCAACATTTGTGAGGGAGGGAATTGAGTTCAGAGAGATAGGTAAAGGGGCTGAACTGGAGTATGTGGTAGTTGAAATTTGGACAAAAGAGGGGGAATTAGTAGTTGTTAATTTGTATAATCCTTGTAAGAGGTTGATACTGAATCAATTATCTCAGATGGAGGGGATAGATGGGAGCAAGGTGGTAATTTGTGGGGACTTTAATGCCCACAATGTATTATGGGGGGCAAATCATACAGGCATAAATGGTGAGACTATTGAAGAACTTTTGGAAGAGAAGAATCTAGTATGTTTAAATGATGGTAGAGCAACTAGAATTGATGTACATACGGGGAATGGTTCAGTTCTTGACTTAACGTTGGTGACTAGTAATATTGCAAGTGTGTGTGAGTGGGAGGTTTTAGAGGAGTCCTCAGTGGGAAGTGGCCATTTCCCAGTGTATTGTAATATTTTCATTTCAGTGAATAGGGTAAGTGATCATAAAAAAGGGAGATGGGTTTTTAGCACTGCTAATTGGAAGCTATTTAAGTTTATATGTGAGAGAGACCTTCCCCTAGTAGAGGTCAGTGAAGACATTGAGAGTATGGAGAAAAAGATTAAAACTATTTTTCTTGAAGCAGCCAATCAGTCAATCTCTGAAAGTAAAGGTAAAAGATTAAAGAAAGCAGTGCCTTGGTGGACTGATGAGTGCACTAAAGCTATTAAAGAGAGGAATAAGACACTGAAGGTCTTAAGAAGAATGCATAATTGGCAAAACTTGCTTAATTATAAGAGGGCACTAGCAAAAGCCAGGAAAACTATCCGGAGGGCTAAGAGAGAAAGCTGGCAGAGATACTGTAGCACTGTAGGGAGATCAACAGCCGTGGGGGATGAGTGGAGTATGATCAAGGCTATGAGAGGAATAAGGAGGGAATGGCACTATCCAATACTAAAAAGTGGGGGAGTGATTGCAATAACTGATGAGGAAAAAGCGACAATGATAGCAAAGAGTCCGGCTCAAATTCATAGCTCAAGCAATTTGACTGAAGAAGGTAAAAGAGGTTAGGGTTTGATTTTAGGTTTGATTTTAGTAGTTCTTTGGACTCTCCTTTCACTCTAGATGAATTGGAAAGAGCAGTAAACAAATCAGGATTAACGTCCCCTGGGAAAGACAATGTCTGTTACATCATGGTGAAATATTTAGGGGCTTTGGCTATGAGGAAGCTATTTGCTACAACAAAGTGTGGGAAAAGGGAAAGCTTCAAACTGCATGGAAAGAGGCAGTGATTGTTCCTGTAAGGAAACCGGGAAGGGATCCCTCAGACCCAGCGAGCTACAGACCTATAGCTCTAAAGTCACATTTGGGAAAAGTAATGGAGAGAATGATTACAGACAGAATTGTCTTTTATCTCGAAAGTAGAGGAATTTTGTCACCACATCAGAGCGGATTTAGAAAAGGAAGGGGAACTATGGATCCTGTTGTGTGTTTGGAGACAGAGATACGGAAAGCTCAAGTTAATAGAGAGTCAGTAATTGCAGTGTTCTTTGACATGGAAAAGGCATATGACATGTTGTGGAAGGAGGGGTTAATGATTAAGCTAAGTATGATAGGAATTTCTGGGAGAACATTCAACTGGATCAAAGACTTTTTGTTTAATAGGTACATTCAAGTTAGAGTGGGCAGAGCCTTGTCAGATAGGTACTTGGTGGAAAATGGCATGCCCCAGGGTAGTGTTATAAGCCCAGTACTTTTTTCTATTATGATAAATGATGTTTTTTCTGATGTGAAGAATGACATTGGCCACTCTTTATTTGCTGATGATGGGGCATTATGGAAAAGAGCGAGTAATTTTAATTATATAAGAGGGAAAATACAAGAGGCAATACGTGCAGTGAAAGGGTGGTTATACTCATGGGGATTTAAATTTTCTGTTGAGAAAACTAAGGTTGTTGTATTCACAAGGAAAAGGGTAGCTGATGCCCAGTTAACAATATATGCTCAGGAAATAGAGCAAGTCTAAGTTTTCAGATTCTTGGGTGTCTGGTTTGATGTTAATCTAACTTGGAGGGAACATATTCAAAATATGTCAGTAAAATGTAAAAAGGTACTGAATGTAATGAGGTGCTTGACAGGGACAGAGTGGGGTGCTAGTAGAGCGGCTATGAAAAACATTTATGTTGCGTTAATTAGGTCTGTATTGGACTATATTATAGGTGTACTGTATATGGATCTGCTTCCAAAACCATGTTGAACAAGTTAGATGTCATCCAGGCCCAAGCACTGAAGATCTGCTGTGGTGCACTTAAAACAACTCCTGTTGCTGCTCTCCAGGTGGAAATGGGGGAAATGCCATTAAATGTCAGGCGTAAACAGGTGATGATGAACTGCTGGGTCAATTTGCAAGGGCACACTCAAGATAAACATCCTACAGTTAGAGTTTTGATGCCTTGTTGGGAAGGGGAAAGGGTCAAAAAGGAGAGTTTTGCATTTTATGCTGGGAGGATAGCCAGAGACATGAAATTATGTGACAGAACATATATTCCATCAGTCCCTTTGCCAGTCACGCCTCCATGGTTTTTCTATCCAGTTTCTGTTGATTTGTATTTTTTGAAAAAGATGCGAGGTTATAGAAAATTTGGAAACACTGCAGTTTTAGTAGAGGATCGTTTGGGAACAATGTATCATTCCTTTACCCCAGTATTCACTGATGGATCAAAAGATCCTGACACCGGTTGCACTGGCTTTGCTTTCTATACCCCTGCCTTGGAAATATCTGTTAACAAAAGAACATCTTCCCATTTGTCTGTGTATACAGTTGAAATGCTGGCTTTGGTAACTGCATTACAGAGGAACTGCCGATCAAAAATGTTATCCTTTGTTCGGACTCCAGTGCAGCTTTGTTGTTAATAAAATCAGGGTCATCTGACAGCAGGCAGGACATAGTCTATGAAATGTATGAGACTCTGTATAGACTTGGAAATAAAGAGGTGGCTGGATTGTTTATGTGGATACCAGCTCACAGGGGGGTAAAGGGCAATGAGGCTGCAGATAAATTGGCTAAACAGGCTCTGGGGCACCAGGAGGTGTGGGATATTTCATTTAGTAAGTCTGAGGCAAAAACATTGATTAAAGAGTATACTGGGCAGGAGTGGCAGCGTAGGTGGGACACAGGAGGTACAGGGCGACACTTGTATGCTATCCAGAGCGCGGTTGGAGTGAAGGGCAGGGTGGGAACGAGAACTACAAAGGAAGAGAATATTTTATCTAGGCTAAGGACGGGTCATGGTAGATTAAACAGAACTTTGCATTTGGTAGGTAAGCACCAGACAGGGATGTGTGATTATCGTGAGAGAGAGGAAGAAACTGTGGAGCAGGTTATTCTGCACTGCCAGAAATATACCCAGGAGAGACACAGATTAGTGGGGGAACTAGGGAACTAGGGGTGGGAGATGCTAACTTAAGCGTGATATTGGGGATTGGGGTAAGGAAATTGTTTGTTTACCTTAAGATACAGGACTAATTAATAGGATATAGAGGTGCCTCCTTTTTTTTTTGAGGGTGTTTGGGTTACAATGTCTGGTCCACACTCCAACGCTGGATGGCGGTAATGCGCCTTTACGTTGGGTGCCCCCGCCAAAAAAAAAAAAAAAAATAGAGGAAGAAGAAGAAGCAGAAGAAGAAGACAACTTTTATTATGAAGAGCTCTGACAGGAAGTGCAGCTAGCATCCTAGCTAGCTACTACAGGTGGAAGGAGGGAGAGCGATGGCTAGTTTGTCGTTGTACCTGACCAATGTTAACGTTTCTTTGGGACAAACTATGGAAACTGAGAAGGTTGGTTGATCCTGAGACAAATGTATCTATATTTCTTTCTGAAGATGCTAAAACAAAGACTTGTTCAATTTATGAACGGGAACTTCCCTTGTCAAGATGCTAAGTGGCGACAAAAACAGAGCAGCTGAAGTAACGATGATTCACAAATCAGCACTTTGGAGTCAGTTTAACTTGATTTAATTCTGGCTTTAGTACAGCTGAGCCATCCAGGACTGTCCGGTTACAACCACAACATAGTCCAGTTTTAATACCGTCATCGAGGAGTGTGAACTTTATTGCTGTGGTTCATTTTTGTGGTCAGATAAATGGAGGAAGAAATGCAGATTTACTGGTAGATTTTTTCATTTGTGTGTCTTCATCCGTCACACCTGTTGCTTTGACCCCTGTTTTTCGTACGACGAGTTCAGACCATTTAATATGGAAATAAACAGAACCCCAAACATAAAAAAGTAACCTCAGGTCAATGTCTAGATTACTGCAAAAAATAAACAATTACATAGAATGGGGAAAAAAAATGAACCAGCATCTATACAAATGTTACAAATTTACAAGTAAAAAGTTGCAAATTTATGAAAAAAAACCCTGAAGGTAATTATAATAACTCCCCTAAAACAGTCAGTAATGGTGGTGTCCACATGCTGTAAAGTCAAGACGCGTCATTTACAGCTGATGTCCCGTGTTTCAGAGTTCTGATGGCGCGAGAGACTTTGAGAGCGTGGAGATGGGAGACTTCTCCAGGAGCTCGGGGAAGGTGAAGGTTCCCCGCAGGACCATCTACTTCGCCAGTGGAGAGACCATGGAGGAGTACAGCACCGACGAGGAGGAGGAGGAGGAGGCACTCTCTAAGAAAGACGTCGTGACTGTCGATCCAGTAAGATGATACCGAAGGTGGCACGGCACGATATTTGGAAAACATAATGTTGGTGATATTGTGAGGAAGATCTGACTGGTGCAGCTAAACAAAACCTAATTTTATGAGGAGTATTTATTCACATGCATGTGCAACTGTTTTAACATAAAATCTGCTATGTTTTTCTAATAAATTTGTGCCTTTTTCACGTTGTCACGGCCGGCTCTAAGCCATGACAGAATCAAGGAGAGGTGGGTCTACAGAGCTGAGTGGTAGTTGTCAGTCAGTGTGTCAGCTGAAGAATGTGTGGTTCTGTCATCCTGCAAGAGTTCGCTGCAGAGAAAACAAATAAACAGACAAAACTTAGAAACTACAACGGAACTAAACACTGGCCTGGACAACCAGGTCTTTGCACCACGACAGCCAACACCGTTCCCAGTGACTGTCCAGGGTTAGGACTGGGATTACGTCTGCCCATGGCACCCACACACAAACACCACAGCTGGGCCTGCATAGCAGAGGGCTGTCAGTGTGAATTTTGCTGCTTTTTTCCTGAAACATTTGTTTTTTTTCAGTATAAATATCCCACCTTTTATAAATAAATGTTGCTACTTTTTTCCTCATGAATTTGTAAGGATGGGGTGAGGTTCACCAGTTTGTGAACAACTATGTGGGCAAATAGTCAAGCAGTTTAAGAACAACATTTCTCAATGTACAACTGCAAAGAATTTAGTGATTTCATCATCTACAGTACAGAACATCAAAAGAGTCAGAGAATCTGGAGAAATGTCTGCATGTAAGTGAAGAGGCTGAAAAGCAACATTGAATGTCCATGACCTTTGATCCCTCAGGTGGCACAGCATGAAAAACTGACATCTTTCTGACGACTTCCGGGAAGATGGCGGAGAGACATAACACTTAAACAAAGAGCTCTCCCTAGCCGGATTAAAAATCATCGGTAAATGGCCAACTCGACATAAACGAATCAATAAACTAAGGGATGAAAACACGAAGGAACCGGGCACAAGGACAAAAACAGGGTAAAATTGAAGAATTCCTCTCCAACAACGCAGGAAAAACCGCTGTACGCAAAGCCCAAAAAAACGAGATGTCCACAGCAGAGAAAATGGAGGACACCAGACTCGACAACATGAACGCTGGCATCGCCAGTTTGGGTGAAGAGTTGAGAGAATTCAAGCGGCAGCTACAACAGGATTTAGCGGCTCTTAAGGAGGAACTGAAAAAAGAAATTAAGGAGGAAATCATGGACCTCCGAAGAGAAATGGAGCGTAAATTAACGGAAAACATGGAGGAGCTGCGCTCCCAGCGGGCGTGTATGACAGAAGCGCAGACCCGAATTTCGGAACTAGAAGATTGGAAAAGCGAGGCAAACGAACAACTACAGACCCTGACGACGCAAACGCAGAGGATGCAGGAGAAAATAAACGACTTGGAGAGCAGATCCCGACGAAGCAATATGCGCATCTTTGGAATTCCGGAGGGCATTGAAGGCAACTCGATGACAAAATTCATGGATCAGTTCTTAAAAAAAGAACTGGAAATACCCGGAGAAACGGATCTGCAGATTCAACGGGCGCACAGAACACCGGCACAGAACCCGAAAACAAACGCTACACCCAGGTCAGTTGTGGTAAACTTTGTGAAATATGACATAAAGGAAAGAATCCTGACGCAAGCATGGAAAAAAAAGATACGAATCGGCGACAAACAGGTATTTTTTGACCATGACTACCCGACAGAAATCGTGCAGCAGCGGAAGAAATATGCCAATATTAAAAAAACGCTGAAAGAGAAAAAAATTAGATTCCAAACGCCGCTAACGAAAATGAGGATTCATTGGGAGGAAGGCACAAGAACCTACAACACGGCCGAAGAGGCAGCGCGGGATATGATGGAGCGGGGCCTTGAGGTGAGCGTGCCGAAGGAGACGGCTGGAGCAGCGGCGGCCCTGAACGCACCACGACAGACGGAGTGGAGACGAGTGAACGGCGGAAGAAGGGGGAGAGACGTAGAGCAGCGGGCCCAGGACAAGCTACAAGGCTTTCAACTGAAAGCCTAGATCATAACAAAGATTAAGAAAGGCACAGAAGAAATGAAGGCCAAGAAGACAAGGTAAAAGAGAAACAGACGGCTAGGAGAGGTTTAAGTGATATTTGTTGGACATTTCTAGACTTATGACTATTACTTTGATAGTAATTAGAAGTCTAGGGAGGGCCCTTCACTCTGTGAAGACAAACCCCCCACCCACCAACAGGGACCAGTGGGCAGAAGAAAGGCCCAAAGTACGGAGGTCGAGTTTTTTTAATGTGTTTTTATATAAATGTGTTATTTTTGTTGTTAAAGGGGCTAGGAGCACAAGTTAAAAAAATGGAAAAACATGAATATGGGTAAAAATCTTAAGATAATGACACTAAACGTGAATGGTCTGAACTCACCTGTTAAAAGGGAAAGAATAATAAGAAAATTCAAGAAGGAAAAAGCTGAAATTATATTTATGCAAGAGACACATTTGAGCAAGACAGAACATGTGAAACTAAAGAGATTTGGCTATAAGAACTCCTACTACAGTTCATTTAAGGGAGGAGCAAAAAGGGGGGTTATGATACTAATCTCAAACAAAATACAATTTGAAAGTGAACAGGAAATCCAGGATAAAGAAGGCAGGTATGTAATAATAAAGGGAAGAATAGATGGTATGCAGATCACATTAGTGAACATCTATGCCCCACCAGAAAGTGACAAGGGTTTTTTTCAACATCTGTTTGATCTCATAGCAACACACAGTGAAGGAGTCCTAATTTGTGGAGGAGACTTAAATGCTGTCATGGGTCATGAAGTTGACACAACAAGTGTTAAGAAGACAAAAAAACATGTAACAAAGTTCATAAGAACCTCACTGGCAGAAATGGGTATGGTAGACATATGGAGGGACCTGCACCCACTCGAAAAAGACTATACACATTATTCAGCAGTCCATAAAGTACACTCTAGAATAGATTACTTCCTTATGAATGAAGGTGACAGACACAGAGTGAGAAATTGTTGGATTGGAGGGGCAGAAATATCAGATCATAATCCTATATACATGGAAATATATTTAAACAATAGAAAACAACAAACAACATGGAAACTTACGTAGGACTGTTAAATGATGAGAAAATGAAAGAAAGAATAAAAATAAACATAAACGAATATATCCAAGAGAATGACAATGAAGAAGTGGACCCAACAATACTATGGGACGCACTAAAAGCCGTGTTAAGAGGAAAATTAATTGTTGAAACAGGAAAAGCAAATAAGACTAAACTGGAAGCATATGAACAAAGATGTGAGAGACTGAGGGAATTAGAACATAAACATCAAAGCACAAATGATCCAAAAATATATCAAGAAATTAAAGAAGAAAAAACAAAGATAAAAGAAACACAAATGGATGAAATTGAAAGGGAAAAATAGATATCTAAAGCAAAAATATTATGAAACGGGGCCAAAAGCCACAAAACTGCTGGCAAAACGGTTAAGAAAACAACAAACAATGAATAATGTATATAAGATTAAAGACCCCACCACAAATAAAACCACAGTTAACCCAGAAAACATCGAAGAAATTTTCCATAATTTCTACCAAGAACTATACTCGCAACCTGAAGAAACAAATACTAAAGATATCAAAAAATTTCTAGACGCATTGGACTTGCCATCAATAGGAAATCAACAAAATGAAAAACTAACAGCAGAAATAACAACACAAGAGATCAGAGATGTGATTAAGTCACTTAAAAATGGTAAATCACCAGGTAGTGATGGATACCCATCTGAGTTTTATAAACTGTTTATAGAAGAACTCACGCCACAACTCCTAAAGTCATTTAATTGGACGCTGAACAACAACAAAATACCTCCAACATGGAACGAAGCAATCATTTCAGTTATTTTAAAGCCAGGGAAAGATGAAGAACAATGCGGAAACTATAGACCAATCTCTTTATTAAATGTAGATTATAAAATATACACAACAATTATATGTAAACGAATAAAGACATTCTTGACGGAATTGATAGAAGATGATCAAACTGGATTCATAGAGGGACGCCAAACACATGACAATATCAGGAGAACAATACATATAATTAACCAAATACATAAAGAAAAGAAAAGCGCAGTAATAATGAGTTTAGACGCAGAAAAAGCATTTGACAGGGTTAACTGGAAATTCCTATATAGTGTACTGGAGCGCTTTGGATTTAACGAAAAATCAGTACAATGCATAAGGACGCTATATCAAGAACCTGTGGCAAGAATCAAGATAAACGGTAGCTTAACAGACAAAGTAAATATACAAAGATCAACTAGGCAGGGATGCTGCTTATCGCCCACCTTGTTTGCTCTGTTCATAGAACCATTGGCTCAAGCGATACGACAAAATAAGAAATTAAAAGGTGTAACAATAAAGGGGGCGGAACACAAGATTGGGCTATTTGCAGACGATATTATAGTTTACCTTGAACAACCAGATAAATCAATAATGGAAATGATGAACTTGATAGAACATTTTGGAAAATTATCAGGATACGAGATAAACATAACAAAAACACAAATACTGACATTCCACTATAACCCTCTAAACCAGATAACTGATAAGATCAAACTAAACTGGAAGCAAAAAGAAATAAAATACCTTGGAGTGAACATACCTAAAGATCTAAGCAAAATATATAAAGCAAACTATGATAGGTTGGAACAAGAAATAAAAAAAGATATTGATAGATGGTCAATCTTAAATATGGATCTGAATTCAAAAATTGAGACAGTCAAAATCAGCATACAACCTAGATTACTTTACCTCTTCCAGGCTATACCAACAGAGATTCCAGATGCCCAATTCTCAAAGTGGGACAGGATGATATCGAGATTTGTTTGGGGAGGTAAAAAACCAAGAGTGAAATATAAAACCCTCCAATTACCAAAAGAGAAAGGAGGCATGGGCCTACCGAGTCTAAAGGAATATTACTACTCAGCACAAATAAGATATATCATATGTTGGTGCGACGAGGGATATGAGGCAAAATGGAAAGAAATGGAAAAGGAAATTGAGGGACTCCCAGTACAAAGCATAATAGGGGATAAAGATGCATATAAGCAAATCAAACAAATAGACCCAATCACTAAATTTACTTTAGAACTGTGGTATAAAATAGTACAAAAATATAATATAAGGGAAGACATAAAACTATTGAAATGGGTAGCATTTGACAGTCAGTTTGAACCGGCAAAACAAGATAGGGGATACAAAAATCTGGTGAACAAGGGAATCACAGCATGGGGCAATATCGGAAAAAAAGATCTCGGGAGCTTTGTAAATATCAGGAGAAAATTTAAATTAGAAAGATCGGAATTTTTCAGATATCTGCAGATGAGAGATTACTATATGAAGAAGATTAGGCATAACCTCCAAACAGATGTGAACGAGATTATACAACTTATTTTAAGCTCATATGCAGGAAATAAAATAAGAATTATTTCAAAACTATATCAGAAACTTATGACAAACAATCATACAAGTAACTATATAAAGGAGAAATGGGAGAAAGAGCTCAATTTAAACATAACAGAAGAAAGCTGGCAGGAAATATGGAAAACACAACACACATCAACAAATTCAAGGACATGGAGGGAATTTGGATGGAAAAACCTGATTCGCTTTTTCATTACACCACAGATTCAAGGAAAATATACAAATACCCAATCTTTATGCTGGAGGGGATGTGGGGCTCAAAATGCAGACCACTCACATATGTTTTGGAAATGCTACAAAATATCATCATTTTGGAAATCTATGCATGTGACAATACAGAGGATATTAGGATATAATATACCAATGAACTGTAACCTGATGTACTTATGTGATCTTAAAAAAGACAATGTTATACAGGCTGAGGACAGATATCTAGTTAAAATCTTGTTGATTGCATGTAAAAAAACTATCACAAAAAAATGGCGATCAGAAGTTCTTCCTGACCAAGAACAATGGACTGACATTGTTGAGGACATACGTATGATGGAAAAACTAACATATCGACGAAGAATGCAAGAAGGAATATGGGAGAAAAAATGGCGGAAATGGACACACTACAAAGTGCAACAATGAGGCAGAAATTGAAAGAATAACCAACGACGCTGGAAAAACCAGAAGAATTAAGAGATGGAAACTAAAAACTTGATGCTCCAACATTTGTCCCCCCCCCCCCTTTTATTTTTTATTTTTTTTTATTTTTTATTTTTATTTTGTTTATTTTTTTTTATTTTTCCCTACCCTAACCCCTTTGTTTTTTAAATGTAGAATGTGATCTGAATGCATTATATATGATGAAAAATGAATAAAAATCTAAGTTACAAAAAAACTGACATCTTTCTAACTAACTAACTAACCTGCACTTATGTAGCACTTTTCTAGTCCCAAAGACCACTCAAAGCGCTTTCACTAATACTAATCCTCTATTCTGTAAAGGATGTTACCACGTGGGCTCAGAAACACTTCAGAAAACCATTGTCAGTTAACACCGTTTGTCGTGACATGTCACTCTACCATCAAAACCAAAGCCAGATATCAACAGCACCCAGAAACACCACCGGTTGCTCTGGGCCTGAGCTCATCTGAGATGGACTGATGCAAAGTGTAAAAGTGTTCTGTGGTCTGGTGTCCCCTAAAAATAAAAAAATAAATTATATATACAGTTAGGCCCAGGAATATTTGGACAGTGACACAATCTTCATGATTTGGGCTCTGCATGCCACCACATTGGATTTGAAATGAAACAACTACAACGGAACTGAAGTGCAGACTTTAAGGTTTAATTCAAGGGGTTGAACAAAAATATATGATTAAACATGTAGGAATTGTAGCTATTTTTATACAAACGCTCCTCATTTCAGGGGCTCAAAAGTAATTGGACAAATAAACATAACACTAAGTAAAATGTTGCTTTTCAATATTTTGTTGAGAATCCTTTGCAGGCAATGACTGCCTGAAGTCTGGAACCCATGGACATCACCAAACGCTGGGTTTCCTCCTTTGTGATGCTTTGCCAGGCCTTTACTGCAGCTGTCTTCAGTTGTTGCTTGTTTGTGGGTCTTTCTGCCTTAAGTTTTGTCTTGAGCAAGTGAAATGCATGCTCAGTTGGGTTGAGATCTGGTGATTGACTCGGCCATTGCAGAATATTCCACTTCGTTGCTTTAAAAAACTCCTGGGTTGCTTTTGCAGTATGTTTTGGATCATTGATGAAGCGCCGTCCAATCAACTTTGCTGCATTTGGCTGAATCTGAGCAGAAAGTATATCCCTATACACTTCAGAATTCATCCGGCTGCTTCTGTCTTTTGTCACATCATCAATAAACACAAGTGACCCAGTGCCATTGGAAGCCATGCATGCCCATGCCATCACACTGCCTCCACCATGTTTTACAGAAGATGTAGTGCTTTGGATCATGAGCTGTTCCAATTCTTCTCCAAACTTTCATCATTCTGGTACAGGTTGATCTTAGTCTCATCTGTCCAAAGAATGCTGTTCCAGAACTGGGCTGGCTTCTTCAGGTGTTTTTTGGCAAAGTCAATTCTGGCCTTTCTATTTTTGAGGCTGATTAATAAGATAAGATAATCCTTTATTAGTCCCACAATGGGGAAATTCCAGGATTGCAACAGCACAGGGATAGCAACACTCAGAGCAACAATCAGAAGGCAAGAAAAAACAAGAACAGCTAGTATACATATGTACATATTACTATAAATATATAGACACACAGTGCAGAGCATTGTAGTTGGTGGATGTGCAGCAGAAAGTCTAAGCTCTCTCTCCGCGGATGTGGCGGGCCAGTTCGATGTCTTTGGGCATGATGGTGACCCTCTTGGCGTGGATGGCGCACAGGTTGGTGTCCTCGAAGAGACCCACCAGGTAGGCCTCGCTGGCCTCCTGCAGAGCCATGACGGTGGAGCTCTGGAAGCGCAGGTCGGTCTTGAAGTCCTGAGCGATCTCCCTCACCAGGCGCTGGAAGGGCAGCTTACGGATGAGCAGCTCCCTGGATTTCTGGTAGCAACGGATCTCTCTCAGAGCCACGGTACCGGGCCTGTAACGGTGAGGCTTCTTCACTCCGCCGGTGGCCGGAGCTCTTTTCTGAGCAGCCTTGGTGGCCAGCTGCTTCCTGAGGGGCTTTTTCCTCCAGTAGATTTACGGGCGGTCTGCTCGGTTCTTGCCATCGCTCTTTATTATTCTGTCTTTATATATACTGTGTGTGTGTGTGTGTGTGTGTGTATGTGTGTATGTATGTATACATATATGTATATGTACCTCTATCTGCCAAGAATGTGTCGCTAGTCCAGCAAAAGCTAGCGGTACTCATATACTCTGCAAGCAGTTTCATGAAATGGTCAGTCAAGAGAGCAACTCATACCGGCTTGGACGTCACCCGGGTTAACAAGGTCAGGAGTTCCTGGCAGCGGAAGGCAAATTACAGAGCTACGTGGAGGAATCTGATCAGACCTAAATGAAACAGTCATTGTCACCCCCGACAGACTGCTATGATGATGATGATGTATGTATATATTTGTGTATGTATATGTAGATGTGTGTGTGTGTGTGTGTGTGTGTGTGTGTGTGTGTGTGTGTATACTGTATATATACACACACACACACAGTGGGGTAAAAAAGTATTTAGTCAGCCACCAATTGTGCAAGTTCTCCCACTTAAAAGATGAGGGAGGTCTCCAATTTTCATCATAGGTATACCTCAACTATGAGAGACAAAATAAGAAAAAAAAATCCAGAAAATCACATTGAAGGATTTTTAATGAATTAATTGGTAAATTCCTCGGTAAAATAAGTATTTGGCCAATAACAAAAGTTCACCTCAATACTTTGTTATATACCCTTTGTTGGCAATGACAGAGGTGAAACGTTTTCTGTAAGTCTTCACAAGGTTTTCACACACTGTTGCTGGTATTTTGGCCCATTCCTCCATGCAGATCTCCTCTAGAGCAGTGATGTTTTGGGGCTGTCGCTGGGCAACACAGACTTTCAACTCCCTCCAAAGATTTTCTATGGGGTTGAGATCTGGAGACTGGCTAGGCCACTCCAGGACCTTGAAATGCTTCTTACGAAGCCACTCCTTCGTTGCCCAGGCGGTGTGTTTGGGATCATTGTCATGCTGAAAGACCCAGCCATGTTTCATCTTCAATGCCCTTGCTGGTGGAAGGAGGTTTTCACTCAAAATTTCACGATAAATGGCCCCATTCATTCTTTCCTTTACACAGATCAGTCGCCCTGGTCCCTTTGCAGAAAAACAGCCCCAAAGTATGATGTTTCCACCCCCATGCTTCACAGTAGGTATGGTGTTCTTTCTCCTCCAAACACGACAAGTTGAGTTTTTACCAAAAAGTTGTATTTTGGTTTCATCTGACCATATGACATTCTCCCAATCCTCTTGTGGATCATCCAAATGCTCTCTAGCAAACTTCAGACGGGCCTGGACATGTACTGGCTTAAGCAGGTGGACACGTCTGGCACTGCAGGATTTGAGTCCCTGGCGGCGTAGTGCGTTTCTGATGTAGCCTTTGTTACTTTGGTCCCAGCTCTCTGCAGGTCATTCACTAGGTCCCCCCATGTGGTTCTGGGATTTTTGCTCACCATTGTCGTGATAATTTTGACCCCACAGGGTGAGATCTTGCGTGGAACCCCAGATCGAGGGAGATTATCAGTGGTCTTGTATGTCTTCCATTTTCTCATAATTGCTCCCACAGTTGATTTCTTCACACCAAGCTGCTTACCTATTGCAGATTCAGTCTTCCCAGCCTGGTGCAGGTCTACAATTTTGTTTCTGGCATCCTTTGACAGCTCTTTGTTTTGGCCATAGTGGAGTTTGGAGTCTGGCTGTTTGAGGTTGTGGACAGGTGTCTTTTATACTGATAACGAGTTCAAACAGGTGCCATTAATACAGGTACGAGTGGAGGACAGAGGAGCCTCTTAAAGAAGAAGTTACAGGTCTGTGAGAGCCAGAAATCTTGCTTGTTTGTAGGTGACCAAATACTTATTTAACTGAGGAATTTAACAATTAATTCATTAAAAATCCTTCAATGTGATTTTCTGGATTTTTTTTTTCTCATTTTGTCTCTCATAGTTGAGGTATACCTATGATGAAAATTGGAGACCTCTCTCATCTTTTAAGTGAGAGAACTTGCACAATTGGTGGCTGACTAAATACTTTTTTTCCCCACTGTATGCCCCAACAATGACCAACACAGAGGAGGCTAGGGAAGAGTTCTACAGTGATTTATGTGAGACTATCAGGCGTGTACCGACTGATGACAGGCTGATAGTCGTCAGAGATTTTAATGGCAGAGTTGGTTCGGACACTGAGAAATGGAGAGGAGTGCTAGGCAGTCATGGAGTAGGCAAGTGCAATGCTAATGGAGAACTTCTACTTGCACTACTGTATGTTCAGAGTACAACCTTGTGATAACCAACACTCTATTTAAGCACAAGAACACACACAAGAAGACATGGATGCACCCAAGATCCAAGCACTGGCATTTGTTAGACTACATCATAGGCAGAGAGACATAAGGGATGTATTGGACACTAGAGCAATGAGCGGTGCGGACTGTGGTACTGATCATGTTATGCTGAGATCTAGATTAAGGATTTGCAGACAAAAACAGCACTGCAGGACAGGTGCGAAGCCATCATGGAAGCTAAAGGGATAAGGGCCTTCACTTATATAGCGCTTTTCTAGTCTCAAAGACCACTCAAAGCACTTCACTAGTACTAACCCTCCACTCCAAGGGCCTATAGGAGACAGATATCTAGGGACAATGTAGAAGAACCAAGTAACCTAACATGCATGTCTTTGGATTGTGGGAGGAAACCGAAGCCCCCGGAGTAAACCCACGCAGCACAGGGAGAACATACAAACTCCACACAGAAAGATTCCTACCCCTGCCAGCCTGGGGATTCGAACCTGGAACCTTCTAGCTGTTAGGCAACAGTGCTAACCACTGCCCAAACACTAGTGCACTGAAAGGCCAAAAGAAGCCGGAAGAACTTACACAGGAAATGGATGAAAACTTGAAAGACTGGGACAGCAACAACTCAGAGAATGACACAGAAGAAAAATGGGCAACACTGAAGATACAGTGTATCAGACTACGAGTGATGTATTAGGCCACCCTGAGAGGAAACATCAAGATTGGTTTGATGAGCATGATGAACATCTGAAGAAACTACTAGAAGCGAGGAATACAGCTAGGCAGGAAAACCTGCAGTGCAACACAAGGTCAAAGAAGAAGAAATACTCAAAGGCTCAGAGTGCGCTACAGAAGTACACTAGAGAGATGAAGTCCGACTGGTGGGATGAAAAAGCGGAGGAACTTCAAACTGCAGCAGACAGGAAGGACATGAAAACATTCTTCACAGGTTTGAGAGAAATCTATGGCCCTAAACCAAGAGAATTGATCCAACTAAAGGCTATGGATGGTGAAACGGTTTTGTAGGAGAAAGACAAGACCCTGGACAGATTTGCAGACCACTTTGACCAACTACTAAACAACCCTGGAGATCTCACTGAAGAGGCTAAAGAAGCTCTAGTGCAGCGGCCGGCTGTATCAAGTCTGGATGAACCACCAAATTTTGATGAACTAATGGCAGCTATCAGGTCAACACAGGATGGTAAAGCTCCAGGAAGGGATGGAATTCCAGCAGAAGTGTGGAAATCTGGTGGTGTTCAGCTGACCAACTACCTGCACAAGCTCATATAAGAGAGATCGGGTGCCCACAAAGTACCTCAAGATTGGAAGGATGCAAGTATTGTGCCTTTGTTCAAGAAAGGTGACAGGAAAGATTGTGGAAATTACCAAGATATATTATTGCTAGCCACTGTTGGTAAGATTCTCTCACGTGTACTACTGAACAGACTCAATGAACACATCTTGCAGAATGTACTACCGGAAACCCAGTGTGGCTTTAGAAGTGGAAGAAGCACAATGGACATGATTTTCTGCTTGAAACAGGTTCAAGAAAAGTGTATCGAACAGAACATGCCGCTTTATGTAGTCTTCATAGACTTCAGTAAAGCCTTCAGTACCGTTTCGCAACAAGAACTTTGGCAGGTACTCAAGAAATATGGCTGTACAGAGAAGTTTGTCAGCCTGATTGAGGCACTCCATACAGGTATGCAGTCAAACATGGCAATGAGTGGTTCAGTATCTCAAGACTTTTCAGTAAGCAACGGGGTGAAACAAGGGTGTGTGCTGGCGCCTACACTCTTCTCGCTATTTCTGGCAGCCATGCTTGAGGTTGCCTTCAAAGACACTTTAGAAGGAGTATACATTCAAACAAGGAAAGAAGCAGACTTGTTCAATGTGGCACAGTTTAAAGCCAAGAGTAAGACATTGATAAAGGTAGTAAGAGAAATGCTCTTTGCCGATGACAGTGCTCTAGTTGCACACAGTACAGAAGATATGCAATCTTTTGTGGAGAAATTTGCAAAAGCAGCTAGCCAATTCAGCCTCAAAATCAACATCAAGAAGACAGAGTGCCTTTATCAACCACCAGAGTTCCAGTTATCAACATCACTACCAGAAGAGATCAGCATTGGTACAGAGCCACTAGTCAAGTGCAAGACTTTCAAGTATCTGGGGAGTACTGTTTTGGAGAATGCTAGGCTGGAGGATAAACGGTCTTTCAGAATGGGAAGAGCGAGCGCTGTGTTTGGAAACTTGAGAGAGAGACTGTGGAACAATCGACATGTGTCTATCCGTGTGAAATGCAAAGTGTACAGAGCGACAGTACTGGCTAGTCTATTGTACAGTGCTGAAACTTGGACTGTCTACAGAGTGCAGGTAAAGAAACTCCATGCGTCCATGATGAGACACCTTCGAGCCATAGTGAACATCTCATGGAAAGACAAGATAACCAACACAGAAGTGTTGAAACGAGCTGATCTACCATCAATGGAGGACATGCTAATACAGATGAACCTGAGATGGTTCGGACATGTTGAGAGGATGGACCACCACCGTCTGTCTCCCTTGGCAGTTACTCTACTCAGTTATGTGAGGGGAAAACGCAATCAGGGTAGACCAAGGCTCAGATTTAAAGACACTGTAAAAAGAAACTTGAAGAACCTGGATATAGACAGGAGTTCCTGGCAGCGGAAGGCTAAGGACAGAGCTGCATGGAAGAATCTGATCAGACCTAAATGAAACAGTCATTGTCACACACGACAGACTGCTATGATGATGATGATGATGATGATTGCTGCTAGTCTTCACTCTATTAAAGCAAGAAATATCTGTGTGTCTGTGTGTCTGTCTGCCACGTTTATAGGACAAACATAGGACGGTCTGTGATCTCTGCCTGAACATCATAGGACGTTCTATGACCTGAGGCATCATAGGATTCGTGATGCCGTCATAAAGATATGATGTCTATATGACGGCACACAGACAAATGTATCTTTAATGTCTTTATGATGTCTTATAGACCATCACTCACGAGGCCTAGACAAATGTGTATTTATGATGTTATTGTTGCTCAAGATGAAGAAGCTAAGCAAAAGTGTCGCTTTCTCAGCAATGTCGTTTTTAAAGAGGTGCTGACAAGCAAATCGCTGATTTTCTCCAGGTGCTCCGGTTTCTTGGTTTCTACGGGCATGCACGGGCCTTCCTGAACAGGGTCGAAAGCCACTTTTTGCTCAGATCTATTTTCATGATCCTGCCCATGAACTGGAATTATGACACACCTATCCCTCAACCAGTGGTCTGAACAAAGAAGACGACCCACCAGATGGAGAGCAATAGAATGAGGAGAACTGCTGCACATAAAGATATGTCTGTATGATGACACATAGACAGAGCAGACCCACCAGGTGAAGAGCAATAGAATGAGGAGAACTGCTGCACATCAGAAAAGATGCCGTGAACATGAGACACCTCAGGTTCCAGCAGTACGCCACAGGCATGACTGTGAACAACACAGCTGTCTGAGACAGGAGGAGACCCTTCAGCAACGGGCATGCAGAAATACTTACTTATACTTGGTTTCTACGGGCATGGATGGGTATGCACGGGTATGTACTAGTTGTTATAAAATCCAAAAAGGCCCGACATTTGAGCTAATTTTTGCTCAAACTGCTTCCCAACTTTCAAACCTGGCTGCAAATCTCAAGAGACAACCTATGACTTCTTTTGACTGTGCGCTTGACCTGGATGGCCGTGACATACACAGACAGATTTCTTGAATTATATATAGAGTGATATTAAATCAAAGACAGCATGGATGGAGTGAAGAAGAAGAAGAGATTGCATTGTATATATGAAGAGTGATGTGTAGCAGTTGCCACGGCCAGAAGATATAGAGTGATGATATAGAGTGAAGTACGTGGCGGTAATGCACCTGTAAGTTGGTTGCCAACTGCCAATCAAATCTAAAAGAAGACGATGACTGTATGCTTGCTTTGTGCTGTCTAATGGACTGAAAATGCATAACTTGAATCTGAAAAAAGTGGTAATAAATAAAAAGTCTATGAAAATCAGACAATGCTTTTGAATTGTGGTTTAACAGAATTATTTAAAAAAAACAAACTCATGAAACAGGCCTGGACAAAAATGATGGTACCCTTAACTTAATATTTTGTTGCATAACCTTTTGAGGCAATCACTGCAATCAAACAATTTCTGTAACTGTCAATGAGACTTCTGCACCTCTCAGCAGGTATTTTGGTCCACTCCTCATGAGCAAACTGCTCCAGTTGTCTCAGGTTTGAAGGCTGCCTTCTCCAGACGGCATGTTTCAGCTCCTTCCACAGATGTTGAATAGGATTTAGATCAGGGCTCATAGAAGGCCGCTTTAGAATAGTCCAGTGTTTCACTCTTAGCCATTCTTGGGTGTTTTTAGCTGTGTGTTTTGGGTCATTATCCTGTTGCAAGACCCATGACCTGCGACTGAGACCAAGCTGTCTGACACTGGGCAGCACATTTCTCTCTAGAATACCTTGATAGTCTTGAGATTTCATTGTACCCTGTACAAATTCAAGACACCCTGTGCCAGATGCAGCAAAGCAGCCCCACAACATAACAGAACCTCCTCCATGTTTCACAGCAGCGACAGTGTTCTTTTCTTGGTATGCTTCATTTTTGCATCTGTGAACATAGAGCTGATGTGCCTTGCCAAGAAGTTCCAGTTTTATCTCGTCTGTCCATAGGACATTCTCCCAGAAGCTTTGTGGCTTGTCAACATGCAGTTTGGCAAATTCCAGTCTGGCTTTTTTATGATTTGTTTTCAACAGTGGTCTCCTCCTTGGTCGTCTCCCATGAAGTCCGCTTTGGCTCAAACAACGACGGATGGTGCGATCTGACACTGATGTACCTTGACCTTGGAGTTCACATGAATGTGTTTAGAGGTTGTTCTGGGCTCTTTTGTTACCATTCGTATTATCCGTCTCTTCACATTTTTCATCAGGTTTCCTCCTGCGGCCACATCCAGGGAGGTTGGCTACAGTCCTGTGGATCTTAAATTTCTGAATAATATGTGCAACTTTAGTTACAAGAACATCAAGCTGCTTGGAGATGGTCCTATAGCCTTTACCTTTAACATGCTTGTCTATCATTTTCTTTCTAATCTCCTGAGACAACTCTCTCCTTTGCTTCCTCTGGTCCATGTTTAGTGTGGTACACACCATGTCACCAAACAGCACAGTGACTACTTGTCACCCTTTAAATAGGCCGACTGACTGATTACAAGTTTGTAGACACCTGTGATGTTAATTAGAGGACACATCTTGGTTGAACATGTCCCTATGGTCACATTATTTTCAATCTTTTCTAGGGGTACCATCATTTTTGTCCAGGCCTGTTTCATGAGTTTGTTTTTTTTTTAAAATAATTCTGTTGAACCACAATTCAAAAGCATTGTCTGATTTTCATTGGTTAATTTTCATAGAATTTTTATTTATTACCACTTTTGTCAGATTCAAGTTATTTCTGTGACCGTTGTGGGTTTTTCTTTCATTAACAGAGGGGTACCAACAATTTTGTCCACGTGACAGACAGGCTGTCAGAGTATTTCAGAAACTGCTGATCTACTGGAATTTTCACCACAACCATCTCTGGGATTTACAGAGACTGGTCTCAAAAAGAGAAAACATTCATTGAGCACCAGTTCTCTGGGACCAAATATCCTGTTGAAGCCTGAGGTCAGAGGAGAAAGAGCAGACTGGCTGGATCAGACAGAAAGACAACCACCCATTATAACAGGATTACAGAACATCATCTCTGAAGATGCAACATACTGACCCTTGGCTTCTGTGTCCTGGTGGGTGACTCTAATAATTAGATCCTTGTGTTTGAAGGAGGAAGAAAAGGGGAAAGATTTTTACAAGCAACTGTAAGATGATGGAAAAAAGGGGCAGAAGATACCATTTAGATTTGTTTTTAAGAGGATTTGTCTTTGGTGTTTTGCTGCGGGTCGTTTGTGTTTTTATGTGTTCTGTTTTCATGTATTTTAATGAACAGGTGTTGCAACACAAGTTTCCGTGTAAACGAACAATAAAGATCTTATTTATATCCACTGGAGTGCATCTTTCAACCTTCAGGATTTTATGACAACAGTGTGATGCTGTCAGTCATGTCCACAGCAGCTGTGAAGAAAGGTGGTTTTAATGATGAGTTGTAAAAAGTTGAACCATTGACTGGTCAGTCAGCTTCAGTGATAAACTGTGATTGATGTTTATTAGAAGTCAGTCTGGAGTGTTTACCAGCCTAACACTGGTGTAATTATTGTGTGTTTCAGTCCAAGCTCACCTGGGGTCCTTATGTCTGGTTCCAGATGTGGAGGATGGCCACCTCCACCATCTCAGGTACAGTTGTCCTCTTCTTAAACTCGCCATGACGAGTAAAAATGACCATTAACTGAGTTGTTGCTAAAATAAATGGGAAAACTGTTTAGTCCACTAAATTCTAATGAGTTCACTTTAAAACTAAGGGTCATATGGACAATATGACAGAATTATGGTGGAGTTTTATGATATTCTATCTAAAAGCATTTATAATTCTATATATCAGTCATATACAGTTAAAAATCATTCAAAATCATTCAGTCCCCATTGCATTTTGTTTATTGGCAAAATAAAAAAAAATGTTTGCAATAAACTACACAAGAACAGTTTTGTTGATTAAAACTAATATTACAAGGATTTTATCCACATTCAACACTAAGTCCTACTTCCATGAGTACTACAGTCTGTAAATTATTCACCCCCCTGAATAGAATTCCTCATGAGAGCACACATTTGCAAATCGCACCTGATGCAACCAATCAAGGGCTTCATTAGTTGTGTCAGGTGTGCTTGAGACAGAACATCTCAAATACCTGGCCTGTTGATGGCGACATTTGATTGCATGTTGGAAATATGGCTAAGTCAAGAGAATTGTCCAGAAAGTTCAGAGAAGAGATCACCGTCTTGCACAAACAAGGAAAAGGAGCCAAAAAGATGGCAAAGGTACTGAATGTTCCTAGAGATACAGTTGGAAGCATAGTTCACAAGTTTAAAGTTAAAGGAACAGTGGCTACACTACCTGGACATGGCAGAAAGAGGAAGCTATCAACAGCTACCACCAGAGTCCTTAGGAGGTAAACGGTCAAACCCCCCGACTGACTGCAGAAGACCTGCAGCAGAACATGGTGGCAGCAGCACTGAGGTTTGTTTTCACAGTAAGGCACATACTAAACACTGAAGGCTTCATGCCTGAACTCCAAGACGTACACCACTACTGACCCAAAAGCACAAGAAAAGTCAGCTCCAATTTGTCAAAACTATATAAATAAACCAAAGAGGTTTTGGGATTCTGTTCTGTGAAGCGATGAAACAAAACTGGAACTTTTCAGGCTTATGGATCAGCAGCATGTCTGGAGGAGGAAGAATGAAGCACACGTTGAAAAGAACACCCTGCCTACAGTGAAGCATGGTGGTGGCTCAGTAATGTTCTGGGGCTGCTTCACTTCCTCTGGCACTGGAAACCTGCAGCATGTGGAGGGCAAGATGGATTCAATCAAGTATCGGGAAATCCTGGGAGAAAATGTCATGCGGTCTGTGAGGAAGCTGAAGCTTGGGCATCGTTGGACCTTGCAGCAGGACAATGATCCCAAGCAGACCTCAAAGTCCACCAAGGCTTGGTTTCAGTAGAAGTCCTGGAAGATACTAGAGTTGCTGTCACAATCACCTGACTTCAACCCCACTGAAAATCTCTGGTGGGATTTGAAAAAGGTGGTTGTTGTACATAAACCAGGTAATATTTGTGACCTGGAGGTCGTTGCTCATGAGGAATGGACTAAGATTCCTCAGGAACACTGCCAGAAGCTGCTGTCTGGCTATGCTTCACGCTTGCAGCAGGTCATAATAGAATAGAATAGGCTTTATTGCCATTGTACAGTAGTACAGAACAGCGAAATTGTGGGTGCTCCACCAGGTTACTGCGCAATAAAGTAAGAGAGAAGGATTAGATAAAACGGTTACAGAACACACGATTGATCACATGACTGAAATAAAAATAACATAAAAATAGAATAAAGATTAAAAATGGCCCAGGATTATGGAAATATACCCAGGTGTGGTAGTGGCTACGCGGGTGGAACTATGTACATACGTAAGGGTGCAGACACACAGTTGAGTAAAATGGCCCAAGGATTCTGGAGAACACACACAGTAGTGGTTTCACAGATGGGTCACTATACATGAGCATGAGGAGTGCAAAGACAGGTGAGATAACTGCAAAAGGGTGCCCTACTAAGGTCTAGAGATGCTTGTCATGAATAACTTTGAGACTGCAGTAGTCAATAAAAGTGGAGTTTTGTGTAGAATTTGGAGAAAAGCGGCACCTTTCATGGCAGCGGGAACCCCTGTGATTCTACATGTGATTAACATTGTAGATGGGAGAAACGTAATTTCCTTCTTCTGAACATGATTGGCTGTATGGACTGAATGACAACAGATGGCTTCTTCTTCTTGTCTAATATTAGTCGTGTTGAGCTATTTAAATTGTTCTGGTTTGATTTGTTTATTGCAGTCAGCTGCTAGTTTGTACATTTTACCAGTAAACCTCGTTTGCAGTAGAGATGGAATGTTTTCTCTAACTGTACGTTATTGAGGTGTAACATTATGGAATCCATGTTGCTGTAGAAAGTGATGTGATGTTTATGCTGGAATGATTACAACTTATTTTTACTGTAGTTACAACAGACTGTTGCAGAATTTCTGCGGTTTATAAATGTTTGGATGTCTGTGTCTTTAAAAAGACCTGGAAGTTTATATTATAAAGCTACAGTGCATTAGAACTGGTGCAGATTAAACTGAAGTCATGTTCTGAATGTTGTTTGTAGTGTTGTAGTCAAGACCGCACTAACCGAGACCAAGACAGTTCGAGACTGAGACCACATACAGTATCTTATACTATACAGTCATGTGAAAAAATTAGAACACCCTGTATAAGCCTGTGTGGTTTTTTTTTTTTTTTTAGACATATTTGGACATATGGTTATTTAATATCAATGTTTAAAAATACTGGGAGATTCATGTAATACAACTAAACAATTGAAATGGATTAAAGACTTTTTTCAAATTTTCTGTAAAATGTAATTCTAAACAAATGGTGAGGAATAAATTAGGACACCCCCCATTTTTTTAGGACACCCCCACATTCATTCCCACTTAAAATGGCTAAAATAAATGTTAAAAAATGCAAATAAAAACAAAAACAAGGTTAGACAGATATGTGAACATT
The DNA here is from genome assembly GCA_020510985.1 of Pholidichthys leucotaenia. Taxonomy (NCBI): domain Eukaryota; kingdom Metazoa; phylum Chordata; class Actinopteri; order Cichliformes; family Pholidichthyidae; genus Pholidichthys; species Pholidichthys leucotaenia. The sequence continues at coordinate 422,794,151 of CM035842.1, read as the reverse complement.
TCTTAATAGGGAACTGAATATTTAATTGCCTTTTTGAATTAAATTGTGGAAAAATCAAGAACTTTTTGTTGATATTCTAATGTTTTGAGATGCACTAGTATATATAAATGAGTTTGTTTTCTAAATAAATACAAGATTGTTGAAATCAGTTTAACTGTCTTTAATTGACAGACATCATCAAAAGTCCCATCAATTTCCAACGGTGTGAAAGATTTTGGTTGCATTCACAGAACATGAGCAGATGGAACAAGCAGTTCCTTTTCTTTCAGCAAATACAAACAGCACAGATGTAGAAATGAATTTAACCATTTGTAATTAACATGAAATGGCCATGGATCCTCAAAAGTCCCATCAAAAGAAAAACGTTTAAACAAGAATTTGATTGCATTTAAGGAACATGAGACTGCAACGTTTGGTGACCTAAACGTGCACGATGGGGTCTCATGAGAATGCCCCCCCCTCTACTGAAAACCCTCTCAACTGGTGCTGAGGAAGCAGGGACAGATGGCACCTTCACTGCCACGTTGTGGAGTTGTGGGAATCTGTCACGGTTTTTGGCCCAGAACATATGTGCACTGTCAGAGTCCTGGATGGCATCAAAATATTTCCTTTTCTGTGGAACAGGACTGGATTCCTGGCCTGAGCTGCGCTTCTTGTGAGCCTTGTAGCGAGACAGAAGGTGTGGGCATTTGACTGGTGGTGAGTCACTGGACGATTCTTCATTTGGAGGATCCGAGTCAGGAACACTTCCTTCACAGTCCACCAAGTTCTCGGCCTCGGAGATCAACGTCTGAAAAACATAAAGAAAAAACACAATTACTGAGCTAGCAGTCAAGTCATTAAAGATTTTCACAACCTCTTATCAACAGCAGTCAAGTTCATAGCTGGTTAATTATAAAAACACTGTTAAGTTCAGATGGATGGATGGTGGTTCTGTTGATAAAATATGAAAATTCTATGACAGTAACATGAAACACATATACATGAAATTAAAAACTCAAATTTAATGTCAAGACTTTTTAAGGCTATATAACACATTTAAAGATTCATAGTTGCAATTGGGGAAAATAAATTGTTACTGAATGTGACATTTTGACTAACCTGTCAGTGTCTTCTTTAGTTCATCTCTAAACATCTTCACTGATGTTGTATTTTTCCACTAGTGACCTCCAGATCCACCCAGCTTAGTCCAAACTGTGGATCTAGCATTGTAGCCAAAAAGTCCACATCAGGTTTAAAGGGTTCCTCTCTTTCGCTCTGTTTGACCATGTTTGTTTTTGTAAAGATTCCAGAGAATCTTTTCACCAGAGACAGGCGGAGGGCTGTTATTAATGGCCGGCACTGTATTCGGGCATCCTCCGTCTTCAGGACGTGCGTGTTCAAGTCGGGGACAGTTGGAACCACCATACTAATAGTAACTGTCTTCTCTCCTTCTGTCAGGTCAGTTGCCTCAGAAAAAGGTGTAAGAACTGTAGTCAGTTCTTCTAGCTGGTTCTACTCACAAACTGTAAACACCACTTCCCCATAGTCCTTGCTCCACATTTCAGTCAGGGTTTTATGGTCCGGAGCTGTGAGGGCCTGTATTTGTTTGAAAGTGCTGTTCCAGCGAGTGTTGTTTGCTGTCGGAATAGTCTCATTCATGTTAAACACAGCCTCAAACTTGTCTTTGAATTGTGAGCTGCTGTGTAATAGAGTTGTGAATCTCGATGTTTTGGCTATGGTTCGGGAGATGGCCTTAACCTCCTTCAAGCCATCATTCAGAACTAAATGGAGGGAGTGAGCAAGACGAGAAAGGTGCTCACCTGATGACCAAGGTAACTCTGCATCATCTAACGGATTTGTGTCTTCCCACAAGTGTTCATCATCAAGATTTTCCTCCTCACTCTCACGGTCAGACTGCTGGGGCACGTGAACTTTAAATGCACATTTCATATTGGCAGCATTGTCTGTGATGATGGAACTTAGCTTCTGACAGATACCATATCCTCCTCTGTGATCTCCTTGAAGGCAGAAGCAATTCGCTCACCACTTTGTCTACCTGTAAAACGTCTACAGTCAAGCAAGTAGGATTCAAGTGCATAGGACTCCTTTGATTTGTTGCACACGTGGGCAGTGACTCTGAGGAAAGAGCGATCAGACCAGAGATCAGTTGTTAATCACACTACTGGCTGGGTCTCCAGCTTCTCCAAAATAGTTTCCTTGACATTCTCCACCAACACTGGTATGCATCTTTTAGAAATTGTTCTTCTTGAGATTGGTGGGTACTTGCTATCAATATCCTCAAGGAAGTGTTTAAAATGGACATTTTCCACAAGTGACGGTGGAAGAGTAACACCCAGTTATCAAATCTTTGACGATGGCACCACCTATAGCTTCCTGCCTTGGAGAATAGAGACTGTAGATCTGCACCATATGGGACAATGATGTGATAGTTGGCTGCATGGAATCTGTTGTCCTGCTTTGTACTTCAGGAACCTGAAATTTAGAAAAAAAAAAGGATGATGACTGTCATATGAAAAATATTTACTGTATTTTGTAGCAGTAATCTTTATTCTGATTCTGCAAAATACCTGAGACTGTCAGATTCATGTAACAGAGTAAAAGTTATAATACTGGCTTCCAACATGCATTGAAATTTGAGTATAAAGGAGTATAAACCGGTAATAATACTCAAGTAAAACAGCACGGTGGTGCAGTGGTTAGCACTGTTGCCTTACAGCTAGAAGGGTCCAGGTTTGAATCCCCAGGCTGGCAGGGGTTGGAACCTTTCTGTGTGGAGTTTGCATGTTCTCCCTGTGTTGCGTGGGTTTACTCCGGGGGCTCCGGTTTCCTCCCACAATCCAAAGACATGCATGTTAGGTTAATTGGTTGGTCTAAATTGTCCCTAGATATGTCTCCTATAGGCCCTTAGAATAGAGGGTTAGTACTAGTGAAGCGCTTTGAGTGGTCTTTGAGACTAGAAAAGTGCTATACAAGTACAGGTCCTTATCCCTAAAATGTTAAAGAAGAGAGTAGATTATTTTATTCTCTGTCACTACATGCGATATGGCTTAACCAGCTCATTTTTCTTAGAGCTCTGTATAAAAACACAAAGATTTGCCAAAATAATATTTGATCTGTATTGTATTCAAATCCCAAATAAGGTAAATAATGTCTCTTAAATAAAATAATCAACTATTCAAAATCAAATCACTCAGAATGGACCACTTTTATTCCCAGCTAAATATGGGAATAACAGATTAACCTTTTTTAAGGTTAATCTGTGAACTTAAACACAAGTAGCAGTTAGATAGCACTTAAAATGAAGACGTATTAAACCAAAGTCACCTGCACTGAAAAATAACAGTAAAGTTTAAGTGGAAAATATGTTTTCTTGATCAATGGCGTGGCTGCTGCTGACACAATATATCATTCTACCATTACACGTTTTATGAACCAAATAAATACATAAACTTAGAGACAAGAGTTGAGCCCCGGCTCGGTCACTAATGGCACATCATTAAACCACTAGCATCAGTCACAGTCACCAATATGTCTAACTTCAGTTTAAACTGGGGTTAATTAGGTTAGTTTAAGCATTTAACGAGGGGGCAAATTACTGCTAGCAAGTACTAGCAGGCCCTGAAACACAGCATGTGTTGTAAAACTACACGAGTTAGCTAATATATGGTGGGCTCAATAAGCGACTAAATGTGTTTTAGGTGAGGAACTTTCTTCAGAGTTGTAGCAGAGGGAGCCAGCTTTGCTACGGTCAGCCTACACTCAACACTGGCTCACCTTTCTTTAGGTTTCACGGTGCCGGTAGACGGTGGATGTCGTTCCAGCTGTTTCTGTTAGCCATGTGCTGCAGAATCTGCACACTGCTCAGTGGTTACGTTTGCATGTCCTTTTACAGACAAATTCTTTGTGGTGTTGAAAACCGAACTTAATAACTTCAGAGTTTTCCAACATTTCTGCTCCGAACACGCAGCCTCCAGTCTCCGGTTCCTCTCGTCTTCTCCCGCTTGTGTGAAGGGGTGAGGTTGTGACTGACAGCAGTGGTGTGGGGGACTGATGTGACGAGACACAAGAGCTGCCAGTTCACAACTTTATTCACTCCAACAAAAAGACTGATTCCTTGGCACCAAGGCCCATACATTTACGTGCGCCTTGGCACATACACCTGTTGCCCCAGGCGCATACATTTCTCTCCCCGGGCACCAAGGTGCCTGCATTTACATCTCCTGCCCCTTCCCCCTACTCCCCAGGTCACTGGGTGAGAGAGTGGGACCTCCTGGTGGTCCACCAGTGGCATAAAAGTAAACTTACAAATTGCATTATTGTTACATTTAAGGGGGATGTCTGTTTGCAGTCATAATAATTGTGTGGACAATAAACCAGTACTGGTCTTGATTTAAAATCCCGAGACCATTGTCCGAGACCAAGGCCAATCTCGAGAACTACAGCACTGTTACAGAGAATCATAAATCTGATGACTGAACTGTTTTGTGACAGAATCTTCTCAGCTCTTAAATTAGGAATCAAGTGTGTGTATTTTATTGTTGGTTGAGGATGTTGAATGAGTCATTTAACTGGATTCTCCTTTAGTGCATCTATTTTCTCAGTTCCATCGTAACGTACTGAAGTCAAGTCTAATGGTGGGTCAGAACACACCGAGATTTCCTCAGATAGAAGAACTTCTCATAGTCAGAGAACAGCAGCTGGTTGTGACGTTGGTGTTCTTGGAAGTGTTTATTGAACTAACTTTGTCAGATTTCAGCAGCACAGCGCCACCTCAGGTCTAAACAGATGTCCGTCTGTCTTACAGTGTGTGACTACATGGGAGAGAGACTGGCTTCTTTGTTTGGAATCACCACTCCCAAGTACCAGTATGCTATCGATGAGTACTACCGCATCAAGAAGGAGGTGTGTGACACTCACTCGCACCCGGAGCCTATGGCATGCCCCTTTTCCCAAAGCTGACAGCTCCCAGTCCTGCGTTTGTGACATGCTTTGACCAGAATCCCTCAGGGTTTAGTTATTTCTCTGTTGTAGGACTAATAAAGGTTTATCTTATCTTATTTTAGCACCATTTTATACCCAGCTGAAGGAGCCGTCCTCACACTTGGCTGTTTTTGTTCAGTTTTACCCCCCCCCCCCCCAGCATGCTCTAACCCCCCACCCTTCCTCTTTGATCACTGCTGATCTGACTGTCAACACCTTTGTGCTAATGTTAGCTGGTTAGCTCATAGTTATGGTCATGAATACAGCCTGAAATAACTAACATATTGGCTGGGTGTAAAAGCCCAAATAAATCATTTCTGGATATGGGTGTGTGGTGTGTGAGGCTGATGGGATGAGACCAGAAACAACCCTGAATGACTGAACGGCTAACTAGGTTAACGGAAGCTGGTCCCTTCATAAACCACTGTAAAATTAGCTCACATAACATGTAGAAATGAGATAGATGGTCCAGTGTTAGATGAGCTGGGATCACAGATATGTAGTGGGGTGAATGGATTATATAGGCAATTTCCCAAAACACTGACTGCCATCTATCAGCTAAGCTAATGCTAGCAGCCCACAGTCCCACTGACTAGCACTGCTGACATAACTACACTAGCATCAATTTCCCAGGTTATACCAGCTTAAAAAAAAAAAATCACCAAACAGGCCAGAATGATGTGAGCCATACAGCTGTGCTCACCAGTTTCCATTCCTCCAGGATATGTAAACTGATGAGCACAACTGTATTATTACTGACTGTGTTTAATGAAACGGCGGGAACACTGATGTCCAGTACGGTAAGTAGATTTACAGAGAGGAGCCATAATAACTGTGGTCTGACACCTAAGCTAACTCACAGTAGTGATGATGATGGACAGGCTCATCAGACAGAAATCACAGTCCACAGAAACATTATGACCTGTGGAGTAGGGAGCAGGTGGAAGAGAACCATTAAGTACAAGTCAGAAAACATGGGAAAACATGCCATGGGCCCGTTAAGATCTGGAACACAAATATGAACCCTCACATCTGCGTCTTCCCACAGGAGGAGGAGGAAGAGGAGGACAACCGCTTGGCTGAGGAAGCTGAGCGTCGGCTTGCCAAGCAGCGGAGATGTGAGGAGGAGAACCCAGGAGCTCCTCACCAGGCCACGGTGGAGCAGCCATCGGCTACCTCCTTCGTCAGCTTTGAGCTGGAGCCCGAGCCTCCCCTCGGGAACCCCGACACCAGCAGAGTCCCGTCTCCTCTCCCCTCCTGAGAGCAGACAAACCTAACGCACGCTGCCGACACAGCAGTTAATGTTCCCTCACAGCTGGTAGACTAACAGATGTTTTTATTAATGCGGTGCAGGGGACTCACCAATGTCACCAGGTTCACATCAGGAATACATCTTATAGAGGCCGTCTGCGCATTGGCTAGACGTCAGCGTGTGCAAACGACCTCTTAAGACGTATTCTTGATGTAAACTTGGTGGCAGCAGCAGCACAGATGGACTCGTTCCTCACCGGGGGAAATATTCTCAATCGTTTGTGCTTCGTTTGTACTTTTACCATTTTCCAGTTACAACATATTTTACTTCCTGCGTTGATGTCAACACTTGCTCCAAATTGAACGAGTTATAATTTTTTTATCTCAAAAAAAAATGCAAAAGCACAAACAAAAATCAATATTGCACATGTGTGCACAAGCAATGCACAAACGATTGAGACGACTTCCTGCTTGTTGAGCAGAAGCGACACCACACGGGTGCAGTGTGAAGTGGGAGTCAGGAGGGTGCGGCGCCTGTTCAGTTCTGCTGTTTCACACTGATATGGTTCATCAGTGTGGACACTCGCATCTGTATCATCGTTAATTAACCTCGTTAAGGTGTGAGCGGGCCTTCAGTCACATGATCTCTGGTGAAACTGCAGGCACACGTCGCTGGGTCCCGTCTCATCTCTGAGGATTTAAAGCCTTAAAGTCTGTGAAGGGGAAGACCGACCTGAATAATTCACTCCTCTATAGAATGTTTATAAATGTACTTCCTGGTTTAAGGGTTTCAAAATAAAGGGATAAGGACCTGTACTTAGCTAGTGCTTTTCTAGTCTCAAAGACCCACTCAAAGTGCTTCACTGGCACTAACCCTCTACTATAGGGCCTATAGGAGACGGACATCTAGGGACAATTTAGAATGACCAGTTAACCTAACATGCATGCCTTTGGATTGTGGGAGGAAACCGGAGCCCCCGGAGTAAACCCACGCAGCACAGGGAGAACATGCAAACTCCACACAGAAAGGTTCCAACCCCTGCCAGCCTGGGGAGTCAAACCTGGAACCTTCTAACTGTAAGGCAGCAGTGCTGTGAATGCAGTGAATAGTGCGGTGCAATAAAAGAAGGAAAGAAATGAAGACTCCCTCATCCAGTCTGGGCCCAGACATTTATAGCTGCTGACCGTCCACTTTCTCTTCTGGTCAGTCATGAGTTAAAAACATTTTTTAGACTCTGAGAAGCATCAAACCAAATCCACAGCTCAACAGATTTAAGCAGGTTGTAGTTGTGATTTTATTCTGACATCAGAAGTGTTCTTGGCTCTGTTTGGATCTCCGTCATGGTTTTGGGGGCTTGTTCTAAAAAACATCTGGGAATTAAGAACAAGATTACATTTGAGAAAGACTGAAAAATGTACAACAAAAAAAGCAGTAATTTTGTGAGAAAAACCTCAAATATCTGAAATTTATTATGTAAAACATGAAACTTTTTGATTGGAGAAAAAACTTGCACAAAAGTCATATTTGCAAGAAAAATGGGAAAATTACAAGGACAAGTCTGGAAAATTTGTAGAAAAAAAAAATCAAATTTGTGATGAAAACCAGAGAAGTTTAAAGGAAAAAACAAAAATGTGAACGAAACAATTAATAGAGACTAACGTGTTTGTATAATAATAGTTAACATGTCCTTCCAAAAGTTTTATTAAAATAACCTAAAAGTACAGCTGGGGTTAGTCAATGATGTCATGCTTTAAATATCCACATATGCAAAAAAAAACCCTTTATTTATACTGGGAGAATGTTTGATTAATATTTATATTTTCTGTGTTAATAAAATCTTTACATAATCAGAATGGTTGTGTTATTGGACTTCAGAACGGTTCTCATTCATCTCCCACCTACACGCCAACATCACAGATGGTGGGACTAGTTAGATTTAGGTAGTGATGTTACGCTAGACACTCGAGCAATATAACGCGGAAGTGTCGCAAGCAGAGTGTCGAGCACTGTCAATATGCCCACAGTCATGTGACCGTAGCAAGGAAGGCCTCGTTACGTCGGTCACATCACGTGACTTGAGGGCTCGTGGGAAGTGAGGGGGAATTTTTTTTTTTTTTTGCTTTGTATTGTTTGTTCCTGCCATCCAATTTTGAATAGACCTTGGATGGCCAAATGCTAAAAAAAAGCATTGATTTTTTTTCAGGTTTTTCAACTCTGATGCAGTTCTGACAGTCAGTCACCAGATGGCAGCCTTTATTAGATGTTTCATAACACTGTGTTGCTCATGAAGCAGTTGTCTCAAAGTTGTTCATTTCATGAGACCTTGGTTTTAACATCTCTACATTTAGGATGCTTTTACACCTGCAGGTGCTAGAATTGAACTCGTTAGTTTTTTTCCGTTAGTGCAGTTGGTTTTGTCTGGTGAGAACATGGTAATCCTACTGAGGTGTGCACCAAAGGAACTGTACCAAGACTTCTGTAGGAGATGGTCTTGATTTGAGTCAACTGGTGAACTCTGGTGCGGTCCTGCAGGTGAGAACAGGACTGTCCTAGAACAGGACCAGCGGCACACGGTAAAACATTTTACGCCACTGTACATACCTGAGCATGTCACAGTTCTAGAGGATTAATGAACGTGTTATTTTCCATCCATACTGTGCTGCGTTTTCAAACTAATTTGCTGAAAGTGCTATGTGCACGTATGTAATAAATGATGGCCAGGGCGCTGAACCCCCCTGTAGATTACAATTTGTATTATTTTCTCCCCAGAAATGTATAAATGCACAGTAGTCATCTTACTTCCTGTATTTACCTTTCCTGTTGTCGCAGCAAAAAGAATTGACCAATAAGAACAGAGAACGTTCTGATGCAAGTCTCGTGGGATTTAACGTGACGCAGTTTGGTCTGCTTGAATTTTTGCCTGTGTGAAAGGGAACCGAACCAGGGAGACAATGATACAAAGTAACAAACTTGTCAACTGACTGGGACCAAATTAAATGAATGTAGGTGTGAAAGCAGCTTTACATTCAGACCAGGATGGTCCGGGAGTCTTGGTTCGACTGGGCAGGGAATGCTGAGAATGTTCACACCTTTGTTTGGTTTGCATTCACGCTGCAGCGGACCAAACTGCCTGGACAATGTCGCGCAGCTACAGCTGCTCGTTTGGGGCGCTGTAGCCGAAACCACCACTGACCAGGAAGAAAAAATCTCGGTGAAGAAGAAAAATCAGGCTCATCGATTGGCAGAACCAAAAACGGAAATCCGTTCCCTTCAGCCAGGTTGTTTTTCCGCCACAAACGAGACATTAACTTTTCTCCTCAGCTTTCTCTGGATCTGTGTGGTTGTCGTTATTTTCTACCAAAATGTACTACAGTAAACACCACTTCCTCTTCTCTGTGTTGCTATGGTTACACAAATGCTGAGGGACACTACCGCCCTTTGGTACGCTGGATAGTCCGTTTGGATTCACACTGCAAGCGGAGCGCAGCAGACTTTGTTTGCAAGTGAACTGAGACCCCCGTTTTCAGTGGGACCAGAGCTCCCAACGTGCGTTCAGACGGCACCAAACCAACCGAACCATCTGCAGATGGTCCTTTGGTCTGGACCAAACCGTGGCTGTGTGAATGCACCCTAACTCACATGCACTCCAGTAACTGCTCCTTACACAGTCGTGTACCGAGTAGTTTGGTCTCAGGACATTTTTACTCTTCAGTACATTTACGTAGAAAAACCAGAGTAGCTCAGTGTGACCTGGTGAAATCACCTGAGTGCTCTGATCTCCTGACCTTTGACCTCAGCCTGGATGCAGACTGAGGATGACTGAGTGGGTCTGATGACCATCGGGGTGACTTCCCAGGAGGAGGAGTGATTGCTGTGACGCGTGAACAGACGGACACCATGCCATCTCATTAGCTCACTTCAGCTTTGCACAACGAGCCAAAACTCCAGTAAATCTTGTCCTGCAGACCTGGAACTTTGTCACGTTTGTATTCTGTGTTTTTTGGATGACTCCAGAGTACTCAGTTTACTCTGCTGTGAAGAGTAAACTGTGAAGCTGTCACAACCTGGCTCAACAGTCACGACAAAGGCACGTGAGCTTATGGTGACAAAAAAGAAGTTTATTTAAAATAAAGTTAGAAAGACGACAAAATGCATGGAGTGTGCTTTCGCTGGTGTGAACCCAAGAGCGGAGAGCAGCAGGGCAGAAAGAGCGACGGGAGATCAGCAGGGGCTGCACCGCCGCACGTGCAGTGGCATCTGTCCTCCAACCACAGCTGATGGGGAAAACAGCCGAGCTGCGTACCTCAAGCAGTCTCATCGGCTGACTGGATCCACCTCCTCGGGCACACGTTGAGACGGGAGCAGTTAGTGAAAGGTGTCACCCAGTCCACACAGAGGCCGTGATGAAGCTGATGGGAGTATGTGAACTGAAACAGACCTGTGATGGAGGTTAGCAGCACTACAACACAGCAGGGCTGCACGATGATCAGATCACACGTTGGTCTCTGCACTGATATGTTCACACAAGTTACAATTAGGTCCATAAGTATTTGGACACTGACTCAAGTTTTGTCATTTTAGCCGTTTACCAACACATATAATCAATGTGGGCTTAAAGTTCAGCCTTTTTACCTGCTTGACTGATGATGGATTAATGAGGGAACAGCCCACACATACTGTCCAATTACTTTGGAGCCTCTGAAATGAGATTTTGTATGAAAATGGCTGTAATTCCTAAACCCCAACTCCAGTCTGGATGTGAATCCGCTCAAATTAAAGCTGAGAATCTGAACTTTCAGCCCATATTGATTAGAGAACTATCTTGAATGTGTTTTGGTAAACAGCTAAAATGACTAAGCTTGAGTCAGTGACCTCACTGTAACTGTTAATTCATAAACAGTACTGTACAAACTTACTTTATACAACTTTTTATATGCCAGTCAAGAAGTAAACATTTCAAAATGACCAGTTTACTCAGCATTTTTGTTGATGAGCAAGTTGACTCACCAAACTAAATAAAAACCCAACAACCAAAGCAGGATAACATAAATAATCAAAATCAGAATATCTGGGGTGATAAATGTCTGTCAATCACAGAACACAGCCAGGCTCCAGGTGTTATGGCTCCATGCCTCACTCTTCATCTATCCTCCAGCCTCTCCACGGTGTCCTGGTGCTGTAAACCTGAGGGGGAGCCCGAGCCTCAGGTGTCCTCAGGGTCGATGACGTGGCCGTCGCCGTCACTGGTCACCAACACTTCTCTGTTCTCGTAGGTCCAGAAGCCGTTGAGGTCGATCAGGATGCTGACCACCGTGTCGCCCTGACAGCTGTTCACCAGGTCCTGGAGTGTGATCTTGTAGGGGTCCTTCGGCTTCACCATGTCAAAGATCTCATCCTGAAGGCAGCGATCAAAAAACTTCAGTCAAACAAACATACATACATCCTGTTGACAACATGAGTGTGTGTGTGTGTTGAACCTTGACATCCTGGAAGGAGACTGGTTCCTGTCCGTGCAGCTTCATCTGCTCCTGAATGGCCTGAAGAAAACACCAGACTCTGAATGGTCACGTTTGTTCATGAGCCAGTTCACTTAGAAATCACACAACTGGCAACTGTGGCGACTGAAGAAAAGGTAGACATGTAGTTCCTCTATTGTCCACTAGAGGCTGGCTCCAATTCACTAAAACTAACTTTGATGATACTGGATTAGATTTATAGGGAGCTTTACATGTCAAATGACATCTCAAAACACTTGCAGTGAGTCCATTATTCATTCACTCCAGACAGACATTGATAGTGGGAAGCTACTTCTGTAGCCACAGTTGCCCTGGGGTAGACTGACGCAAACGGCCCCTCCGACCACTACCAAACATCGTTGACATCTAGCCTATGTCTTGCCAATGTGCAACCAACCTGTATAAGATGTATTCCTGGCGTAAACTTGCTGACGCTGGCCCAGCGTGTGTGTGCTGTTGGGGGTAGTATTCGTGATGACTCATGAGTATTGTCCCTTTTATTAGAATAAACATGACCTGGACCTTCTGAGGAACAGGCTTCGGATGCGCTCCTTTAGTCATCTTTTATTTCTAAGAATTTCTAACATTTCTGGAGCGTTCTCTCTTAAATTTTTGGATGCCTTTAACTGCATGTGAAGTTCTGTGTGGGAGTGAGTGCTGTGCAGCCGATACCCTGAAGAAGAAGTTGAGAGAGAAGACGTTGAGGTATCCTTTGTTCTCCATGTCAAGAAGTTTAAAAATGTACTGGATAGCTGCCGGTTCTTTCCTGTTCTCCAGGGCGAGAACAAAATCAAGGTAGGTCTTGTAGTCCTGAGACACAGAACAAAGACAATAAATCTAAAACCAGGGCAGAACTACAGCTGAGAACAGATTTAACGGCTTATCTGCTGCTTTAACCCTTCAGGTCCCATCAGCATCAGCACTCCTCAGGCTGGTGTGAGGGAGCGTACCATTTCTCCATCGTAGGTCAGACACTCCTGAAACACTCGGTCCAGGAAGACTGAGGTCAGAGTGGCCGTTCCGTAGCGTGAAAGTTCCTCTTTGCTCAGCATCCCATTGTGGTCCTTGTCCAGGTTCAGGTACTGGCCTGAAAAAAAAGCCACATGGACTCGTTTTGAATGTCAAAATTCTTAATCAGTATGAAGACTGACAGATGATGTCTTTTTATAAATGGATGAGGAGTTTCAGACATGTAGAGCTACTGTTAAACGCTCTAAAGATAAGCCCTGAATACCTCTGTGACGTACCATAGACTCGTAGGGCCGACGGGGCTGAGAACCAGTTGGACTCCTGACTTTCTTTAGACAGCTCCTCGTCTCTTAACTGGGGACGCAGAGGGGAAGAGAGATGGGAAGAAGCTGCACAACTGAAAGAGGAACAGGACTAGATCCTGCACTAACACAATCTGGAACTATCCAACAACCCCCAGTGGACGGTTTAGGACATAATTAGACAGGAAGGCTCTGAAGTTTGTCTGTTAAACACAAAAGAATTTAAAAGTCTGTCCTGGGTACTAGTCTCCCTGGTTTTGGTTAACACTCTTGCAGCTGAATTTTGAACAACTTGCAGCTGATATAAGGCTTGTTTGGGTTTTTTAAGTCCTTTACAACAGTCTGTGTGAGAAAAGACATGAGGCAAGTTTCTTCCAAGCAGAAGTAGGGCTGTGCGATATGACGATATATATCAGTGATGCAATATAAAACATCTACCGTTTCATATAAAACTATCATTTATATGGAGATTTAAAAGACACATACCCCGTTTCTACTTGTCAGCGCCCCGCCTCTCCCCCGCAGTGCACCAGGTGTGGCTTCTGGTGGTTGGCACAGCAGCTAACTGCAAGCTAATGTTTTGGTCATATAGCCGTTACTTCTGTGCCAGAGATGTGGGACTGTTTCCCCACTGTGCTGCGTCAGAGAGGATAGTCCTCTAACCTCGTTTTAATTGGAGGTAAGTAACATTAACACCATCTCTCTCTAATTATAAAACAGCAAAGGCTAAATAATGACGCTAACTTATCGCTAATAGTGTGTCATTGTTCTGCTAATTGCTCCAGCTGAGCGCTCTGCTTGTCCCAGTCTGTTGTGGGGGTCACCCACAATAGGAAACATTATAGTGTATCAGATGATCGTTTGATTTAAAATAATAATGCATCAGATTTATATAGCAGTTTTCATACACACTCAAAGACACTTTACAGTGGATACATTATTCATTCACTCCACAGACAATGGTAGTAGTAAGCTACTACTGTAGCCACAGCTGCCCTGGGGCAGACTGACGGAAACATGGCTGCCAATCTGCACCAACAGCCTCTTCGACCACCACTGAACATTTCTACACATTCATACCCAGTGTCATGGACACTGGAGGCAAAGTGGGTAAAGTGTCTTGCCCAAGGACACAACGGCAGGATGGCTGGGGAAAGTGGGAATCGAACCACCAACCCTCCGGTTATTAGATGACGCACTCTACCTCCTGAGCCACTGCCACCCACATTTCCCTCCTCCGTTCCATTTTTGCTGAGCACCAAGCTGGACGGCAGGAAACTCCATTTTTTTAAATGGTCTTTGGCATGACCCGGCTGGGACTTGAACCACGACCTCCCGGTTGTGGGGCGGATGCTCTACCTCTAAGCCACAATCACTGTCAAGTTTCTTAATTTTGTCTGAAAAAACATTACTAAAGCTGCAAAAGTGCGTGACAGCGGTCACATACACACTAAATAGATAAATTAAAACGTGTCAGAGGAACAAACTGGCTTTTTGATTTCTAATCATTTTTAATTAGTTAATTAGCGATAATGAATAAAGTTTAAGTCCTCCCAAATGCACATTAGAAACAATTTTATACCACTGCAACATTAAGAGGGGAAAAAGGTGCATAAAATTAATGACAGATGAATTTGTACAACTGATTTTTTCAGTATGTCATTTAAAATGTATAAAACAAAGACGGCCTTTTTTATTGATTATTATATAAACCATAGAATTTACAGAAAATGTATATCATGATTCATATTGTTACCGTCAAATAAGATTACTTATGAAATGAAATTTTGGTCATATCACACAGCCCTAAGCAGAAGCAGAGATTGACTTCTGCTGTGTTTCTTCAGTGATAAAAACTTACTTTGTAACATTGATGATGTGATTTTCCAAGTCCAAGATGACATTCAGGTAAGTTCTACAGTTTCATCTATGTGTGTCAGTGCCAAATATAAGCATCTCAGTTTTGTCTCTGTGTAATTTAATCAAGTTTTCACTCATCCACTGTAGGAAGCAGGACAGTTTAGGGCTTTAACATCTGACACTGCAGACATACACAGCTGGGTGTCATCTGCATAACAATAAAAGTTAAGACCACATCCATGAATGATATCATCAAATAAGGTAAGATGTACAGGGAAGAAAGAGCGGACCAAGAACTGAACCCTGAGGAACACCATCAAGAACATTTTTATGAACAGGCTTTTGTATAAATACCTGAACCCTTCCACTAGATCAAGAGCTCATCGCCAACATGGAGAGAGGAATCCACCATGGAGATGAACTTAGAAATGCTAAATCTCATCCCAATTAATTCCCACAGCTGCAGTACTAAGTTGAGGGTCAGAATGTCTTCATGATCCTCATTTTTAAATAGATTAGATGTTTTAATTTGGTTTGCCATAGTGATAAACTTTCATTTCCACGCATGATTTAACAGGCAATTGAGTTTTTGGGACATAAAACTGGACATAAACATACCTCCAGCAGGTCATCCAGAAAACTGCAGGCCAAGATATCTTGGATTTTGATCTTTCCTGTGAAAGTTAAGTAAACCCTTGGTCAGGGGCACAAAAAAGGACACGTATGACATTTGATGATAAAATCCTGCCTTCTCTCAACACTGGCCCTGTGTACGAGGTTTACATCAGGAATGCATCTTATAGTGGTTGTTTTGCCAATGAGCAAACAATCTCTATAAGATGCATTCTTCATGTAAACTTGCCGACGTTGACACGACATATGTGTGCTGTTGGGGTAGGTTCGGTCTCACCTGTTCGTAGGGGGTCGAGGAAGAAGAAGAACTTGCGAACGGCTGTGCAAACGTAAAAAGAATAGAAGGACTTCTCCAGGCCGTCCAGCTGAGGCAGAGTGGGGATCAGTTCCAGGATGTAGTTCTCCAGGTCCTTCACAGAAGTAATAAATGTTAGTGTTTGACCCTTTATCTTCACCTCACTGACTGTATTTCTAAGTGTTTTCAGCAGGAATAGAGGTTTTTACCTGGTAGATCTTAGATGAATCTGAAGGTGAAACTTACTGACTCTCTGAGGTATCCTTGTCCGGCTACGTCGTACAGACTCAGGCCGATCCGTGTCTGATGGAGCCACACTAGATGTTCACATAGAAAAACAAAATAAAGCAGCCAGTTAATCAGAGCTGTGTTGTGGTCCCACTGGACTCCAGTAACCAGTAAGCCAACATTACATTTAGCATCCAGACCTTTCCTCATGACATAATTAAAGAACTGCATGATGGAGATCCTGCCATATGGGTCATTGTGAAACAGCTTTCCGTACACTCGGGCAGTGAAGAATTTTCTGAGAATAGAGAAAAACTATTAGGTCTGACAGTGTGATTGATCCTGTTTAAAGCACCAAAGTTCTATGGCTTCCTACTCCAAATGTTAATTTCTACAGCCACAGTCAGCACATCCATCCCTGACACGGTTTTTAGAATCTGACTTGAAGACACGCCTGCTGCCTTACACTTAAACCTCTCTCTATTTGGACATACCTGCACTTTGGCCCCGCCTTCTCCCCCACTTGCAGATAAGCTTCGTAGTTGATCATGGCCTCGTCTCCGCTGAGCGGAGGGACCTGGTGCTTATCGAGCAAAAACCAGAGACTCTACAAAAACACAAAGGCACTCATGAAATAAACCACAGTGTGAAGGGGGGGTGTCACTGTAACTTTATTTTCTTTAACCTGCAGCTCTTCATTGTCCAGCAGCTCTCTGCTCTTCCTCTGAAGGAACACTGCTCTGGATTCTTCTCTGAGCTTCTGGAGTAACACTTCATCTTCTGCTGGCAACTGCAGAACAACACCACCACCATCATTACTGTTGTCATCTCATCTCATCTCATCATCACCACCATCATCATCACTGTCATAATCACCACCATCATCATCACCACATCATCATCACCACCATCATCATCACAGTCATCATCATCATCACCACCATCATCACTGTGATCATCACCATCACTGTCATCATCACCAACACCACCTAAACCGTCATCATTACTGTTGTCTTTATCATCATCACTGTCATCACCACCATCATCATCACTGTCATCACCACCACCACGTCATCATTACTGTTGTCATCATCATCACCACCATCATCATCTTCACTGTCATCATCATCACCACCATCATCACTGTGATCATCACCATCACTGTCATCATCACCAACACCACCTAAACCGTCATCATTACTGTTGTCATCATCACCACCATCATCATCTTCACTGTCATCATCATCATCATCACTGTCATCACCACCACCACCATCATCATCACTGACATCATCATCACCATCATCACTGTCATCATCACCAACACCGTCATCATTACTACTGTTGTCATCATCACCACCATCATCATCTTCACTGTCATCATCACTGTCATCACCACCACCACCATCATCATCACTGTAATCATCATCATCACCAACACCGTCATCATTACTGTTGTCATCATCATCACCACCATCATCATCATCATCACTGTCATCATCGCCAACACCACCTATACTGTCATCATCATGTTTTCATGGTCAAGGAATCTGAAAACGTACACACAAACACTGTATGGGGGGAACTGTGGCCGCCATTACGGAAAATGCCATTTTCAAGAATAACTACTGAACCACTAATCCTATCATTGTCAATCCAATTGCTAGTCATATGTTTTCATGGTCAAGGAATCTGAAAACGTACACACAAACACTGTATGGGGGGGGGACTGTGGTGCTAAACCGCCATTACGGAAAATGCCATTTTCGTCAATAACTACTGAACCACTAATCCTATCATTGTCAATCCAATTGCTTGTCATATGTTTTCATGGTCAAGGAATCTGATTACTGTTGTCATCATCATCACCACCATCATCATCTTCACTGTCATCATCATCATCACTGTCATCACCACCACCACCACCATCATCATCACTGTAATCATCATCACCATCATCACTGTAATCATCATCATCATCATCACCAACACCGTCATCATTACTGTTGTCATCATCATCACCACCATCATCATCATCATCACTGTCATCATCGCCAACACCACCTATACTGTCATCATCATATGTTTTCATGGTCAAGGAATCTGAAAACGTACACACAAACACTGTATGGGGGGAACTGTGGCCGCCATTACGGAAAATGCCATTTTCAAGAATAACTACTGAACCACTAATCCTATCATTGTCAATCCAATTGCTAGTCATATGTTTTCATGGTCAAGGAATCTGAAAACGTACACACAAACACTGTATGGGGGGGGGGGACTGTGGTGCTAAACAGCCATTACGGAAAATGCCATTTTCGTCAATAACTACTGAACCACTAATCCTATCTTTGTCAATCCAATTGCTTGTCATATGTTTTCATGGTCAAGGAATCTGATTACTGTTGTCATCATCATCACCACCATCATCATCATCACTGTCATCACCACCACCACCACCATCATCATCACTGTAATCATCATCACCATCATCACTGTAATCATCATCATCATCATCACTGTCATCATCACTGTCATCACCACCACTGTCATCATCATCCCCACCATCACTGTCATCACACCACCACCATCATCATCACTGTCATCATCACCGCCATCATCATCTTCACTGTCATCATCATCATCACTGTCATCACCATCATCACCACTGTCATCATCACTGACACCATCATCATCATCATCACTGTCATCATCACCAACACCACCTATACCGTCATCATTACTGTTGTCATCATCATCACCACCATCATCATCTTCACTGTCATCACCATCATCATCATCACTGTCATCATCACTACCTCCACCATCATCATCACTGTCATCACCACCATCACTGTCATCATCTTCATTGTCATCATCCCTACCATCACTGTCATCACACCACCACCATCATCATCACTGTCATCATCACCGCCATCATCATCTTCACTGTCATCATCATCATCACTGTCATCACCATCATCACCACTGTCATCATCACTGACACCATCATCATCATCATCACTGTCATCATCACCAACACCACCTATACCGTCATCATTACTGTTGTCATCATCATCACCACCATCATCATCTTCACTGTCATCACCATCATCATCATCACTGTCATCATCACTACCTCCACCATCATCATCACTGTCATCACCACCATCACTGTCATCATCTTCATTGTCATCATCCCTACCATCACTGTCATCACACCACCACCATCATCATCACTGTCATCATCACCAACACCACCACCACCATCATTACTGTTGTCATCATCATCACCACTGTCACCATCACCGACACCATCATCAACAACACCAGAGTGGTGGCTCAGTTGGTAGAGCACCCGTCCCACACCCTGGAGGCAGGGGTTCAAATCCTGGCCGGGTCATGCTGAAGACCATATAAAAGTGGAACTTCCTGCCATCCAGCTTGGTGCTCAGCAATAATGGAATGGAGGAGGGAAATCTGTGGCGGCGCCTTGCATGGCAGCGGCCCTCTGATTCTGCACTTGGGGTGTGTGTGATTAACACTGTAGATAGGAAAAACACAATTTCGTTCTACTGTACATGATTGGTTGTACGGTTGACCTACAATAAAAGGGTTATTTAGATCACTGTCATCATCACCACCATCATCATCACTGTTATCATCATCACCACCATCATCACTGTCATCATCACCAACACCACTATCATCATTAATGTTATCATCATCATCACTGTCATTGTCATCATTACTGTTATCACCAACACCATCACCACCGTCATCATCATCATCATCATCACTGTCATCACCACCATCATCACTGTGATTATCACCATCACAGCCATCATCACCAACATCACCACCACGATCATCATCACTGTTGTCATCGTCATCACCATCACTGTCATCACCATCATCATCACCATCATCACCATCATCATCACCACCATCCTCATTACTGTTATCATCATCATCACTGACCCAGTTACAGGGTCGCAATAAACCAATTACTGGGAATAAACCGATAAAGACAATAATCAGTTTTCTCGTGTTTACATGCACTGACTAAACAAATTAACTGTGGATAATTGATTTAATGACTCCGGTTACATGGCCTTTATCGGATTATTCTGTTTACATGGCCACTGGAATAATCAAATAACTGCAGAAATCCAATCATAACTGGTTCATTTGTGTACATGTAAACATGGTCAGTGTCATCATCACCATCATCATCACTGTTCTCATCGTCATCATCATCATCTCAATACAGTACAGCTGATTCCCCAGTTGATGACATTCGTCACTATGGCGGCAGGCCAAAATGAATGTTTATGATCCTGCAGAACTCAGATTTGGACTGGGGAACCTTTTTTGCCTGTTCAGATGTTACACCCAACAGGCTGCTGATCTTCAGCCAGGGATCTCTAGAACTCTGTAATTTCCATAAACAGCCTCAGGTAAATGGTGCATCATGGAAGAGGGGCGTGGCAGTCAAAACTGCTACATACTAAAGGATTACCATGAGCAAGTTTGACTTCATGTTTTATCCCATAAATTCAGCTCTCTCTCATTATTAATCTCACTCGCGAGTTATAAAAAGTATGCAGTAGAGGATCTTAAATGAATTTAGCTGATCAGATTTTTAAACGTGATCAATACAAACAAACATTTCAATAAGAAATCAGAAAATCGTCTGTCGATCTTTCCCGATTTCATACATTTAGGACGTGTGTCCACCCTGCACGGCAACGATCAGAGAACAGACGAGTGTGAATGAACGAACCCTGTAGTAGAACCGTGGGATGGTCCTGTAGGACTGCTCTCTGTCTCGGCCTCCCTTCCACTCACAGTAGAACCTGGAGAACAGCCCCATCTCTTCCGTCTTCTTCTCCTCTTCGCTCCTCTCATCTGTGCAGCAAAATCATAAAAAGCAACAACTAATAAACCCTGTCAGACATGAACCCTCCGGCTGACCGTTCAGTTCCAACAGCGGATTGTCACATCGTCACATCATCACAGAGATTTCTTTAATTATATATAGAGTGATATGTGGCGTACTTGGCGGTAATGCACCTGTAAGCTCGTTGCCAACCGCCAATCAAATCTAAAACAATAAGTTCCAACAGCGAGCTAGCATTAGCATCATTAGCCCACACGGCCTTTCACCTTTTTTGGAGTTTTCTAATCTCTTCTTTAAAACATCAGACCAGTGAAGCTGCTGCTCTTCTGCCATGTCTGCTTAAAAATTACGCCTAATATTTATACTTTATTATGGTAAACACTACAGTCCTCCGTGGACTAAATTAGCCGAACCACCCGAGACAGGAACAGGAAGTAAACAAGACCGACTTCCGCTAGTGTGCTTCATTATAAAGGAGTTTTTAAACACGCTATGTTTTGTCACATATTAACAAACCTTTCACTGACAATATAATTAGTGCAATGTGATTTATTTCTGCACTTTGTAGCGTTTATGTTGCCGTTTTGAAACTATATTAGAAACATATTTACAGACAAACCAGAACATCAAATATATATGATACATGTGTTTAGTGGTAAAAAAATATGAGCAAAAACCAGAGCTGTGTAACTTTTTATGATTTTCTTAGTTTTGACACGTTTTGGTGAATTTAAGCAGACTTTATCCTTCCGTACTGTAATCAGAGTTTAATGCTGAAATAACCGCGTTCTTATGTTGCTAAAGCAAAAGGGACTTTACAAATCATGTGCTTTTATTTTGAAACACCAGTGGTCGTCTGACAATGATGACGTAAACGAGCTTGTGCTGACGTATGCCTGTGCGACTTCCCTCCTGCTGTCATGTTGTAGCTGGGTCGTTGTTCAGCAGTGTTAAAGCCGAGTTTAAATGCAGCGCGTGGAGCATCGGTCCACCATTGTGGCTTTAGCAGCAACAGCCTGAATGAACCTTCACTGACTTGTAAATCCTTCCATCATGGCCTCTAACTTCCTGTTAAAACTCAGAATGAGTTTAAAGTCTTCACAGCCTTTATTCCAGCGACCTCTGGAGCCTCCTTCAGCCCGGTTCCTGGAGCCCAGAACCCAGAACCAGAGCCTAGGACTCAGACGGAGCCCGGGGAGGAGCCGCGGAATGAGTGGGGGAGGCGGCTGGGGTGAAAACAGCTCCAGCAGGTGGAGGAAAGAGGGCCCGAGGGGTGGTGAAGAAGATGGGAGAGTCAGGAGGGTTTCCTTCCCTGGACCTGTGTTTGCTGCTGGGACGGCAAAGAGGACTGCAGAACTTAGGAGGAGGAAGAGCTCAGCAGGCTTTCGGGATGAGGAGCAGCTGGAGGAGGAAGTGGCTGAGAGGAGGGCAAACCGAGACGCAGGTGAGACCTCAACGAAAACGCGTCTAATTGGTGTAATTAGCAGACTGTCATTAATCTACCTGTCTGGGTGTTGACAGGCAGGCTGCAGCCTCCTGATCGACCTCTTCCTCCTGCTGAGTGGAGGACGCTGAGGGAGTCTCTGGGAAACCCGCCGCACTTTGACATCAGGATGATGATCGCAGCCCTCGTCGCCGGAGCAGAGCTGGCTGTTGCCAAGTAAGCACAGGGTGAGGGTCTGTTTGTTGGTGAAGGTGCAGGTGTGCCACCGGCTTCCTTTGTGCTGCAGGTCTCTGCTGACGTTTGTAGCCGTAGAAACGGGGACGCTGTCCTACCAGTTGCTGCTGAGGTACCTGGTGCTGTGCGTGAGTGGCGGCCATGACGCTGAGGTGCTGGATGTCTATGACATCATGAGGGAAAGTTTCCCGTCTCTGGACACTGGAGCCTCCTCCCTCTTCATCAAATCCTTCAGCCGCACGGCGAGGTGGAAGGAGGCGGTCAGCGTCCTACAAGAGGTCAAGAAGGTGAGCAGCCTGAAGGATAATGTGGAAACGCTGGTTCTAGTGACATCTTATGGCCATGCAGGGAACTGCAGCCAGAGAACTGTAGCAGAGCTCTGCTGTCAGATCCAGACAAAGCTTCACCTCACATCACCCACCCCCCCGTCCTGCTTCTGTTAGCTGTAAATCATGCTACATATTAGCATTGAGATTATCACGTTATGCCAGTTTGTGACCAAAGGCTGCACGGTGGCGCAGTGGTTTAGCACTGTGGCAGCACAGTTTACCCTTGGCCGGGGGATCGCGGGGATCATGAGATCGTGGGTTCGATCCCAGCCCCCGACCAACAGTGAGCTGTGTGGAGTTTGCATGTTCTCCCCGTGTTGCGTGGGTTTACTCCGGGATTTCTCCGGTTTCCTCCCGCATACCAAACACATGTAGGTTTAGGGCGCTCGCGCACGCAGCGACCAGCAGCCGGTGGCTTTTCACCAGACTGCAAACCAAATCTACCTACGGGTACAAATAAGTAACAAAAAAAAAAAAAAAAGGCATTGTGGGTAAAGAACTGTTACGCCAGCACAATAACAGTTCTGGTTCTGTCGTTTTTCATGTGTGGTTACTGAACAGCAAATCTAAGTTAGCCTAACTACACAGACTAGAACCAAACATGAACATCCTGAAGACCAAGCCCCGCCTCTTCATAGTGTCGTATCTACAAACTGGAGCCTAGATGTCGGTACCGGGTCAGTGAGCAGTAAAGCTGGTCAGTGCATCCCTGCTGTAAAATGTTAAATAAATGATGCTGCGTCTGTGCTGTGATCCCTGCAGGCCTCTAAGCCGACACCACGCAACTACGGCGACATCATTTCAGCGGCGGTGCTGAACGGCGACACAGATGCCGCCTGGACTCTTTATGACGAGTTAATGGAGAGTGGACAGAGCCCGCATCAGGAGACCTGGGAGGTTCTGTTTCAGGGTGGGGTGGGGAAGCAGCAGGAGGGAGGTGAGGGGTCAGAGGTCATATCTCAGACCAGTCAGCAGGAGAAGCTTCTGGAGATTCTGCTGCACATGAGGAATGAGCAGATCTACCCCAACCGCCGCCTCGCCGCTGCCATCAAGACCTGGTTTGAGAGGTATGATGGCGTGAGTCGGCTGCGTTCAGACTGCAGGTCAGACCTGGACTCTGGTAGGGCTGCAGCTAACAACTGTTTTGGTAGCTGACTAATCCAGCGACTGTTTTTTCGATTAGTTGACTAATCACGATTATTTCTGCCATGTCCACCATCTCTGCTTCCTGTTGTCACGGTTCCTGTTCAGGGCTCCAGTGCACGTTTTACCTCACCTGTTTAAGTCTGCACACCTGAGGAAATCACCCTGTTCTCAGTCTCTAACATTTTATAAAAGGTCCCTATAGCTAAATAAAATGATGACCCATCAAACAGGAGTTTGAAGCTTGAGCAACACAACTGCCAGACATTACAAAACCGTAATATATTTAACTCATAATGCTCAAACAAGAAAAGTGGCAATTTTCATGTTTTAGAACCTGAAATATTTATTTTTTTAGAATGTTTCCTGGAAAATGGTCCACAGGCGATTAGTCGACTATCAAATTAGCTGTTGATTAATTTTCTGATGATCGACGAGTCGATTAGTTGACTAATCGTTGCAGCACTAGACTGCGGTGTGAAGTGGCCGTGCCCCAAAGTGACATACACGTGGAGAAGAACAATGACACGACGTCACACGCACATGAGAAGGTTCTGTCTGTAGATTTATGTGGCATTAAGGCTTCAGTTATATGAATTATTAATAATTAATAACTATAGATAATAACAATTAATATTTAATGACCTTGTTCTAACACTAGAGCCACCACTCAGTTCATTTGGACATGTGAGAACTGCATAGATGGATAAATGAGCTTAAGAATTTGGTCATTAGTCAGGTAATTTTCTTTAATAATTTAATTAACAGTTATTGAACCAGTCTCTACCAGTTCATCAGTTCTTGACACTGAGTGATTCTGAATTCTGGACATGTAAAACACACATTTAACTCAGTTTAACAAATTTAATGAAAGAACCAACGGTACGGAGTGGCCCCCATAACACTGCTTGAATCCTGTGGGGTGATGAATTTTGTACAGAGTTAAACAGTCTAAAAGGTTCATAAACAAAGGAATCAGAGTTCAATCTGGCTCATGTCTGCTACATATATTTTATAAATGCACTTTTAACCGTCACAAATTTAAGATGAAAAGCTGCAAATTTGCAAAAAAATTTCCACAAAAATGTCGCTAGTAAAAAGTTACAAATTTTGCAAGAAGATGAAAACTTTAGAGGAAACTCATTTAAAAAGTTGTAAAATTAACAAGGACAAAAAACAAATTTACAGAAGAAAAGTTGAAAATCTATGAAAAACTCAAACCTTTATGAGAAGAAAGCATGTAGATGTATAAAAACAAAGTAAATCTGTAGTTAAAAAAAACTCGCAAATTTCTGTGGAAAGAGTTTCAGATAAAAAAAAAAAAAGTCAGAGATTGGTGAGATGGGGGGGGGGGGGGTCAGATGAATTATTAAACCCGGACCTGGATCTGATTTAGGACCACCTATGAGGGGGACCCGGGTCTGAAAAACCACGGTTGTTCCAGTTTAACCTGCAGTCTGAACGTAGCTGTAGAGCCAGTGTGGACGCTATAAAGGAAGTGCTAAATGATGAAATGTAATTCCACATGCAGCCATAAAAGCTTCCTGTCCTTCCTGTCCTCAGTCTGGCTGATCAGAAGTGGACCGGAGGTTGGACCACTGTCACCCCGCAGTAATTACATCTTTTAGTTTTTCAGAATGATGCCTGACACTTTAAGATGAGGTGTGGCAGCATTTCTGATGATGATGTGTGTGTTTAGGGGTGTGTGCAGGTGTTGTGGCTCAGAGCTGGAGTCCATCCAGCTGACAGCCGACGAGTACCAACGGCTGAGAGATGGCGTGATGGCCGATGTCATCCAGGGGAACGACGTCTTCAAAAAAACCACACCACAGGTAAAAACATGTAAAAACACAGCTGTTCTCTACAGGTTAACACAGGATGCAGTAACTAGTTACAGTGGATATAAAAAAGTCTACACACCCCTGTTCAAATGCCAGCTTTTTGTGATGTAAAAAAAGAGACCAAGATAAATCATTTCAAAGCTTTTCCTACCATTAATGTGACCTATAATCTGTACAACCCAACTGAAAACAAACTGAAATCTTTCAGGGGGAAAAAATAATAAAAAACTTAAAATAACTTGGTTGCATAAATATGCACACCCTTAAACTAATACTTTGTTGCAGCACCTTTGGCTTTTATTACAGCATTCAGTCTTTTTGGGTAGGAGTCTATCAGCGTGGCACATCTTGATGTGGCAATATCTGCCCACTCTTCTTTGCAAAAACTCTCCAAATCTGTCAGATTGCGAGGGCATCTCCTGTGCCCTCTTCAGATCACCCCACAGATGTTCGATTGTTACTGCTGTTACTCCTGTTGAAGTTGCTTCACTGATCAAAGTTCTCAAGAAAGGCAAATCAGCTGGCCCTGACTGTCTCACCAGTGAATGCCTCATCAATGCTGATTTCAATTTGTGTATTCTGTTGTCATTGTGTTTTAACTGTATGTTTGTTCATGGTTACCACATGCCAGATATGTTGATGGACTCTGTTATTATTCCCTTGGTGAAAAACAAGTGTGCCAGTCTGTCTGATATGAACAACTACAGACCTATAGCTATTGCAAATGTTATATCTAAATTGTTAGAGGGTTTAATTCTGAACAGAATTGAGGATTATCTGTGGACAAACGACAATCAGTTTGGTTTCAAGTCAGCCCATTCAACTGACAAGGCTGTTTACCTACTCCATGAATTTGTTGACTACTTCAGAAGCCAATCCACTAGTGTCTATGCTACGTTTTTAGATGCTAGCAAAGCTTGTGACAGGATTAACCACTGGTGTTTGTTTAGAAAACTGATCGATTGAGGTATTCCTATTTACATTGTTAGCATCCTGTTATACTGGTACAGAAGGCAGTCTATGGTTGTTAGATGGGGCAATGTCACCTCATCCAAATTTCATGTGACCAACGGTGTTAAACAAGGTGGTATACTGTCACCCTTGTTGTTTAATGTCTATGTTGATGATCTCAGTGTACTGTTGAACAATACTAATGTGGGCGGCTCCTTTAACGGTGCACTGTTAAATCACATCTTCTATGCTGATGATCTCTGTTTGTTAAGTTTGTCTACTGCAGCGATGCAACAACATCTTTCGGAATGTGAAAAATTTGGTGAAAAAAAATGACATCTTGTTCAACTGTACTAAATCTATGTGTATGGCTTTCAAACCGAAGGGTGTCAATACTTCGAATCCTGTTATGCCACTTTGTGGTAATAGCTTGAACTTTGTTGAAAAAGTCAAATACCTAGGTGTGTGGATTGAATCTGATAAGACCAATGTTGATTGTAACAGGCAACTCAGGAAACTCTATGCTCAAACAAATTTACTGTTGTGAAATTTCCACAGATGTTCTCCTGATGTTAAATGTATGCTGTTCAATATTGAGTTCAATATTGTATGTTATTGTGTTACAAGAGCGCCGAGTGACTGCTGGTCTGTATATACTTTTATTTATTTATTTATTTATTTTCTACTCGTTTTAGTTCTGCATTTAATATGAACCCGGAGTTTGAAATAAACGTTTGAATTTGAATTTGAATTTGATTGGATTCAGGTCTGGACTGTGGCAGGGCCATTCCAAAACCTTAATCTTCTTCTGGTGAAGCCATTCTTTTGTTGATTTGGATGTGTGCTTTGGGTCATTGTCGTGCTGAAAGATGAAGTTCCTCTTCATCTTCAGCTTTCTAGTAGAAGCCTGAAGGTTTTGTGCCAACACTGACTGGTATTTGGAACTGTTCATAATTCCCTCCACCTTGACTAAGGCCCCAGTTCCAGCTGAAGAAAAACAGCTCCAAAGCATGATACTGCCACCACCATGCTTCACTGTAGGTATGATGTTCTTTTGGTGATGAGCAGTGTTGTGTTTGTGCCAAATATACCTTTTGGAATTATGGCCAAAAAGTTCAACCTTGGTTTCATTGGTCAATAACACAGTCTCCCTCATGTCTGGGAGATTTCAAATGTGTTTTTGCAAAATATAGCCTGACTTGGATGTTTTTTTTCATAAGATAAGGCTTCTGTCTTGCCACCCTAGACGGGAGATTATTGTCACATGTACTAAACACCCAGTACTTTCCAGAAATTCCTGCAGCTCCTTCAGTGTTGCTGTCAGCCTCTTGGCAGCCTCCCTGACCAGTTTTCTTCTCGTCTTTTCATCAGTTTTGGAGGGACGTCCAGTTCTTGGTATTGTCACTGTTGTGCCGTATTTTCTCCACTTGATGATGAGTCTTCACTGTGTTCCATGGTAGATTTAATGCCTTGGAAATTCTTTTGTACCCTTCTCCTGACTGATACCTTTGAACAATGAGATCCCTCTGATGCTTTGGAAGCTCTCTGCGGACCATGGCTTGTGCTGTAAGATGTGACTACAAAAATGTCAGGAAAAGCCTACTAGAATATCCATCCATCCATCTTCTTCCGCTTAATCCTTTTCGGGTCGCGGGGGAAGGGGGGGGGGCTGGAGCCTATCCCACCATCTTTTGGCGAGAGACAGGGTCCACTCTGGACAGATCGCCAGTCCATCGCAGGGCCAACACAGAGAGACAGACAACCATTCACTCTCACAGTCATACCTAAGGACAATTTAGAATCCCCAATTTGATGCCAATTAACCTAACATGCATGTTTTTGGCATGTGGGAGGAAACCGGAGAAATCCCGGAGTAAACCCACGCAGACACGGGGAGAACATGCAAACTCCACACAGATCACTGATGGCTGAACTTTATTTGGGGTTAATCAGAGGCACTTTAAATGGTGGCAGGTGTGTGCTGACTCTCATTAAAATAAGTTTGAATGTGATTGGTTTATTCTGAACACAGCCACATCCCCACTTATAACAGGGTGTGCATATTTATGCAACCAGGTCATTGAAATCTTTTAAGGGGAAAAATAAAAAACTTACAGTTTGTTTATCGATTGGGTTGTACAGGTTATAGGTCACATTAATGGTGGAAAAGGTTTTGAAATGATTTATCTTGGTCTCATATTTTACATCACAGAATCCTGGCATTTGAACAGGGGCGTGCAGACTTTTTATATCCACTGTATTTGTGTGATCTTTTATGACTTATATTCATTGGTGTTGTATGTTGCACTTTGGGGAATGGGAGTTGTTCAGTCATCATCATAATTGTTTCGGTTTTTATGTGTAGTTTATAGTC
Source organism: Pholidichthys leucotaenia (assembly GCA_020510985.1). Taxonomy (NCBI): domain Eukaryota; kingdom Metazoa; phylum Chordata; class Actinopteri; order Cichliformes; family Pholidichthyidae; genus Pholidichthys; species Pholidichthys leucotaenia. The sequence continues at coordinate 422,764,891 of CM035842.1, read as the reverse complement.
TAGCATCGATAAACTCATGCAGTACTATAACAGGACAAATATTTGAGACCCATTCCACATTAATGGTGGAAAAAGTTTTGAAATGATTTATCCTGGTCTCATTTCTTTACATCACAAAAACCTGGCATTTGAAGAGGGGTGTGTAGACTTTTTATATCCACTGTACAGGTACCCACAGTACTTTATCCCTAGATTAAACTGAGTAGTTTTATATCAGTGCTACCTTTTACTCTGACTTGAGTACATTTATAAAATAAAAATAAATTTTACGCAAATAAATGTAGATTTAGTCTTTCAGTAACTTTTGATTTCACTGATTTGTTTCCAGTCCTTTGAGCAAAGACCGAAGGAGGATTATGTTATGGGTCAGTCTGTCCCACTTTTGTGAAATCAACTCCTTCTACAGTTTTGGTCCGATTGTTTTGAAACTTGGTGCTATGGTTTGATATACACCGAAGATACGCATATGGCAATTTGGTTCTGATCGGATGATTTTTGCAGGAATTGTAGCCCCTGACCTCTGTCCTCCTGTTTCACCTCACTTCATAGACTGTAACTGTGAAATCAACTCCTCCTACAGTTTTGGTCCGATTGTTTTGAAGCTTGGTACCATAGTTTTGACATTGACATTGACATTGATTTTTATTTGAACATTCTTAAAAAAAAAAAAAAGAACAGAGTTCAAAACACAACAAAAAAAACAAACCAAAAATAAAATGTTCAAAAGGAGTGGGAAGAAGCCAATGCTTATGTAGTCCCACAACTTTTCCATACCCAACAAATTACAGTATTACTCATAATCATCATTATCCCACAACCACATTCACCATAATACACCCATAGTCAAATTATACAACAAAAATGACACAACAATGACAGTCCATATTGACAACAATACCAACATCCAACAATATTACAACAACAATAAACATACACTTCTGGCATGTTCAGTACAAACACAAACAACACCATCACCATCACAACCACCATAACACACAACAACCTTCCCTCACTGAAGACACAATGTAACATCACTGCCCTTCATTCTCATACTGCTCAAAAATCATTTCTTTATATGTTGATTTAAATATGTGGATGTTTGGACATTGCCTGTGTTTCTCCCCCAACCCATTCCACAATTTTACCCCACACACAGACACACAAAAACTCTTCGGTGTAGATCTTACTAAGTGCATTTTAAATTTTGTATTCCCCCGTAAATTAGATTTCCCTTCTCTCTCCCTGAAAAGATTTTGTATATTGTGTGGCAAGAGGTTTTTACTAACTTTAAACATTAATTGTGCTGTGTAATAATGAACCAGATCCCATAATTTCAATAACTTCGAATGTAAAAACAATAAATTAGTATGTTCGAGGTACCCGACTTTGTGTATAACACGGACTGCCCTTTTTTGTAATATTAACAATGAATTAAGTTTACTTTTATAACTGTTACCCCAAACCTCTATACAGTAAGTCAAGTATGGAAGTACTAATGAACAATACAAAATATGAAGGGATTTATAATCTAGGACCTGCTTAATTTTATTTATAATTGCAATATTTTTTGCAACTTTATTTAGTATGTATCTGACGTGGTTTCCAACTAATTTTATCATCCAGTATTACACCCGAAAACTTGATCTCCTTAACTTTTTCAATAACTACATTATCTATATGATGTGTATATCTTCTTTATTTTTACAATTACCAAATATCATTACCTTAGTTTTATCTATATTTAGTGATAATTTATTACAATTCATCCATTTTTTTAGCTTATTTAATTCATTATTTAGAGTATGGATTAGTTGATTATAATTATTTCCAGAATAAAATATATTAGTATCATCAGCAAATAATATTATTTTTAATAATTTAGAAACTTGGAATATATCATTTATATATATGTTAAATAATTTGGGGCCCAATACTGACCCCTGGGGGACCCCACAGGCAATTCCCATACATCCAGACAGATATTCTCCCATCTTCACAAACTGTTGTCTCTCAGATAAATAACTTGTAACCCAATTCAGAGCCATTCCCCTAATACCATACATTTGCAATTTATTAAGAAGTATTGAATGATTTATTGTATCAAATGCTTTTCTAAAATCTATAAACACACCAATTGCATATTTTCCTTGATCTAATGCATTTATTATTTCCTCTGTTGCTTCCAATATCGCCAACGATGTTGTACTCTTGGATCTAAACCCATATTGGTTCTGATTCAGCACATCTTGTTTATTTAAATAGTTTTCTAATCTGTTGTTGAAAAGTTTTTCCAGAATCTTTGAAAATTGTGGGAGAAGTGATACTGGTCTGTAATTTGTGTAGTGGTGTTTATTTCCTTGCTTGAATAATGGAATTACTTTTGCTATTTTCATTTTCTGCGGGAATGAGCCAGTTTGAAATGATAAATTACAAATATATGTGAATGGTTTTAATATGCCATCAACAGTTCTTTTTATTAGTGCCATATCAGTACCATCACAATCAGTAGATAATTTATTTTTACACTTTTCAACAACAGATTTTACCTCTAGTTCATCCACCGCTGTAAGAAAAATTGACCGAGGGTTATTTCCAATCAATGTCTCACTCACGGTGTCTCTTCCTTGGTTTGGAATTTTTGCTGCCAACTGTGGCCCAACATTTACAAAAAATTTATTCATTTTATTTACTACCACATTCTTATCATAAATATCACCACAATTATCAGTAAAATACTCTGGATATATCATTTTCTTAGTTCCATTTTTCCTTAATTTATTTAATATATCCCAGACTCCTTTTATATTATTTTTATTTTCATTTAACATTTTCCTATAGTATAATTTTTTACTAGTTCGTATTATTTCAGTTAATTTATTTTTATATGTTTTATATCTTTTTTCAGATTCTTTAGTTCTTAATTTAATGAAATTTTTATAGAGATAATTTTTCTTTTTACAAGCATTTTGTAACCCTTTGGTTAACCATGGGCAATTTTTGTATATGTGTTTTTTTTATTAATTTCTTTAATTGGACAGTTTTTATCATATAATGATTTAAATATATCAATAAATTTATCATATGCCAAGTCCACATTTTTCGCTCTATAGACAACATCCCAATTCTGTAACATTAAGTCTTCTTTTAAATCACTGATTCTGTCTTCTGTTCGTATTCTTTTATAGATGATCTTTTTACGTAGTTTATTATTATTCTTACTCTCATTAGCCCCATAATTAACATCTAAAGAAACAAATACAGGCAGGTGGTCACTAATGTCATTTATTATTATACCACTCACCATATTATATTCAATAACATTGGTAAAAATGTTGTCTATCAGGGTAGCACAGTGTGTCGTTATTCTCGTAGGTTTTGTAATCTTTGGAAATAAGGTTAAGCTATACATTGTATTGTGGAGCGTGTAAATAATGAGGCTGATTTGGTTCAAGCGGTTTATTACACGACTCACACAAGAAGCATAGACAGAATGGCATACAAGTAGGAACTCTTCCCTTAAATAACATGACATCCTTCTAGACTCTTCTCACACACAAAAGATAATTTCCCCCGACTGCAGTCAGTCCATTCATCACACACAAAAGATAATCCCCCCGTCCGACTGCAGTCAGTCCATTCATCCTTGACACCTCCCTGTTATCTTACTAGGGCATCTAGAAACTTCTCACACACAAAAGGTTAACTTCACGTCCTTTGTTCCTGTCTAAGGTGGTAAACCATTATGCACTCCCCAGGTTGCCACCCCCCCCCCCCCCCCAGCAACTTAGATAGGACAAAAGGGTAACATTCCACATGCTGTGATAGAACCATTAACATCAGTCCACATGCTGTAGAACAATCAACATCAGTCCGCATGCTGCTTGGGCTTCAGTCTTCTGCCGTATCTGCTGTAGCCAGGATTCGCTGCCTCCGTGGCGCTGCCATGCTGGGGGGCTGATGTCTGGGGGTGAAAACTTTTTGACTGTCCGTGTGGGTGCTCTGGAGAATCTTTTCTCTGGGAAGCGCCCCGTGGGGGTCTTCCACGCTGAGGGGCCTTCGCCAACAGCACTTGCTCGTCAGCCACAACGAAAGCAGGTTTGAGTCTGTCTATGCCAATTTTTTCCCCTCCTACCTCCCAAATCTAGCAAAAAATGCTTATCCCCTGTTTCTAGCACTCTAAACCGTCCATCATAAGGTGGGCGCAGTGGGGGGCGGTGGGCGTCGTGTCTGACAAACACGAACTCTGCGTTTTTCAAAGCTTTAGGCACAAAAACGTGCGGAAAACTGTGGTGGGCAGGGCCCGGCAGCGTGCTTGAGTCTATGCAACGCTGCAGCAGCTGAGACGGGGAGCTGCCCGACGCAGGATTATCTGGCAGAAACTCCCCAGGTAGCCGGACTGGTTGTGCAAAAACGAGTTCTGCTGGGGAAGCTTCCAGATCCTCTTTAGGCGCAGAACGTAACCCCAATAAAACCCTTGGTAGCTTGTCTACCCAATTTGCATTCGTCAGTGAAGCCCTCAGAGCCGCTTTTAACGACCTATGAAAACGTTCGCATAACCCATTTGCCTGCGGGTTGTACGTGGTTGTGCGGTGAATTGAGACACCTAGGCTGCGGGCCATGGTTGACCAGAGTTCAGAAACAAATTGAGAGCCTCTGTCGGACGTAATGTCCGACGGAACTCCAAAACGCGCCACCCATGCTGTTAAAAACGCGCGCGCCACCTCCTCGGCCGTGGTTGCCGCCAGCAGAACCGCTTCTGGCCAGCGCGTGGTGCGGTCCACCATTGTCAGGAGATGCGTGTACCCCTGTGATAGCAGAAGGGGGCCTACGAGGTCCACGTGGACATGGTCAAACCTCTTAGCCGGGATGCGAAACGGCTCCAAAGGAGCCTTCATGTGTCTGTAAACCTTGGCTCGTTGGCACGCCACGCAGGCTGCCGCCCACTCTTTCACTTGTTTGCGAAGGCCCGGCCACACATATTTCTCTCCTACCATTTTGACCGACGTGCGCACCCCTGGGTGTGCCAAAGAGTGAACCGACTCAAACACGCGGCGGCGCCACGTGGCCGGCGCCACGTGGCCGGAACCACAGGCCGTGGGCGACCCGTGGAGACGTCGCAGATTAAGGGGGGAATGCCGTTAAGCAGCGTCCTCTTCTCCAGCCTTAACCCTGTTGGTCCAGACTGGAGCGCGCGCACGTCCGCGTCACTAGCCTGCTCCGGTGCCATGGCTGCGTAATCCAACCCTACACAGACCGGGGCCACAACGGCGCGCGAGAGGCAGTCTGCCACTACATTCAGTTTGTCCGACACATGCTGAATATCGGTAGTAAACTCTGAGATCGTGGCCAGCTGCCTCTGCTGCCGGCCCGACCAAGGTTCTTAAACTTTGGCCATTGCGAATGTTAGTGGATTATGGTCAACGAACGCAGTAAAATTGCGCCCTTCCAGCCAGAACTGGAAATGGCAAATGGCCAGGTGGAGAGCCAGCAACTCTCTGTCGAACGCGCTGTATTTACGTTCATTGTCGCGCAAGGTTCTGCTGAAAAAGGCAAGCGGCTGCCAAGTCCTGGAGACTTGCTGCTCCACAACAGCCCCTATTGCCACATCTGAGGCGTCAGTGGTGAGGGCTATGCGGGCCGTTGGGTCTGGATGTGCCAACAATGCGGCATTTGCCAGGGCTGCTTTAACTTCCGAGAACGCCTGCTCTCGTTCCGGGGTCCATTCGACCCTATTCGCGGGTTTCTGTTTTTTGAGCGCAGCGTACAATGGCTGCATGAGCTGCGCTGCGCGGGGAAGGAAACGGTTATAAAAGTTCACCATTCCCCAAAATTCTTGTAGTGCCCTGACCGTTTGTGGTCGGGGAAAATCTGTCACTGCGCGCACTTTGTCAGGCAGCGGAACTGCTCCTTCAGGAGAGACGCGGTGCCCTAAAAAATCAATCCCCGTCACCCCGAACTGACATTTCGCTGGGTTGATTATTAAACCGTGCTCTTCCAACCTACGGAAAACCGTCGTGAGGTGGGTTTCGTGTTCATCTTCGGACGCGCTGGCTACCAAGATATCGTCCAGGTAGACGAACACGAAAGGGAGATCGCGCAGCACTGCATCCATCATGCGTTGGAACGTCTGTGCTGCCCCTTTAAGGCCAAACGGCATGCGCAAGAACTCAAATAAACCAAACGGAGTTATTACCGCTGTTTTGGGTATGTCCTCAGTGCGCACTAGGACTTGGTGGTAACCACGGACCAAATCTATCTTAGAAACTAGAAAAGCACTCGGAGAGCGCAGACCTCCGCCAAGCGCCATAATTCCCCCCATACAGTGTTTGTGTGTACGTTTTCAGATTCCTTGAGCATGTAAACATATGACTAGCAATTGGATTCACAATGATTATTTGTTTATTTGACAGGGACAGTGCAATAAACACACAATTAATCAATGACAGTCATTCTGATAGTGATAGGATTAGTGGTTCAGTAGTAAAAGCATTGCCTCCTTGGCGGAGGTAATAAACTGAAGTGTTGCTGTTGTGTCCATCTCCTCCACTGACGGATGCAAATTGGGTAGACAGGTTGCCGTGGGTTTTATATTATATTGTAACGTGCTGCTCGACATGGCGACGTCCCACCGGGAGGTTCGAACTCACCCTCCCGCTCCGGAGTCCCGCACTCTACCTGTGTCGCCAATAGGGTCAACCCACTTGGCAAGCCAAGTAGGGTGCTCATATTGAGTTCGCTACAATATTATTTTTTTGGGGGTTGCGCTCCGCGGCAAACAAGAATTTAGAAGCTTCGCCGGCAGAGAGCTCGTTTTTGCACAGCGCCTATGGCTGGCCGGGAAATTTCTGCCAAAGAATCCGTCGGCGGACAGCTGCCCGTGTGAGGTTTTGCGGCGGGCCCAGGCCAGCAGTGTTTTCCGCGTCCTTTTGTGCCTAAAACGTTGAAGAACGCAGAGTTTGTGGTGCAGACACGACGACCAGCGCCCTCCATTGCGCCTGCGCACATGTTGAAAATGGCTGTATGTCACAGTGTTGAATGAAAAATGCTTTAAAAAATTCCTGTATCGAGACGGTGAACCGGATCACCCGCAAAATTTAATCAGTTCTTCCTTGTACCATTTCCAACAACACCTGAAAGTTTCATGGAAATGCGTCCAAGATTTTTTGAGTTATCTTGCTAACCAACAGACAGACAGACAAACAAACACACAGACAAACCCCGGCAAAAACATAACCTCCTCCTGGCCTTTTCGGCCTGGCGGAGGTAAAAATGCGCGCTCCTGCGAGGTGAGCGGAAAAATCCTGAATGTGGGGAATTGGGTAGCGGTCATGCGCTGTAGCGTTGTTTAACCTGCGGAAATCCCCGCAAGGTCGCCACGAACCTTCAGCTTTAGGGACCATGTGTAGCGGGGAAGCCCATGGGCTGTTTGAGCGCCTGATGATGCCTAACCTCTCTAGGTTAGCGAACTCCTCGCGCGCTATGGCCAGTTTAGCTGCGTCCAAGCGCCGAGGTCTTGTAAAAACGGGTGCCCCGGTGGTGGTGATAAAATGCTCCACCCCATGTTTAGCGATAGCTGCTGAAAACGTCGGGACTGAGAGTGCTGGGAACTGAGCGAGCAGTGTGTGGAACTTACCGCATGCTGCTGTGACGTTGGCTTGTGCTGTTGGCCGGGTCACTCGAGCTATACAGGGGAGAGAGTCAAAAGACTGTTAGCCATATCTACCAACAACCCATGTACACATAGAAAATCAGCCCCCAGTATATGGTAATCCAATGCTGTTACAACAAAAGTCCATTCAAATGTATGACCATGTAGAGACAAGTCGGAAGGTTCCTGAGGAAAATGTGGGTGAAAATGAAGTGGTCATCGTCCGTGCCCTTTAACCTCAGCATCTTCTCCATCATGTCCACGGCCGAACTGTCTCCCAACTCGGTCTGCGTCAGAAGCCTCTCTGCTCTCTCACCATCCGAGAGCGTGTAGTGCTGGATGAGGGCAGCCTTCAGCGCGTCATATTTGCCGTCGGCTGGTGGCTGATCGAGCAGGCTCTCGATGTGCTGAGCCGTGCTGGCATCGAGCGCTGCGACCACATATAGTAGAATTTCGTATCATCCGCCGATATCCCTCGTAGAGCGAACTGCGCCTCGGTTAGATGGAACCAGGAGCGTGGGTTGTGCTGCCAAAAATCAGGTAGTTTGATCGCTACAGTGCACGCAAAGCTGGGGGTTCCAGTCGAGGTTGGCTCCGGGGATCTTCTGTCGTATTCCATGATTCGTCTTGGGTCACCAGTGTGGAGCGTGTAAATAATGAGGCTGATTTGGTTCAAGCGGTTTATTACACGACTCACACAAGAAGCATAGACAGAATGGCATACAAGTAGGAACTCTTCCCTTAAATAACATGACATCCTTCTAGACTCTTCTCACACACAAAAGATAAGGTGGTAAACCATTATGCACTCCCCAGGTTGCCACACCATCTAAGAAATCTTCAGTTGGTTTGTGTTGTTTTGTTTTCATTAAATCTATATTAAAGTCACCACAAATAAAGATATCTTTTTGTCTTATTTTTGCATACATCTTTTCCGTCCCATTTTTAAATTTTTCCATATCAGATCCCGGTGCTCTATATATACAACTTACTATTATATTTTTTTCTTTTTTCCATCGTAATCTCAATTGTTAAACATTCCATACTTTCATTCACTGCTGATGTCATACTGTCCACTTTTTTACTTTTTAATTTTCTATCAACATACAGTGCTACCCCACCACCACTTTTACATTTCCTATTTTGTGTGTACATTTCATATCCATCTAGTTCAAAATTTACATCTTTTTCTTCATTAATCCATGTTTCACTGATTGCAATAATCCTAAATGGTGTATTAAATTGATTTAAAAACTCCTTAATACTATCAAAGTTTGCATAGAGACTCCTACTATTAATATGTATTATTGTTAATGTTTGATCCAAATTCATAATTCCATTTAATTGTTGTTCTTCATAATAAACACACTTATTATTAATATGATTAAAATAGTTATTGTCTGGGTCAATATTTCCTAAAATGTCCTGTGGTTGCTGCTCAGTATTGACAAAGTTTCCAGCTTCAATTTGCCCCACTACACCTCCATCATCAAATGAGGAAGGATGATTTACTAAAATACTAAACATAATTTATGACAACCATGTACACCAAGAAGAAAAAAGGAAAAGAACACAAAATTTCCACTCATGATTACTGCACCGTTATTCCTGAATCAGGGCTAAGGTTTAAATCTGTCCAATTCCTCCATTTCTCTAATCATCATTACTTTAGCGTCTTCTGGAGTGCCAAGCAGTTTTATCCACACCTTACAGTTTCTTGTCCATGTCGACTGTATTTTTCCTTGTTTTCTGAGGGCCCTGGCTTGTCTAGCTATTTCGGAGTTCTTTTTTGTTAAATGTTCATTTATGTAGACAGCCGTTCCTCTCAGTTTTTTTTGCTTGTCGCAGAAGATCAGTTTTTGCTTTCCTACTGACGAATCGGATGATAATCGCTGGTTTTCCTTTACTGTTTTTATTGGGTAACGTGTGGCAAGCCGAAATAGTCTCATTGTCCACAACAATGTTTTTAGAATTGAAAAAGGTCAATACCTGCTGCTCAAGAGTGTGAGATTCAGCCAGAGTCTCATCCTGCCCATCCTGATCACCAACTCCAGCTGCCACACGTGCAGAGGAGCGGTGTCTGCTGTTCACACCGCTCACAATGACCTCATCCATTCTTGTATATTGTTCAAGTTCATCCACACATTTTTCTAAGGATTTAATTTTCTTGTCCTTGTCCATAATTTCAGCCTTTAACTCGCGCACTTGTTCCATAAGGTTAACAAGCAGCGTTTGTTGTTTAGCTATTTTAGATATTTCTTCAGACATAAAATTTAGTGAGAGTTTAATCTCCTCCAGTTCCTCTCCATGCGTCTGATTCTTTTTTGGAGGCATAATGACTAGTTTGATTAGAATCAAGGGAGAAGCTCACCTGTTGACTAGTAATTGGGTAACTGGATCTGCCGGTGAAGCCGAGGAGGCCAATGCTCCCTCGGTTGCTAGTGGAGGCCTCCAGCTAGCGTTGTTCTATCAGGCGGTGAATCCGAAGTTCTCCCGGTGGCTAACGGAGACCGTTAGCTTGGGTCGTAGCCTGGTAGCAGGTATCTGACAGTAAAGCCAAAGCTCTCCCGGTGGATCCTGCAGCTGATGATAGCAGGATAATTTCTGGTGCTACCAGTTTGAGATACTCTGATGATGTGCAGATTGCAGTTTCACTCTCATCGGATGACCTTGAGATCAGAGGTCAGATTTTTCCATAAATCTTCTAACCACAGTAACTACTGAAAGAAATGATGTAGGCTTTTCAAATCAATACAGTAGTTGCATCTAACACACATCTTGGATGACTTACACCCTCACCTAACTATGGGTTTGGGGTCAAGGAGTCAGAGTTCAGAGTTAACATTGCAGTTGCACCATGGTAAATGGTATATTTACTATTGCTACAGTATAAAACGAGTAAAGCTAGGGCCACCAAACCTGGTACACAGGTTCACCTCGGGATCCTGCCCTATAACTATGGGTTGTACACTTTGTTGCATATTCGTGGATGAGGGTTTATCATAATTTGGTTCTGCTACAGCAATTATATTCAAAAGTTGAAAACTGCTGTCTCTCAGTAAGTATTGGGATCTTCAAAGAAAACAGAGGCGGGGGATGCTACACTCGCTTCAGAGTGCTCTTGTTTTCTTTAATCATTGTTCTTCTGTCCTGGCTTATTTAGGGAATATTTCATCTAGTACTCTTTACTTCCCCGTTAATTATGTTGATTATGTCAGACCATAGCACCAGCACCAGCACTGACTAATTCCCTAAGGAGGGGTGCGTAACACCTCCCCCCTTAAGAAGTGGTGCAGACCAAAGGTCCACATTTATCTTTTACGCTGCATGGATGGATATTTAATTTCCCCGTTTGGGAAATTTCCTTATAAATTTATCACAGATTTATGAGGAAAAAAGATGTGCATTTATGGGGGAAATACTGTAAATTTACAACAAAAATCTCACAAATTTAATAGAAACAGGTTACAAATCTACAAGAAAAAAAAAATGCAGATTTAAGAATCAAACCGAAGCAGATTTGAGGAAAAAGTTTCATATTTTAAAAGTCAAAAATTTATGAGAAAAAAGTTGTAAATTTACAAATAAATGTAAATTAATGATAAAGTTACAAACTTATAAGAAAAGCTACAAATTTTAAATAAAAAATGATACATTTATGGTTAGCATTGGGGCTTCAAATGCTCAGTTCTGGTCTATGATTTTTTTTTTTGGGGGGGGGGCATGTACCCCTGTCCTCCTTGATTTACGCCCATGTGACTAGGCTATCCACGCCGTGTGAGGAGCTGGTTTAATGCAGGAACTTTGTGTCGGGCCCAGCTGCTCGTTTGGCAGCGGCATGGTGTGGTGCTTTGAGTTGGTGGAGGCGGGGCTCTGCTTGCTAGCAGCCAGTGCATTGGGCCGGGGGAGCAAAGGTGTGATGAGATGATTTTGTGTCCTCACCTTGGTGTTCTGTGGATGGTGCTGACGGGCGTGCTTGGCCTCGTGTTTCTCTGTCCACTGACCTTCCCTGTGACCTTTGGGGGCGGTGTCTCATGGCTGCTGTTGACTTGCTTGGTCGTGGCAGTTGGCTAGCATTGGTGAACGTGGTTGTGGTGTGCATGCTTGCATATGTGGGGTTGATGGTGGCGGGCTGCATGGGCGGATACTTCATGTCACTGTTGGGGGGAGGGGGAGCAATAAACAGAACATTTTCTCCAGAGTAAAGACTGAGGGATGGGGCACTACAGGTGTTTTTGTAGTGGGGGCCCGATGCAAGATTGTGTTTAGGGGCTCCTGCATTTGTGATAGAAACTAGGACTGGGTGATATACTGAATGTATTTGTTATATCAATACATTTGGCCGGCTGTGATACATAAATGGTGCATATTTGAATATTTGTCACGTTAATATGAGCTGTCAGTGCGACACCGGTCTGTCTGCAGCTTAGCCGCTGCTGAAGTCTGACAGCCCACCCCGCTGCATGCTCACAGAGAAAACTAAAGTACAGTAAGCAGAGATGAAAAGGAGGATAACAGAATAAAACTAGGTTTACCTTAAGCACAGGAAACAGGGAGAGCCGGGAGAAGATAAACATTTTGAATTTGAACTCTGCACATATAAAATTATGCTAACTTGGCAAACAAACTTTCAAAATAAGAGCTCCTATCCGGTCTTGCAACCCTTCAAAATAAGAGCAAGTGGGGGTCAGACCTCGATGGCCACACATCTGCTGTGCTCTCATATAGCTATTGCACTGAGAGGGTGATCTTGACCAAGACAGTCAAAAGTGTTCCCGAACCAGAAACCGTGGCTCAATGGTGAGATGCGTACCCTACTAAGAACACGGGATGATGCCTTCAAGTCAGGACACCATCAAGCTTACAAAGAAGCACTCCAGTCCTTGTGGAGAAGCATCAAAATGGCCAAGTGCAAATATAAACAGCGTATGGAGGAAAACTTTGACAAGAATAACACCAGGAACATGTGGCAGGGGATCAAGAAACTCACTGGCTACAAGGACAGGCAGACATCAGCAGACTCCTCAGACAGTAACCTACCGGGAACTTTGAAGCAGTTCTTTGCCCACTTCGACCAAGGAAATGATAGTGGACTTCAGGAGATCCAAACAAACTGAGCATTCCTCCCTCTATGTCGATGGAGAGGAGGTAGAGCAGGTGGAGAGCTTCAGGTTCCTTGGAGTCCACATCTCGGCTGACCTCACCTGGTCCACAAATATTTCTCATCAGGTGGGGAAGGCACAACAAAGACTGTAGTTACTCGGGAAGGTCCGCCAAGCCCATCTACCACAACCCCTGCTGATTAACTTCTACCGCTCCACCAATTAGAGCTTCCTGACCTACTGCTGTTCAGTGTGGTTTGGCTGCTGTACTGTGGAGGACAGAAAAGACCTACAGCAGGTGGTGAGAGCAGCAGAGCGAGTAATCGGGACAGCACTACCCATTGTCAGTGACATTTACACTGGCTACTACTACTACTGTTAGTGTGAGGACATAGCAATAACACAATGTTATCCAGTGCCTCCTCGGGTCCCATGATAAATGTGTTTCCAGAGCTCCCTATCCAGCGTGGCAAGTCCTAAGTTCTTGAGTGTCATGTCAGCCTGTGTCTCTAAGCAGTGTTGTTATGTAATTGGCCTGTTTTCCACCCCTCCTTTTATTACCCTGTGTGGGTTCCAAAAGTATAAGAGGGTTGATTGATTGAGTGATTGATTTTATTTGAACATTCAGACAAAAAGAAAAAAGAATTTAAAACAAAAATCAAAACCAAAAAATAAAATGTTCGAAAGGAGTGGGAAGAAGCCAATGCTTATATAGTCCCACCCCTTTTCCATACCCAACAAATTACATCATCACTCTAGTCATCATTCATCCCACAACCACATTCACCATACAACACCATAATACATAATACACTCCATAATCAAATTATGCAACAGAAATTATACAACGACAGTCCGTCCATCCATCCATCCATCTTCTGCCGCTTTTCCGGAGGTCCAGGTCGCGGAGGCAGCAGTTCAAGCAGAGAAGCCCAGACTTCCCTCTCCCCAGCCACCTGCTCCAGCTCTTCAGAGAGGATACCAAGGCGTTCCCAGACCAGCTGGGAGACATAGTTTCTCCACCGAGTACTGGGTCTGCCCTGGGGTCTCCTCCCAGTGGGACGTGCCCAAAACACCTCAAGTGGGAGGCGTCCAGGAGGCATCCTAATCAGATGCCCATACCACCTCAACTGACTCCTTTCAATGTGGAGGAGCAGCGGTTCTACTCTGAGCCTCTCCCGGATGACTGAGCTCCTCACCCTATCTCTGAGGGTGAGTCCAGCAATCCTACGGAGAAAGCTCATTTCAGCTGCTTGTATCCGTGATCTCATTCTTTCGGTCATTACCCAAAGCTCACACACACACACTCGCACAGAGCTGGTTAAGAGAGCTCAACAGTGACTGTACTTTCTGAGGAGGCTGAAGAAGTTTGGCATGTCCTCCAGGGTCCGCAATAATGTCTACAGCTGCATCATCGAGAGCATCCTGACCAACTGCATCACTGCGTGGTACGGCAGCACCGCTGCCCTGGAGCGTAAACGCCTGCAGAGAGTGGTGAAGACAGTGGAGAAGATCATCAGGACTCCACTCCCCTCTCTACAGAGCATCTACCACCACAGAGTCCAAAGGAGAGCTGACGCCATCCTACACGACCCCACCCACCCCCAGCACAGACTGTTCACACTTCTATCCTCAGGCCAGAGGTACAGAAGTGTGAAATGCAGGACAACCAGACGAAAAAACTCCTTCTTTCCCACTGCCATCAGACTCCTGAACAGATAACAACTCCCAAAACTCTGTAACACAACTTTGTATATAGGAACTCACACAGTGGCTGCTAAATTTGCACATTGCTCACCTGTACAGTAGATATAGTATCACCCGTCTGATGTCCATATCATCTCTGCTGCTCGTCGTCGGCCTCCGTCGGTCTATGATGACCATGGAAGAGAATCCTAAACGTCTACTCTGCTGGAACAGCACCGCCTGTGGCTGAACAGGCCGATACGCGAATGGCAGTCCCTGTCACACAGGTCGCACTTGTGGGTGGTCTCCGTGCTGCTGGGTCTGTGGCGGTTCTTCCTGCGGGTCCTTTTTTCATCTGCTGCAGCAGTCAGTCTCTCTTCACCCGCCTTGAGCTGTCTGGTCAGTGTGCCTCTCCACTTGGAGCGGTCCGTTGCAAGGTCCTCCCAGCGCTCTGTGTTGATCTCCAGGGCCTTCGTGTCTCTCGTGCAGATGTCTCTAAAGCGCAGCTGTGGGCGGCCAACGTCTCTCCTGCCAGTTTCCAGTTCTCCGTAGAGGACGTCTTTGGGGATTCTGCCATCCTCCATACGGTGAACGTGGCCTAGCCAGCGGAGCCTGCGCTGCCTGAGTAGAGTGAACATGGAGGGAAGGCCGGCGCGGGACAGAACTTCTGTGTTGGACACTTTGTCCTGCCAGGATATGTCCAGGATGTGGCGAATGCAGCGCAAGTGGAAGGAGTTCAGTCTCTTTTCCTGCCGGGCGTATGTTGTCCACGTCTCACTCCCATAGAGCAGTGTGCTGATGACGCAGGCGTTGTACACTGCCATCTTCGTCTTGACAGAGAGTTTGGGATTCTCCTACACTCGTGTGGTGAGGCGAGCGAGTGTGAAGGCTGATTTTCCAATCCTCTTGTCGATCTCTGTATCAAGGGAGAGGTTGTTGCTGATCGTGGACCCCAGGTACGTGAACTGATTCACGACCTCCAGCTCGTAGTCGTCGATGGTGATGGTTGGTGGTGCTTCCGTGCCTTGCGCCAAGACGTTAGTCTTCTTCAGGCTGATGGTAAGCCCGAAGTCCTTGCATGCCTGGGAGAAGTGGTCCATCAGGGTCTGAAGCTCCTGCTGTGTGTGGGTTGCGACTGCAGCGTCGTCTGCGAACAGCATGTCTCTGATTAGAGCCTCGCGTACTTTGGTTCTGGCTTTCAGGCGGGCGAGGTTGAAAAGCCTGCCGTCAGATCTTGTGTGCAGGTAGATTCCCTCTGTTGCTGTGCTGAAGGCATGCCTCAGGAGCATAGCAAAGAAAATCCCAAAGAGGGTTGGCGCAAGTACACAGCCCTGTTTCACTCCGCTGCATATGTTGAATGGCTCTGAGACATTGCCGTCGTGCTGCACTATCCCCTGCATGTTGGTGTGAAATGATTCGATGAGGCTTTGCAACTTTGGTGGGCATCCTATCTTTGGCAGGATCTTGAAAAGGCCCTCTCTGCTGACCAGATCGAACGCTTTGGTGAGGTCGATGAAGGCGACGTACAGGGGCATGTTCTGTTCTCTGCATTTCTCCTGGAGTTGGCGGATGGAGAATATCATGTCTACCGTCGATCGCTCAGCGCGGAAGCCACACTGAGACTCGGGGTAGACACGTTCGGCAAGCTTCTGTAGACGAACGAGAACAACTCGTGCGTAGACTTTGCCAACAACGCTGAGGAGGGAGATGCCCCTGTAGTTGTTGCAGTCGCTTCTCTCCCCTTTGTTTTTGTAGAGGGTGATGATCTTGGCGTCCCTCATGTCCTGTGGTACGGCACCTTCCTTCCAACACTGGCAGAGGACGTCATGCAATGGCAGCAGAAGGGCGGTCTTGCAGTGCTTGATCAGGTCAGGGGGGTATGCCGTCATTGCCGGGTGCCTTGCCAGCGGCCAAGCTATCAATGGCCTTGCTGAGTTCGTCGATGGTTGGCTCGGCGTCAAGTTCGTCCATGGATGGCAGGCAGTCGATGGCATCAAGGGCTGACGGTGTCACGGTGTTCTGTCTGGAGTAGAGGTCGGAGTAGTGTTCCACCCATCTCTCCATCTGCTTGTTCTTTTCTGTGATCATCTCCCCAGTGGAGGATTTGAGGGGGGCCGTCTTGCTCTGAGCCGGACCAAGTGCTTTCTTGATGTCATCGTACATACCACGGATGTTCCCTGTTATGGCAGCGGTTTGAATGTCTTGGCTGAGCTGAGTCCAGTACTCGTTGGCACAGCGCCGAGTAGTCTGCTGAACTTTGCTTCTCGCAGCCCTGAGAACCTGGAGATTCTTCTCGTTTGGGTACTTCTTGTACTCAGCAAGTGCTGAGCGCTTGGCTTCAATGACGGGGGTCATCTCGGTCAACTTGGCATCAAACCAGTCCTGTAACTTCGAGGTCTTCCTCCCAAAGGTAGCCAAGGCTGTGCGGTGGATGGTGTTTCGCAGCTCTTCCCACTTCTGCTTTGCAAATTCTCCTTCTTGTGGTACACCAAGTTCCTTCTCAAAGGTGGAGGCAAACTGCTCAACAAGTTCTGGTTGAGCCATCTTGCTGGTGTCAATCCGTGCCTTTCCAGGCTGTCTAGCACGATGGAATTTCTTCAGCTGCAGCTTGACCTTGCAACACACCAATGAATGGTCTGTGTCGCAATCTGCACTCTGGAACGAACGGGTGATTAGCACGTTCTTCAGTGAGGTGCGCCTGGTCAGGATCAAGTCCAGCTGGTGCCAGTGCTTTGAGCGCGGATGTTGCCAGGAAACCTTGTGTTGGGGCTTGGTCTTGAAGAATGGGTTTGTGATGCACAGATCGTGATATGTGCAGAACTCGAACAGCCGCTGTCCGTTGTCATTCATTCTGCCCACGCCAAAAGGTCCAAGACAGGAGGGCCAGGAGTCGTGGTCAGCACCCACTCTGGCATTGAAGTCTCCAAGGAGAATGAGTTGTTCAGAGTTGGGGATGATCCTGACAGTTGTTGCGAGATTCTCATAGAACTCGTCTTTTGCCTCTGGTGTGGCTGTCAGTGTTGGGGCATACACACTGACGAGGGTGACTGGGCCTTGAGTGGTGTTCAGGCAGAGGGTGAGGAGTCGTGCAGAGCCAGTGCTGCTCGGTTCCACCATCTTCAGCAAGGTGTTCTTCACTGCGAGGCCCACTCCGTGTTCCCTGTGTTTGTCACTGCCCTTTCCCTGCCAGTAGAACGTGTAGTCCTTCTCTCTCAGTGTGCCTGCGTCAGCCAACCGTGTTTCCTGGAGAGTGGCGATATCCACTCCCAGTCTCTTGAGCTCATTATTGATGATGGCAGTCTTCCTGGTGTCATTGATGTCCTTGAGGTTAGCAGCGAGTCCTGTCATCATAGTGCGGACGTTCCAAGTTCCCAGTTTTAGAGTTGGTCTCTTTTGTTTTATTGTCTTGCCTGGTGCGAAGGTTCTCAGCCTGCTGTTCGGACTTCTCCTCATCCCCGTGCACCCAATGAGGAAAGCAAGCTGTGGCGGGACAACACCTTATTGGCTGGGGGCTGCCCAGCTTGAGGCGGGCGGTAGCTGTCCAGTGAGATCCAATGACCCCTCCCACCGTCGGGAACAACCCCTGGCGCCGCGTTGTACGCCAATTGAGCGGTGGCTCATAACCGTTAACTGTCATTCCCCGTGTTTTGTCTACGCCAAAGGCGAAGCTGGAGTGTCCTCTCCAGTGATCCGGTGTTCTACCTTCCAGCGTTGGGCGTTGGTAGGATTCAAGCCTGGGCAGGAAGATATGGAGGACAAGATGTTGCCCATGCAGCATGTCCCCCCTCTCCACGTCACTGATGAATCCAAAGGAACAGCAGGGCTGCTACATTTTGGCACCAGCGCCGTTGCAGGAGCTGCCAGAACGATGTTGAGCACAACATAGAACTGCCAATTTGTAATTATACACTGCTTGTTGCACAATGCTCATTTGCACACTGTACATAGGTTGATGAAATCTCAGGTTCACATCATCTCTGATATCAATATACCACTATCACTTTAGTCATCCAGTGAATTTTAAATTTCATTCCTCTACTGCCTAACTGTGTGTTGGTGTGTGTGTTATTAGCATCCATTAGTATTAGGATTGAGTTACTGTGTTCATGTGTCATGACCTATTAGAATTGTTGTTTCTGCACGGTTGTTTCTGCAAGGTAAAAACCTTGGCATTTATTTAGAGAGCAAAGTAAGGATTTCATTGCTCAGGAAATGTAGCATTTCTCAACTGTGCACATGATAATAAAACCTTTGAATCTTGAATCTTGAGTGGTACAGACTGCAAAGGTAAATAACAAATCATGGGGGGAAGGTCCTACAACCTTGGCTCCATGAATGCGGGACTTATCAACCATATGCTGGATACATTTTCAGCATGGGGCACATATTTTTTCCAGTCTATAAAAGTTTTCACTGGGTCTGAGGTGTGTGTAAAAAAAAAAAATAAATAAATAAATAAAAAATAAAATAAAATTGAGTTTTGGTTAACATTTAGAGGGTCAAAAATGCAGCCGTTTAGGCGGAATAATAATAAATAATCTTGCATCAATAAAAACAAACGCTTACAATAGAGTGGTGGTGCCCACATTGTTAGTCTTTGCCAGTCACGCCCTCAAGGTTCAGATCATTATTTGGCCTCAGTATTGCCCCAGCACGATGTGGGGCAGCACGGTGGAGCAGCGCTTAGCACTGTGGCAGCACAGTAAGAAGGTCACGGGTTTGATCCCACCCCTGACCATCAGTGACCCTTCTGTGTGGAGTTTGCATGTTCTCCCCGTGTCTGTGTGGGTTTACCCCGGGTACTCTGGTTTCCTCCCACAGGCCAAAAACATGCAGGTTAGGTTAACTGGAGACTCTAAAGTGGCCCTAGGTGTGAATGGTGACGCGATGGCATCGCACCGTGGCTGCCTCATCCATCTAGGTGGGTGCCCTGAATTTCCCTCTGGAGATCAGTAAAATACACAAAATAAAAATAATATAAGCACTGCCTCAATCTTAGCATTAAGGTTTTAAAAAAAACTTTTAATAACAAAATATTGCTAAAATATAAACTGATGCACTACAGTGGGCCTCACATATTTGTAAACGTGTCCTGAACTCCATCACTGAACAGTGATAGAAACTAAAATAATTATGATGATGACTGAACAACTGCCATTCCCCAAAGTGCAAGATACAACACCTATGAATGTCATAAAAGATCAGACAAATAAGTGATCTGACAAGCAAATAAGCAAGGGTTCTTAAACAGTTGCTAATATTTGATGTCCCACTCATTTTCAATAATTCTGTAATGAATACTCACACAATCAAATAAACCTTACTTCCGTTCAGTCCCTTTCATCTTTGTCATAGTCTAACATGTGATTGCCAACAGATAGGCTACACCTCTGGATTTCGCTTTCAAACACAGCCTACATTTGGGCCTGGAAAGACTGATTGGGATCCCTGTTTCAGACAGGAAGACTTGGTTCTACGGGCAATGCACTAGTTACTATATAGAACAAATAAAGTTAGGGTCTCCAAACCTGGTACACAGGTTCCCCCTGAGACCCTGAAATGTGACCATGGTTTTGGGATTGCAAGGTCAAAGGTCAACATCAAAATGGCTTAGAAACTATATGAACAACAAAGAAAGCTTGGGTCACCAAACATGATATTCAGGTTCACCTCGGGATCCTGACCTACAACTATGGTTGGATACTTTGTTCTATATTCGTGGATGATGGTTTATCATAATTTGGTTTTGCCACAGTAATTATATTGAAAAGTTGAAAACTGATCTGTCAGTAAGTATTGGGATCTTCAAAGAAAACGAAGGCAGAGGATATTGCTCTCTCCTCAGAGTGCTCTTGTTACTCTTGAGTACATTTATGAGGAATAAAAACTGTAGTTGGCGCCTCGGTGAAAACTGAGGCATACAGTAATCAGTGAATGTGTGTGTGTGTATGTCTGTTACCAGCTTTTCAGCTCACCCAGTCAAAATTAGGTGCAACTAAAGGCTTGTATCATTGTATGACCATATTTTCTCGACTTTTAATTTGCCAGAATTTCAAGATAAGGCTTTGTTTTTGAAATATACAGAAATTTAACTCACCTTTAACGTCAATGGAGCCTATGGAAAAGGTATTGTAATAACTATGCCAGGCCACTAGAGGCAGCAGTGTGACTTTTTTACAGCACAACACAGCACATAGGACTGAACTGTTATAAAATAGCGGTTACTGAAAAAAAACATGTATTCAGCAACTACACGATTTATCCATGAATGAATGAATGAATCTTTATTTCGGATAGTACAGGTTAAAAGAAACTGAATAATATAACAAAGGGGGAAAGAAAATCCAACAAGGTCAAATTAGACAATAACTCCTCTGATTATACAGTTCAGCATAAGTTATCCGAAATGGGTGATGGCTGAAGCCGCAGCTTATATTGCCCACCCATGTTCCATCCAAGAATTCAAAAGAAAAAAACAAAAACAAAACAAGAGCGATTACAATTCAGAACGAAGCTAAGACAAAATGTGACAAAAAAACTAAGCTACAACACAACGCAGGCTGGATATGACAATCCTTATGTGATTTTACATGTCATCTTGTATATATGTTTGGAGTATTTCTTCCTTTAGTTTTTGTTTAAATTGTCCAAGCGTTGTACATGATTTTAATTCAGGTCCAAAATCGTTCCATAATCTGACTCCTTGCACTGAAACACAGTGTTGCTTGGTGGTAGTTCTCACTGAAGGTTTTTGAAATATACATGTTCCTCTGAAATGATATTGTTTCTCCCTTATTTGGAACAACTTTTGGATATTTGCGGGCAGTGATAGATTCTTCACTTTAAAGGCCAAATGTCACGTAATGTTTTTTTCTAAATGACAACGAATTTAGATAAAATACACATAGCTTAAACCAAATATTCATACCGGAGACCATATCACCCACCTGTATTTACATAATTGCACAAAATACACCAGGTGAAGGCCCCACCTTACTTGCTGGCTTGTGACAGCCAGTCCAGACCACGCCCATGTTTTTGACATCACCAGTTGTACCCTGGCTGCCCTGCCTATCCACATTCACACTTATCAACATTGGACAATCATGACGGAAAGTGACAGCGATTGTGAACAAATTAGTTTAGTTTTGTCTTTTTTTTTTTGTCTTTTTTTTTTGTCAGTGGTTCAGACAGTGACAGAGGCATAGAACCTTACCGGTTCGAGCCGTCCGAGACGGAATCAGATGCTTTGTCTGATGACAACAGTTCCAACGATGACCAGAGAGCAGAACCAGTGGAAAATGTCATTGAACTGGACATTAATCGCCTCCAGAATTGCGAAGCCGAAGGGGGTCTGTCGAGGGCGCCCCATAAATATTGATTTTTCGGAAGCCATTATTATTACAGTGGAGGAGAGCCGCTGCTGTCAAGAAATTGACCAGATCAATATGAAAATGGAGGCGCATACCTGTCAAGGGAGACGTTTTCGCCGTATTTTGGTGCCAAGCGCGGCTGTGGGGGACGGCGCAGTGGTTTGGGACACTTTTCTGGGAAATGTTTTAAATGTAGTTCGTGTTGTTATTGTCAAATATTTTAAGGAAAATACGGGGAAAATGCAATTTTAGCAAAAACGGGCGTATTGCCATTTCTGTACGCCCAAAAGAAAAAATATACTGGAAAAAAAACTGAGTGTCTTGAGGAGCACTCCTGTGTGTGATCACTCACAGCTGGGGCGGGCTGATCGCTCAGCGGGAGCTATTCGCACTACTGTTCGAAGTGTGGAGTCACTCATTAGTTTAATTGTCGGGGCGGGCTGATCGCTCAGCGGGAGCAATTCTCACTACCATGAGAAGTCATTAGGACAATGGTTTAACACGTTGAGCTGTGCAGCGGTTGCGGAACAGAGATCCCAGAGAGGTGTGCCTTGTTGCTCCGCCGTTCCTTATAGCCGCTTTTTACGGTGTTGAAGTACGGCGAAAACGTCTCACTTGACAGGTAAGAAAACATTTCCCAGAGAAGTGTCCCTTATTACCCAGCTGTCCCTGATAGTCCCGTTTTAAGGTATGGGTGAAATATCCAATTTTTTCTTTCTTGTTGCTCACTTCAACCTTCCAGTCTCCATATAAACAATCAATTGAAATACCCCAAGCATCAAACTCGGGTACAATCGATTTCGTCACTTCCGCCTTCTTCCCCAGGCCATTCCAGGGGCCGTGTCAGGCCAAGCGCGGCAGTTTTAAATTAACGAATATTCCGTTGTTACTGAAGC
Source organism: Pholidichthys leucotaenia (assembly GCA_020510985.1). Lineage (NCBI taxonomy): Eukaryota > Metazoa > Chordata > Actinopteri > Cichliformes > Pholidichthyidae > Pholidichthys > Pholidichthys leucotaenia. Next base: position 422,742,186 of record CM035842.1, on the reverse strand, counting down.
ATATGCACCAAGACCCGAACGGATCGATTCCCTTTTATATCTAGTTTCAAGATATTTAAAGTACCCTGTTACGTGACATTTGGCCTTTAAACATTATTACTGCAGTTTTAAAGTCAACCAGATCTTTCAACTTGAGAGCTTTTAATTTAAGAAAAAGTGGGTTTGTTGGTTCCCTGTAAGCTGCTTTGTTTATTATTCTAATAGCTCTCTTCTGAAGCATAAAGAGTGGATATATGTTTGTTTTATATGCATTTCCCCATACTTCATTACAATATGTCATGTATGGGAGTATTAATGAATGATACAAAGTATATAGCGTGGGTTGATTCAACAAATATTTCACTCTGTTTAGTATTGCAATTGATTTGGATATTTTACCTTTAATATAATTAATATGTGACTTCCAACACAGTTTATTATCAATTATTACTCCAAGAAATTTAGTTTCAGATACCCTTTCAATCTCTACGCCATTTACACTGAGTTTAGATACTGAGTTGTTGTGATGGTTGTTAAAGACTATAAATTTTGTCTTACTTAAATTGAGCGTTAATTTGTTTGAATCAAACCACAGTTTAAGCTTTCCTAATTCCTTTCCGAGTGTATCCAGAAGTTGTTCCAAATTGCTTCCACTGCATAATAGATTAGTGTCATCGGCAAACAATATTAAATCCATTTTTTCTGAAACTTTACATATATCATTTATATACATATTGAATAACAATGGCCCCAAAACTGAACCCTGTGGGACTCCACAAGTAACCTTCAGTAACTGTGAGTTTTTGTTACCAACACATACATACTGATATCTATTCTTTAAGTAACTACTTAACCAGAACAGTGCTACCCCTCTAATACCACAATTTTGTAATTTCTTTAATAATAAATTATGATCCACTGTATCAAATGCTTTTTTAAGATCCAGGAATACCCCAACTGAATACTCAATCAATCAATCAATGCATCAGATTTATATAGCGCTTTATCATAGACACTCAAAGACGCTTTACAGAAATTAAGGGTCATCCACCACCTGGATGGTGGATGGATGAAGCAGCCACAATACGGCGCCATCCCTTTTTTAACCATACACACACACACACATTCACACCAAGGGCCACTTTAGAGTCTCCAATTAACCTAACCTGCATGTTTTTGGCATGTGGGAGGAAACCGGAGAAATCCCGGAGTAAACCCACGCATACACGGGGAGAACATGCAAACTCCACACAGATCACTGTTGGTCGGGGGCTGGGATTGAACCCACGATCCCCACGGTCCCCCGGCCAAGGGTAAACTGTGCTGCCGCAGTGCTAACCACTGCGCCACCGTGCAGCCCCCATTGAAAATAAATACTCTTTATTTTCAATGGCAGTTGATATTTTTTCTATAAATTCCATTAGAGCAAACGCAGTTGTCCTCTTGTGTCTGAACCCATATTGCTGCTCACACAATAAATTATTCTTCAGTATGAAGTTGTCAATTCTCTCATAGAATATTTTTTCAAGTATCTTGGAAAATTGCGGCAATAGTGAAATTGGTCTATAGTTTGAGAATTCCCCTCTGTCACCCGTCTTGTATATCGGAATTACTTTAGCTATTTTCATTGCATTGGAAAATATACCTGTTTGGAGAGAGGTTACAGATATATGTCAGTGGTTTCACTAAGCCCTCTCGAGAATTCTCGAGGGTTCGTGGGAGTTTGCCCAACCAGTTTACATGTGTTTTGTGGACTTGGAGAAGGCATTTGACCGCGTCCCTCGTGGATTTTTGTGGGGGGTGCTTTGGGAGTATGGGGTATTGGGCTTGTTGTTACGAGCTATTCGGTCTCTGTACGACCGTTGTGAGAGTTTGGTTCGTATTGCCAACACTCGGTCGGAGTCATTCCCAGTGAGAGTTGGACTCCGCCAGGGCTGCCCTTTGTCACCGATCCTGTTCATAATTTTTATGGACAGGATTTCTAGGCGCAGCCAGGGAATGGAGGGTGTCATGCTTGGAGACCACAGGATCTCATCTCTGTTGTTTGCAGATGATGTTGTCCTGTTGGCTTCATCCAGCAATGACCTACAGCTCTTGCTGGGACGGTTTGCCGCTGAGTGTGAAGCGGCTGGGATGAGAATCAGCACCTCCAAGTCCGAGTCCATGGTCCTCAGCCGGAAAAAGGTGGATTGTCCTCTCCGGGTTGGGGACAGGCTCCTGCCCCAAGTGGAGGAGTTTAAGTATCTTGGGGTCTTGTTCACGAGTGAGGGGAGAATGGAGCGAGAGATCGACAGACGGATTGGAGCAGCATCTGCAGTGATGCGGACGTTGTACCGGTCTGTTGTGGTGAAGAGGGAGCTTAGTTCTAAGGCAAAGCTGTCGATTTATCAGTCAATCTACGTTCCTACTCTCACCTATGGTCACGAGCTTTGGGTAATGACCGAAAGAACGAGATCGCGGATACAAGCGGCTGAAATGAGCTTTCTCCGTAGGATTGCTGGACTCACCCTCAGAGATAGGGTGAGGAGCTCAGTCATCCGGGAGAGGCTCAGAGTAGAACCGCTGCTGCTCCTCCACATTGAAAGGAGTCAGTTGAGGTGGTATGGGCATCTGATTAGGATGCCTCCTGGATGCCTCCCACTTGAGGTGTTTCAGGCACGTCCCACTGGGAGGAGACCCCGGGGCAGACCCAGGACTCGGTGGAGAGACTATGTCTTCCAGCTGGTCTGGGAACGCCTTGGTATCCCCTCTGAAGAGCTGGAGCAGGTGGCTGGGGAGAGGGAAGTCTGGGCTTCTCTGCTTGAACTGCTGCCTCCACGACCCGGACCTCCGGAAAAGCGGTAGAAGATGGATGGATGGATGGTTTCACTAAGCATTCAATGATAGTTTTAACCAAGAGCATGTCAATACCATTGCAGTCCGTAGATGTTTTACTTTTAAACGATTCAACAATTTCAATGACCTCTCTCTCGTCTGTGTTCTTTATGAAAATGGAGTCTTTTATAGCAGTGTTTTTGCTTATTGTATCACCTGTGGGTGCCGTAATGGGTATTTCTCGAGCCAAATTAGGACCAATGTTAACAGAAAAGTTATTAAATTCATCTGCAGGTGAAGCTGCATTCACACTCTGAGTCGTTTTATTATTTTTTGAAAAATCATTTGGGTAGCTTGTATTTCTGCTTTTATTTCCAAGAATACTGTTAAGTATTGTCCATGTATTTTTAATATTGTCTCTGTTTTTCTCCAGTTCTTTACTGTCACATCACATCGATTGTTTTCACACTGGTTTTGCTGTTTAGTTTTGCAGAGGAAGGACGAGGTAAAACTCATTAAAAACTCGCCAAAAACTAGAAGTTCCAACATTCAGTGAGCTGCACATGCTCCCAGAAACTCCCGCCACAGGGAAGTACTGAGCAATCCGCTGATACTGGGTGAACAAGTGTCCGTCTTTTTGCCCGTCTGTTTTTTCTTCTGCCGCTAAACAGCAAAAGCTCCTGTTCGTCTTGATTGTCACTGTGTTCACGTACCTCCATCACTTCCGCCATTTAAAACATCTGCCACCGTGCTCTTCTTCTGTGTTTGGATTGCAGCTGTTCAAATCAGTTTGGTGGCTCTTGGCTGCCGCCAACAGTACAGGCGTGTGAACTGCAGATTATTTTCACTGCTCATGCGTGTACTCCAAAACTACTGGACGGATTTGGATGAAATTTTCACCAGAGGTGGTCCTTGGGCTGGAGAGGAACCCGTAACATTTTGGTGATGATCCCAGAATGCATATCTCCACCAAGGCTCTGGCACCAAGGCATCAGCCCCTTTCTTTTAGTTTTACTGAAATACCTTTTAATTTTGCTGTCTGAGTTACTTTTTTACTGATTTAAAACTGGTCAGAAATCTGCTCCTTTATACTGCAATAACAAAAAAATTACTGCATGTTTTATTGAATTTACTATTTCATATTATCTGGATTATATCTGAGGATTTATTTTCCTTAGATTAACACATTAAAAAAAACTTCAGCACTGGTGACACTAAAGCCACACATTTAGGAGAAAAATATGAGAAAAATTTATAAACAAAAAGTTGTACATTTATGATGAAAAAAAGTGGAAAATGTAAAAGAAAAATGTATCCAATTACTGAGAAAAACCATGAAAAAATGAATGAGAATGGAGTGTCTAATATGCAAGAAAAAAAATATTCAAGCTTTGTTTTATTTTGAGAAACCAGAGAAAAACTCAGGAATCAGTGGCATTAATCCTCAGTGCTGCCTTAACTCTTTCACTGCTGTCTGACTCCTACACAAGTGAGTGTTGGTGACCACCTATAGCTGAGTAATTAACATCATAAGGTAACAGTGCTTTTACTTGAGTTCAGTTCTAGTTACTAGCTGTGGCTGGTATGGAGCGATGAAGAACAGCTGTAGTTGTGTAGACTCCTCTAGTAGGTGGCGCCATGTCACCGCTGTGATCAGACAGCCGAGGAGTGACGCAGACTGAGACGACGCTACTGCACACATCATGATTCTGCTGCATGAATCAGGTGTCAAAACTTTTCTGTGCAAAGTTTTTTTTTTTTTTTTTTTAAAGCAGTTTTTAGTGCAGAAACTCTGTATGGAGCCGTGAAACATTTCAGCCTCCAAATGAAGATCAGACCTGCTGGTTTTAAGTATGAGGACCCAGGTACCTAGGACCAGTTTAGAGTCACCAGTTAACCGAGCATGCATGTCTTTGGATTGTGGGAGGAAACCTGAGCTCCGGGGTAAACCCACACACCACAGGGAGAACGTGCAGACGCCACACAGAAAGGCTCCCACCCCTGCCAGCGTGGGGGTTTGAACCTGGGACCTTCCTGCTGTGAGGCCACAGTGCTGACCTTCAGAACCTTGTTTGTTGATGTGGGAAATCCTTTTTTCCTTGTTAATGTGCAACTTTTCTCTCAGGTTTTTTCCTTCATAGTTTTGTGAAATTTAACTTGGCTGCTTTTTTCCTTCAAATTAATGAAGTTTTTCTCTTAAAATTGCTACTTTTTGTGTAGAATTTTATTTTATTTTACATGTAAGTTTGCTCTTTTGCCTGATAAATGAGTCTTTGTTCCTCATCAATGTATGAATTTTTTTAAATTTGTAAGTTCTCTGTAAAATTTTCCTCCTCCCCCCCCCCCAACGTTTTACACCTTTTTATAAGTAAAGGTGATTTTTCTGTTTATGTCTCTGAATTTAAATTTGTGATTTTTTTCGTCTTTTTGGTTACAGAGGTTGTAGACCCCTGGTATAAATATATTTATATTTTAGATGAAAATGTCTGTTTTTTTTATTTTGGACTAGAGCATGCCCGTAGAAAGCAGGTGTTCTTGTCTGAAAACAGGCAGCCCAGTTAGGCTTTCCAGGCCCAAATGTAGGCTGTGTTTGAAAGTGGAATACAGAGGAGTGGCCAATATGGAGGCAGTCACACGTTAGACTTTGACAAATATAAAAGGGACTGAACGGCACAAAAACTTATTTGATTGTGTGAATTTTAATTACAGAATTATTGAAAATGAATGGGACATCCAACATTAGGGACTGTTTAAGAACCCTTGTTTATTTTGTGTCAGATCACTTACAGTGGGTATAAAAAGTCTACACCCCCCGTTCAAATGCCAGGTTTGTGATATAAAAAAATGAGACCAAGATAAATCATTCCAAAACTTTTTCCACCATTAATGTGACCTATAACCTGTACAACCCAATTGAAAAACAAACTGAAATCTTTTAAGGGGAAAAATAAAAATTAAAAAACTTGCAGTAACCTGGTTGCATAAATATGCACACCCTGTTATAACTGTGGATGTGGCTGTGTTCAGAATTAACCAATCACATTCAAACTCATCTTAATGGGAGTCGGCACACACCTGCTACCATTTAAAGTGCCTCTGATTAACCCCAAATGAAGTTCAGCTGTTCTTGCAGGCTTTTCCTGACATTTTTGTAGTCACATCTTACAGCACAAGCCATGGTCTGCAGAGAGCTTCCAAAGCATCAGAGGATCTCATTGTTCAAAGGTATCAGTCAGGAGAAGGGTACAAAAGAATTTCCAAGGCATTAAATTATGGCAGGGCGGTGGGTTTTTAACAAAAAGCACAATGCCACGTGGGGAATTTCGCCCCAGGAAATAGTTTTCTACTACCCAAGACCTATAAGGTCACACATTCGTTACACACATGGAGCCGTAGACGTGATTCCATTAGTAACAAATCATTTTTATTAAACAATTAAAAAAACAATTAGTTGCTAATTAAAACCATAACAGCTTGTTATCTAAAATGACTTTTAGCTTAAAATAAATTTCTACTAGGCAAAGGCCTGCTAAGGACCAGGGCTGGGGCTCACCAGGAGGCTAGCCGGGGAAGGGGAAAAAGGGGTCTTAAACTAAACACCACGTGACTGCACACCAACCAGATGGACACCCTGCATGTGCTTCAGAGGGAGTCTGGACAAAACCACCACCAGGGGAACCGGCTGCCACACACCTCAGGCCCACAGCTCCGGTCCTGCGACAAAAGAAATTCGTTCCAATATTACACCATAAGAAAGGACTAAAACTCGGGGCAATAAAAGCAAAGTTGTTAATCATTAAAAAGAACAAGTATGAAAAAACAAATTTACAAACAAAATAAAATAAACCCAGTTAACGGGATAAAACAAGGCACTGCATAGTGTTCCAGTTCTCTTGTGTCTTTATAACAAAAGGACAACAAGAGTATACAAAATGAGAAACTGTCAGAATAGACAGAACCAAACAAAGCATTACGAGATAAACAAGACCGTGTGGGAGCAAGTGGCAGCTACTGGAAATGAGCCGCACACCGCAACGCTGATTACCTTAAACAAAAACACACTTCCATTAGGGCAACATACGCCAGACTGCTAATAAAGATAATTAAGAGCAGCACACATACTGAAGCACGTAGGTTCGCCTGCACAGTTGGACGTGGGAGGTACAGTGGCTCAACCACAAAGGCACAAAAAGCTAGTGCAAGCAGAGAAATCACTTAATACATACCCACAGCACACAAACAGTGCTCAGCGACTTAAACTGCCTACCTACAAGGGAGCGCTGACCCGAGCAAAACAGAGCAACACCACCGCACAACAGGGCTCACAGCCAACGTACTGCAAGCACAGCAAAAATGTCAACCCAGATGCCAGGAGTCAGCAAAGCATAAAACGTGGAAAACTTACCTTGTTTCTTATTTAGAGGAGCGCACCAAAAGAGCCTCACAGACCAACAAAGCCTCACACCAGCGAGCAGCTATCCCAGGAAGCCGGAAGGAAGTAGCCCGCAGGTGAGGGCTGGCACCTAAATACACCACGTTCATCCACAGTGCCGCCCAACAATTAAAGGGCCATGGCAGACAGAAGCATAGAGAGGGAAAAAAAGAAGGAAGGACGATCTATCCTGCTACAAAATCTACCATGGAACACAGTGAAGACAGTCATCATCAAGTGGAGAAAAGATAGCATAACAGTGACATTACCAAGAACTAGACGTCCCTCCAAAATTGATGAAAAGACGAGAAGAAAACTGGTCAGGGAAGCTGCCAAGAGGCTGACAGCAACACTGAAGGAGCTGCAGGAATTTCTGGCAAGTACTGGCTGTTTGTGTACAAAGGGCAGGGACTTAATCAACGCGAGCTTATGACCCACACTTAATGGGAATTCCTCGTTCATGGGAAATAGTTGTAATCCCCAATCCCTATCATGAGTGGGGTTCAACGGGTTACCAAAGCCTCTCGGTGAAGGGTAGACACATGCTGATCCACTCAGTGTGGGGCACGTGCAGGCCCGGACATCTAAGGGCATCACAGACCTCATGGTTTCCCCTCATGGATCGTCACCTTATTGTGGTGGGGGGTTTGCGTGCCCTAATGATCCCAGGAGCTATGTTGTCTAGGGCAATATACCTCTGGTAGGGTCACCCAAGATAAACTGATCCTGGGTGAATTCCAGACTAAGAATGATCCTACAGACTTTCATGATGAATGCTAGATCAAGGATTCAGTGTACCCTGCCCGGTATGGGGTTACCGGGGCCCCACCCTGGAGCCAGGCCTGGGGGAGGGGCTCGATGGCTAGCGTCTGGTGGCTGGGTTTCCGCCCATGGGACCCGGCTGGGCTCAGCCCGAAGGAGTTACATGGGTCCGCCCTCCAGTGGGCTCACCACCTGCAGGAGGGACCATGGGGGTCCGGTGTTATGTGGATCAGGTGGCGGTCAAAGGTGGAGACCTTGGTGGTCTGATCCGAAGCTTGCTAAACTGGCTTTTGGGACATGGCCTGGACGCCTCCCACTTGAAGTGTTTCGGGCACATCCCTCTGGGAGGAGACCCTGGGACAGACCCAGGACTCGCTATGACTATGTCTCCCAGCTGGTCTGGGAACACCTTGGTATCCTCTCTGAATTGCTGGAGCAGGTGGCTGGGGAGAGGGAGGTCTGAGCTTCTGTGCTTGAACTGCTGCCTCCGTGACCCGGACCTCCGGAAAAACGATAGAAGATGGATAGCTGGATGGATGGATGGTATTGGCTGTTTAGTACATGTGACAACAATCTCTCGTCTAGGTTGGCAAGACAGAAACCTTATCTTACGAAGGAGAACATCCAAGCCCGGCTACATTTTGCAAAAACACATTTGAAATCTCCCAAATGCATGTGGGAAAATGTGATATGGTCTGATGAAACCAAGGTTGAACTTCTTGGCCATAATTCCAAAAGGTACAGTACAACCAGAGAGTCTTCACAGCGCTTCACTTTTTCCACATTTTGTTATGTTACAGCCTTATTCCAAAAGGGATTAAATTATTTTTTTTCCTCAAAATTCTACACACAATACCTCATAATCACAACATGACAAAGTTTTTTTTTGAGATTTTTACAAATTTATTAAAAAAGTTTAAAAAAAACCCTAAGAAATCACATGTACATCAGTATTCACAGCCTTTGCCATGAAGCTCAAAATTGAGCTCAGGTGCATCCTGTTTCCACTGATTATCCTTGAGATGTTTCTACAGCTTAATTGGAGTCCACCTGTGGTAAATTCAGTTGATTGGACATGAGTTGGAAAGGCACACATCTGTCTGTATAAGGTCTCACAGTTGACGGTGCATGTCAGAGCACAAACCAAGCATGAAGTCAAAGGAATTGTCTGTAGACCCCCGAGACAGGATTGTCTCGAGGCACAAATCTGGGGAAAGGTACAGAAAAATTTCTGCTGCTTTGAAGGTCCCAATGATCACAGCGGTCTCCATCATCCGTAAATGGAAGAAGTTCTGAACCTCCAGGACTCTTCCTAGAGCTGGCCGGCCGTCTAAACTGTGGGATCGGGGGAGAACGGCCTTAATCATGGAGGTGACCAAGAACCCAATGGTCACTCTGTCAGAGCTCCAGTGTTCCTCTGTGGCGAGAGGAGAACCTTCCAGAAGGACAACCATCTCTGCAGCAATCCACCAATCAGTCCTGTATGGTAGAGTGGCCAGATGGAAGCCACTCCTTAGTAAAAGGCACATGGCAGCCTGCCTGGAGTTTGTCAAAAGGCACCTGAAGGACTCTCAGACCATGAGAAACAAAATTCTCTGGTCTGATGAAAGAAAGATTGAACTCTTTGGTGTGAATGCCAGGCGCCATGTTTAGAGGAAACCAGGCACCGTTTGTCACCAGGCCAATACCATGAAAACCTGCTAAAGAGTGCTCTTGACCTCAGACTGGGGCGACAGTTCATCTTTCAGCAGGACAACGACCCTAAGCACACAGCCAAGATATCAAAGGAGTGGCTTCAGGACAACTCTGTGAATGTCCTTGAGTGGCCCAGCCAGAGCTCAGACTTGAATCCAATGACTGGCGATCTGTCCAGGGTGTACCCTGCCTCTCGCCCAAAGATGTTGGGATAGGCTCCAGCCCCCCCGCGACCCGAAAAGGATTAAGCGGAAGAAGATGAATGAATGAATGAATGAATGGAGAGATCTGAAAATGGCTGTGCACCAACACTTCCCATCCAACCTGATGGAGCTTGAGAGGTGCTGCAAAGAGGAATGGGAGAAACTGCCCAAGCTTGTGGCATCATATTCAAAAAGACTTGAGGCTGTAATTGCTGCCAAAGGTGCATCAACAAAGTACTGAGCAAAGGCTGTGAACACTTTTCTACATGTGATTTCTTAGTTTTTTGTTTTTAATAATTTTGCAACAGTCTCCAAAACACTTTTTCATGTTGTCATTATGGGGTATTGTGTGTAGAATTTTGAGGAAAAAATTAATTTAATCCATTTGGAATAAGGCTGTAACATAAGAAAATGTGGAAAAAGTGAAGCGCTGTGAATTACTTTTGGGATGCACTGTATATTTGGTGCAAACACACTCTGCTCATCACCAGAAGAACACCATAACTACAGTGATGCATGGCGGTGGCAGCATCATGCTTTGTGGCTGTTTTTCTTCAGCTGGAACTGGGGCCTTAGTCAAGGTGGAGGGAATTATGAACAGTTCCAAATACCAGGCAGTGTTTGCACAAAAACTTCAGGCTTCTGCTAGAAAGTTGACAATGAAGAGGAACTTCATCTTTCAGCATGACAATGACCCAAAGCACACATCCAAATCAACAAAATGATGGCTTCACCAGAAGAAGATTAAAGTTTTGGGATGGCCCAGCCAGAGTCCAGACCTGAATCCGACCGAACATCTGTGGGGTGATCTGAAGAGGACTGTGCACAGGAGATGCCCTCGCAATCTGACAGATTTGGAGAGTTTTTGCAAAGAAGAGTGGGCAAATATTGCCACATCAAGATGTGCCACGCTGATAGACTCCTACCCACAAAGACTGAGTGCTGTAATAAAAGCCAAAGGTGCTGCAACAAAGTATTAGTTTAAGGGTGTGCATATTTATTCAACCAGGTTATTGTAAGTTTTTTATTTTTCCCCTTAAAAGATTTCAGTTTGTTTTTCAATTGGGTTGTACAGGTTATAGGTCACATTAATGGTGGAAAAGGTTTTGAAATTATTTATCTTGGTCTCATTTTTTACATCACAGAATCATGACATTTGAATAGGGGTGTGTAGACTTTTTATATCCACTGTATTTGTGTGATCTTTTATGACTTATATTCATTGGTGTTGTATCTTGCACTTTGGGGAATGGGAGTTGTTCAGTCATCATAATTTTTTTTTTCCCACAATATTTTTTATTGAACCTTTTTTTTACAAACATAACACAAACAAACACTAACACTAAAGTAATTTAGAAAAAAAATATATATATATACTAAAAACACCAACAGCCACTAACAAAGGCAAGTCTTCAACAATGCTCCTCTGTTTAGTCTAGGCAATCCATTACATAAGTATACATATTATACATTCACCAATTTGGAATTTACAAGGTCCACACACATCATTCACCTTCTTCTTCAAAAGTTATGTTTAATTTCTTTACATAATCAATGAAAGGTCTCCATATATTCTCAAACACATTTTCCTTTGAATTCAGTATGTATGTTATTCTTTCTAGTGGAAGGTTTGTTAACATCTGTCTTAACCACTGAGTCACATCTGGTCTATGAGTCTTTTTCCACAATAGTGCAATACATTTTTTGGCATTAAGCAAACTGAGGTCTATGAATGCTCTTTCACTCTTATTAAAGTTATGCTTTTCTGGATACAGACCCAACAAAAACAATTTAGGATTCAATATGAATTGTTTTGAATTTATTTTTTCAATTGTTACCCTCACCTCTTCCCAAAACATTCTAATTTTTCTACATTCCCATAAACAATGAAATAGGGTTCCTTTACTTTCCATACATTTTGTGCACGTATCTGGTATGTTTTTGTTATATCTATTTAACTCCACCGGTGTAACATACATCCGCATTAACCATTTAAAATGTATCAAATTAAGACGTGCATTTATTGATTTAGTTTGAGCTTCTGTACAAGCCAATTCCCATTGTTCCTCTGAAATTTCAGTTTGCAGGTCTTCTTTCCAATAATTCAGTCTTTTTTGTGAGTTTTCACTTGAGGATAGTGTCAATGAGTTATAAAACTCTGAAATAATACCCTTTCTCTTACTATCTTTCGTCAAAATTTTTTCCAAAGATGAATAAGTAGGTAGGGTGAGAGCATTATTTTGATTTGATCGAATAAAGTTCCTAAGCTGAAGATATTTAAAAAAATGTGTTCTATTAAGATTAAATTTGATCCTCAGTTCTTCAAAAGACATTATGTTATCTGAACATGACAAATATAAGTCTTGAATCTTTTGAATCCCTTTTAAATTCCATACTTTAAATACAGCATCCGCCGTCCCTGGTTTAAAATATTGATTACCCCATATTGGGCTAAATTGTGACAGTAAGTGTGGTTCTTTTAAATATTTTTTAGTTTCACACCATATTTTGATCATATGCTTTACAATTGGATTTTTAACTTGCTTCTGTAATTTTTTAGCCGAGTCTGAGTATATGAATATGGGAAGAGGTAAAGGTAAATTGTTTGATTCCATTTCAGTCCAGTGAGGGAGATCATTTGATGAAAAATAATGTCATAGACCTCAGTTGTGCTGACCAGTAATACAACATAAAGTTTGGACATTTCAGCCCTCCACGATCAAATGGTAAATATAGTAAGGACAGACATAATCTAGCCTTCCTATTGTTCCATATAAATTCCACTAACTTTTTTTAATTCTTGAGAATAGATCTGAAGGTGGTGGTAAAGGAATGTATTGAAATAAATAAAGTATTTTGGGTAAGATATTACTTTTAAGTATATTGATTCTCCCGATCATCGACATTGGTAGTGACATCCATCTCTGAAGTATCTCATTAATGTCTGTCATTAAGGTTTCATAGTTGGCACTGGCGACTGATTCTAGCTTAGGCACAATTTGAATTCCTAAATATTTAAACTGATTTACAACATTGAATTGATTTACCTCAGGAGCTGGGTGATTTCTCTGGGTCTCATTTAGCATTAATATTGAAGATTTAGTTTTATTTATTTTATATCCTGATATTTCCCCAAAGTTCTTTATTAAATTTAACAAGGTCGGAATTGATTTTTTAAGATTCGACATAAACAAAATTATGTCATCGGCATACAGGGAGATTTTATGTTCTGTTGGTCCTACTTTAATTCCATATATTTGTGGATGTAAACATACTGCCATCGCTAAAGGTTCAATTGCCATAGTAAACAGTAAAGGTGAAAGTGGACAACCTTGTCGACATCCTCTATTGATTTTTATTGATTTTGAGATATTGCTGTTTGTTAGGATTTCCGCTCTAGCATTATTGTATATTATCTGAACCCATTTTATGAAATTATTTCCAAGTCCAAACCTTTGTAGGACTTCAAAAAGAAAGGGCCATTCGACCCTATCAAAGGCCTTTTCAGCGTCCAATGATAGGAGAGCTGTATCCGGTGCTTCTTTATTAGAATAAATAATATTAAATAGTCTTCTATTTATTTATTTAGCGAATGCAAAGTCCTTAAGCCAAGCAGTTGCCTCCTGGTTTGCTGTATGGAGGGTGTGTAATCCTCCTTCCAGTCTTTGGAGCGGGCAAGCCTCTATGATGTGTTCCATTGTTTGCTCCTCTCCACATGCGCACAGTGGGCTAGGGCTACTGCCCCATCTGTGAAGGCTGGCCAAGCAGGGGCCATGTCCAGTCCTGAAGCGATTGAGTGTAGACCACTGTCTCCTTGGGAGGTTGGTGCCCGGGACCTGTTGGTTGGGGTTTATCACCAGCTGTTTGTTTGGGACCTCCTTGGTCTCCCATTCCTCTTGCCAAGCTGTCTGGATGGTAAAGTCAGCTGGGGGAGGGTTTTTCCAAATCGGCCGTCTGGATGAAAGTCGGGCAGTGGGTGGGGTGTAGATATCTGCATGGATTGGTAAGTGAGGAAAATCTTTAACTTTTTGGAGCATCCTTTGAGTTAATGCTGCTCGCCGGATGTGTGGAGGGGCTATGTTTGACAGTACGGAGAGCCAGGGGAGTGGTGTTGAGCGGATTGTTCCAGTTATAGTTTTCATGGTTGAGTTGAGCTGGGTGTCTACATGGTGTGTGTAAGATGACCTGGACCAGACAGGGGCACAATATTCTGCTACAGAGTATGAAAGGGCCAGTGCTGAGGTGCGCAGGGTGGAGACTGCCGCCCCCCATTTTGCACCAGCGAGCTTGCAGAGCAGGTTGTTTCGTACCTTCACCTTAGCAGCCGTCCCCTTTAGATGTTCCTTGAAGGATAAGGTCCTATCAAGGGTCACTCCAAGATAAGTTGGATTTGGGGCATGCTTAAGCTTGAGTCCGCTCAGGTGGATGTTTAGTTCTCTGGCAGCTTTTGCATTGTGGAGATGGAATACACTGGAGACGGTTTTTGCTGGGCTTGGTTTTAGGCGCCAGATTTTGCAGAACTGGTCCAGTTTGGCAAGATCTTCCGTGAGCACCCGTTCCAGTGGTTCAAAGTCTGGTGCTTGGAATGCCAAACAGATGTCGTCTGCATAGATGAATTTGCGGGATTTTGTAGTAGGCAAGTCGTTTATGTAGAGGTTGAACAGAGTTGGAGCTAGAACTGAGCCTTGTGGGAGTCCGTTTTTCTGCATTCTCCATGCACTTGTGTTCTGACTGAGGTGGACTCTGAACCTTCGGTTGGTCAGCAGGGTTTTTATAATTGCTGTTGCCCAAGCAGGGATCGCCTTTATAAGTTTCAGGAGGAGGCCTTTGTGCCAGACCGTATCATAGGCAGCTGTAAGATCGAGAAGCACAGCCCCTGTCTTCAGTCTGCTCTCGAAGCCATTTTCAATGAAGGTGGTTAGGGCCAGTACTTGTTCTCCTGTACTGCGGTCCTTGCGGAAACCTGCTTGATCCACACTTAGAATATCCTCTATTTCTGGGGAAATGCGTTGCAATATTAGGCGCTCCATGATTTTGTAAGGAACGCAACCAAGTTGCATCCCACCTACTGACTATCGCCAAAGCACCCCAAGACAAAGACACCAGAAGAGCAGTTACAACTGAGCTAAAAAAACATCAAAAAATGCCTGTAGAGGAAACGAACCCTGAACCCTTCGAAGCTGCTGAACTGGAGAAAGTCCTACAGGGCCTGAAATGTGGAAAGGCAGCAGGATACGATAACATCTTCCCAGAATTCATGAAAAATAGTCTTCTTACATTATGGAAGCCTTGTCTTCCCATTATAAAGCCATTCTGATCTCGGTTAATAATATTTGGTAATATTTCTTGTAGTCTTTTTGCTAAAATTTTACAGATTATCTTAAGGTCAGCATTTAATAGGCTTATTGGTCTCATGTTTTCACATTTATTAGAGGGTTTACCTGGTTTTGGCAACAGTATAATTAAGGCATTATTCATGTATGGTGGTAAATTACTATTTTGAAATGTTTCTAAAACAATTTCCAAAAATGGTTTTATTAATTTATTCTTAAATTTTTTATAGAGGTCAACTGGAAGACCATCTAGTCCTGCACTTTTTCCTGATTTCATATTATCAATGGCTAGCCCAACTTCTGCTTGACTAATTTTAGACTCCAATATCTCCCTGTTTTCATTTGGAATACACGGTATAGATAATCCATCCAAAAACCCATTTAGTTTTGTTAAGTCAGTTTCATTTTTTGTATCATATAGTTTTTCATAATAATCTCTAAAGGCACTATTAATTTCTAAAGGATCTACAAACTGCCTGTCCGTTACTGATAATACTAGTAATTGGGGTTTTAAATTCTAATTGTTTAATCTGCCATGCCAATAATTTCCCTGATTTTTCACCTTGTTCGTAAAAAGATTGCTTCAATCTTAGAAGACTCAAGGCAGCTCTATTCGCTGATTTTTTTGTCATATTCAGCTCTCAGAATCAGTAATTCGTTCTCTAACTTTGGGTTACTTCCTGCATACACTTTTTCTTGAAGAATTTTTATTTTATGTTCCAATTGGACTCTCTCCTCTCGAGTCTTCTTAGATTTTGAACCTGTATAGCTAATAATATGCCCCCTAATAAAAGCTTTGAAAGCCTCTCACTTTATGAGATGAGATGAGATGAGATGAGATTCAACTTTATTGTCATTACACATGTATGAATACAAGGTAACGAAATGTGACTTGGCATTTGGGCACATACATGCTGATGTTTGTGTAGTATTGATAGCAAAGAACTCATCTATCTGTTTTTCTATATACTTAACAAATTCCTCATCCTGAAGCCATTTATGCTGAAATTGCCACCTACCTGGATCCTTTGTCAATTTCTTATCTACATATATTAGACAGCAAGGTGCATGATCAGAGATCACGATGTTATCATAGAAACAGTTTTGAATCTTGGACCTTAATTCTGTGATCAAAAAATAGTCAATACATGAGAATGTCTTGTATGTATTAGAATAACAAGAGTAGGTTTTGACTTGTGGTTTCATTTCTCTCCATATATCTAGCAATCTCATTTCTTTCATAAAATGATTGATGGTCATCCTGCATCCATTGTGCGTACAGTCCAGTCCTGTTGATCTATCTATACTGGGATTCAATGTACAATTAAAATCCCCTGCTATTATATGTTGCCCTGTAAGTGATGATAAAATAAGAAATAAATTAGCAAAGAAGTTTTGATCATCTATATTGGGACCGTATAGGTTCACCAGATTTGTATTTTCTAATAACAAAGATCCTTGGATGATTAGATATCTTCCTAATTTGTCTCCAATTACATTTTTCACTTGAAATGGGACTGATTTATGTACGAGAGTCATAACTCCCCTGGCTCGAGATGAAAATGATGAGGTGAACACATTTCCCTGCCATCTTCTCCTAATTCTTTTTACATCCTCCTCTATTAGATGAGTTTCTTGTAAAAACACAATTTTTGAACCTATGTCTTTTATTTTATTCATAACTTGTTTAAGTTTTTTTAGATTTTGTAGACCTCTGCAATTCCATGAAGTTAAATTAAGATTAACGCTTTGGTCTATGATCAATAAGGAGTTTGGGATTACCTCGCAATATAAACATGCTCATACAGAGAAGCAAAAACATGAGTGGTTGAACATTCATCCCACAAACTACACACAAACAAATTCCCCCTTCCCACATTCGTGGTAATCCCCCCAAAATCAAAAAAAAAAATTCTGTCTCCCGCTATAGCCAATGAATGCTCCACACCCGCCAGGATCAGTCTTAACCACTCTTTTTCTCCTCTCAATCACCCTGACTCTACTGCTTTTAATGACATAACTTTAACTCTCTTCTGTAGTTTTTCAACTTAACTCCAAAATTTTATAGCAACTTTGTACATCATAAGGTTTTGGTTTTTTTTTTTTAAATCTATATAATACAATCTATATTTTGTAAACTTGGTATAAGTTTCATATCAGTCAGATGCCTGTGCAAATGCTTAAATATTCTACCTTTATATCTTGTTCATGCTTCATGCTTAGCTCCCACCAGTCTCTCCTTGGATCTGCTTGATAAGCTCCTGCGCCTCCTGAGGGGTCTTGAAGGTGTGGGTTCTCCCTTTATATGTGACCAGCAGTCTTGCTGGATGAATCACTCCATGACGAATCCCGAAGTTGCGCAGCTCTTTACGGGCGGGGTCAAACTGTTTCCTTAATTGTTGAATTCCTGTGGCCAAATCTGGATAGAACCGCACCTGTTGATCCTGGTATTTAATTTCTCCTTTAGTTCGCGCCGCGTTGGTGATCATCATCTTGTCTCTGTAGCTGAGGACCTTCATAATCAGCGTCCTCGGTGGTGTCTTATTATCTCTCGGTGGGCCGATTCTGTGAGCACTCTCTAAAACGACCGATGATTGCAGATCCGCGTTGTTCAGCGCTTCTGGAATCCACTTTTCCAAAAAGGAACATGTATCCCGTCCCTCCGTTCCCTCCGGGAGGCCCACCAGCCTCAGATTGTTCCGTCGCGACCGAGATTCTAAGTCCAGGACATTATCTTCCAGACGTTTATTTTTTAATTCATTCATTCATTCGTAATGGAACTTCGTTGCAGTGGTTTAGATCTTATTTATCTGATAGGTTCCAGTTTGTTCATGTAAATAATGAGTTTTCTTTCAACTCAAAGCTTAGTCATGGAGTTCCACAGGGATCTGTGCTAGGCCCTACTCTTTTTACTTTATATATGCTTCCGTTAGGCAACATTATTAGAAAGCACTGTATACATTTTCATTGTTATGCAGATGACACACAATTATACCTGTCGGTGAAGCCAGATGATAGTAATCAATTAGCCAAGTTAGAAGCCTGTCTTAAGGAAATCAAAGCTTGGATGACTTGTAATTTCCTGCTATTAAATTCAGATAAGACTGAAGTCATTCTTGTTGGTCCAAAAAACCTTAGAAATTCCTTTCCAAATCAAACTTTCAGTTTGGATGCAGTTACTCTTTCTCTTAATAGCTCTGTGAGGAACCTTGGAGTTATTTTTGATCAGGATTTGTCCTTCAATTCACATATTAAATTTGTTTCTAAGACTGCCTTCTATCATTTGCGTAATATTGCCAAGATTAGGAGCATCTTGTCTCAGAGTGATGCTGAGAAGCTGATCCACGCTTTTGTTAGCTCGAGATTAGATTATTGTAATTCTTTATTATCAGGCTGTCCTAAAACATCTTTAAAAAGTCTTCAGCTGATCCAAAATGCTGCAGCAAGAGTTTTAACAGGTACTAGAAAGAGAGATCATATCTCTCCGGTTCTGGCCTCCCTTCATTGGCTTCCCATAGAGTTTAGAATTAAGTTTAAAATCCTTCTTCTTACTTACAAAGCTCTAAACAATCAGGCTCCTTTTTATTTAAAAGATCTGATACTACCGTATTATCCTAACAGAGCACTACGCTCCCAAAATGCAGGATTACTTGTAATACCTAGAATCTCCAAAAGTACAATGGGAGGCAGAGCCTTCAGTTATCAAGCTCCTGTCCTGTGGAATCAGCTGCCAATCTGGATTCGGGAGTCAGACTCGATCTCTGTTTTTAAGAATAGGGCTAAAACCTACCTTTTTGATATAGCCTACAATTAGGGAGGGATCATGTGTTTCTGAACCCTCCCTTAGTTATGCTGCTAATAGGTTTAGTCAGCCGGGGGACCTCCAGTAATGCACTGGGCCTCACTCCTTTCCTCACTCTCTATGAAATATTTTTTTTACTGGTCATTAACATTTGTTTGTTCTCTCCCATAGATTGAGTCCCCATCGTGCTGTTTGCTCTCTACATGTCTGTTCTTTTCTTCTTCTCTATCCCCTCACCCCCCAGCCAGTCGCAGCAGATGACTGCCCCTCCCTGAGCCTGGTTCTGCTGGAGGTTTCTTCCTGTTAAAAGGGAGTTTTTCCTCTCCACCGTCACCAAGTGCTTGCTCACAGGGGATCGCCTGATTGCTGGGGTCTTTCTGCAACTTTCTGCAACTGTGGGGGTTCCCCCCTGCAGTTGATAGTGCTATGAGATGACTGTTGTTGTGAAATGGCGCTATATAAATAAAGTTGAATTGAATTAATTCCAATATGCGCACCTTTAATTGTAGGCTGGTGACGTCATCCTCAGCGCTGGAAATACGGAGCTCCGCCTGCGATATTCGTTCCATACAGTCGCTTATTTCCTTTCTCATTCCTTCTATCGACGCTATAATCCCATCGAATTTAGAGGAAAAGTCTGCTCTCATGGAGCTAATGGCAGCGAGTACCGCACTTATGCCTTCCCCAGCAGTCACCGCTCCGCCGCTAGCTCCCTCCTCTGTCATTATCTCTGGAGATTTTTCTGCTTCGTCACGAGCGTGGAAGTCTGTTAACTTGGACTGTTTCGACGAAACACTTTTTCCTCCGCTTGATTTCCCAGCCTTGGTTTTTACCATATCCGCGCCCAATCGCTGGGATAGGTTTTTGTTCCAATTGAGAGAGTTTTAGCCAACTTTTTATTTTTAGGAGCAGAGCAGAGTGAAACACGTCTTCCTACGTGGCCGCCATAACCGGAAGTCTCATCATAATTGTTTTAGTTTTTATGTGTAGTTTATAGTCTAGCATTGATAAACTCATGCAGTACTATAACAGGACAAATATTTGAGACCCATTCTAGTGCATCCTTTTATATTTTAGCAATATTATAAGTACAAAACACAGAACATTATTATACACAGTAGTGTTTGGCTGCAACTGTTGCATCGGTGTTGCCTATTTGTCAATAAATATATTTTAAAAAATATTTATTTCGTTATTTGGGCATTTTTGTGTCCAGTTTGGTGACGGTCGTTGCTTAGCCCCAGGCTGGCAGGGTAGGAACCTTTCTGTGTGGAGTTTGCATGTTCTTCCTGTGCTGCGTGGGTTTACTCCGGGGGCTCCGGTTTCCTCCCACAATCCAAAGACATGCATGTTAGGTTAAAGTGCTGATGACACGTTTTTGACTTCATCTAATTTTTCAACACATAATACAATATGACAAAATACAGTAGGTTGGTCTGTGCAGTTCTAAGTCAAACAGGCTTTTTTTCACGCGGATGTCCAACGTTTTCATGAGTGCCACGTCACCCATTGCATCAGTGGCTGGAAACCCCCCCGGCCATGTTGTAATGTCAGCGACAGAACACAGCGCTTGGCTGCCCATTGTACACACAGGATGGAAGCGGTAGAAAACATCGACGATGGTTCCAGCACATGTAGTCTGGAATTGGTTTGTGCTGTCCAATCTTCCGACGATTATAGTTCCAAAGAATTGGATGACAATGAAGAATCTGGGGGCATCAGACTGTATAGGTTTGAGCCGTGCCAAGCGGGCATCGTGCCAAGCGAGTCACACTCAGAGAGTGACAGTGGAGAGGCACACATGCCCGCCACAGCAGCAGTGACAAACACACGGCAGGGGAACACCAGTGTTATTCTTTTGTTACAGATATTGCAACAAATTATTTGTTCATAAATATAATTTATTTAAACCCGATTTTTCAATAAAATCATAGCAGTGTATTCTCTGTGGCTCAAGCACCGGGTTAATTATGTATTATCTTTTGAGTTCTTGTTGTTTTTGTTTTGTACATGTGTTTTATGTGTGTTTTGACCCACTTTCAGGTGGGCACTGTCCAAGATTTGCCGGTCCGACCACGTGCCCTCTCTCTTTGACAGTCAGCTGTTCATGTTTTGTGTGCATCATCTGCCGTGTTGTCAGCCAGCCAATATTGCCAACACTATCACGACGTGTTAGACACTCCACACAGTCGTGGTTCTGTTGCGCCCCTTGAAGCGATATCAGCCCTGGGGCGCAACCGTGGTTAACACGTCTCCTCTCCATGTTCGCTGGGCGATGTCAGCCCTGAATGCCAACTGTAAGTGTTTCTGTTTATTTTTGTAAGTCTTCACCTTTTTGGAAACTGTTGTCGTCATTCTTATGTTCAATACATGTGCTGTGGTGAATTCTGCGCGTAAATCCATTCATCATGACCCTCCGTGTGCTATTACGCAGGGCCGACATTGCTTCAAGATTGCACGAGAACCACAGCGAACATGGAGTGACTAACACATCGTGAGAGTGCTGAAAATACTGGCAGACAAACAGCACAGATGAAGTGCATGCACTGCTGGTGATGGTGTGATGAGAAGCACCTGGGCGAGGACCGGGAAAGGTGATCAGCGGGAGGGAAATCAGCTGCTGATAATGAGCGAGGGGACGTGCCCGGACCGGCGTGCGATCAGAGAAAGTAGGTCAAAGCTGCGCATAAATCCATTAATCCTTCCCCTCCTCGTGCGCTCCTCCTGCATAGAAGCGCACGAGGAGGCTTATGACAGTTGTAGCTGAAGCATGTGATGTGGTCTTTCATTGCCTGCTGTTTATCTAAGCCTGCGACACAACGCAAAGGCACAGCTGTAAAATTAAAACAAGAAACCAGAGAAACTGTGAGCTACAAAGCTGCAGTCATTCCAGTCAACAACACCGGAGTCTGTTCTGTCAATTACGTCATTGGGGTGCTGCCCTTAATTCGGTGGGCAGCACCACAGTCCAGTCAGCGGCTGCAGTGTTTTGATGATAACTAGTTTATGCAGGCGTGGTTGTAAATATTATATTGATCATAGACAATGACTTTTGGGTTTACACAACATGCTAAAAAATGTCAAAAACATGTCATCAGCACTTTAATTGGTTGTTCTAAATTGTTCCTAGACATCTGTCTCCTATAGGCCCTTAGAATAGAGGGTTAGTACTAGTGAAGCACTTTGAGTGGTCTTTGAGACTAGAAAAGCATTATGTAAGTACAGGTCCTTATCTCTTAGTCAAACCGTGCATGTGACCGCATATGATATGCAGTTGATCTGGGCACTCTGCTCCACAGTCATGGTAGTATTATTATTAACTTTCAATCTTTATATAGCTGTGCGAGCACACCGAAAGGAGCGCTATTGGCAACAGTGAGTCGTGGTCCTACAAAGGGACTCCTGCCTACCGCTGACCAGGTGGGCTGGGCCTGCTTCTCTGCAAAGGACCGTGTTCAGCCTGCTGCTTCTACAACACCGGGGTTCTTTAGGCAGACCCTGGGTCCCTGCTGGCATTCCCCGAATTATCCTTTAGGTGTACACAGTCATGGCAACATTATCGTATAATTATTTAAGCATTACATCTTCATTATTATCGATTTCTTGTCAGTCACTTTTTATTTCTTTTTTTTTGTTTGCGAAGCGCTGTGGTGACCGACAGGTCGTGATGCCGCGTATTATCCAGTCAACACTGACTCAATCCGAAACCCCGCCCACACTTCCTGAAGCCAGGGCATGAAGAGACAGAGCCGTGGCTAAACTTTTATTGATAAAAATGATATATTTTGACTGAGTGACTCCATACTCAGGGATGCACATCCTCATAACCTCAGCAAAACACTTACAAAATCTGAGGCCAGTCTGACTGGTTTGGGAGATAGCTGAGGAACACACACACACACACACACACACACACACACACACACACACACACACACACACACACACACACACACACACAGAGATTTAGTGCATTTATGGATAGATACTGTGACTGTGTCGTACATATGTAATCTATTTTTGTTATAGTTATGTGTATTTTATCTGTATATTTTTACCATTTTAATGTCAGACGTGAAAGTTGCCTGGTCTTAATTAGCTCGCTAGTGCAGCTCATCATGTGCAGGTCCATAATGAAGGTGTGATATGACTGCTACTGAAGCACGTTTCCCAGCATGCACTTGTTGAAGGGATTTTCCTCCTGCAGCAGCTCTTACATGAATCACCAAATGACAGTGAGCTGACTGGCATGTTGACTGGGGCTTGCTCAGACCGCCACAGCTGTCTGATGGACGGCTGCGTCTCCACGTGTGATCGGGACCCCGTTTACTCCGTTGGTTCTGACCAGACCTGTTCTTGGTTCCGTGAAGTGATCCACCTGAGCAGAACTGTCAGCTCGTGCGTGTTCTGCTGTCAGTCAACACACAGACTGTTGTGCATGTGATGGGCGGGGCCATTTGGTGACAGAGTTAAGTTTGGGGAATTTCCAGCGTGTGCAGCAGCATGTGATGGTGGAGCAAAGCTGCAGACACAGATTAATTGGGTTTTATTATTGATGGGTTTGTGGTCATTTATTAAAGGGGAGTCAGACGGAGGTGGGGGGACAACAGGAGAGCAGCTGTGTGTGTGTGTTGATGTTTTTCAGGGGAAACTAGAGTTAAAAATCCAGTCTCATTGTGATGGCTGCTGTGTTGTCGGGTTCATTCAGTCCTTCAGGTGCTTTTTCTCCAGACCCCAGGCAGACACTGAGGAGAAGCTTCTGTCTGGCTGCTCCACCATAAAGCCCAGATCTGTGGGGGTTTCCCTTCTGGAACTTAGTCCCATCTCCACACAGGATGTCTGGAGCTCAGCCAGAGTCACCATCAGGTTCTTCGTCTCCTCTCTCACCAGCTCAAACTGGAAGAGTCCTGCTCATGCCAAGCTTCTTCCATGAGTATCACAGAGGCCCCAGTTGTCCTGGGAGCCTTCAGTGCAGCAGACATGTTTCTGTAGCCTTCCCCAGACCTGTCTCTGAGCTCTGTAGGCTCATGCTTCCTGCTCTGGTATCACTGTCAGCTGTGAGACCTTCTACAGAGAGGTGTGAGTCTTTACGACTCATGTCCAGTCACTTTAGTTTACCACAGGTGGACTCCAGTCAGTGTGTAGAAACATCTCAAGAATGACCAGGAGCTACATTTAAAGTGTTTCTGAACATGTGATACTTTTTTTTTTTAAATCTTGTGACATCCATTTTTTCCACAACCAAGTGGGTTGATCGAGTCACTGTGGCAGACATCAATACCTGCTGTAGCCTTATAGACTGGAGCAGAGTTTTTTGAGATATTATGATGATATCAACAATGATGATATTAACAGTTAACAATGATATTAATGTTTTTGTTAATAAATTACAAACAATCCTAAAATTCTGCTTCCACTTTGTCATGGTGGGGAACTGAGAGTAGATTAATGAGAGAAATGAGTTTAAACGATGGTAGGATCAGACTGGGTCATAACGAGACAGGAAACATGCTGGGGGGTGGGTACTTTACTATAAATGTTCCTGTGAAATCAGATGACAGTGACATAACCTTGACAACAGCCATTAATGTAACAGGTGTAGACGCAGACTCAAATCTTAAGTGGAGAAACGGCCAGAATTCCCTGATCAGGATCACAACAGTTCCACATTTAAATTCAACACTTTAGCATCAGTTTCCTTCCTGGTGTGACTAAATCTGAGCGTTGGAAGTCAGGAGGAAGTGATGACGAGCTGGTGTGAGCTTAAGTTGTTGGATTTACCGTGTGAGTCCTGGATGTGTTGTCAGTGTGTGTGTGGAACGCTGCTGAGTTTAGTTTAGTTTAATGTTTATTTGAAAGGGCATTACATACTAATGAACATTCATACAAATGTATGTATGCCAGATTTAGCAATACTGTTAATTTGCATCTGTAGTCCCCTGGGGGGTCACAAAAACACATAATCATTCATGAGCAGAACAACTGCAATGAAACTGTACAAAGTGGAAATGCAAAAGAATTAAGGTGCTACAAAACAAAGCATTCAAATGTCACACGAGTGAAGCGCTGTGTATGCGTACACACACACACACACACACACACACACACACACACACGGCCCCAAGCACCTCACAGCAACAACAAACAACAGCAACAAACAAAAGGCGGGGCATATGTGTGTGACGCACAGGCTCATGTATATATGTGTATGCCGCAGAGCAACCACTAGTTATGGGAACAGTTTTGGTTGTTCAAAAGCCAATTTTTACAATGAGTCTTAAAAGTGTTTAGTGTGGTACGTTCTCTGAGTGCAGGCAGTATGTTATTCCAGATCTTGGTGCCCCTCACTGATTGTACAGATTGAGCAAATGTGGTGCATCTGTGGGGGACCTCCCAGTCTCCTCTAGTGATTACTCTGGTGGTTGTTGTTATCTCTGCAAATACTCTCAATGATGAGGCCAGGTGCACGACTGAACTTAGCTTTATTGATGCTGTGATAACCACAATGCAACTGTCAGGCAGGGGTGTTGGCAAAGAGACTGGACTTCCCTGCCCGCTGATATTTATAGGAGCAGTGTAGTGGCAGAAATGGAAGTGGGCGCCACTTCACCGCGCTTCACACATAAGAGCATCTTTGAACATATAACACCCCCCCCCCCCCGGTAGAAAAGTCCAAAACACACATACAATTGAGACCCTCCCCAATTTAGGACCCAAAACACGCTCTAAGACCAGACTGGAATAACTAAAAAGACCTACCACATTCACACAACAAGCTAAAACTAGGGGGGGGACGGGGGGACTACCGTCCTACCCCACACAGCAAGGTGGATTTATTCTGCCACCTGTAAATTAAATAAAGTCCATTAATTAACTCAAAAGTACTGCCGTGTTCCTATACTATAAATAAAACACACAAAATAATCTCAGAACCATGTACAGCCATATGAACATTAGAGCTCTTATTTCCACACATGCACAAACATGGACATTGAAACTTTTACTTTTCCCCGTTATCAATATTATCATTATTTTTCTACAACACACCTACAAAAGAACCACACAATTAGAACTTTTTTTTGTATCATATATACAAACTCACACTCCACTCGGCTAAGTAGGGGAAGAACTGGCCTGTGGGACCCCCGGACCGTCCCTCCGTAAGTCCGCCCCTGGAGGCAGCATGTCTCCGGGGCCACAGCTAATTGCATAAACGGTAATGCGCCTCCTCTTCCTTGTCGTCGGGTGGTCCTCTCATCCAGGCCCACCACCCGAAACCTCCTTCCGGGCATGCCGTAGCTTGTTGGCGTGCCTCCACGAGCCATCTGACAGTTGAAAATAGGCTGTGCCTCGTTTAGCCACAATGCGCAGCCGCCCCTGGTGATCTTCAGACTGTCGTTTGGTCCGTATTCGCTGTGGCTGTCCCTCCTCACGAGCCCAAACCAGATCCGTAACTCTCAGAAGGGTCTTGCTCTGCTTGCAGTGTTGTTGCTTGGCACGCGGTTTCTCCATGCCTGACGGTCTGGCCCTGACCGCTTTTCAAGCTGCTGCAGCTGTCAGCGTTGTAGCCCCAGATTCTCCGGCCCACTGTGGCTAAGCTCCAGGGAAAACTGGAAAAATGATATATTTTGAATGAGTGACTCCATACTCAGGGATGCACACCCTCATAACCTCAGCAAAACACTTACAAAATTTGAGGCCAGTCTGATGACCGGTTTGGGAGATAGCTGAGGAACAGACAGACAGACAGACAGACAGACAGACAGACAGACAGACAGACAGACAGACAGACACACACACACACACACACACACACACACAGAGACAGAGACAGAGATTTAGTGCGTTTATAGATAGATACTGTAACTGTGTCGTGCATATGTCATATATCTTTGTTATAGTTATGTGTATTTTATCTGTATATTTTTACCATTTTAATGTCAGACGTGAAAGTTGCCTGGTCTTAATTAGCTCGCTAGTGCAGCTCATCATGTGCAGGTCCATAATGAAGGTGTGATATGACTGCTACTGAAGCACGTTTCCCAGCATGCACTTGTTGAAGGGATTTTCCTCCTGCAGCAGCTCTTACATGAATCACCAAATGACAGTGAGCTGACTGGCATGTTGACTGGGGCTTGCTCAGACCGCCACAGCTGTCTGATGGACGGCTGCGTCTCCACGTGTGATCGGGACCCCGTTTACTCCGTTGGTTCTGACCAGACCTGTTCTTGGTTCCGTGAAGTGATCCACCTGAGCAGAACTGTCAGCTCGTGCGTGTTCTGCTGTCAGTCAACACACAGACTGTTGTGCACGTGATGGGCGGGGCCATTTGGTGACAGAGTTAAGTTTGGGGAATTTCCAGCGTGTGCAGCAGCATGTGATGGTGGAGCAAAGCTGCAGACACAGATTAATTGGGTTTTATTATTGATGGGTTTGTGGTCATTTATTAAAGGGGAGTCAGACGGAGGTGGGGGGACAACAGGAGAGCAGCTGTGTGTGTGTGTTGATGTTTTTCAGGGGAAACTAGAGTTAAAAATCCAGTCTCATTGTGATGGCTGCTGTGTTGTCGGGTTCATTCAGTCCTTCAGGTGCTTTTTCTCCAGACCCCAGGCAGACACTGAGGAGAAGCTTCTGTCTGGCTGCTCCACCATAAAGCCCAGATCTGTGGGGGTTTCCCTTCTGGAACTTAGTCCCATCTCCACACAGGATGTCTGGAGCTCAGCCAGAGTCACCATCAGGTTCTTCGTCTCCTCTCTCACCAGCTCAAACTGGAAGAGTCCTGCTCATGCCAAGCTTCTTCCATGAGTATCACAGAGGCCCCAGTTGTCCTGGGAGCCTTCAGTGCAGCAGACATGTTTCTGTAGCCTTCCCCAGACCTGTCTCTGAGCTCTGTAGGCTCATGCTTCCTGCTCTGGTATCACTGTCAGCTGTGAGACCTTCTACAGAGAGGTGTGAGTCTTTACGACTCATGTCCAGTCACTTTAGTTTACCACAGGTGGACTCCAGTCAGTGTGTAGAAACATCTCAAGAATGACCAGGAGCTACATTTAAAGTGTTTCTGAACATGTGATACTTTTTTTTTAAATCTTGTGACATCCATTTTTTCCACAACCAAGTGGGTTGATCGAGTCACTGTGGCAGACATCAATACCTGCTGTAGCCTTATAGACTGGAGCAGAGTTTTTTGAGATATTATGATGATATCAACAATGATGATATTAACAGTTAACAATGATGTTAATGTTTTTGTTAATAAATTACAAACAATCCTAAAATTCTGCTTCCACTTTGTCATGGTGGGGAACTGAGAGTAGATTAATGAGAGAAATGAGTTTAAACGATGGTAGGATCAGACTGGGTCATAACGAGACAGGAAACATGCTGGGGGGTGGGTACTTTACTATAAATGTTCCTGTGAAATCAGATGACAGTGACATAACCTTGACAACAGCCATTAATGTAACAGGTGTAGACGCAGACTCAAATCTTAAGTGGAGAAACGGCCAGAATTCCCTGATCAGGATCACAACAGTTCCACGTTTAAATTCAACACTTTAGCATCAGAGAGTCCGGCCGTTGGTTGAACCTCGGATTCAGGAGGAGCAATGTGGTTTTCGTCCTAGCCGTGGGACATCGGACCAGCTCTTTACCCTCTCGAGAATTCTTGAGGGTTCGTGGGAGTTTGCCCAACCAGTTTACATGTGTTTTGTGGACTTGGAGAAGGCATTTGACCACGTCCCTCATGGTTTTTTGTGGGGGGTGCTTCGGGAGTATGGGGTATCGGGCTTGTTGTTACGAGCTATTCGGTCTCTGTACGACCGTTGTGAGAGTTTGGTTCGTATTGCCAACACTCGGTCGGAGTCATTCCCAGTGAGAGTTGGACTCCGCCAGGGCTGCCCTTTGTCACCGATCCTGTTCATAATTTTTATGGACAGGATTTCTAGGCGCAGCCAGGGAATGGAGGGTGTCATGCTTGGTGACCACAGGATCTCTTCTCTGTTGTTTGCAGATGATGTTGTCCTGTTGGCTTCATCCAGCAATGACCTACAGCTCTTGCTGGGACGGTTTGCCGCTGAGTGTGAAGCGGCTGGGATGAGAATCAGCACCTCCAAGTCCGAGTCCATGGTCCTCAGCCGGAAAAAGGTGGATTGTCCTCTCCGGGTTGGGGACAGGCTCCTGCCCCAAGTGGAGGAGTTTAAGTATCTTGGGGTCTTGTTCACGAGTGAGGGGAAAATGGAGCGAGAGATCGACAGACGGATTGGAGCAGCATCTGCAGTGATGCGGACGTTGTACCGGTCTGTTGTGGTGAAGAGGGAGCTTAGTTCTAAGGCAAAGCTGTCGATTTACCAGTCAATCTACGTTCCTACTCTCACCTATGGTCACGAGCTTTGGGTAATGACCGAAAGAACGAGATCGCGGATACAAGCGGCTGAAATGAGCTTTCTCCGTAGGATTGCTGGACTCACCCTCAGAGATAGGGTGAGGAGCTCAGTCATCCGGGAGAGGCTCAGAGTAGAACCGCTGCTCCTCCACATTGAAAGGAGTCAGTTGAGGTGGTATGGGCATCTGATTAGGATGCCTCCTGGACGCCTCCCACTTGAGGTGTTTCAGGTACGTCCCACTGGGAGGAGACCCCGGGGCAGACCCAGGACTCGGTGGAGAGACTATGTCTCCCAGCTGGTCTGGGAACGCCTTGGTATCCCCTCTGAAGAGCTGGAGCAGGTGGCTGGGGAGAGGGAAGTCTGGGCTTCTCTGCTTGAACTGCTGCCTCCGCGACCCGGACCTCCGGAAAAGTGGTAGAAGATGGATGGATGGATGGACTTTAGCATCAGTTTCCTTCCTGGTGTGACTAAATCTGAGCGTTGGAAGTCAGGAGGAAGTGATGACGAGCTGGTGTGAGCTTAAGTTGTTGGATTTACCGTGTGAGTCCTGGATGTGTTGTTAGTGTGTGTGTGGAACGCTGCTGAGTTTAGTTTAGTTTAATGTTTATTTGAAAGGGCATTACATACTAATGAACATTCATACAAATGTATGTATGCCAGATTTAGCAATACTGTTAATTTGCATCTGTAGTCCCCTGGCGGGTCACAAAAACACACAATCATTCATGAGCAGAACAACTGCAATGAAACTGTACAAAGTGGATATGCAAAAGAATTAAGGTGCTACAAAACAAAGCATTCAAATGTCACACGAGTGAAGCGCTGTGTATGCGTACACACACACACACACACACACACACACACACACACACACACACATGGCCCCAAGCACCTCACAGCAACAACAAACAACAGCAACAAACAAAAGGCGGGGCATATGTGTGTGACGCACAGGCTCATGTACAGTGGGGTAAAAAAGTATTTAGTCAGCCACCAATTGTGCAAGTTCTCCCACTTAAAAGATGAGAGAGGTCTCCAATTTTCATCATAGGTATACCTCAACTATGAGAGACAAAATGAGAAAAAAAAAAATCCAGAAAATCACATTGAAGGATTTTTAATGAATTAATTGGTAAATTCCTCGGTAAAATAAGTATTTGGTCAACAACAAAAGTTCATCTCAATACTTTGTTATATACCCTTTGTTGGCAATGACAGAGGTCAAACGTTTTCTGTAAGTCTTCACAAGGTTTTCACACACTGTTGCTGGTATTTTGGCCCATTCCTCCATGCAGATCTCCTCTAGAGCAGTGAGGTTTTGGGGCTGTCGCTGGGCAACGCGGACTTTCAACTCCCTCCAAAGATTTTCTATGGGGTTGAGATCTGGAGACTGGCTAGGCCACTCCAGGACCTTGAAATGCTTCTTACGAAGCCACTCCTTCGTTGCCCGGGCGGTGTGTTTGGGATCATTGTCATGCTGAAAGACCCAGCCATGATTCATCTTCAATGCCCTTGCTGGTGGAAGGAGGTTTTCACTCAAAATCTCACGATACATGGCCCCATTCATTCTTTCCTTTACACAGATCAGTCGTCCTGGTCCCTTTGCAGAAAAACAGCCCCAAAGCATGATGTTTCCACCCCCATGCTTCACAGTAGGTATGGTGTTCTTTCTCCTCCAAACACAACAAGTTGAGTTTTTACCAAAAAGTTCTATTTTGGTTTCATCTGACCATATGACATTCTCCCAATCCTCTTCTGGATCATCCAAATGCTCTCTAGCAAACTTCAGATGGGCCTTGACATGTACTGGCTTAAGCAGGGGGACACGTCTGGCACTGCAGTATTTGAGTCCCTGGCGGCGTAGTGTGTTACTGATGTAGTCTTTGTTACTTTGGTCCCAGCTCTCTGCAGGTCATTCACTAGGTCCCCCCATGTGGTTCTGGGATTTTTGCTCACCGTTCTCGTGATCATTTTGACCCCACGGGGTGAGATCTTGCGTGGAGCGCCAGATCGATGGAGATTATCAGTGGTCTTGTATGTCTTCCATTTTCTAATAATTGCTCCCACTGTAGAAGAGCTTGGAAGAACGAGGCGATGTGATATATAAACCAAAGTTTATTATCAGCTCCTCTAACAAGTCTCATCCTAGTGCAGCAGCAGAAGAAGGAAAAAGAGAGCGAACACCTCCGGCTCTCAGAACTTATACTTGCACATAACAAAAGACATGCATATCCAAAGCTGACATCCCTCATTATCTTAATCCCCCCATTGTCTTCGTACTCCTCCTCATGGCCCTGGGGGGTCAGGGCAACTCCTCCGGTCTCCACCGCAGTGCCTGGGAAACTCTTTGATCCTCACTGGCGGTTGAGATCTCTTTGTCCTGTTCTGAGGTGTGAAGTCGCCTTACATATGTAATCACCAAACATTCTCACATGCTTCAACATATCTGCCTATTCTCACTTCCGCCTTCAAAGAGAGCAGACGCCTCTTCTCTTCTCTCTTGCTCCCGACTCATTTCCTCCTCCCCAACTAACTGGATCCCAGCTTGCTGTCGTCTGTCTGCGTCTTACTGCTGATTATCGAAAGAAAGAAATTATGGAATTAATAAGCTGGGCTTTGAACGCAATTGACACTATCTTTTCAACGAGGAAAAGTGCCCCGGGGGAGGTTGTTTGCCCAGCAGGAACGGCTCCAGCGGGCTATTTACGGGAGACAAGTAATTGGAAGCTCTTGTGCCTGACTAATCTTTATCGAAGATGTAGAAGATTTGTACGTCTTCGTAGTAATGGTGATTGGGATCGTTCTGATTGGATCTGGGATTGTCCTGGTGTACCGCAAATTGTTGAAGATGGATACAACCTATCAAAATGCTGGCCAGGCGAGGTTCATCCATCAAATTGAAAAAATGGAGAAGACCCTGATAGCGACAAATGGAGAACTGTCTCGGAAGGTGGATTACATCATGATTACACTTAGGTCTATCCACGATGGACTCAACTCCCATCAATGAAGGATTAAATACTGAATCTGTAAGAGAATATAAAGTTTTCTCTGTGTTCAGTACCATTCGGCTTTAATCCGGCTCCCTCACAAAAATCCTCCTGATCATCTGCAGTCTTTGTTTTTCAAAACATTGAGCACATGGCCTTGGACAGGCAGCTGCATGGCCAAGGACAAAAAACTGCCAGCAGTTAGACACAACATCTCCTGCCAAAGAGTCCTTGTTGTTCTTAACTGATACAACACTCACACTTCAACATTACAAACATACTGATCCACACAACTGACGATAAAGATGACTCACACACTGCTCTCTTTGTGTCTTGTGAACTTTTGGTCTGCTGATTGTGCATTGAGGGCTTTTTTTTTCTTTGTAATCATAATATTGAT
The DNA here is from genome assembly GCA_020510985.1 of Pholidichthys leucotaenia. NCBI lineage: Eukaryota > Metazoa > Chordata > Actinopteri > Cichliformes > Pholidichthyidae > Pholidichthys > Pholidichthys leucotaenia. The sequence goes on along the minus strand of CM035842.1, from coordinate 422,709,394 downwards.
CATATGTGACCACTATTCTGAAAACAATGATTTTTTTGCTCCTTCCTATTGTATTATTCTTACGCCACCTGTAACCTCCTGTTGGCAGGCGCGTTTCAGATGCTGCCACGTCACCGGAAATGCAGGTTCATTTTCTGTGTCAAGTCAAATCCCTCGTATGTTATCAGAATCTGTTAATGTACTTGGCAATAAATCTTTTCTGAGTTCTGAGTTATGTAGGTTATGGAATATATGATAAATATAGACCACACCCACAGTTGATTTCTTCACACCAAGCTGCTTACCTATTGCAGATTCAGTCTTCCAAGCCTGGTGCAGGTCTACAATTTTGTTTCTGGTGTCCTTTGACAGCTCTTTGGTCTTGGCCATAGTGGAGTTTGGAGTCTGACTGTTTGAGGTTGTGGACAGGTGTCTTTTATACTGATAACGAGTTCAAACAGGTGCAGTTAATACAGGTAACGAGTGGAGGACAGAGGAGCCTCTTAAAGAAGAAGTTACAGGTCTGTGAGAGCCAGAAATCTTGCTTGTTTGTAGGTGACCAAATACTTATTTTACTGAGGAATTTACCAATTAATTCATTAAAAATCCTTCAATGCGATTTTCTGGATTTTTTTTTTCTCATTTTGTCTCTCATAGTTGAGGTATACCTATGATGAAAATTGGAGACCTCTCTCATCTTTTAAGTGGGAGAACTTGCACAATTGGTGGCTGACTAAATACTTTTTTGCCCCACTGTATATATGTGTATGCCGCAGAGCAACCACTAGTTATGGGTACAGTTTTGGTTGTTTAAAAGCCAATTTTTACAATGAGTCTAACCTTGGCATGATTTACATATAGATTCTAAGTAGTTACATATTACATATAGATTCTAAGTAGTAATATGGCGGGCCGTCGCCCCGGCCGCCATATTACTACTTACAATCTATATGTAAGATTTCCCCCCTGCAGAAAAATGTCAAGCACACCAATTAAGCCCTCCCAAAATTTGTGACCTGACTCATGCACTAACAACAAAACCAAATGTACAGAAATAAACAAGCAAACCTATCCATTCGCACAACATAACTAGAGGGGCCAGGTAGACTGCTGGCGCCCCCTGCACGGCCAGGCGGGTTATTCTGCCACCTTACATACCAGTCCAAACTAAAATACTAGCTGTGCTCCTAAAATAAAATTAATCCCTGAATAATTTCTATACACAACCAAATTAAACAAACACATCAAACCTCAGCAAACGATATGCATACCCCTTACTGGCAGCCCCCACCCCACACTTGGACACATCACAAAATTCAAAATAAACAGTGTTGGGCGTTACAAATTGCCAGTTGAAATTTTCTTCACATTTTCAATTCAAACCAAAATTTCAAAATGTCTTCTTCTCTCTTTTTTATTTTTTTTTTTATTTTATTTTTTTTACCAAATACACACGGGGCACGGCCGGGGCTCCCTGGGAATAGTAAGGGGTGACAGCCCGCCTTTCCAGTAGTGGCGTCACCCGGGGTGTAAATGGTCTAGGCGGAAGGGGCCAGTCCTCTTTTGCCGATGACCCCTGGCAAGTGGGAGCGCCATAAGTGCTTTGTATATATTTGTCATAATAAAGCTACGTTCATTGTACCTCCGGCCTGGTTATTATTAAAGGAGTTATAGATAGATAGATAGATGTACTTTATTGATCCCAAACTGGGAAATTACAGTGTAACAGCAGCATGACAGTAGACAACCAAACAACAGAAACACACACGACAGACAAAGGGATTACCCATGGAAAGTAAAAAAGAAACTAACACGACTATAGAACCTATAAACATCATAGCTTAATATATGATGATGACCCGTATAAACACATGAATCATCCCATTGCACAAAGAAGGACTATCAGGAGCAGAGTGAAATGTGATGTACCAGTTAGGCTGTAAGGTGCAGTGTGGCAGCATAGCTATGACCAGAATACAACATCATAGTGAGTTATTGTACAGTGAAATGGTATGCGGCAGGAAAGATTTCCTGTACCTGGCCGTTCGACAACGAAGCTGTAGTAGTGTACTGGAGAAAGTGCTCCGCTGTCTACCTAGTGTGTGGTGGAGGGGGTGATCAGGATTGTTCATGATGGATCGCAGTTTATTTAGTGTTGTCCTCTCCACCACTGTCTCAAAGGTCTCCGGTCTGAGACCAATTACAGAGCCAGCCCTCTTGATAATCTTGTCAAGTCTGTTGGTATCTCTGGCCCTGATACTGCTACCCCAACAGACCGCAGCAAAAAAGATGGCGCTGGCGACAACAGTCTGGTAGAAAAGCTCCAGCATCCTGCTGCACACGTTGAAGGATCTCAGTTTTCTCAGGAAATAGTCTGCTCATCCCCTTCTTGTGCGCAGCATCGGTGTTGGATCTCCAGTCCAGCCCGCTACTGATCCTGACACCCAGATATTTGTAGTCTTCAACCACTCCCACATCCTCCCCCCTAATCTGCAGTGGCTGAGAAGGAGCCTTCCTCTTCCTGAAGTCAATCACCATCTCCCTGGTCTTGCTGACATTCAACCTCAGGTGATTCTGCTCCATCCACTCCACAAATCTGTCTACCAGTGTCCTGTACTCCCCCTCCTCTCCTCCTCTTATACACCCCACAACAGCTGAGTCATCAGAGAATTTTTGCAGGTGACGTGACTCAGTGTTATACTGAAAGTCCGTGGTGTATAAGGTAAAAAGAAAAGGAGAGAGCACAGTCCCCTGTGGCGCTCCGGTATCACTAGCCACCACTCCAGACAAGACACTGCCCAGCCTGACAAACTGTGGTCTGCCTGTCAGGTAGTCGGTAATCCAGGAGATCACAGAGCTGTCAACCCCCATCCCCCGCAGCTTCTCGCCCAGCAGCAGTGGCTGGATGGTGTTAAAGGCACTGGAGAAATCAAAAAAAGTGATTCTCACAGTATCTCCTCCACCATCCAGGTGCTGATGGGCTCGTTGCAGCAGGTAGATGACAGCATCTTCAACTCCTAAATGGGGCTGATATGCAAACTGCAGAGGGTCCAGCCACGTCTCCACCTGCGGCCTCAGGTGGGCTAAGACCAGTCTCTCCAGGACCTTCATCACATGAGATGTGAGGGCAACTGGTCGGTAGTCATTCAGATCCGATGGAGATGACTTCTTGGGGACAGGAACCAGGCAGGATGTCTTCCACAGCACTGGTACTCTCTCCAGACTCAGGGTCAGGTTGTACAGGTGTGTCAGTACTGGAGCTAGTTGGTTGGCACAGGTCCTCAGGATCCTAGCGGAGATGCCATCCGGGCCCGAAGCCTTCCGCTGACGGAGTCTCTCCAGCTGTTTCTCCACCTGATCTGTAGTCACCGTGAAGTGAGGGGGGGTCCTGGTGCCCCCTGAGGAGGAGGAGGAGGAGGGCGATGGAGAGAGGTTCTGCACGGGAGCGTGGGTAGGGAGGGGTGTGGGGGGGGTCTGGTTGTGTTGCTCGGGTGACAGACTGAGTTGAACCTATTAAAAAACAGATTCAGTTCCTCAGCTCTCTCCTGGCTCCCAGATGGCTGCCTGACTCTCCCCTTGTACCCAGTTATTTATTTCATTCCCTCCCACACATCTTTAGTGTTGTTTTGCCTGAGTTTCTCTTCCAACTTCCTCTTATAATTGTCCTTGCACCTCCTCAGCATCTCTCTCAGCTCATGCTGCACTCCCCTCAGCTTCTCCTTGTCTCCAGCCCTAAAAGCTCTCTTCTTTTTGTTCAGAAGTGCTTTCAGGTCACTGGTGACCCATGGTCTGATGTTGGAGAAGCAGTGTACAGTCTGAGCTGGCATGGTCTTGTCTTCACAGAATCTAATGTATTCTGTGATGCATTTGGTCATATTGTCTATGTCCACCCCATGTGGTTCACAGAGTCCGCTCCAGTCTGTCGTCTTGAAGCAGTCCTGCAGTGCATCAGCAGCCTCCTGTGTCCACCTCCTCACAGTTTGTGTATAAGCAGGCTGCCTTTGCACAAGGGGGACGTACTTGGGTGTTAACATGACCATGCAGTGATCTGATTTACCAATGGGGGGCAGAGCTGTGGCACTATATGCATCTCTGACATTGGCATACAATAATCCAGTGTTTTGTTCTCTCTGGTGGGACAGTCAACAAACTGGTGAAAGTTGGGTAAAGTTTTTCCCACTGAGACATGGTTAAAATCACCTGTGATGGCCATGAATGCATCCGGGTGCTTCTCCAGTAATGTGGCCGCAGTGGAGCTGATGACGTCACAGGCCACCGCTGCATCAGCTGACGGAGGGACGTAGACGATAACAATTAAAGCGCACTTCATTTCTCGCGTAATAAGGTCTTATACTGACAGCCAGCAGTTCAATGTCCGGGCTGCAGCACTTTTCCTTCACATAAATGTGCCTGGGATGACACCACCGCTCATTAACAAGAAGAGCCACGCCTCCTCCTCTCTTTTTCCTGCTGCTTTTCACGTCTCTGTCCCCCTGTATAGTCTTGAAGCCAGGTATCGCTACGTTCTGGGATCTGTGAGTGTAACCATCTCTCCGTAAAACACATGAAACTATACTCACGATACTCCTTTTGTGTTCTGACCAGCGCTGTGATCTCATCTGTCTTGTTTCCCATGGAACGCAAGTTTCTGGTGATGACCATCGGTACAGCCGGCTTATGCTTCCTCCTCCTCACCTTCGCTCCAGCCCTTCGCCCGCGGTGTCTCTTCTTCAGCTCGTCCGGGATGAGGGGCTTCACTGCCGGCCGCAGCGCTCCAGGCGCCGGCCTCCTCAGCGCAATCAGCTGTTCACGTGTGTAAACAATGCGTCCACCCCCACCTCTGTTGATCTCCGTTGTCCAAGGAAGAGAAAAAAAGTGACGAAAACTAGAAAAAAGACCGGCTAAAAAGAGAGAAAAGTTGGTCCAGTCTTAGTCCGAGTATTCCTACAGAGCCCTGGTTAATAAGAGACACACTATATACAGGTATAAACAGATAGAAACACAAAGACACTAGAGAGTTGCTGCTGGTACGGCCGCCCTGCCTCCGGCGCCATGGACGCAATGTGAATATTACCGTGTCACCTGCATGCATTTGTATATGAATGTTTCTTCATGCATTTGGTAGATCATTTATGTATAGGGAGAATAATATTGGTCCAAGTATGGAGCCTTGTAGGAGACCATTTGACATTTCAAATATGGCGATTTGACACTGTTGACCATTACACGTTGCTGTCATTTAAATAGGATTTCATCCATTTGATAGCATGTTCTGAAAAATTAAACTGAGTAAGTTTGGTTCAAAGGATGTTGTGGTTGTAGAGTTCACCTCCGGCCACTAGAGGCCACTAAGGAGTACGTTGTTGAACGATAGGGGATAGTCATCCATTTTATTTGCTATTTGTCTCATGCTCCTGCATTGTTCATGCCACAACCTCTGCATCAAGTTACTGACTTTGCTCCTGTAAGTTTCTCTGCTTCAGTACTTATTCTGTTAGTGATATCCAGTTCTGTTGGTGTCTCTGTTACATATTTCCACGTTTAGTTGCCACGGTCATTTTATATTTGTATATTTGTATCCCTGCAGGGCTCCTTCATCCTTGTCATTAAAATATAAATTGACATCGAGGAGTGTATTTCTTCATGAAGGAGCCATGGTCGTCGTTGAATGCACTGTCCCTAGTTGTGATTTCAAGACGGGCAACGTGTCTGAAGCCCTCGCCATTGCTTTGCTGACAAACCACGGATTTAATCATCAGAGCCCATCCATCCAGGCGCCCGTCCAACCCCCATCTTTTCATGGTCCGAAGTTAGATCGCCCTAGAGTTGACGTGGGCATATCGGCAGAGGAATGGAATATATTCACCCGTCGTTGGGATGTCTTCCGTACCGGTTCGAGCATAGAGGATGCACAAGCTCCTTTCCAGCTGTTCCAGTGCGCCGGGCCAGAACTCGGGGACAACCTGCTGAAAGCCAATCCCAACGCAGCTTTCGGACCCCTGCCAGACCTTTTTGCCGCCATGCGCTCCCTGGCTGTCATTCCAGTAGCCACCTCTGTCCTACGCACCGAGCTGCTTCAGTTACACCAGGAACGTGATGAGGCGTTTCGCGCGTTCTCTGTCAGAGTACGGGGCAAGGCGGAGACATGTGCCTACAACGCGGTATGTGAGTGTGGCAAAAATGTGAACTACACCGACCACGTCATCCGCGATGTTTTAATTAATGGTATATATGACTCGGACATACGCCGCGAGACACTGAGGACACCAGACGTACTGTGCAAGCCAGTTAATGATGGGATTGCGCTTGTCGAAAACAAGGAAATGGCCCGCAACACTCTTCCATCACCTACCCTATCAGCTGTGTCTTCATTCCAGCGCCTGAGGAAAAGTCCACCATTGGGTGCCGCCCCATCCCCAGTTGACAAGGCCAGACAAGCCTTGTGCCTGGACTGCAAATGCTCCTTCAAGGTCTTTACTGAGGGATCCCGCGGATGGAACACTAAGCCCCACCGAGTTTGTATTGACTGCTACAAGGCCCGCCGGCGTAGGAATCGTAAAACACCTGCAATAGACAGTCAGCACGCCGCTGTCGAGTGTGAGCCAATCTCCCAGATTTCTTCGATTCGTGCTGGGGCCCGTACCGGCCGACGCCCTGTCCCAACAACTCGTGACAGTGTCCTCAAACCCTCACCCATTAAACTCGGGCACCACATTTTTTCGAGGGGTGAGTGGTGACGTGCCAGGCTGAGAGACCACCCCCGTGTGTCGATCATTGTCGCTGTTGATGAGCCAGATAGACAGGGCAACAGCACCAGCACCCGTGATTCAGTTAACGAGGCAAGGATATCTGCCATTGCGGACACTGGCGCGCAGTCCGACCTCTGGTCCCTGCAGGAGTTCCTGGCTTGTGGATTCCCATGCAATGTCTTGCGCCCTGTCAATCTTAGCCTGTCTGCTGCCAACCGGTCCCCTATCGCCATTGAAGGGGCATTTTTTGCAAGGCTTTCAACAGCCCCCAGCTGTGGTGTGGGGTCGTCCTGCCGCTCCATGATATATGTGAGTAGCTCTGTCCAAGCCATGTACCTCTCCCATGAGTCATTACTCAACCTTGGCCTCTTGCCTTTGGACTTTCAGTTAGGTAGCCGTGGGGTGGGACACGACGGTACACAGGGTTCTGACAACCCTAGCACGTATGACCAGCCCTCGTCCTCTAATGCTACACGGTCCATGATCAGTGGCTGTAAGGGTCCGGCTAGTCCTCAGAACGCTCAGTGTTCGTGTCCCCAGCGTACGGTACCCCCACCACGCCCTACAGAGCTACCGTTCCCTTGCACCCCAGAGAATAATGGTCAGATGAAAGAATGGCTGCTCAAAAGATATGCTTCGTCTACATTCAATACATGCCCTCATCAAGCGTTGCCGTGCATGGAAGGGCCACCCATCGAAATACATGTGGACCCGGCTGCTACACCGAAAGCATGCCACACAGCTGCCGTCGTCCCCATACACTGGCAGCAGAGGGTCTATGATGACCTCCTACGGGATGAGGCCCTTGGTGTCATTGAGCGTGTCCCATACGGTGAGCCGGTGACTTGGTGCCATCGTATGGTGGTCACTCGTAAACATGACGGCTCCCCGCGAAGGATGGTGGACCTCTCGCCTCTTAACAAGTTTTGTCAACGGGAGACTTTCGCCACTGAATCCCCATTCCAACTCGCGCAACGTATCCCGAAGGACACCTGGAAGACTGTCACTGACGCCTGGAATGGCTACCACAGTGTACCCCTACCTGAATCTGACCGTCACCTTACCACCTTTATCACACCCTTCGGACGATGGTGGTACACCAGGGCACCACAAGGTTTTCTGTCATCGGGGGATGGGTACAACCGGTGTTTCGATGCTGTCCTCTCGGACTTTGAGCGCAAAGAACGTTGTGTGGATGATACTGTCCACTATGACACTGACCTAGTGCAGCACTGGTGGAGGACCATTGACTTTCTCACACGTGTTGGCCGATCGGGCATCATTTTGAATGCAGACAAGTTCCAGTTTGCGGAGAGGGCCGTCGACTTTGCCAGTTTCAGGGTCTCAGACACCACTATCAAGCCACTCCCGAAGTATTTGGATGCTATCAGAGACTTCCCCACCCCGGAGTCCACAACAGATATTAGGAGCTGGTTTGGCCTCGTCAACCAAGTGACCAACTATGCTCAGCTACGTGACACGATGGCGCCATTCAAACCGTTTCTCAGCCCACGTTGTAAGTTTTCATGGTCGTCTGAACTGGAGGAGGCCTTCCAGAAATCCAAAGAAGCCATTGTTGGTGCCATCCGCAAGGGCGTGGAGATCTACAACATGGAGAAACGTACCTGTCTCCGCCGAGACTGGTCCAGGCGAGGTATTGGTTACTTCCTTCTACAACAAGATTGTAACTGCACCTCTGGCGCACCAGACTGTTGCTTGGGGGGTTGGAGGATTACCCTAGCTGGTTCCCGATTCCTGTCCTCAGCGGAACAACGTTATGCTGCCATCGAGGGTGAGGCCCTGGCGGTGGCCTGGGGCCTTGAGCAGACAAGGTACTTCACACAGGGCTGTGACAACCTCGTCGTGGTCACCGACCACAAGCCACTAGTGAAGATTTTCAGTGACCGTACGCTGGATGAGATCACATACTCTCGTCTCTTCAGACTCAAGCAACGTACCCTTCCGTGGCACTTCGACATAGTGCACCTGCCTGGCAAGAGTAACCATGCTGCTGATGCCACCTCAAGGCATCCCTTGCCCTCGGGCTCGGCGAACGTACTCTCATTAGGGTCATGGAGCGTGCCCGATGCCGTGGAGTCAGCGTTGATGGCTTCCATCCGTGATGACGCTCAGGAACTTGGAGCAATCTCCTGGCCTCTCCTAGCACAAGAGACGGCTGCGGACACATGCTTTGCCCAACTACTACACCTCATTGAACACGATGGTGTGGTTGATGCAAATGACCCTGCCCTGGCGGACCTATCTCCAGTGTGTGAGGCCATCTATGCACAGGATGGTGTGCTGTTACATCGTGACCGTGTGGTGGTCCCTCCGGGACAGAATCCTTTGGCACCTCCATGCGGCTCACCAAGGCATTTCTGCTATGGAACACCGTGCCCGTGCTATAGTCTATTGGCCTGGAATGTCCAAAGACATTCAGGCCACCAGATATGGATGTGCTGACTGCAATCGGAATGCCCCTTCGCAGGCAGCTACGCCCCCCCTGCCGTCCCCACCTCCATCCACACCTTTCGAGGCGGTGTTCGCTGACTTTTTTGACTATGGGGGCCGCCACTACTTAGTTGTTGGCGATCGACTGTCAGGTTGGGTGGAAGTTCTTAGCTCCTCAGCTGGCACAGACCTAGGAGGCTCGGCAGGCCTAGTTCGCCACCTCCGCTCCTTCTTCGCTACCTTTGGCGTTCCTGAGGAACTTTCCAGCGATGGTGGTCCAGAGTTTATGGCAGGCCACTCAGAGAACTTCCTGCGCTTGTGGCATGTCAGGTATCGTTTATCTTCAGTTGGTTTTCCACAGTCGAATGGGAGAGCGGAGGTTGCTGTGAAGACTGCTAAGCGTCTTTTAATGTCCAATACTGGCCCGACAGGCAGCCTCGATCACGACCGTTTTCTGCGTGCTATATTGCAATTGCGCAACACGCCCGACCCCGACTGCCATCTCTCCCCGGCGCAAATCATTTTTGGTCGCCCCCTTCGCGATTCCCTCCCCTTTGTCAACCGACTGGAGAGGTTCTCTAACCCGTATGTCCGACCACTCTGGCGCCAGGCGTGGATGGCAAAGGAGGATGCCCTCCGGACCCGCCTGTCCCGTACGACTGAGTCTCTACGGACACACTCGAGACCACGCCGACCACTGGCACTTGGCGAGTCGGTGTTCCTCCAGAATCAGCTGGGCCCGAGCCCTAACAAGTGGGACAGGTCAGGAGTGGTGGTGGAGTCCCTGGGTCATGATCAGTATCGCGTCAAGGTTGACGGATTGGGATGTCTCACTTTACGCAACCAGCGGTTCCTTCGTGCCTTCACACCAGCGACCTCCCATTCTCATGTGCAACCGGCTGCCCCATTGCCGACACCCTATGCCCTGGCGAGAGAGTCTCTACATATCCGCCCAGGCACTCAGCTGTCAGCGGACGAGCACCTTGACTCGGCTTTGGACACATCTGTGCCGGAACCCTGCGATGAAGCTACCTCTGCAACCGACACCCAAGTGGTGCCTGCCCCGACGGTCTCAACCCTGACCGTTCCGTCTCCTGCGTCACGGCCACCGTCAGCATCGCCCTGACCCTGTCAGCTGTGCCGTCCGAGGAGGCCGCCCAAGCGCTATGAACCTGAGACGGGCCATTGGGTACAGGATTGAGTCCGTCTACCTCTTCCAGTTTATTGGTTTCCGGACTGGGGGGGATGTAGAGTTCACCTCCGGCCACTAGAGGCCACTAAGGAGTACGTTGTTGAACGATAGGGGATAGTCATCCATTTTGTTTGCTGTTTGTCTCATGCTCCCGCGTTGTTCATGCCACAACCTCTGCATCAAGTTACTGACTTTGTTCCTGTAAGTTTCTCTGCTTCAGTACTTATTCTGTTAGTGATATCCAGTTCTGTTGGTGTCTCTGTTACATATTTCCATGTTTAGTTGCCACGGTCATTTTATATTTGTATATTTGTATTCCTGCAGGGCTCTTTCATCCTTGTCATTAAAATATAAATTGACATCGAGGAGTGTATTTCTTCAGTGGTCAGCGGTGTCAGATGCCTTCTTCAGATCTAAAAACAGCACCTACACAATTGCACTTATCTAAGAAAGATTTAGTTTTCTCTAGGAGCAAGCTTCTTGCAGACTCTGTTGAGTGGTGGGCACAGAACCCAAACTGCGTGATGCAGGGGGGTGTTCCCATAATTCAAATGTTCACATAATAGTGTAGTCACTTATTTTTCACTTATTTTGGAGATGACAGGTAAGATGCTGATTGGTCTGTAGTTCTTTATATCAGTATTAATCCCTGTTTTGAAAATTGGTCTGACCACTCCTACCTTCCAGGCAATTGGGACGACAGCATGTTTGATTGACAGATTCATTAAATGAGTAATTGGACAAATGAGAGATTGTTATTTTAAAAAATTGGTGCTAAGACCATGTTCATTTATTTCTAATATATCAAAGACTGGTTGTGAGGGGTTAATAGGACTAGAATTATGATCAGGTGGATTAAATGAGTTGGATATTTCTAGCACAGAGTTTATGAAAAAGTTTTTAATCTCTGTTGCAATGACCGTGGGATTCTGCACCAATTTGTTATTAATATTAAGTTCCATGTCTCCGTCATCATTTTAGTTCTGTTTATTGGTCAATTTGTTAATATTATTCCAATTTTTTTGCCATCTCCTTTTGCATTTTCAATCAATCAATCAATCAATCAATCTTTATTTCGGATAGATTAAAAGTACAGATTAAAAGAAACAGAATAATATAACAAAGGGGGAAAGAAAATCCAACAAGGTCAAATTAGACAATAACTCCTCTGATTATACAGTTCAACATAAGTTATCCGAAATGGGTGATGGCTGAAGCCACAGCTTCTATTGCCCACCCATATTCCATCCAAGAATTCAAAAGAAAAACAAAACAAGAGCGATTACAATTCAGAACAAAGCTAAGCCAAAATGTGACCAAAAAAAAACTAAGCAACAACACAACGCAGGCTGGATATGTCAATCCTTATGTGATTTTACATGTCATCTTGTATATATGTTTGGAGTATTTCTTCCTTTAGTTTTTGTTTAAATTGTCCAAGCGTTGTACATGATTTTAATTCAGGTCCAAAATCGATCCGTAATCTGACTCCTTGCACTGAAACACAGTGTTGCTTGGTGGTAGTTCTCACTGAAGGTTTTTGAAATATACATGTTCCTCTGAAATGATATTGTTTCTCCCTTATTTGGAACAACTTTTGGATATTTGTGGGCAGTGATAGATTCTTCACTTTAAACATTATTACTGCAGTTTTAAAGTCAACCAGATCTTTCAACTTGAGAGCTTTTAATTTAAGAAAAAGTGGGTTTGTTGGTTCCCTGTAAGCAGCTTTGTTTATTATTCTAATAGCTCTTTTCTGAAGCATAAAGACTGGATATATGTTTGTTTTATATGTTTTTCCCCATACTTCAGTACAATATGTCATGTATGGGAGTATTAATGAATGATACAAGGCATATAGTGTGGGTTGATTCAGCAAATATTTCACTCTGTGTAGTATTGCAATTGATTTGGATATTTTACCTTTAATATAATTAATATGTGACTTCCAACACAGTTTATTATCAATTATTACTCCAAGAAATTTAGTTTCAGATACCCTTTCAATCTCTACACCATTTACACTGAGTTTAGATACTAAGTTGTTGTGATGGTTGTTAAAAACTATAAATTTTGTCTTACTTAAATTGAGCGTTAATTTGTTTGAATCAAACCACAGTTTAAGCTTTCCTAATTCCTTTCCGAGTGTATCCAAAAGTTGTTCCAAATTGCTTCCACTGCATAATAAATTAGTGTCATCGGCAAACAATATTAAATCCATTTTTTCTGAAACTTTACATATATCATTTATATACACTACCGTTCAAAAGTTTGGGGTCACTTAGAAATTTCCTTATTTTTGAAAGAAAAGCACTGTTTTTTTCAATGAAGATAACTTTAAACTAATCAGAAATACACTCTAATATCTAATATACATTGCTAATGTGGTAAATGACTATTCTAGCTGCAAATGTCTGGTTTTTGGTGCAATATCTACATAGGTGTATAGAGGCCCATTTCCAGCAACTATCACTCCAGTGTTCTAATGGTACAATGTGTTTGCTCATTGCATCAGAAGGCTAATAGATGATTAGAAAACCCTTGTGCAATCATGTTAGCACAGCTGAAAACAGTTTAGCTGGTTAGAGAAGCTATAAAACTGACCTTCCTTTGAGCAGGTTGAGTATCGGGAAAAAATTATTATTTCAAATACAAATCATTATTTCTAACCTTGTCAATGTCTTGACTATATTTTCTATTCATTTTACAACTCATGGTGGTAAATAAGTGTGACTTTTCATGGAAAACACAAAATAATTGTTTGGGTGACCCCAAACTTTTGAACGGTAGTGTACATATTGAATAACAATGGCCCCAAAACTGAACCCTGTGGGACTCCACAAGTAACCTTCAGTAACTGTGAGTTTTTGTTACCAACACATAAATACTGATATCTATTCTTTAAGTAACTACATAACCAGGACAGTGCTACCCCCCAATACCACAATTTTGTAGTTTCTTTAATAATAAATTATGATCCACTGTATCAGATGTTTTTTTAAGATCCAGGAATACCCCAACTGAATACTCTTTATTTTCAACAGCAGTTGATATTTTTTCTATAAATTCCATTAGAGCAAATGCAGTTGTCCTCTTGTGTCTGAACCCATATTGCTGCTCACTCAATAAATTATTCTTCAGTATGAAGTTGTCAATTCTCTCACAGAATATTTTTTCAAGTGTCTTGGAAAATTGCGGCAATAGTGAAATTGATCTATAGTTTGAGAATTCCCCTCTGTCACCCGTCTTGTATATCGGAATTACTTTAGCTATTTTCATTGCATTGGGAAATATACCTGATTGGAGAGACAGGTTACAGATATACGTCAGTGGTTTCACTAAGCATTCAATGATAGTTCAATAATGGTTATAAAAAAGTTTGCCTTTGCCTTCCTCAGAGTTTGTGTTCCCTTATTTCTAGCAGACGTACATTTTTGTCCCTGTTGTTAAACCTGTTTTTAGAGCTATTTTAAGAAGCTGATCTCTGGTCTTCATTAGTTGGAGACACTCGGAGCTGAGCCATGATAAACTGATTCGTCTTCTGTTGTTTCCTTTTTTTGAAAATGCTGTGATAACCTCTTTGGTTTTTGTTATAAAAAATCCATTGCTGTCATTTATGACAGTTGAGGAGGTGATTTCCTTCGGTTCAGTTTCATTTATTTCCATTGTTATATTTTGTTGTTGGTTTTTTGGGATTATATAATCTACTGTGTTACCTGATGACTCCTTAAATGGATTTGAAAGCTTTCTTGTTGGTAATATTATATTGCAATCAGACAGTCCTGTTAAGAGGTTATAAGTCTGGGAGATTGTTTCATGTCTATTTGTGAAAAGAAAATCAATTTTGGTTTTTGACTGGCTTGTGACTCTGGTTGGTTTATCTATTAATCAAATTAAGTTATAGTGATCTGTAATATTTTTAGATTTTTTTCTGTCTTTTTTGTTGTCCCAGTTTATATTAAAATCACCCAATAAAATTCATTCATTTTTAGGATTGCATTGATAAAGAACCACTTTAAATTGGTGATAAAATCTGCTGTAGAGGAGGGTTTGCAGTATAAACAGATAACAGAGAAGGTCATACTGACTAATAACATAATGTTAACTCCTACACATTCTAGATTCATGTCTTTTGACCATTCATTCTGATTATATTTTAAGGTGTTTTTAACATATAGTAAAACTCCTCCACCTTTTCCTTGCTCGATGTCTTTCCTATACACATTATAGCCAGGCATGGTAACAGCAGTTTCAGGTGACCGGGATGATAACCAGGTTTCAGACAGACCCATAAAATCAATATTGTGTGTGTGTGTGTGTGTGTGTGTGTGTGTGTGTGTGTGTGTGTGTGTGTGTGTGTGTGTATGTAACAGTGACATAATCAGCAGCAGCACAATGAGCTGGTGTCACATGTCCGCTTGGGAAAGTCCCGGGTTGTTACATTGCCTCTTCTGTCTTGGGTGTCTTTTATTATTTTCATTTTTTAAACGGTGTGTTTCAGCGACCTAAACAGTCAAAACTACAGTGGTTCAGTGACCTGCTCCTCTGCAGTCATGTCACCGACAGCAGCAGAGAGAGCAGCGTTTTCATGCTAGAGGCTCATTCTACACCCCATCACTGCCTTCCTGTTACAGACAATAAAGCACAGAGGAGTTCCAATTAAGCGCTTCTGCTCAGCGGGGCTGCTTCCTCATTCTCTGTTGTTCATTAGGAACCTGCAGGGTTCAGCACACCCACACTCCAGACAGAAGACACCATCACAGATGCTTTAAAATGGAAAAACAAATCTCATCTGTATCCTTCAGAAATACATGAAATAATAGAATGGATTACACAGGTCAACACCAGATTTATTGTCAAAGTCTTTTTTATCTGATTTAGGACATTTTGATGCGCTGAATCCAAAAATCTCATTGGTTTTGCTCAATCAGGTCAACTTTTTGAACTATGGCCACGTGTTTTTTTACGTTTTTGTTTCCATGTACGGATATTTTTGCTTTATATGATGCAAAATTCTTTTTTCATTTCTTGAAATTCTCAGAATTTTGAACAATGATGATGTAACATTCAATTTACATGTACATACCTTTATCAATGTCTACTATTCAATTTACAGTACAACTGCTGTACAACTGCTTACAACTTAGCATAAAAACCTGACCTGATCGAGAGAAACGGATGTCATTTTCGGATTCAGCGGTGCAAAATTGTCTTAAATCAGTCGAAAAAACACAGACAACTTACAAAAAAAATAATTTTTGTTACGTTGTGTTATTGGCTAGAAAAACGGAAAAAATGAATCCATTACAAAATAAACCTATTCAGTGTTTTACATTTAGAATAGAATAGAACAGAATTGGCTTTACTGTCATTGTACAGTTGCAAAATACAACAAAACTGTGGGTGCTCCACCAGGCTACTGCACAGTAAAAGTATGAAAATATAAAAACAGAGATATAAAGTACATATTTGAATAAAATAGCACACATTAAGTAGAATGAATAAGAAGTATAAAAATACATGCATTGGTAGTGGCTCAAATAGATGGATCAATGTACTGAAAAGTGCAGAGTGCAAAAAAAAAAAAAAGTGAGGGTTTTTTTATAATTAAAAAGGTCCTCAGTTCTGAGCATGTGAGTGTTCAGAGGGAGGAGGGTGGGGCCTCTGACTGTTTGCAGTTCAGGTGGCCCACCGGAAGAGCCTGTTTGTCAGTCTGGAGGTGTGGGACCTCATCGATCTGAACCGTCATCCAGAGGGAAGCAGGTCAAACAGGTGGTGGGCGAGATGTGAGGGGTCTCCTGTGATGGCCTTGATCCTTCTGAGACATCTGGAGATGTCCTCCAGGGAGGGCAGAGGGCCGCCGGTGATTTTTTTGGCGGTGTTGATGACCCTCTGCACAGCCTTCCTGTTCTCGGCTGTGGAGCCAGCGTACCACACACTCAGACAGTAGGTGAGCACGCTCTCCACTGAGCTGCGGTAGAAGGCCAGCAGCAGCTTCTGGTCCAGGTTGTTCTTTCAGGAGGAAGTGCAGCTGCTGCTGGGCTTTCTTCACCAGGGCCTTGGTGTTGACATTCCAGGAGAGGTCAGAGGAGATGTGGGTGCCCAGGAACCTGAAGGTGGGGATGGTTTCCTCGTGGTCAGCATTTGGGGGTGGTCCTGTCTGTTCTTCCTGAAGTCCAGTAATAGTTCTTTGGTTTTTTTGGACGCTCAGTTTCAGGTTGCTTGTTTGGCACCACAGCAGCAGAGTCTCTACCTCCGCACTGTATGCCTTCTCATCATCATCGTTGATGAGCCCAACCAAGGTGGTATCGTCCGCGTATTTCACAATGACGGTGGTTGGGTGGGTTGGAATACAAAGGTGTACTGGGAGTACAGTAGAGGGTTTAGCACGCAGCCCTGGGGGGAGCCAGTGCTGACAGACAGTGTGGAAGAATGGTGGGGGCCAAGTCTGACTGTTTGTGGGCAGTTGGGGAGAAAGTTTTTTTTTTTTATCCAGGAGCGGGGGGGGGGGGGGGGGAGTGTCTGGAAGAGGTGCAGTTTATTGATTAGGATGTCCTGGATGATGGTGTTGAAAGCAGAGCTGTAGTTGACAAAGAGCATCCTCACGTAGCTCCTTGGGTTCTCCAGGTGGCTCAGTGCTCTGTGGAGTGTGGTGGCGATAGCGTCTTCCGTAGACCGGTTCTCCCTGTTGGTGAACTGGTGGGGGTCGAAGGAGGGGGATAGACAGTCCCTGATGTGCTGGGACACCAGTCACTCAAAACACTTCATGACTACAGACGTGAGTGCTATAGGTCTGTAGTCGTTCAGGCTATCAATTGTGGACTTTTTGGGGATGGGGATGATGGTGAAGGCCTTGAGGCAGGAGGAGACAATGGTGTGAGGTTGAACAGCTTGGTGAGGATCTCTGCCAGCTGGTCAGCACATGCTTTGACCACAGCTCCTGGGATGCCGTCAGATCCAGCAGCACTGCGGGGGGTTCACTGCTCTGTTTCCC
The DNA here is from genome assembly GCA_020510985.1 of Pholidichthys leucotaenia. NCBI lineage: Eukaryota > Metazoa > Chordata > Actinopteri > Cichliformes > Pholidichthyidae > Pholidichthys > Pholidichthys leucotaenia. Next base: position 422,692,029 of record CM035842.1, on the reverse strand, counting down.
TCTCACCTGATGCTCCTGGAGAGAGAGGGGGGGAGGAGGAGGGGGACAAGCTGGAAGGGGGGGGGAGGTTTAACATTCCCTATGCCTTATTACTGTACAATGAGTAAAGTTACGGTCACCAAGCTTGGTACACAGGTTCACCCTGCGACCCTGAAGTGTGACTATGGTTTTGGTATCGCAAGGTCGAAGGTCAGCATCATAATGACTATATCGCAACAACAAGGAAAGCTAGGGTCACCAAACCTGATACACAGGTTCACTCTGAGACCATGACATCTGACTATGAGTTTGGGGTCGAAAGATCAAAGTTGACATTCCTTATGCCTTATTACTGTACAACGAGTAAAGCTAGAGCCACCAAACCTGCTGCACAGGTTCACCTTGGGATCCTGACCTCAGACAATGGGTTTGGGGTCAAAAGGTCAAAGGTCAATGTTAAGTAGGTAAGTAAAATTTATTTATATAGCACTTCTCACAGAAAAGATCACAAAGTGCTTCACAATAAAATAAAACACACAATCACAAATACAACAATAAAGGCATTAAAAAACTAGAAAAGCACTCGGAGAGTGCAGACCTCCGCCAAGTGCCACAGTTCCCCCCCTTACAGTGTTTGTGTGTACGTTTTCAGATTCCTTGACCATGAAAACATATGACTAGCAATTGGATTCACAATGATAGGATTAGTGGTTCAGTAGTAAAAGCATTACCTCCTTGGCGGAGGTAATAAACTGAAGTGTTGGTGTAGTGTCCATCTCCTTCATCTCCAAACTCCCAGGCTACGGGCGTTGCAATTCATCGCACAACCGCGTACAACCCACAGGCCAATGGGTTATGCGAGCGTTTTCATAGATCACTGAAAGCAGCACTCAGGGCTTCACTGACGGATGCAAATTGGGTAGACAGGTTGGCGTGGGTTTTATTGGGGTTGCGCTCCGCGGCAAAAGAGGATTTGGAAGCTTCCCCAGCAGAGAGCTCATTTTTACGCAGCCCCTATGGCTGCCCGGGGAATTTCTGCCAAATAATCCGGCGGCGGACAGCTGCCCGTCTCAGCTTTTGCAGCGTAGCGCAAACACAGGCACGCTGCCGGGCCCTGCCCACCACTGTTTTCCGCGTGCTTTTGTGCCTAAAACTTTGAATAAGGCGGAGTTCGTGTTCGTCAGACACGACGACCAGCGCCCTCCATTGCGCCTGCACACATGTTGAAAATGGCCGTATCTCACAATGTTAAAGAATCCTTTAAAAAATTCCTGTATCCAGACGGTGATCCGGATCATCACCAAAATTTAATCAGTTCTTCCTTGTACCATTTCCAACAACGCCTGAAAGTTTCATTGAAATCCATCCAAAACTTTATGAGTTATCGTGCTAACCAACAGACAGACAAACAGACAAATAGACAGGCAAACAGACAGACAAACCCCGGCAAAAACATAACCTCCTGGTCTGCGACCTGGCGGAGGTAACAAGTATAAAGACATTAAAAACATAACCATAATCCATAATCAAACTAAAAAGCCTGTTTAAACAGAAGTGTCTTCAGCTGCTTTTTAAAAGTGTCAACAGTCTTCTGAGTGCAAAGGCAGTGGTAGAGCATTCCACAGTTTTGGTGCCACTGCCTGAAAGGCTCTTATCACCTCGAGTTTTAAAATGGGTTCGAGGGACAGCCAGTAAAAGTTGATCTGTGGAGCTCAGAGACCATGAGGGGTTATACACATTAAGCAGCTCAGTGATGTATTTAGGGATCTGGTCATGAATAGCTCTAAAAACGAGAACTAAAATTTTAAACTGAATCCTAAAACCAACTGGGAGCCAGTGAAGTGCTGCTAAAACCGGTGTAATGTGAGCCCTTTTCTTAGTGTGAGTTAAAAGTCTAGCAGACGGAATTTTGAACAACCTGGAGGCGTTGAAGATGCTTTTGGCTCAGACAGGTAAAAAGACTATTACAATAGTCTAAGCGAGAAAAAATAAAAGCATGAATAACCATCTCAAGTTCTGCCTTCGACACCAGGGTTCTCAACTTAGAAATATTCTTTAGATGGAAGAAACAAATTTCCAATTAATTGATTAATGTGGTGCTGAAGAGACATAGCCACGTCCAAACTAACACCAAGATTCCGAAGACTCACCTGGACAGAGGAACCTAGGGTATCCATGTGGTGCTTAATAAGCGGGATCTTATTTTCAGGAGTAATAATTAATGTCTCTGTCTTGTCTGAGTTAAGCTGTAAAAAGTTTGCACTTAACCACTGTTTGATGTTAGACAAGCAGTTAATTAAAGATGACAGCATGTGAAACTCAGACTCTTTAAAAGAGCAATACAACTGAATATCGTCAGCGTAAGGATGATAAGAAATATCATTGAACTGGCTAATTATCCGTTCTAGTGGCAGAATGTAGCATCATCATCATCATAAAATGGGTCCTAGAACTGAGCCTTGTGTTACCCCACATAAATGCTGTGCTATTTCAGAAAAGATCTGATTCACAGGTTCTTCTGGTGAGGTATGATGAGAACCATTTTAAAACAGAACCAGACAGCCCTAGCTCTTTGAGTCTGTTGATCATTATACAGTGATCAACAGTATCAAAGGCAGAAGAAAGATCCAATAAAATCAGAACTGTGTATTTACCAGTGCCAGCCGCCATCATAATGTCACTGGAGACTCTGACTAAAGCTGTTTCGGTAGAATGATTTTTCCGAAAGCCCGAATGAAATTTGTCCATGATATTACAATTTGCCAAAAATGACATAAGCTGCTCAGCCACTACCTTTTCCAGAATTTTTGATATGAAAGAGAGTTTAGAGATTGGCCTATAATTATTTGGCTGTGATGGATTCAAACTCAGCTTCTTAAGAGTTGGTTCAACCACTGCATGTTTGAAGGAGCTGGGAACCACACCGGCTGAAAGTGAAATGTTTATCAGTTCAACAACTGAAGGACCAATTGACTCAAAAACAGCTAAAAACAGCTTAGTAGGGAGAACATCAGCAGGGGAAGAGGAGGGTTTCATCTTCTGCAACAGAACCATGATGTCCTGAAAGGTCACTGGATTAAAAGTGGACCAAGTACAAGGTCATAACACTGGCCCAGTTAAGAGAAGAAGATGACAAAATGTTTTCCCTGATATCTCTGATCTTATCAACAAAGAAATTAAGGAATTTGTTACTGTCTGCTTTACAGAACACAGGGATTAGAGAGGCAGTAGGTGAGACAAGAGTGTTAATTGTGTCAAATAAGACTGTAGGATTTTTCTTATTTGTGAAAATTATTTTTGAAAATTACTGATTCCTGGCATCCCTCAGCACGTCATTTAAAGAGGCTGTAAGCTCCCTTAGATGGAGTCTGTGACCCTCCAATTGGGTGGATTTCCATAAGCGTTCTTACAACAATTTCTTCTAAAGGATCAAATGAAGTCATTTATCCAGGGATGAGACTTTTTAGTAGTAGTAGATTAGTTTATTTGACAGGGACAGGAGAAGCAAGGACAGATTTCACTGATGCCACTTTGTCTAAAATAGCCATGCAATGGCTGTCTAATGTCTGAGTGAAGGCATCAGGATCTTTAATTGCCATCAGTAAGTGTGGCTCAAACAAATCAGAGAAGTCATTTGCTGCCTTGTGGTTGATAATCTGCCTTTTTGCTGCCGTTTTCAGAGGGGGAGGGTTCACAGGGAAATTAACATTAAAAAGCACACAGCTGTGATAACTGAGCTGGAAGTCATCCACACACATTTTCAATATGAATAAATGAATGAATCTTTCTTTATTTCGGATAGATTAGATGTAAAGATTAAAAGGAAGGAACAGAGTAATATAACAAAGGGGAAAAAAATCTAACAAGGTCAAATTAAACAGTAACTCCTCTGATTATACAGTTCAACATTGTTTCTCCCTTATTTGGAACAACTTCTGGATATTTGCGGGCAGTGATAGATTCTTCACTTTAAACATTGTTACTGCAGTTTTAAAGTCAACCAGATCTTTCAACTTTAGAGCTTTTAATTTAAGAAAAAGTGGGTTTGTTGGTTCCCTCTAAGCATCATTCATTCATTCATCTTTTCGTCTTTTGGGCGAGAGGCCGGGTCCACCCTGGACAGATCGCCAGTCCATCGCAGGGCCAACACAGAGAGACAGACAACCATTCACTCTCACAGTCATACCTAAGGACAATTTAGAATCCCCAGTTTTGATGCCAGTTAACCTAACTTGCATGTTTTTGGCATGTGGGAGGAAACCGGAGAAATCCCGGAGTAAACCCACGCAGACACGGGGAGAACATGCAAACTCCACACAGATCACTGTTGGTTGGGGGCTGGTATCGAACCCAGGATCCCCCGACCAAGGGTGAGTTGCTGTGCTGCCGCAGTGCTAACCACTCCGCCACCGTGCCGCCCTCCCTGTAAGCAGCTTTGTTTATTATTCTAATAGCTCTCTTCTGAAGCATAAAGACTGGATATATGTTTGTTTTATATGTATTTCCCCATACTTCAGTACACTATGTCATGTATGGGAGTATTAATGAATGATACAAAGTCTATAGTGTGGGTTGATTCAGCAGATATTTCGCTCTGTGTAGTATTGCGATTGATTTGGATATTTTACCTTTAATATAATTAGTATGTAACTTCCAACACAGTTTATTATCAATTATTACTCCAAGAAATTTAATTTCGGATACCCTTTCAATCTCTACACCATTTACACTGAGTTTAGATACTAAGTTGTTGTGATGGTTGTTAAAAAATTATAAATTTTGTCTTTCTTAAATTGAGCGTTAATTAGTTTGAATCAAACCACAGTTTAAGCTTTCCTAATTCCTTTCCGAGTGTATCCAAAAGTTGTTCCAAGTTGCTTGCACTGCATAATAAATTAGTTTCATCTGCAAACAATATTAAATGCATTTTTTCCGAAACTTTACATATATCATTTATATACATATTGAAAAACAATGGCCCCAAAACTGAACCCTGTGGGACTCCACAAGTAACCTTCAGTAACTGTGAGTTTTTGTTACCAACACATACATACTGATATCTGTTCTTTAAGTAACTACATAACCAGGACAGTGCTACCCCCAATACCATAATTTTGTAGTTTCTTTAACAATAATTTATGATCCACTGTATCAAATGCTTTTTTAAGATCCAGGAATACCCCAACTGAATACTCTTTATTTTCAACAGCAGTTGATATTTTTTTTTTTTCACAATATCTTTATTGAACCTTTTTTTTTTTTTAACAAACATGATACAAACAATCAAACACTAACGCTAAAGTACTACAAAAAAAAAAAAATGCACTAAAAACACCAACAACCACCAACAAAATCAAGTCTTCAACAATGCTCCTCTGTTTAGTCTAGACAATCCAATACATAAGTATACATATTATGTTCACCAGTTTGGAATTTACAAGGTCCACACACATCATTCACCTTCTTCTTCAAGAGTTATGTTTAAATTTTTTACATAATCAATAAAAGGTCTCCATATATTCTCAAACACAATTTCCTTTGATTTCAGTATATATGTTATTCTTTCTAATGGAAGGTTTGTTAACATCTGTCTTAACCACTGAGTCACATCTGGTCTATGAGTCTTTTTCCATAATAGTGCAATACATTTTTTGGCATTAAGCAAACTGAGGTCTATGAATGTTCTTTCACTTTTATTAAAATTATGCTTTTCTGGGTACAGACCCAACAAAAACAGTTTAGGATTCAGTATGATTTGTTTTGAGATTATTTTTTCAATTGTTACCCTCACCTCTTCCCAAAACATTCTTATTAATCTACATTCCCATAAACAATGAAATAGGGTTCCTTTACTTTCCATGCATTTTGTGCATGTATCTGGTATATTTTTGTTATATCTATTTAACTCCTCCGGTGTAACATACATCCGCATTAACCATTTGAAATGTATCAATTTAAGGCGTGCATTTATTGATTTGGTTTGAGCTTCTGTACAAGCCAATTCCCATTGTTCCTCCGAAATTTCAATTTGCAGATCTTCTTTCCAGTAGTTTAATCTTTTCAGTGAATTTTCACTTGAAGATAGTGTCAATGAGTTATAAAACTCTGAAATAATACCCTTTCTTTTACTATCTTTCATCATCATTTTTTCCAAGGATGAATAAATAGGTCGAGTGAGAGCTTTATTTTGATTTGATCGAATAAAGTTTCTAAGTTGAAGATATTTAAAAAAATGTGTTCTATTGAGATTAAATTTGATCCTCAGCTCTTCAAAAGACATTATGTTGTCTGCACATGGCAAATATAAATCCTGAATCTTTTGTATCCCTTTTAAATTCCATACTTTAAATACAGCGTCCGCTCTCCCTGGTTTAAAATATTGATTACCCCATATTGGACTAAATTGTGACAATAACTGTGGTTCTTTTAAATAGTTTTTAGCTTCACACCATATTTTGATCATATGCTTTACAAATGGATTTTTAACTTGTTTTTGTAATTTTTTTGCCGAATCTGAGTATATGAATATGGGAAGAGGTAAAGGTAAATTGTATGATTCCATTTCAGTCCAGTGAGGGAGATCATTTGATGAAAAATAATATGTCATAGACCTCAGTTGTGCCGACCAATAATACAACATAAAATTTGGACATTTCAGACCTCCACGATCAAATGGTAAATATAATAAAGACAGACGTAATCTAGCCCTCCTGTTGTTCCATATAAATTCCACTAACTTTTTTTTTATTCTTGAGAATAGATCTAAAGGTGGTGATAAGGGAATGTATTGAAATAAATAAAGTATTTTAGGTAAAATATTACTTTTAAGTATATTGATTCTCCCGATCATCGACATTGGTAGTGACATCCATCTCTGAGTTAACTCATTGATATCTGACATTAAGGCTTCATAGTTGACGCTGGCGACTGATTCTAGCTTAGGCATAATTTGGATTCCTAAATATTTAAACTGATTTACAACATTGAATTGATTTGCCTCAGGGGCTGGGTAATTTCTCTGGGTCTTATTTAGCATTAATATTGAAGATTTAGTTTTATTTATTTTATATCCTGATATTTCCCCAAAATTCTTTATTAAATTCAACAAGGTTGGAATTGATTTTTTTAGATTCGACATAAACAAAATTATATCATCGGCGTACAGGGAGATTTTATGTTCTGTTGGTCCAACTTTAATTCCATATATTTGTGAATGTAAACGTATCGCTAAAGGTTCAATTGCCATAGTAAACAGTAAAGGTGAAAGTGGACAGCCTTGTCGACATCCTCTATTGATTTTTATTGGTTTTGAAATATTGTTATTTGTTAGGATTTCTGCTGTAGCATTATTGTATATTATTTGAACCCATTTTATGAAATTATTTCCAAGTCCAAACCTTTGTAGGACTTCAAAAAGAAAGGGCCATTCAACTCTATCAAAGGCCTTTTCGGCGTCCAATGATAGGAGAGCTGTATCCGGTGCTTCTTTATTAAAATAAATAATATTAAATAGTCTTCTTACATTATGGAAGCCTTGTCTACCCTTTATAAAGCCATTCTGATCTCGATTAATAATATTTGGTAAAATTTCTTGTATTCGTCTTGCTAAAATTTTACAGATTATCTTAAGGTCGGCGTTTAATAGGCTTATTGGTCTCATATTTTCACATTTATTAGAGGGCTTACCTGGTTTTGGCAGCAGTATAATTAAGGCATTATTTATGTATGATGGTAAATTATTATTTTGAAATGCTTCTAAAACCATTTCCAAAAAAGGTTTTATTAATTTATTCTTAAATTTTTTATAAAGGTCAACTGGAAGACCATCTGGTCCTGCACTTTTTCCTGATTTCATATTATCAATGGCTAGCCCAACTTCTTCTTGACTAATTTTAGACTCCAATATCTCCCTGTTTTCATTTGGTATACACGGTATAGATAGTTCGTTCAAAAACCCATTTAGTTTTGTTAAATCAGGTTCATTTTTGGTATCATATAATTTTTCATAGTAATCTCTAAAGGCTCTATTAATTTCTAAAGGATCTATAACTACCTGTCCATTACTTATAATACTGGTAATTGGTGTTTTAATTTCCAATTGTTTAATCTGCCATGCTAATAATTTTCCTGATTTTTCACCTTGTTCATAAAAAGATTGTTTCAATCTTAGAAGACTCGAGGCAGCTCTATTCGCTGATTTTTTGTCGTATTCAGCTCTCAAAATCAGTAATTCATTCTCCAACCTTGGGTCACTTCCTGCATACACTTTTTCCTGAAGACTTTTTATTTTATGTTCCAATTTAGCTCTCTCCTCTCGAGTCTTCTTAGATTTTGATCCTGTATAACTAATAATATGTCCCCTAATAAAAGCTTTGAAAGCCTCCCACTTTACACATGCTGATGTTTGTGTAGTATTGATGTCAAAGAACTCGTCTATCTGTTTTTCTATATACTTGACAAATTCCTCATCCTGAAGCCATTTATGCTGAAATTGCCATCTACCTGATTCCTTTGTCAATTTTTTATCTACATATATTAGACAACAGGGTGCATGATCAGAGATCACGATGTTATCATAAAAGCAGTTTTGAATCTTGGACCTTAATTCTGTGGAAATCAAAAAATAATCAATACGTGAGAATGTCTTGTAGGTACTGGAATAACAAGAATAGGCTTTAACTTGTGGTTTCATTTCTCTCCATATATCTAACAATCTCAATTCTTTCATAAAATGATTAATAGTCATCCTACATCCAATGTGCGTACAATCCAGTCCTGTTGATCTATCCACACCTGGATTCAATGTACAATTAAAATCCCCTGCTATTATATGTTGCCCTGTAAGTGATGATAAGATGAGAAATAAATTAGCAAAGAACTTCTGATCATCTATATTGGGACCATATAAGTTCACAAGATTTATATTTTCTAATAGCAAAGAACCTTGAATGATTACATATCTTCCAAATTTGTCTCCAATTACATTTTTCACTTGAAAAGGAACTGATTTATGTATGAGAGTCATAACTCCCCTGGCTCGGGATGAAAATGAAGAGGTGAATACACTTCCCTGCCATCTACTCCTAATTCTTTTAACATCCTCCTCTATCAGATGAGTTTCTTGTAAAAACACAATTCTTGAACCCATGTCCTTTATTTTATTCATAACTTGTTTAAGTTTTTTTAAATTTTGTAGACCTCTGCAATTCCATGAAGTTAAATTAAGATTAACACTTTGGTCCATGATCAATAGAGAGTTTGGGATTACCTTGCAGTGTAAACATGCTCATACAGAGAAGCAAAAACATGAGTGGTTGAACATTCATCCTACAAACTACACACAAACAAATTTCCCCTTCCCACACTTGTGGCAAACCCCCCAAAATCAAAAGAAAAATTCTGTCTCCCGATATAGCCATCGACCGTTCCACACCCACGGGGAACAGCCTAAGCCACTCCTTCTTCATCCTCCCAATCACCCTAACTCTACTGCTTTTAATGACGTAACATTAACTCTCCTCTGTAGTTTTCCAACTTAACTCCAAAATTTTTAACAACTTTGTACATCATAGTTTTTTTTTTTGTTTGTTTTGTTTTTGTTTTGTTTTTTTAATATATAATACAATCTATATTTTGTAAACTTACTATTTACTTCAAGTCAGTCAGATGCCTGTGCAAATGCTTAATTATTCTACCTTATATTTTGTTCATGCTTAGCTCCCACCAGTCTCTTCTTCTTCTTTGATCTTCTTGATGAACTCCTGCGCCTCCTCTGGGGTCTTGAAGATGTGGGTTCTGCCCTCATACGTGGTCAGCAGTCTCGCAGGATAGATTACACCATGACGAATCCCAAGGTTGCGCAGCTCCTTACGTACGGGATCAAACTGCTTCCTCAATTGCTGGATTCCTGTGGCCAAATCTGGGTAGAACCGCACCTGCTGGTCCTGGTGTTTAATCTCTCCTTTTTTAGCTCGTGCAGCGTTGAAGATCTTCATCCTGTCTCTGTTGCTAAGAAACTTCATAATTAAGGTCCTCGGCGGTCCCTTATCTCTCCGTGGGCCAATACGATGTGCTTTTTCCAGAATCACTGCTGATTGCAACTCCTCGCTGCCCAGCACCTCCGGAATCCACTTTTCCAGAAAGGAACATACGTCCCGACCTTCTGATTCCTCTGGAAGACCCACCAGCCTCAAATTATTCTGTCTCGACCGAGATTCCAAATCCAAAATATTATCTTCCAGAGATTTATTTTTTTTTTCCAAAGTGCGCACCTTTAATTGAAGACGGGTGACGTCATCTTCAGCACTAGCGAGACGGAGCTCCATCTGCGCCGTTCGTTCTACACAGTCACCCAATTCCTTTCTTATTCCTTCCAACGCTGTCATAATCCCATCAAATCTAGAGGAAAAGTCCGCTCTCATTGAACTCATGGCAGCCATCAGCGCATCTGCGCCTCCCCCCGCAGATATCGCACCGTTGCCAGCCTCCTCCGCCATATATGGAGTTTTGTTTGCTGCGTCACAGACCTGAAAGTCCGTTAATTTGGACTGTTTCGGCGGCTCGCTTTTTCCTTTTCCTGGTTTTCCAGCCTTAGGCTTCGCCGACATATCTTCGCCCAAATGCTGGGATACGTTCTGTCCCAAATGAGAGAGTTATTTGCCGATTTTTTTTTTTCCAGGAGCAGAGCAGAGCGAGACACGTCCGTCCTACGTGGCAGCCATAACCGGAAGTCAGTTGATATTTTTTCTATAAATTCCATTAGAGCAAATGCAGTTGTCCTCTTGTGTCTGAACCCATATTGCTGCTCACACAATAAATTATTCTTCATTATAAAGTTGTCACTTCTCTCACAGAATATTTTTTCAAGTATCTTAGAAAATTGTGGCAATAGTGAAATAGATCTATAGTTTGAAAATTCCCTTCTGTCACCTGTCTTGTACCCGTATATTGGAATTACTTTAACTATTTTCATTGCATTGGGAAATATACCTGTTTGGTGAGACAGGTTGCAGATATACATCAGTGGCTTCACTAAGCATTCAATAATAGTTTTGACTAAGAGCGTGTCAATACCATTACAGTCCATAGATGTTTTACTTTTAAACAATTTAACAATTTCAATGACCTCTCTCTCATCTAACTAACTAACTAACTAACCTGCACTTATATAGCGCTTTTCTAGTCACAAAGACCACTCAAAGCGCTTTCATTAATACTAACCCTCTATTCTAAGGGCCTATAGGAAACAGATATCTAGGGACAATTTAGAACAGCCAATTAACCTAACATGCATGTTTTTGGCATGTGGGAGGAAACCGGAGAAATCCCGGAGTAAACCCACGCAACACGGGGAGAACATGCAAACTCCACACAGATCACTGTTGGTCGGGGGCTGAGATCGAACCCACGATCCCACGATCCCCACAATCCCCCGGCCAATCTGTGTTCTTAATGAAAATGGAGTCTTTTATAGCAATGTTTTTGCTTATTGTATCACCTGTAGATGCTGTAATGGGTATTTCTCAAGCCAAATTAGGACCAATGTTAACAAAAAATTTATTAAATTCATCTGTAGGTGAGACTGCATTCACACACTGAGTCGGGTTTTTTTTTTGTTTTTTGTTTTTTTTGAAAGATTGGTTGGGTAGTTTGTATTTCTGTTTTTATTTCCAAGAATATTATTAAGTATTGTCCATGTATTTTTAGTGTTATCTGTTTTTTTCCAGTTCTTTACTGTAATAGTCTCTTTTACTACATCTCATTATATATATTAACTTATTTTTATACGTTTTATACCGCTGCTCTGCTTCTTTTGTCCTTTTCTTTAGAAAAACTTTATATAATGAATTTTTCTTTTTACACACTTTTTGTAATCCTTTGGTTAACCATGGCTTGTCAACAAATTTCTGTTTAAGCTTTTTTTTTTTACTAATGGACAATTCTTTTCATAAAGAGCGGTTACAACGTTCATGAATGTGTCGTAGGCTTCATTTACATCTGATACATAGACTTTTACTCAGTCTTGCTTCAGCAGGTCTTCTTTAAAAGAACTGATTGCATTTTGTGATTTGTGTCTGAAAGATTTTAAAGTTTTTTCTGTGTTGGCCCCCGTGTGGCCATGGATAAGTGCAAAGACTGGCAGATGGTCACTTATGTCATTTGTCAAAAATCCACTTTCTATTTTTACCTCCGCCAAGGAGGTTATGTTTTCATCGGCGTTGGTTTGTCTGTTTGTTTGTCTGTCTGTCTGTTTGTTAGCAAGATAACTCAAAAAGTTATGGACGGATTTTCATGAAATTTTCACAGATTGTCAGAAATGGGGTATCCTACAGATGATTAGAGTTTGGTGGTGATCTGGATCACCGTCCACAAGAAAACCGCCATTACACAAAATGCCATTTTCGTGAATAACTACTAAACCACTAATCCTATCATTGTCAATCAAATTGCTTGTCATATATTTTCATGGTCAAGGAATCTGAAAACGTACACACAAACACTGTATGGGGGGAACTGTGGCGCTAAACTGCCATTACAGAAAATGCCATTTTCGTCAATAACTACTGAACCACTAATCCTATCATTGTGAATCCAATTGCTAGTCATATGTTTTCATGGTCAAGGAATCTGAAAACGTACACACAAACACTGTGTGGGGGGAACTATGGCACTTGGCGGAGGTCTGCGCTCTCCGAGTGCTTTTCTAGTCTTATAAGATAAGATAAGATAAGATAAGCCTTTATTAGTCCCACAACGGGGAAATTCCAGGATTGCAACAGCACAGGGATAGCAACACTCAGAGCAACAATCAGAAGGTAAGAAAAAAAAAAAAAAAAGCAAGAGCAGCTAATATACATATGTACATATTACTATAAAATATATATATACACACACACACAGACACACAGTGCAGAGCATTGTAGCTGGATGGAATAAATATATGAATATATGAACACACAGTGCAGAGCATTGTAGCTAGATGGAATAAATATGTAAATATATAAACACCCACAGTACGGAGCATTGCAGCTAGGTGGAATAAATATGCAAGTATATAAACACACACAGTGCGGAGCAATGTAGCTAGATGGAATAATAAGATAAGATAAGATAAGCCTTTATTAGTCCCACAACGGGGAAATTCCAGGATTGCAACAGCACAGGGATAGCAACACTCAGAGCAACAATCAGAAGGCAAGAAAAAAACAAGCAAGCAAGAGCAGCTAATATACATATGTACGTATTACTATAAAATATATATATATACACACACACACAGACACACAGTGCAGAGCATTGTAGCTGGATGGAATAAATATATGAATATATGAACACACAGTGCAGAGCATTGCAGCTAGGTGGAATAAATATGCAAGTATATAAACACACACAGTGCGGAGCAATGTAGCTAGATGGAATAATATGTAGATATATAAATATATAAACACACCCAGTGCTGAGCATTGTAGCTAGATGGAATAAATATGTATATATATGTATATATATATACATATTACATATATTTTTTTTTTTTTTCTCTCGGCGCCACACGAGTCGGCTGCCTTTTGCAACAGCGGCTCGATTCCGAGTCTTTTTCCCTTCCTCTCTCTTTTGATCCGTCTTTTTTTTTCACCCCACTTATATCACGGACACACAGATCGTCCTAAATGTCTCCTGAGCCGGTGGACGGAGCCACTGTCTATAGCAGGATACGATACAGCAGGGAAGAGCTGCTAGCATTCAACCGCCACCCGGTCCCATTGGAAAAACTCGACATACCGAGAGAACTGAGGCGAAAACGCCGCGGCTGCCGGGCTGGAGTAAGGCGGAGGACAAAAAATATAAGGTACAGACCCTCCCTTCCATCTGTTGTCATGGGAAATGTACGGTCGATACTGGGAAAGTTAGATGAGCTAGCGGCTATCTCCCGTTATGATAGCACATACCGGGAGTGCTCTCTCCTTTTGTTTACTGAGACGTGGCTAACTGAACTAGCAGCAGATGCTAACATTGAGCTGGAGGGTTTTCACATGATACGAGCTGACCGAACACCAGACAGTGGCAAGGCTAGGGGCGATGGAGTGATAATGTATGTTAACAACAACTGGTGCAGACCGGGACATATCACTGTTAAACAACGACACTGCAGCAAAGACATTGAGTTGCTAGCTGTTAGCATGAGGCCTACATATCTCCCGAGAGAACACTCACACGTGATCTGCATTGTTGTTTATGCAAATCCGACGGCGAACGCTGGGACAGCACGTGACGTCATCCATTCAGTAACCAGCAGGCTGCAGACAGAACACCCAGATGCTCTTCTCCTCATCTCAGGCGATTTCAACCATGTTTCACTGTCTCCCATTCTACCCACGTTCACCCAGTATGTCACATGCCACACTAGAGACAATAAAACACTGGATTTATTCTACGCAAACACTAAGGAGGCGTACACCTCATCACAACTCCCCCCACTCGGGAGATCGGATCACAACTTGGTTCATCTCCGGCCGGTGTACAAACCCCTAGTGCACAGACAACCTCCGGCCATGCACACTGTGGAGTTATGGTCTGAGGAGACAATGGACACCCTAAAGGGCTGTTTTGAAGCCACCGCCTGGAAGCAGCTCTGCGATCCACATGGTGAGGACATCGATGGCCTCATTCACACCTTCACGGGCTACCTCAGCTTCTGTGTGGACAAATCCGTTCCCACCAAGACCATACGGCGTCACTCAAACAACAAACCCTGGATCAACCCTGAGATAAAAACACTTCTGAGAGAGAAGAAGAGGATCTTCAGGTCAGGGAACAGGGAGATGCTGAAGTCCGTACAGAGGGAGCTGAGGAGAAAGATCAGAGAAGGCAAGGACAGCTTCAGGAAGAAGATGGAGGACAAGCTGCAACAGAGCGACATCAGCGGGGTCTGGAGAAACCTCAAAACCATCTCGGGGCTCCAGAATACCTCCCCCCAGGCCACAGGGGGCAGGGAGTGGGCGAACAACCTGAATCTGTTTTTCAATAGATTTGACCAACCGCCCTCCCCCCTGACTGCACAACAACCACTGCTGCCTCTAAAGAAATCAAGTCCTGCTGCCCACTCCCCACTCCACCAACACCCCCCCACTCCCAACACACAGCCCCCCATCCTGACCCTGACCAGGACCCAGGTGAGGACGGAGCTGAGGAAGATCAAGGCGAGGAAGGCGCCGGGACCGGACGGCATCAGCGCAAAGCTCCTCAAGTCCTGTGCAGACCAGCTGTGTGGGATTGTGACGTATATCTTCAACATGAGCCTGAAACTGGGGAGGGTACCACAGCTGTGGAAAACATCTTGTGTGGTACCTGTACCAAAAACTTCCCACCCCAAAGACCTGAACAGCTACAGACCGGTGGCCTTGACGTCCCACTTGATGAAGACCCTGGAGAGACTGCTCCTTGCTCACCTCCGCCCCCTGGTGGAACCAGCGATGGATCCACTCCAGTTCGCCTACCAGCATGGCATTGGGGTGGAGGATGCGGTGATCTTCCTCCTTCACCGTTCTCTGTCCCACCTGGAGAAGCCCGGGAATATGGTGAGGATCATGTTCTTTGACTTCTCCAGTGCTTTCAACACCATCCAACCGATGATCCTGAAGGACAAGCTGCTGCGCGCAGGGGTGGACCAGCACCTGTCATCATGGATCCTGGACTACCTCACGAACCGGCCTCAGTTTGTGAGAACCCGGGACTGTGTGTCCGACACGATCATCAGTAGCACGGGGGCCCCCCAGGGAACGGTGCTGGCTCCCTTCCTGTTCACTCTTTATACTGCGGACTTCTCACACAACACAACACACTGCCATCTACAGAAGTTCTCTGATGACTCTGCGATCGTTGGCCTCATCTCCAATGGAGATGAAGCTGAGTACAGAGGGCTTATCCAGGACTTCGTGGACTGGTGCCATCGGAACTGCCTCCAGATCAACGCGAGGAAAACTAAGGAGCTGGTGGTGGACTGCCGCAGGCATGGGCAGCCCCTCACAGTACCAGTAAATATACAGGGAACAGACATCGAGATGGTGACATCCTATAAGTACCTGGGTATTCATCTGAACAATAAACTAGACTGGTCACACAATACTGATGCACTCTACAAGAAGGGACAGCGCAGGCTGTTCCTGCTGAGGAGACTCAGGTCTTTTGGTGTACAAGGGGCGCTGCTGAAGTCATTCTATGACACGGTGGTGGCATCAGCCATCACTTTTGGAGTGGTCTGCTCGGGCAGTGGCATTACTGCAGCCGATAGGAAGAGACTGAACAAACTGATTAAGAAAGCTAGCTCTGTCCTGGGGCAGCGCCTTGATCCAGTGGAGGAGATAGGAGAGAGAAGGACGGTGGCTAAACTGTCATCTCTGCTGGAGTCCGAGTTCCACCCTATGCAGGACATACTGAATGCACTGAGGAGCTCATTTAGCAGCAGACTACATCATCCCAGGTGCACAACCGAGAGGTTTCGTAGGTCCTTCCTACCAACGGCTGTCAGACTGTACAACCTAAGCAGGGCTGCTCGCAGAGATAGCAAAAAGACGTAACAAACTAATAGTTTTTTGAATGCAAAAGATGCAATAGACTTACACAATGGTCCCCTCCGGCATACAACTAGGAACATACCGGTCGCTATGGAGGGTGAGAATATGTATGGGCACATAATCATACCATGTAGGATAACTAAGTAGACGGTTATGCTGTTTCATTCCATCTAGCAACAATGCTCTGCACTGTGTGTGTTTATATATTTGCATATTTATTCCATCTAGCTACAATGCTCAGCACTGGGTGTGTTTATATATTTATATATCTACATATTATTCCATCTAGCTACATTGCTCCGCACTGTGTGTGTTTATATACTTGCATATTTATTCCACCTAGCTGCAATGCTCCGTACTGTGGGTGTTTATATATTTACATATTTATTCCATCTAGCTACAATGCTCTGCACTGTGTGTTCATATATTCATATATTTATTCCATCCAGCTACAATGCTCTGCACTGTGTGTCTGTGTGTGTGTGTATATATATATATTTTATAGTAATACGTACATATGTTTATTAGCTGCTCTTGCTTGCTTGTTTTTTTTCTTGCCTTCTGATTGTTGCTCTGAGTGTTGCTATCCCTGTGCTGTTGCAATCCTGGAATTTCCCCGTTGTGGGACTAATAAAGGCTTATCTTATCTTATCTTATCTTATCTTATATACATATATATAGATACATACTGTATATATATATATATATATATATGTATGTATGTATGTATGTATCTACATATTACATATGTAATATGTAGATATATAAAAACACAGTGCGGAGCATTGTAGCTAGATGGAATAAATATATAGATATATAAATATAAACACACCCAGTGCTGAGCATTGTAGCTAGATGGAATAAATATGTAAATATATAAACACACACAGTGCAGAGCATTGTTGCTAGGTGGGATGAAACAGCATAACCGTCTACTTATCAATAATATTAACAAACAGGTTGTCAATAAGTGTAGCAGTGTGAACTGTGATTCTACTGGGATGTGTTATTGTGGGATATAGACTCATGCTGTACATAGAATTCATGAACTCTGTAATTACATTTTGTTGAAATGGATTTAATAAATCAATATTGAAGTCTCCACAGATTACAACCATTTTCTTATTAGTTATATTATTATACAGCTTGACTAACTTATCTCTGAATGTCTCAACGCAAGTTCCTGGCATTCTATATATACAACTTATAATTAGATTTTTTGTTTTATCTTGGTCAATCTCAACAGTAACACATTCCAGAATCCCTGGTAGTGCAAAGGACATTCCGTTTACAAGTTTACACCTATACAGTTCATCAATGTACAGTGCAACACCACCACCATTTTTTTGAGATCTATTAATATAAAACATCTGATATCCCTCTATTGCCATCAAAGAAGCCTGCGCTTCATTGAGCCAAGTTTCAGAGACTGCGATAGCTGTAAATTTTCTATCTAGCTGTTTTAAATAGTCCTGAATCTGTGGAAAGTTTTTAAGACTTCTGCTGTTATAGTGTATTATTGATACTTTACCATCTAATTGCGCTTGACTTTTGAATTGCTTTTCAGTGTAATATTCACAGTGATTATGGATATTATTGAAGAAGTGGTTATCAGGATCGATATCATTCTCCATCTCTTGTTGTTTATGTTCAGCATAATGACATATTTTCAGAGTCTGAATTTCCTCACTCTGTGTCAAGTGACTTCCTCCAGCTGGAGATGATTGATGTCTACTAAAGTCAGTCATGCTTTTTGTTATGCTTTTTAAAGTACATTATCATGTTATGTCACAAAACGACTGTTCTTGCCGTGTGTGTGGATGTGAATTATTATAGTCTCTTAGTTTTCTTACTCAGTGTTCATCTATATTTATTTAAGTCAGTGAGATCTCTTATTATTATGGCCTTTGCTTCCTCACGTGTTCCATTTAGTTTAATCCAAATTCTACTGTTTCTTGTCCATGTTGCCTGTATCTTGTTTTGTCTTTTCAGCATCCGTGCTTGCCGTGTTATTTCAGCATTAGTCTTTGTTAAATGTTCATTTAGGTAAACTTCTATTCCCCATAGCTTTCTGGCCTGCCTCAGTATGTCATTTTTTTATGTTATATTCAAGCCCAAAGAATAAACAAGGTCCAAGGTATGACCCTTAGCATGTGTAGGGCCTGAAACATGCTGGATGAGGTTATAAAAATGAGTGATGGATAAAAAGTCAACAGCTGTGTTACATGTAACATCAATATGAATGTTAAAATCACCAATGATTAAAACCCTCTCCAATTTAATAAAAGAAGATTAAAAAGTCTGTAAAATCCGTAAGAAAGACACTTGCAAGACCAGGAGGACGGTAAATTAAAACACGGTAAAAGGCATTAAAGGTCCCAACTTTTATTATCTGAGACTCAAAGGAGGAGAAGGGCTCAGAGTTTACCAGTCTGCACAGGTGGCTGTCCCGGTATACCACAGCGAGTCCTCCACCACGTTGCGCAATCCGGGGAGTCCCGATAACAGAGCAGCCAAGAGGACAGAGCTCCTTCAGGTGGAAAAACTCATTTTCTCTCTGCCACGTTTCCACCAGGAACATAAAATCCATATCCTCTGTCAAGAAAAGTTCATTAAGAGTGAGGGATGTGTTAGAAATGGAGCGAGGATTGAGTAATGCCATCCTGATTGGTGACAGCTCAGCTGCGCTCACAGCTGATCAGAGTGAAACTGACAGCAAGCACCTGACATGGTCACGTGACTTCCAGCTGCGCCGGGCGGTCGGTCTCTGGTCAGGCAGGACAATTTGAGACCCTGATGGCAAAACCATGATCCCGTCCACAAGCATCCTGGACATAAGTGTTTGTGAGACGGGAGAGCAATCCAGCAGCTGCAGAGGAGCATCCGTAGTCACGTCCTGGATGGGAACCCGCAGAAGACACCGGGTGCGCTCACGGTGACCAGACCAGAAACCCTCAGTCCGGAGGGCTTGTCTCCTCTTAGCTTGACAGCCAGCTCTTCAATCCCATCTCCTGGGCTTCTTCCCAGGCTTACCAGGACGCCAGCTTTCGAAGAGAAGCTGGTACTCAGGTGAGGAGGGAGAACACACAAACGGGGCGGAAAAGTTTGCCTGTAGCCCTCCCAAGAATCAAATGATCTTTCCATAGACAGTTTAATCCGGTACAACGACTGTCGATCATACCTCAGTGTAGCGAAGACACATTCATTTAGTGATAGGGTTGATATAACAACAAAAATAACAAACAGTGATAGATGACACAGACGAAGAGAAGCAGTAGCCAGGCCAAACACAGGTGCCATCTTGTCATCAACCTATGCCTTATTACTGTACAATGAGTAAAGTTAGGGTCACCAAACTTGGCACACAGGTTCATCCTGTGACCGTGAAGCTTGACTATGGTTTTGGGATTGCAAGGTCAAAGATCAACATCAAAATGGCTTATAAACTATATCTCAACAACAAAGAAAGCTAGGGTCACCAAACCTGGTACACAGGTTCACTGTTAGACCGTGACCTCTGACTACAGGTTTCGGGTCAAAAAGTCAAAGGTCAAGGTTGGCACTCCCTATGCTGTCTTACTATAGAACGTGTAAAGCTCTCAAGGGTCACCAAACTTGCTACACAGGTTCACCTCGGGATCCTGACCTACAACTTTGGGTTGTATACTTTGTTGTATATTCCTGGATGATGGTTTATCATAATTTGGTTCTGCCACAGTAATTATATTGAAAAGTATAAAACTACTCTCCGACACTAAGTATTGGGATCTTCAAAGAAAATGGAGGCGGGGGATATTGCACTCCCTTCAGAGTACTCTTGTTCATAGATGCAACTGTAGGATCAGTATGAAAAACCTCCATCATTTCATTCACAGATTATCACATGTACAAGGTTTTTGGAGAGCTGACCTCTAAACTTGACCTGAAGTCAAGGTCGCCAAAATTTGAACTCGTTCAAGATTTATCATAGATACAACTAGAAAAGTCCCAACAGAAATTTTGATAGAGGGCCACTGTGATTGGCCATTTGTCATGGTTTTAACTAGGGATGGGCATTCGGTGAAATTTTCTTCACCGATCGTCGGGAGAATTAATGATTAATAATCGGTTAATCATTAACATTTTTAGGTACGTAACAAGGCAGGTAGACTACATTAGAACATCAGGTGCACGGAGAGCGGCGCAACTCAAATCCACCTCTCTCTCTGTTCGCTGTTGTCGTGTTGGCTCGCTCGGGAATCTCGCAAGCTGATTGGCCGAGACGTTTCACCCCGCAAGCTGATTGTCCGAGACGTAAATCATTTTCATCTTGAGTTACGTATCTTGTTATAAGAATAAGAGTTCTAAAAACATATTTATGTACACTTTATTTACATCTACGTATGTATGTACACTTACACACACACGTGTGTGTGTCTTCTACCGAATCTTCATGACCTTCTCAATAAAGTTTCTGAAAAAAAAAAAAAAGAATCTTCACGACCGCCATTACTCAGCGCGCAACCACTGTTGGCAGTTTCTTCGCGTAATAAGGGTGTTCCATGGACCCTGTCGATGAGGTATATTTGTATGCTGCATTGCAGTGATTGCAGTACACCTGGTCATTTTTTAAACTGAAATGGTCCCACGCAACACTTCGCCGTAACCGCTTGCCCTACGGAAGCTCGTATGTATCAACTGAGGCACGCCGGAGTACGGCGATGGTGTAATGTTGCCCCCTGGTGCCCAAATTTTGCCATTGCATTGTTTGAGGACGGCCGTGCATAGGCCTAATAACCTCAGATTGTTTAAAAAAAAAAAAACGGTTTGTCGACGAAAATGAACTTCGTCGGTGAAATTCTTAATGATCAATTATCGGTTAATCGGTATATTATGCCCATCCCTAGTTTTAACCTGTGAGAAGCTGATGAAAAATCGTGAAAATCAGCTAATTTTGACTGAAAAATAAAAGACTTTTACCTTTTGACCCCAGAACCATAATTTGAGGTCAAGATCCCAAGGTGAACCTGTGTACCACGTTTGGTGACCCTAGCTTTGTCGTTCTATAGTAATAGTGCAAATGGAATGTTATCCTTGACCTTTGAGATTTTGACCCCAGACCCAGGGTCTAACCTGTCCAAGATTTGTCTCACATACAACTATGGTTTTGATTTGAAAAGACTCCTTAATTTCTTTTTGTAGTTATTGTGTTCACAAGGTAGGTGTTGACCTCCGTCTGGCGGTGTAACAACAATATTCAGGTCCTCAAAGAACTATTTATGAGGACGGAAATATCTGTGAGAAAATATTTTAAGGAGTGTTTTTAGTTTTCAGTTTGGAAAAATGTGGCTCACAATAATGAGGAAAGGTGGGACTTAATGTCTTACTGCAGCCAGCCAGCAGAGGGCAATCCAGAGGCACAGTCTTTGCTTTTTGGGGGGATTCTCATGTCATCCGTCTTTATTCATGATATGTATGTGATATTTCCATGTTTCTGTTTAGTTTTCTGCCACGGGAGCTTCCTGAGAACTTAGAACCTTCTTTCTACCATGCATTCTGTCCACAAAATGAGACAAAAACAAAGTCACTATCAGGCTGTTTCTCATACCGTTGATCTCTCTCTGTACTGGTGTGTGTTCAGGAGCTGGAGCGTTTCAGGGCGTTTGTCATGAGGAAACCGGTTTTTGATGTGGTCGTGGATGGGCTGAACGTGGCAAATACCAACAAGGACAGAAGCAAACAGTCAGAGATGGTGAGAATGTGCATAGATATATGTGTGTGTAAAAAATATTGTGGATGGGGTGGGGGGTAAGAACCTGTACTGATATAGCATTTTTCTATTCACAAAGACCACTCAGAGGTCACCACTGGTAGCTATACTAACCCTCTGTTCTAAGGGCATATCAGAGACAGATACCCAGGGACAATTTATAATCACTAATTAACCTGATGTGCATGTGAAATTTCAATTTTTTTCATAAATTTTGACATTTTTTGCATAATCTTGTGCTTTTTTTTATAAATTTGTCTTTTTCATAAATTTGTTACTTTTTCTAATAAAAATGTGGCCTTTTTTCCACATAAATGTGACAGTTTTCTGATAAAATTGTAGCTTTTTGTGAATTTTTTTTTTAACAGATCTCATGTGACTTTTTTCTTACAAAATCTTCAGGATTTTTTTCTTAAAAATGCACCCCTTCCCCCTAATTTTCCAATGTTTTTGACATAAATTTTCAACTATTCTCACAAATTTATTATATTTTTTCTTTTAATTTATTAACTTTCATGGGCAAAACCACAGCATTTTTTTAACATTATTTTATTTTTGTCATAAAACTACCACTTTTTTCAGTAAATTTTTATTTTTTTCCCAGAATTTTTTGACTTTTATTCCAAATTCATGGGTATTTTTCCCTCATAAAATGCAAAATTTTTCTTTGAATTTGCAAGATTTTTTCTTCATACATTTTCAGGTTTCCTCATTTTCTGCATTTAATGATATTTTTCTCATGAATGTGCAACTTTTTTTCTTCAAAATGTATTGCTTCTTTTCTTTGTAATGTGTGATTCTGCCCCAAGGCCTCGGGGAGCCTCTGACCGTGGCAGAGTCCTGGGTCAGGGCTCACCAGCCTTCTGGAAACCGAGAGCTACTTCAAGAGGACTGAGGACTACGAAGGGCTGCCAGTTTGATACACATGAAAAAAGTTTCACCATTTAAGTTTATATATTATTATTAATGATTACTGTTATTCATCTATGTGAAGACACTGATCACATTAATAAATTCCCACAGTAGTTATTAAATGATTTAACAAGGCAGGGAACAGATACTTTTTAACATGCAACACTTTATGTCTAATCCCTGTAAATGTCTCATTTTCAAATGATCACTTCTACAACATTTTGTAGGAAATCTTCATGTCCCATTTTTAACAAATTGTGAACCATGTTGGTGCAAGTTATCAATTATGCAAGACGACAAAAATCAACTCTTTCAGATTTTTTAAAAATCTTTTCACATTTTGTAATAATCACCAAATCTACAGGATTTTAACAAAATTATATCTCTCACACTTTATGAAAATATTTGAAACAACTTTTTAATATTTATATTTAATCTTGCCACGCCACTAGCATGTTGCCACTGATGTTATCTGGTATCTGTCAGTTGGTGAGAGGCCTGGCATTGCGTGCCGTTCACCAGTGGGCTGGAATCTGGGCTGGAACTCAACACTGCAACTGTGAGTGAGTCTTGCAGGTGTGCAGCAGTGAGGCGTGGTCTGTGTTTGTTTTTGATGAAGTTCATGTCAGAAAAGGCTGATTCACAGAGACGGGTTGAACCAAACAGGCTGGCAACCTTCGCAGCTGCTGTGCATATACCATTGTACTGTTCTGTGTCCGCAAGGCACCAAAAGTTTGGTGCAGCCTGCTAGGCTTTGGGGTGGAGCTCGTTTTGCAATGTTACAATTTCAATCTCCACCTGTCCAGCATCCAAGTTGAATGGTGCACTGAGTTGTTCAGCAGTGCATGTTATGTCCACTTGCATGAAAGGATTGGAAATGAATGACACACTTGGCTCAAGCTGATCGAAGTCACAAAACCTGTTCTCAAACTCTTGCGTAAGTCTGTTTATCACTTGAAAGTGCTTTTCTGCAACTTTGTCAAAAGTCTCAAATGCAGATGCATTGTCTTTCAGCACTGACTGCATGGAGGGAAAGTGCAGCACTTTTTTCTCTGTAATTGCACAGAGAAAATGTTCATCTTGGCTTTAAATGCATTTACAACACTTATCATGCCAGCAACAGTCTTACCTTTGCCTTGCAGCTCACAGTTCAAAAGGTTTAGTTTTCCGGTGATGTCCGTTAAAAATGCAAGGTCAAGTATCCACTCAGGGTCGTCCAGCAGTGAGACGTCTTCGCCTTTGGGTTGCATGAACTCTTTGACTTCACATAAAAGTGACAAAAATGCTGTAAAACTCGTCCCTTGCTGAGCCATCAGATTTCTGTGTGTAATAAAAGATCCCCATATTCAGCTGACAGCTACTCCAGCAGCACCTTGAATATCCTGTGTTGTTTGGGTTTGGAGCGTTTATGATTTTCATGACCAGAGTCATCACATGCTCAAATCCAGTCACTTTTGCACATATGGCCTGCTGATGAATGATACAGTGCGTGATGAAACCTGCATGTTGGCTAGTCATAGCAGGAGCCCTTCTATAGTCCCTGATACCAGCTTTTCCAATGCAGATTCCATCCCTGGACCGGCAGGATCAGATCTGGGTGGGACGGATAACGCAGCAGTGTGTGCCCCACCCTCCTTAACCCCACTGTGGTGCCCTTGAGCAAGGTCCTAACCCCAGCTGCTCCAGTGGAGCTGCTCAGTGGCCACAGGCCAGTCTGTGGTTGGACTGGGCAGCTTCCTGGTCTGAATGTGAACAGGGCATCCTTGAAAAAGAGAGGGTTCCTCTCAGTGGAACTACCCTGTTTAAATAAAAGTTAAATTAAATAAACATGGACAGATTGATCTCAAAATGTGCTTTTCAGAACTGTCACCCTTTCATGGACATTGTTTCAGCAGACCACAGGTGTCTCCAGACAGGCCAGCATCATTTAACCTGCTTTCACACATTATTTGATTCAGCTCATGTTTTAGCTGCTTTTAGCTCTATATTAATTTTTAAACAAAAAATATTAAAATGAATTCTTTGTTCAATTTCAAACAAAACGTAATATAAACTTTTATAATACAGGAGAACACTACATGTGACTCCAGATAAATAGGTCTAAAATTCTAAAAGCTACAACTAAAATCCTAAAAATGTTTCCCAGGAGAACACAAACTAAATTGCATTGCATTAAAAAAAAAGATTAATATCTAAAAAAACACAATTCTGCAAAAAGTCCACCTCTATACAATATTTTCAGTGCAGAAAAAACTGTTTCAAACTGTAAGACAAAAACACGGACACAAAATATAACTCCAGGACAGAATTCCTCGACATTTTTTTCAGTCTCAACAGTAAACTCTGTTGCAGCATGGAGGGAGAGGGGAGCTGGAACTTTCCATGTTCAGTTACACACGGAGCTTTGACTGAGTTTTTACGTGATAACCAGCGACTCACCTCTGCACCCCAGCAAGGTCTACTCTAAGCTTACAACAGCGCTTCTTTTTGTGGGTACAGACCAGTCTGTCTGAGGTGGATGTCGACCTTGGGTGTGTGTGTGTGTGTGTGCGCGCGCACGCACAAACACATAGTCCCACAAACGCACCTATGCGGAGAAAATCCAGGGACATTTCTGTGACACAGGGAACACCAAATGGATGTGGCAGGGAGTACGGGCGTTGACGGATTATAAGTCTAGACAGGGGGTTGATGATGACGACGCTTTGCTTCCAGACGGGCTCAATAACTTCTTTGCACGTTTTGAAGCATCAAACCCAACAATCAGAGGGAGGGTTGGCCCATCTCCACCATCTGTGGGGCCAGCTATCACCATCAACGTAGCGGACACACGGAGGACCCTAATCAGGGTTAACCCACGTAAAGCTGCAGGTCCAGACAATATCCCGGGACGTGTGCTCCGAGTCTGCGCAAGCGAGTTGGCGAATGTTCTGACTGACATTTATAACATCGCCCTGAGTCAGGCCATCGTTCCCAGATGCTTTAAGACCTCTACCATAGTACCGGTGGCAAAGGAATCAGTTGTGTCCTGTCTGAATGACTATCGTCCTGTTGCACTGACACCAATTGTGATGGACTGTTTTGAATAGCTTGTCAAACCACACATTACAGCCTGCCTCCCTGCATCACATGACCCGCTTCAGTTTGTGTATCGTTCAAACCGCTCCACAGAGGACGCTATAGTCACCACCCTGCACTCTGTCATCTCCCACCTGAATCAGAAAGACACCTATGCCAGACTCCTGTACATTGATTTCAGTTCAGCATTCAACACCATTATTCCCCAAAGACTGATGGAGAAATTACTCCTTCTTGGTCTGAACACCGCCATATGTCTCTGGATCCTGGATTTCCTGACTGAGAGACCTCAGTCTGTCCAGGTTGGAAACAACATCTCCAACTCTATCACGCTGAGCACCGGATCCCCTCAAGGCTGCGTACTCAGTCCACTGTTGTTTACACTTTTAACACATGACTGTGTATCCAGACACGAGGGGAACCAGATTATTAAGTCTGCGGATGACACCACAGTGGTGGGACTTATTCAGAGGGATGAGGAATCAATGTACAGGGAAGAAGTGAGAGGCCTGGAGGGCTGGTGCAGGGAGAACAATCTGGTCAACGTGGACAAAACGAAGGAGATGATTATCGACTTCCGGTGGTCACGGCCTGAACATGTCCCTCTCTGCATCAGCGGCCGTTCAGTGGAGAGAGTGGAGAACATCAAGTTCCTCAGAGTGCAGATCTTGCAGGACCTGACCTGGAGCAAGAATTCCTTGGGGATCAGGAAGCGGGCCCAGCAGAGACTGCACTTCTTGAGGAAACTCAAACAGGCCTCTCTCCCCATCTGCATCCTCAGGACCTTCTACAGAGGTGTGGTGGAGAGTGTTCTGACGTACTGCATTGCAACATGGTACTCCAGCTGCAGTATGTCAGACAAAAAAAGCTCTGCAGAGGATAGTTAAGGGAGCTGAGAGGGTAATTGGAGTCTCCCTCCCCTCTGTCCAAGAACTTTTTCAGAGCCGTTGTAGGAGCAGGGCACTGAATATTGTCAAGGACCACTCTCACCCTCTGCATAAACACTTTGAACTGCTGCCACCTGGCAAACGATTCCAGAGCATCAGAGGCAGAACCACCAGACTGATTAACAGCTTCCTTCCACAAGCTGTTAGGATGCCGAACAGTTGATCCGGAATCTTTCATACATACTACTGCACCTTATGGACATTATGTATATTATATGTATATTATAGTTCTAGTTAGTTTTAAGTATTTATGTCACTTACCGTAGCTACCTTGACTCACTTAGCCATTTTAATTGGTATTTTATATATAGGCAGTTATTATCACCTTAAACTGCAACTGTAATAAGTTAATATTACTGTAAAAACCAAATGTGTCTCAGGGATGTGTGAATGGCTGTCGGGGTGGGGGCGGGGTGTGTGTGAGTGTGTTTTAAATTATGTTCTTTTTATATATATGGATGCCTAGAGAAACACAATTTCATCTTGCTTGCACTACAGTTGTATGTATAGCATCATGACAATAAAGGTTGATTGATTGATTGATTGATTGGGGGCAGCAAACCTGATTTTGCAACCCACTGCATACTCTCTGGAGTGGTTGGAACCATGTTCGTGGTACAGCGAAGAGGGCAGTCTGCAGCAGGAGAGCACCCAAGGGCTCGTGCCGTAACCTGTTGGCGGTTGCTGATGCAGGAGTTCAGTTCAGCTTTTTTCCCCACTAAAATAAAACGGCCTGTTATGTCTGAAGTTGGAGTCAAGGAGAGCAGTCATGGAGCTGAACACACGTTTATTATAACACAGGGCGCAGTGCACCTAACCGCACATACAGCCGCTTGGCAGAGGAAAAGGCGGAAGAGACCACCCCCCTACCCGCAGCCCTTCTTATACACACGGGGTTAGCGGAACTGGAACCTGGAGCCACCACCCCATGCCACACAAATAAGAGCTCCAAACATAGTACAATATATGAGCAATAAATAACTACATTACACAGTCTCCCTTTTCCCCAAAGTGTATCAAAAGGCTTTGGGGACTTGGGGTCCGGATCCGGACCGGAGTCCGCTAGTTGGTGAACCCTGATTTACACTGTAAAAATGCCTAAATCACAGCAAAAATAATAATAAACAATAAAACTCCCGTGTTCATGCTGTGTCTGTCCTCCTGAAGCACCGCGCATGCTCTGACAAATACAGTGAATCCCAGGCTTTGCTGGCGCTCTGTACGATGTCACTTCCGGGATTACCGTAATGTGTCATATATCAATGGAAAGCGCAACGTCTCAGCTTTCAGAATCCGTTGAAGTGAGTGTGCTAAAATGAAAGCTCAAAGAGTTACAATACACTGAATGACACGATGCTGCCCAAGGGTTAAGAAATTTAAGATGAAGCTCATTGGTGACTAGTGCTGTTTTCAGAACAGGCTCACGGGCGACTCATGTGGTCCCTGCGGGCAACCTGGTGCTCGCGGGCACCGTGTTGGTGACCCCTGCCCTAGATAGTGGCTTCCTGAGGCCCTGAGAGAAAAACCTCATAAATTTACAAGAAAATAGGTTTCATCATTCATGAGAAAAATATCCTAAAAAGCAGAACATGAGAACACCTGAAAATTTATGGGAAAAAAACCCTCACAAATTTAGAGAAAATATTTTGCAATTTTCTACGGAAAACATACCCACAAATTTGCAAGAAAGAAGTCACATAATTTCTGGAAAAGAAATCACCAAAAAAAATGAAAAAAGTTGGGAGTTTTATGAGGAAAAATTTAATAAATTTCTGTAAGAAATGCTGCAGTTTTGCCATGAAAGGTAAAAAATTTGCATACCAAAATATAATAAATTTATTAGAAAGCTGAAAAATTGTGCCAAAAAATATGTGAAATTTATGGAAAATGTTGCAATTTTATGAGTGAAAAACTACAAATTTGCAAGGGAAAAAGTCACAAATTTACCAGAAAAAAACTACAGTTTGATTAGAAAACGGTTGCAGATTTATATGAAAAAGGCAGAATTTTTACCTTTAAAAATAGTAACAATCAGATAAGACAAACATTATAAAAAATGTATGAAACAAAGCTTATAACTATTGGGGAAAATGTCACAAATTTACATGGAAAACGTCTTCCGTTTTATTTGATAAGGGTATTAAATTTGAAAAAAAAAAAAGGCCAAATTTAGGAAACAAATCTAAATACATTTATGCCAAAATACAGTGTTATGAAAAAGTCTTTGCCCCCTTCCTGATTTCTCATTTTTTGCGTGTTTGTCACACATAATTGTTTCAGATCATCAAACAAATTTAAATATTAGACAAAGATAACACAAGTAAACACAAAATGCAGTTTTTAAATGAAGGTGTTTATTATTAAGGGTAAAAAAAAATCCAAACCTACATGGCCCTGTGTGAAAAAGTGACCCCCCCCCCCCGTTAAAACATAAATTAACTGTAGTTTATCACATCTTTGGAAAGCTGAGTTTAGTTTCTCTAGCCACACCCAGGCCTGATTGCCGTCACACCTGTTCTCAATCAAGAAATCACTTAAATAGGTCCTGCCAGACAAAGTGAAGTAGACCAAAAGATCCTCAAAAGCTAGACATCATGCTGCGATCCCAAGAAATTGAGAAACAAATGAGAAACAAAGTAATTGAGATTGATCAGTCTGGAAAAGGTTATAAAGCCATTTCTAAAGCTTTAGGACTCCAGCGAATCACAGTGAGAGCCATTATCCACAAATGGTGAAAACATGGAACAGTGGTGAACCTTCCCAAGAGTGGCCGGCTGACCAAAATTATCCCAACAGCGCAGCAACGACTCATCCAAGATGGTACAAAAGACCCCACAACAACATCCAAAGAACTGCAGGCCTCACTTGCCTCAGTTAAGTCAGTGTTCATGACTCCACCATAAGAAAGAGACTGGGCAAAAGTGGCCTGCATGGCAGAGTTCCAAGACGAAAACCACTGCTGAGCAAAAAAAACATAAAGGCTTATCTCAGTTTTGCCAGAAAACATCTTGATGATCCCCGAGACTTTTGGGAAAATACTCTGTGGACTGATGAGACAACAGTTGAACTTTTTGGAAGGTGTGTGTCCCATTGCATCCGGCGTTAAAGTAACACAGCATTTCAGAAAAGGAACATCATACCGACAGTAAAATACGGTGGTGGTAGTGTGATAGTCTGGGGCTGTTTTGCTGCTTCAGGACCTGGAAGACTTGCTGTGGTAAATAGAACCATGAATTCTGCTGTCTACCAAAAAATCCTGAAGGAGAATGTCCAGCCATCTGTTTGTGACCTCAAGCTGAAGCGCACTTGGGTTCTGCAGCAGGACAATGATCCACAACACACCAGCAAGTCCACCTCTGAATGGCTTAAGAAAAACAAAATGAAGACTTTGGAGTGGCCTAGTCAAAGTCCTGACCTGAATCTGATTGAGATGCTGTGGCATGATCTTAAAAAGGCAGTTCATGCTGGAAAACCCTCCAATGTGGCTGAATTCCAACAATTCTGCAAAGATGAGTGGGCCAGAATTCCTCCACAGTGCTGTAAAAGACTCATTGCCAGTTATAGCAAATGTTTGATTGCAGTTGTTGCTGCTAAGGGTGGCCCAACCAGTTATTAGGTTTAGGGGGCAATCACTTTTTCACGCAGGGCCATGTAGGTTTGGATTTGTTTTACCTTTAATAATAAACACCTTCATTTAAAAACTGCATTTTGTGTTTACTTGTTATCTTTGTCTGATATTTAAATTTGTTTGATGATCTGAAACATTTAAGTGTGACAAACATACAAAAAAAATGAGAAATCAGGGAGGGGGCAAACACTTTTTCACACCACTGTAAGACAATCTTATGAAAAAAGCAGAAGATTGTGCCAAAAATATACAAAATTTATGAAAAAAAAACTTGTAACTATTGAGGAAAATGTCAAATTCACATGGAAAAAGTCTACAATTTTATTTGATGAGGGTATTAAAGCTGCAAAAAAAGAGGCCAAATTTGGGAAAAAATCTTAATACATTTATGCCAAAATATAACAAATTTTGGGACAAAAATTGCAGTTTAATGAGCAAAACAGGCACACAATTTTGTAAAAGAAGATGCAAACTTTTTAGAAATAATCAAAAAATTACCAGAAAAAGTAACAATCTTGTGAGAAAAAAGTAACAAATTTGTAATTGAAAAAAGCTCCAAATTTATAAGAAAAAACTCTTAATCCTGATGTCAGATTAGATTGTAGCTGTAATTCTGCTGTTATACATTAGTTTTTAGGCTCAGATACTCCATGCAGGTAATTTTATACAAAAATCCCTCACAGTGGCTCTTGGTCTGGTCCAGGTTGCCGACCCCTGGCCTATGTGGAAAAGAGCCACATGTGGCACACCTCTGTTCTCTGCAATGACAACATTTTATTACTGAAAAATGTATTTTGGTTGTTTCTCCGTTCCAAAAACATGTTCCTGCAAACACAAGCTGGCATGGAAGCCAGAACTGTAGAAATGGCAGTGATACTGACGGTGCCCCCCCCCCCGTGTTACTGCTGAAGAAAATGTTCTGGTTGTTGCCCCCCGCTGTGCATGAGGTGCACACGCCGTTGTGCAGTTCAGATGTGACTGGCTCTTCGTCTGTGTGATTCAGGGGCTTTTCTGCCACTTCCACAATGACTAAGCGTGCAGTGTGTGAATGTTAGACGTGCCCACCCGTCTGGTGCCCACGTGTCTCTCAGCACGTGAAAACTCGCTCTCACACGTTCATCTTTCTGCACCACACAGGAAAGTACAGACACACAGGCCCGTTCACTAGAGACCCGTCAGACTGGTGGGAAAGCAAAATAAAAATGGACTTTTTGGGGGAAAAATGCAAAGAAGTTTACATCCCATCCAGAGAGTGAATCTGTCAGTCAAATGCATGAGTGACGGAGGTTTGTGGTTATACAGGTGGAAGATGAAAATCCACGGAGAGTTTCCTGCTGACAGCAGTGGCGTGCAGTCAAGCAGACAACAAAGATGTGAAGTGTCTCACTGATTGTTTTATTCTGGACTTTTTATTCTTGTTAATGTTCCAGCTTACTGAGCTGTACGTTCTCACTGCTGACTGTCACTGACCACAGCTGCCACTGACTCTGTCTTTAAAGTGAAAAATAGTCATGCATTTATAAAATAATTACATGTGAAACTTTAGAGCAAAGTGGTTGAATTGCAAACTGACAGTGGTTATGGTTCAGTCTGACCACTTCAGACCTCCTTTAAATAGGCCTGTAACCAGAACACGTTAATGGACCAGCAAGTTTTCCAAAAATTACTGTAATAAAACTATTATGGTTGATGTGATGAAGATACAGGATACAGTGATAAAATGATAACAGCCTATGGTCAACTTCACGGGCCTGTCTTTAACTGCAAGTTTTTATAGTCATTGATTTTCTGATTTATTTACTTTAGCTTTAATAATTTAGGTATGTTTAAAAGAGTGTGTGTGTGTGTGTGTGTGTGTGTGTGTGTGTGTGTGTGTGTGTGTGTGTGTGTGTGTGTGTTTCAGCTGCTGGCGGTGGTGTTGGAACTGGAGCGTCAGGGCCTGTCTATTCTGGTTCTGGGCAGGAAACACATGCTGAGACCCTCCAAGTCCTGGAACAGGCACAACATGAACCTCATCCAGCAGAAAGCCCACTGCTTCTTCACTGACAACATGTGAGCAGCTGCCAGCAAGATTAGAACCGTTCTGAGCAGAGAACACCTGGAACAGGAATAAATCTGCTTTAATGTTTTTACCTCAGTCAGTCAGGTCAGGTCTTCATGTGTTCTGTCTGTTAGCAGGATTAATCACATTTAATCAGTGAGCAAACAGCCTTGGTGGAAGAATGTACTTTTTGAGTACACTCTAATTTTGCACTTGTAGTAAAACAAAATCAGAACCCGGATTTAAAACGTTGACAAACTCGGGCTGCACGGTGGCGCAGTGGTTAGCACTGCGGCAGCACAGTTTACCCTTGGCCGGGGGATTGTGGGGATCATGGGATCGTGGGTTCGATCCCAGCCCCCGACCAACAGTGATCTGTGTGGAGTTTGCATGTTCTCCCCGTGTTGCGTGGGTTTACTCCGGGATTTCTCCGGTTTCCTCCCACATGCCAAAAACATGCATGTTAGGTTAATTGGCTGTTCTAAATTGTCCCTAGATATCTGTTTCCTATAGGCCCTTAGAATAGAGGGTTAGTATTAATGAAAGCGCTTTGAGTGGTCTTTGTGACTAGAAAAGCGCTATATAAGTGCAGGTTAGTTAGTTAGTTTAAAACCAGGACACAAACTAGCTAAAAAAAAAAAAAGTCAAAAACTGTTGTGGACCACACCAACCTGGTGTGGAACCAGTTTGAAACCAAATCAGGAATTAGTTTAAAACCACATTAGAACCAATTCGAAACCACATCAGGAACCAGTTTGAAACCAGATCAGGAACTAGTTTGAAACCACATCAGAACCAATTTGAAACCACATCAGGAACCAGTTTAAAACCAAATCGGGAACCAGTTTGAAACCACATCAGAACCAATTTGAAACCACATCAGGAACCAGTTTGAAACTACATCAGGAACCAGTTTGAAATTGCACCAGAACCAGTTTGAAATCACACCAGAACCAGTTTGAAACCACATCAGGAACCAGTTTGAAACCACATCAGAACCAATTTGAAACCACATCAGAACCAATTTGAAACTACATCAGGAACCAGTTTAAAATCGCACCAGAACCAGTTTGAAACCACATCAGGAACCAGTTTGAAACCACATCAGGAACCAGTTTGAAATCGCACCAGAACCAGTTTGAAAACACATCAGGAACCAGTTTGATACCAAATCAGATCCAGTTTGAAACCACATCAGGAACCAGTTTGAAACTGCATCAGAACCAGTTTGAAACCACATCAGGAACCAATTTGAAACCACATTAGGAACCAGTTTGAAACCACATCAGGAACCAGTTTGAAACCATATCAGGAACCAGTTTGAAACCAAATCAGGAACCAGTTTGAAACCACATCAGGAACCAGTTTGAAACCAAATCAGAACAAGTTTGAAAACACATCAGGAACCAGTTTGAAACCAAATCAGGAACCAGTTTGAAACCACATCAGGAAGCAGTTTGAAACCAAATCAGAACCAGTTTACAAATATAGCCACAAATGACAATCTTTGGGTTCCAAGCCGATGTAGACTCCAAGGTCTTGCATTGTTTAGCAATACAGTGATCCCTCACTTATCGCGTTTAATGGGGACCAGAACCGACCGCGAAAAGTGAAAAACCGCGAAGTAGCGTCCCCCCCCCCCCCCAAGGGCGTCACAAGCACTATTTTGCACAAAAAGGCACAAGAGAACAACGAAAAGTGCCACTAAGCAACACGAGCGATAAAGAACAATGAATGCGGTCTTCCTTCGCTGTGTATTGGCGCTCTGCAGGGAGAGAAGCTGGGTAAAACATCTCGGCCAATCAGCTTGCGAGGTAAAACGTCTCGGCCAATCAGCTTGCGAGATTCCCGAGCGGTGAAGAGGTGGGTGGAGAGGAGTGGAGCGGTGGTCAGAGAGGTGGATTTTGAGTTGTGCGGGCTCTCCGTGTTGATACCTGATTAATGTAGTCTCCCTGCCTTCTGCTAGTGCCCGGGCAACTTTCGTGCCATTTTTTCTCAATTTTGAATTTTTGATGAATATTTTTGAAAAATCCGCGATGCACTGAGGGCGCGAAAGGTGAAATGCGAAGTAGTGAGGGATCACTGTAGTGTTTAAAACCTAAAGTCTGCTACACATTAGTT
This sequence comes from Pholidichthys leucotaenia, assembly GCA_020510985.1. NCBI lineage: Eukaryota > Metazoa > Chordata > Actinopteri > Cichliformes > Pholidichthyidae > Pholidichthys > Pholidichthys leucotaenia. The sequence goes on along the minus strand of CM035842.1, from coordinate 422,657,003 downwards.
GTTTTATTGATTTTACACATTTTACAAGAAACCTACAAACCAAAATGCAATATAAACAAAACACAAAACAACACAATGATGGTAACATAAAAACTGACTTTAAAAAGATTGGCACAACACTGGAGCACATCTAACTAGCCAGACATTTTACTGGATCACAACAGACTAACCACAGGTCCCCATGTTCTCTAAGAGTCCCTCCTTGTCATGTGAATCCGATTTTCTCCAGATGTAAAATGTTGCTCAGTTCCCTCAGCCACATATCAAATATTGGGGTTTTTCCATTTCCAGAGCTGTAGTATCAGTTTTCTATATTAGATCAGTGGAAGAAAGCTGTGGAAGATTTTAGAGAATAGAAAGATGAAAGCATTTTTAGTCTAGGCCCAGCCGTTCGAGATATTTGCAAAAACAGAAAACTGTTTATTGTAAGATAAGATAAGATAAGATAAGCCTTTATTGGTCCCACAAAGGGGAAATTCCAGAATTGCAACAGCACAGGGATAGCAACACTCAGAGCAACAATCAGAAGGCAAGAAAAAACAAGAACAGCGAGTATACATATGTACATATAAATATATAAACACACAGTGCGGAGCATTGTAGCTAGATGGAATAAATTATATATTATATATAATATAATATTAATTATATACAGTATATATAGCTCCCCCTATCGACGCAGTACCTTGATTTTTGGCCTCTTAGTAGTGGGGAGAGTTTTTGATCACGTTAAAATTTCATGTTTCTACATGTTACCATTTTTGCTCCCCATGCACTTTTAGCGGAAAAAAACAATCAGTGGAAGAAGAATCAGAACAATTTCCACAGGTTTCCAGCAACACAGAAACCAGTTTGGAAAGTACATGTCAGAAACTGGTTTTAAAAAAGTGCAGAACCAGTTTGAATCTAATTAAGAACAGACCACAAACCAGCCTAAACTCATGTAGAAAACAGTTCAAAACCAAATCAGAAACTAGTATGATAGATAGATAGATAGATAGATAGATGTACTTTATTGATCCCACACTGGGAAATTACAGTGTAACAGCAGCATGACAGTTGACAGCCAAACAACAGAAACACACACGACAGACAAAGGGATTACCCGTTGAAAGTAAAAAAGAAACTAACACCAAGGAACCAAGTCCAAACAACCTGCTTAAAATCACAAACTTGTCAGTCCCTCCAGGATTTTGAGGGATGTTTTTATTATTGTTGCAGCCCAAAAAGCCTGAATTCGTGGGAGGTGTTTATAAATGTGATAAATTGCGATGTTTTGAAAGATTTTTTGCACTAAAAGTTGTGGGAAGAATTACAAATTTTAAAGCAGATGCTTTTTTTTCCAGCTTACTGCAGTGATATTCTATATAACAATACAAGAAAAGCACAGGATTGTCAAACATTTCCCATTACGGTGATTTGTAAATTAAGCAGAAACTTCTGTGAGACAGAAAAACTCTTGTGCAACAGCAAATACAAACATTAACACAATATCCATTACAACAGCTAACTTGGATTGAATGCATGTTAAAGAGTAGAGATGTGGAAATTATTGGCAGCACATTCATTTGAAAACTCCCTACGGTCCCCAACCACTCGGTACCGAGCAGAGGGGGAAAAAGAAATAATTGATTGTTGCTCTGTATTGTCTATTGGAATCTGTTTTTCCTGAAAAAAAAAATACAGACAATATTCTGTCTCTTTCCAAGTAACTCCTACCTGTCTGTCTGTCTGCTGCGCGTCTTCACTCACTCACACACACACACACACACACACACATCTTTCAGTTACGGGGGGGGGGGGGTTCTCCATGTCCAGATCACTGACAAGATGTAGTAATAATTTTACCTCTAAAGGTGTATGAAATGATCAAACACTGGCTGTAGCATTAGATTTGCTTGTTTGTTTGTGGGTCTGTGGACTCTCTCGTCACGTGCGCTCCCGCGATGGTGTGCTTTTGGAGCAGGCAGACATCTTTCAACACAAACCCAGCACTTTGTACACGAGGTCAGGACAGAGACGTGGCAAGACGTCCACCGGCAGGCAGGGGGAGGCAGAGGAAGGGACGGTGTTGCAAACTTCGCGGGTGAGTAGTTTTTTCAAATCACATTCTGTTTTTTGCTGCAGTGTTCTGTTAATACTTACTGTAAATACGGAAGTGAACGCGGTGCAACATGATGCATTTGATTGGTTAGACTGAGCGTTTCAGAGACAAATTTGATTGGTGAAACTGGCAGAAGTTGACAACGATTGGCCAAAATTGTGCGAAAGTTGCGGTCATTGGACATAGTTGCAGGGTCGCGCAATAGTTGCACTGATTGGCTAATTTTGCGTGAATTGACGTGATCGCAACATCACGAAATCCTGGAGGAACTAACTTACCCACCTTATTCTTGGGGGTGCCACTGTAGGAACGATTATGGGCGGAGCTTCTGGTTTCGGATGATGTAGTGTTAAATCAGTCAGTAAGAGTGGAGTAGCAGGGGCATTTAAAACAGCGTTTTTAAAAGTTTTTCAAATTCATTTTAATGTATAGTCCACATATGTGTTTTGCACTTAAGTGGCAGCTAATTTCAACTCTTCTAGTTTTTATATTTTTTGAATGTTTTGGTGTAGTTCTGGTACTTGCTGGTGTTCGTGGTTGTGCCAGACTGGATAATTGGAGGCTTCTCACCACACGGTGACAGACGACATCCAAGTACAGCGTTGTGGTGTACGTCTGCTCTAAGGTAAATCTGATTATGTCCAACATATTTTAACAAAATGCAGCCAACTTTATTGCGATGGAGACGTGCTGGCAAAATTCGGAATGCACACCACGTCATTACGAGCTACAGGCAGCGTGAAGTCATAAATCATGACTCTTTCTTTGTTTGGTAGCGGCAAAGTCCCGGGAAACCCCCATGAGTGCCTAGTATCATTGGACAGCTTAGAAATCATACTTTCTAAAAAATACCTGTGTTTTTGCGGAAGACATAACTCCCGACCAATCGAACGCAAGTTTTCAACCTAGCCAAAATATAAACAAATCGTCTTTTTCCGGGTCAGTTTTTGCACACTTCCTACAAATTAAATATAATTTTGAAGGTCTTTCAATACAGAATATGGAAATAATGTTACATCAGTTTTGAAAATGACCTCAAAGTGACTCATTTTGCCAGCATGGGTCATTTGTTTACAGCGTTAGCATCTTAACAGCGGCGCTAACTAACGGAGCTACTATCTACGAGGCCACTTTTTAAGGTCATCTTCCCATCCCTCCATAGTTGTGGGAAGTGGGATGATTATGTTACTGTTTTGAGGTGCAAAAGGCCATGTTCTTGTATTTCTAATGCTGAAGTCATTGTTTTTTAACAAGGAAAAAAAGTTGTCCCGTTTCAGTGACAACTATACTGTATGTTCTAAGCTAGTACCGGAAGTTGCTACCATAATTCACGCAAGGCATCATGGGGCCTAGGAATAAGGTGGCTAGAAATCCCAAAGAGGGAATCATTACAAACCCAAGTAATAAGCCTTTTCTAGAACAGGTCAGCAACCAGTTTTAAATCTAATATGGAACCAGTTTAAAGGAAACTGTGGAATCAGTTTTAAACCAACTGTGGAACCACTTTAAAACCAAATGTGGAACCAGTTTAAAAGCCACTGTGAAACCAGTTTAAAACCAAATGTGGAAACAGTTTAAAATCAAATGTGGAACCAGTTTTAAAACAAATGTGGAACCAGTTTAAAACCAACTATGAAACCAGTTTAAAACCAAATGTGAACCAGTTTAAAACTAAATGTGGAATCAGTTTAAAACCTAATGTGAAACCAGTTTAAAACCAAATGTGGAATCAGTTTAAAACCTAATGTAGAACCAGTTTAAAACCTAATGTGAAATCAGTTTAAAACCAAAATGTGAAACCAGTTTAGAACCTAATGTGAAACTAGTTTAAAACCAAATGTGGAATCAGTTTAAAACAAAATTTGAACAAGTTTAAAGCCAAATAGGTAACCAGTTTAAAACCAAATGTGAAACCAGTTTAAAACTTAATGTGGAATCAGTTTAAAACCTAATGTGAAACCAGTTTAAAACTAAATGTGAAATCAGTTTAAAACCAAAATGAGAAGCCAGTTTAAAACCAAATGTAAAACCAGTTTAAAACCTAATGTGGAATCAGTTTAAAACCTAATGTGGAACCAGTTTAAAACCAAAATGTGAAACCAGTTTAAAACCAAAAGTGAAACCAGTTTAAAACCAAATGTGAAACCAGTTTAAAATCCAATGAAAGCGTTCCAGTCCTACTTTGTTGTTCAGGCTGTGATGATCAGTACTGTGACTATAGTTTAAAAATCGTTGATGACTGTAAAGTCAGAAGACGTTTCTTTTCCTGTGTTCTGCCACACAACTTGTTAATTCCTTCACCTTCCTGTGTATCAGCTCAGAGGATGACCCCTTTCTGCTGTACGCCACTTTGCATTCTGGGAACCATTGTCGGTTTGTGAGCAGGGACCTGATGAGAGACCACAAGGCTTGTCTGAGCGACAGAGTCACGAGGCAGCTCTTCTTCAAATGGCAGAGGGGCCATCAGCTGGTGGTGGAAGGCTCCATCGCTGCCGGCTGGAGGGTCAGGTTCCAGGTGAGTGAGGACGAAAACGGAAAGAGTAGGATGAGGTCGGCAACCTCTGGGAACACAGCCTTCATCAGATGTTTTCTTTGGATGTCTCAGAATGTAGATTTTTCCTCCTATGTGGCACCACATGACTGTCCTGTGAACACTGAAATGTGTCAGTATCCAATCACAGGGTGCTTTGTTAGTTGGTGGCTAAAGTCGTGCTTTGTGATTGGCTAACAGGACCCAGGCAGGAAACCGTGCCGTAGTCTTTTTAGTGTTGCTGCAGTGCTGGTAGAGGATGTGTCAGAGGTAGTGATGTTTTTCTTGACACCGCCCACTCGACACTGATTCAAGCAATATAACATGGGAGTGTCATGAACAGAGTGTCGAGCACTGTGTCAACATGGCCACAGTCACATGACTATAATGAACGAGGCCTTGTGGTCACATCATGTGATTTGAGATCTGGCGAGAAATTTGAGAGGGCTGGGAGTTGCATACGTCAGTAGTGAAGGATTTTAAAGGGGTCTGATTCACCACTCAAACTGAGGGTTTTTTGAGAGTAGATTTGTTATCATCGTTGTATTTGCCATTTCAGTAGAAGTCCATCCATCTTCTACCGCTTAATCCTTTCGGGTCGCGGGGGGGCTGGAGCCTATCCCAGCATCTTAGGGCGAGAGGCAGGGTACACCCTGGACAGATCGCCAGTCCATCGCAGGGCCAACACAGAGAGACAGACAACCATTCACTCTCGCATCCATACCTAAGGACAATTTAGAATCCCCAGTTTTGATGCCAATTAACCTAACTTGCATGTTTTTGGCATGTGGGAGGAAACCGGAGTGCCCGGAGTAAACCCACGCAGACACGGGGAGAACATGCAAATTCCACACAGAAGGGTCACCGATGGTCTGGGGGTGGGATCGAACCCACGATGGTCAAGGGTGGAATCGATCCCATGACCTTCTTGCTGTGCTGCCACTGTGCTAACCACTGCGCCACCGTGCTGCCCTCAGTAGAAGTCAGTGACAGTATTACACAAGTTAGAATTAGGTTTAGTAACATTAAACAACACATTACATGTACTAAATATTACACATAGATAGATTAGTGATGGTGAAAATGAGGCCTTATAAAACAATGAACAACTTTGAGACAATTGCTTCAAGATCAACACAGTGTTATGAAACATTTAATAAAGACTGCCATCTGCTGACTGAGTGTCAGAACTGCGTCTGAGTAGAAAACCTGAAAAAAAAACTATTTTTTTGGAGCATTTGCCCATCCAAGGTCTGTTCAAAATTGGATGGCAGGAACAAACAATACAAAACAAACAACAACCCAAATTCCCTCTCAAATTTCCCGTGAGCCCTCAAGTCACCTGATGTGACTGACATAACGAGGCCTCGCTTGCTGTGGTCACGTGACTGTGGGCGTGCTGAAACAGCGTTCGATGCATTGCTCATGATGCAAAAAAAAATTGCAAGGGATATTGGGCAGCTCCTATTACTATAATAAAAAAGACTATCAGAGAATTGTGCTCTTTACTCTCTCTTTCTCTCTTTTAATATACCCATTTTTTCTTGTTAATTTGAATGTGAAGTTTGACTGATTGTATATTTGTTGTGAAAATTCTGATTTTGTAACTCTTATGTAACCTTTATCCTCATCGAGAGTTTGTATGTTGTATTTTGTTCTATTAAATAAAAAAAAAACTGCTCATGACACTTCCAATTTATATTGCGTGAATCAGTGTTGAATGGGCAGTGTCGAGCGTAACATCACTACCCCTATGGACTAGGACACCCCTTCATGGCTGCACGTGACCAAAGTGACTGTGGAGTGTAGCTGTCTTACCAGCCACTGCTGAAATTCACCAGCCATTGGCTGGTGTTAATGTCAAGCCCTGCATTCTCTCTCTCTCTCTCTCTCTCTCGTGCGCATGCGTGGGCGTTTGTGGGAGCAGGGGTGTGGAGTGGTGTCGAGTGAGTACTTTAAACTTTGTATTTTCTAACTTTTTCTCTATCTTGTGTGTTTGAGGTGTGTGTGTTTAATATAGTGGGTTGAGTGTGTGTGTGCTGGGGTGTGAGTGTTGGAGTGAGTGTGTTGGGGAACGGTAGCTTCTGCTGCCGGTTTTTCCCGGCCGGCATCATGCCGGTGATTGATGGTGGTGTGGAGTTTGAGCGCTTAACTCGGCGTCATGGTGTGAGAATCCTCCCGACAGTTCCCTGTTCTGTGGAGGAGGCCAGCCTCGCTGTAGGACAGGTGGTTGGGCATGGCAGCATAAAATCAGCATCGAGGATGAACAGCGCAATTGTGATCTTTCTGGATTCGACTGAGAAAGCTGATCAGGTGGTGGCACAGGGAGTGGTCATAGGTGACACTTTTACTCCCGTTTTACCGCTGGCGAACCCGTCTAGGAGGATCACCATCTCAAACGCTCCTCCTTTCGTTAAAAATGATCAGCTGATTAGAGAGTTGTCCCGTTTTGGCCAGGTTGTGTCCCCTATCAGAATGGTCTCTCTGGGTAGTAAATCACCCCTGCTGAAGCATGTTGTATGTCATAGGAGGCAGTGTTTCATGGTGTTGAAAGACAGCTCTGCTGAACTGAATGCGTCTTTTAATTTCAGGATTGACGGCTTTAGCTACTTGGTGTTTGCAACATCTGAAACCATGAAGTGTTTTGCGTGTGGCGCAGAAGGCCATCTTATTAGGTCAGGGGTGTCCAACCATGTGCCATGGAGAGCCAAGACCCTGCAGGTTTTCTCTTCTACCCAGTCTCTTCAGCAGGTGTTTTCACTTATCAGCAATCAGTGGGAAGAAGTTCACAGAAATCTGCTGTTGAAGACACTGGTTGGAGGTAAAACCTGCAGGGTCTTGGCTCTCCATGGCACATGGTTGGACACCCCTGTATTAGGTCATGTCCTGAAAAGGCGAACACAAAGAGCACTGGCGGTAAGAAAGGTGACGCCGCTGTTTCTGGTGGTCCGGAGGGTAGCGCTACATGTGGTGCGGCGGATGCCGCTGCGGCGCCCGCTTCTGCTGGGGCGGTCGCGGCCGCGACTGCGGCCGCGTCCACGTCCGCGTCCGCTTCTACTTCTGCGGGGGCGTCCGCGTCCGCTTGTGCTGGGGCGGCCGTGGCCGCCTCTGCTGGGGTGGCCGCGGCGGGCGCGGTAGTTGCCCCCCCAAACAGTGATGGTGGGGAATTTCTGTCTGGCGGCAGCTCTGATCATTGTGACGAGCCTGTCGCCCGGGGTAAACAGGTGGAGGGTGTAAGTAAAAGTGCAGTTAAACGAAGGAACGTAAATGAACAGACTTTGCAGGCGGGGGAGGAGCGGTTTGAGGCTGTAGGGGACACACAGAGCAAACACTGCATGACAAACGTTGCAGTTCATGAAGAAATGCAGGAATGTAGTTTTGCTGAAGAGGATCCTTTTAAAGCTGCACAAAAAAGAAAAAGTGCTGAAAACTTACAGAGCTCTGCTAAATCTAGTAGGGTTGGGAAGTTAGATTTACTAGATGAGAGCGTCTCTGACGAAAGTGGAGCTGAGTCTGAAATGATGCAGACGCAGGAGGAGCAAAGCTCCTATTGTTTTTCCAAAATTAGGCAATTTCTCCAGGTGACCAAGGGGAGCAGAGCTGTGAAAGTGGAAAATTACTTTCCAGATCTGGAGTTATTTGTGGCATCAGCTCGCAAGCTGATGAAACTGAATGATGGGAATGAGACTTTTACTGATCAGGAAATTTTTCGTTTAAAGAAACTGGTTGTCAAACTGAAATCACAAATTACTAACAGTCATGTTGACTCTTAGTTTGTTTCTTCCCTTTTATGCTATGTGTGTGTTTTTTTACTGTACCCTATTTTTATCCTTTTTAATGCCCCACCTTAGAATTGGCACTCTTAATATTAATGGGGCCAGGGATGATGTAAAAAGGGCCTCTTTATACAAGCTTTTTAATTTAAAGAAACTTGACGTGCTGATGGTCCAGGAGACTCACAGCACTGTGGACATTGAGAGCCATTGGAGAAAAGAGTGGGATGGCTGCATTTTTTTTAGCCACAAATCCAGTAGCAGTGGGGGGGTGGCTGTACTTTTCTCTAGGGGTTGTGTGCCTGTCTCTTATGAGGTAGAAGAGGTGGTGAGAGGTCATTTCCTCTTATTAAAGGTACAGTTTGAAAACGTGAACTTCGTTTTTATAAACGTGTATGTGCCAACACAGAGAGCAGAGAGGATCAGGGTCTTTGACGTGCTTTCGGATACGGTTAAGTCCGGTGATCCAAATAGTTTTTTATTTCTGGGGGGTGATTTTAACTGTACATTAAACCACAGACTAGACAGGAACCATCAGGAGCCTCACCCTGCTTCTGCCAATAGGCTGAGAGAACTGGTGAAAACACATGAAATGGCCGATGTGTGGAGATCACATCATGGGGACCAGAGGCAGTACACCTGGAGCCATGTCAAAGATAACCTTTTATCTATGGCTAGGTTAGACCGTTTTTATGGTTTTAAACATCAAATGAGTGTTTTTAAAAATAGTTGTATCTGTCCTGTTGGTTTCACTGATCACTGCCTGCTGTTTTGTTCTGTGTTTATTGAAAATGTAAAGTGTAAGAGTGCTTTTTGGCATTTTAACAATACACTTTTAAATGATGTGTTTTTTAAAGAGGTTTTTCATGATGTTTGGAAGTCACACAGGGAACAAAAACCCTCTTTTAGTTCTCTCCAATTGTGGTGGGATTTTGGTAAGGCCCAGATAAAACAACTCTGCCAACAGTACACTCAAAATGTCACTCGTAGCTTGACCCAATCCTTGAAAGTTCTGGAGACTGAGGTGGTAGAACTAGAGGAGTTGCTCAGTTCTACAGGAAAACAGGAGCACTTAGAGGCTCTCAAGTCAAAAAGGTCAGCCTTGGCTAGCTTGCTAGGGGTCACCGCACAGGGTGCTCTGGTCCGCTCACGCTACATGGATGTAGCTCTGATGGACTCGCCCTCCCAGTACTTTTTTGGACTGGAGGGGAAAAATGGACAGAGAAAGCTCATTCACTCCTTGTTGGGCGATGACGGGAGAACAATCTCCACAGCAGCAGAGATCAGGAAACACGCTGCTAGCTTTTACAGTAAATTGTTTAGAGCAGAGTGGAGGGAGGACACGGCACTGGGCCAGGTTTTCCTTGATGGTCTTCCAGTGCTCTCAGAGGACCTTGTTGCCGGCTTGGATGCTCCACTGTCTCTGTCTGAGCTGCATACGGCGCTAATGAGCCTCCAGAATGGAAAATCACCAGGCATAGATGGTCTCTCTGTGGACTTTTTTAAGGAATTCTGGCCCCTGCTTGGTCCAGACCTGCTGGAGGTTCTCCAAGATAGCTTGGAAAGGGGGACCCTACCCACGACCTGCAGGAGGGCCATCATCACACTGTTGCCGAAAAAGGGGGACCTCCAGAGCCTAAAGAACTGGAGGCCAGTCTCTCTGCTCTGCACAGACTACAAGATTCTCTCAAAAGCTCTGGCCCGAAGACTGAGAAAGGTGATGAGCGAGCTCGTTCATGTAGACCAGACTTACTGTGTGCCTGGCAGGCTGATTAGTGACAACGTCACTTTAATTCGGGATATTTTGGAGGTCTCTGGTTCATTGGCGGTAGAAACTGGTTTGATTTCAATTGACCAGGAAAAGGCGTTTGATCGGGTTGAACACCAATATTTATGGACAGTTTTAACAGCTTTTGGGTTCAGCCCAGGCTTCATAGCCAGGATACGGGTCTTGTACAGTGACATTGAGAGTGTGCTGAAGATAAATGGGGGCCTGTCTGCCCCTTTAAAAGTCCAGAGGGGGGTTCGGCAGGGCTGCCCTCTCTCAGGGATGCTGTACTCCCTCGCCATAGAGCCTTTGCTTCACTGCCTGAGAAGGGATCTATCAGGAGTTACTTTTCCTGGCTGTGACACCACGTTCAAGCTGTCGGCCTATGCAGATGATGTAGTCATTCTGCTAAACAAGCAGAGTGACATTGACGTTCTGGTTAGGAGTGTCAATCTTTTTGGCCAACTTTCCTCTGCAAAGATAAACTGGGGAAAAAGCGAGGCTCTGATGGTGGGGGAGAAACTAGAAAATCAGCTTACGCTGCCGGGTGGGTTGATTTGGAAAAAAGGAGGTTTTAAGTATCTTGGCGTCTTTATTGGAAATCAGCAGTTTGAGCAAAAAAATTGGGATGGGGTCATAGAGAAGATTAACGGGAGACTAAACAAGTGGAAGTGGCTAATGCCAAGAATATCTTTTAGAGGAAGAGTGCTCATTTTAAATAATCTTGTTTCCTCATCCCTGTGGCACCGCCTCATGTGCATGGACCCCCCTGCTGGTTTGTTGTCCAAAATTCAGTCTGTTTTGGTGGACTTTTTTTGGGGGGGTGGACTCCACTGGGTTCCTCAAGCCCTGTTATTTCTTCCCAAAGAGGAGGGGGGGCAAGGAGTGATTCATTTAGCTAGTAGAGGTGCTGCTTTTAGACTGACTTTCATACAGAGACTGCTGACGGGCCCCCAGGACCTGGTATGGAGGCCTTTGGCCTGTGTTATTTTACAGAGAGTCCTTGGGCTTGGGCTAGACCTCCCTGTGTTTTTAATGGATTTTAAGAACTCTAATGCACTGTCTTTACCCAGTTTTTACCGCAGTCTCTTTTCAGTGTGGACTCTTTTTAAAAAACAAAGAGGGCCATGCGATTCCCTCTACTGGTTGTTGAGGGAGCCGCTGGTTTTTGGTGGTCGCCTTGGTGTCCTGCCGGGAGTTGGAAGGACCTTCCTTGATAGGCTGTGTTCCAGGAACATTCTCACTCTGAAGCAAGTGGTGGAACTGGCTGGTCCTGGCCTCAACAACGCCTCAGCTTTAGCAGCTCATCTTGGTGTCAGGTCAAATCGTTTCATCGATGGTCTTCTTGCACACTGGAAACAGGAGCTTCATGGACTTGAGCACTCCCTACTCTTGGACTTTAGCAATGGCACGCTGCAGCCAGAAAGCACTGACCCCTTTCCCTCTCTCACGCTCTATATGGACTTTGACGTCTCTCCTTGCTCCTTACTGGCATTCTGTGCTCCCACTGGTGTGGACTTTGGAGGAGCCAGTGGTAAGGCACTCTACAGACTGGTGGTGATGGCACTCAACAAGGACCGATTGAACACCTGTGTGGACACTCCTTGGAGAGCCTATTTTAAACTAGGAAAAGGGCATCGGCCTGCCTGGAGGGCTCTTTACAAAGCCCCTCTCCCTAAGAGACATGGAGACTTACAGTGGAGGGTCCTGCATGGTATTATAGCTGTCAATGCTTTTGTTTCTGTGATTAACAGCAGTGTCAGTGATCAGTGTGTTTTTTGTTCCTCTAGGGAGACAGTTTTTCATTGTTTTATTGAATGTCAGCGCCTGAGTGGCCTCTTTGAACTTCTCACAAAACTTTTTCATATTTTTAAGGAAGTTTTCTCTAAGCAGGTTTTCATTTGTGGTTTTATGTACAATCGTCGTTTTAAGCAGAAGTGTCAACTACTGAACTTTGTTTTAGGACAGGCAAAGTTGGCTATCTATGTAAGCCGGAGAAGAAAACTTGAAAATGTTGAGAATGGTGTTGATGTCAAAATTTTATTTGTGAGGCTACTTAAAGCCAGAATCAGGCTGGACTTTCAGTTTTTTATGGGGAATGGGGATGTGGAAGGTTTCAGGACCCTCTGGTCCCTGGAGAATGTCCTCTGTTCAGTTCATGATGGACAGCTTTTTTTTGGGCGTTTTTTGGGGGATTAATTTTCTGTGTAACATAGCATGATATAGAAATTGTATTGACTGATGGACAAGTGTGTTTATTAAAGATCTTTTAAAAATCAAGATCTCTCTCTCTCTCTCTCTCTCTCTCTCTCTCTCTCTCTCTCTCTCTCTCTCTCTCTCTCTCTCTCTCTCTCTCTCTCTCTCTCTCTCTCACACACACATATACTGTATATAGATATAGATACATATAGATAGATAGATAAAATCACAGAGGTTTCATTCACTGAAAATTGTCCTTCCACAGAATTTTTCCAGCAATGACTATAAATTCTGAAAGCTGTCTATCATTTGACAGACTATATGAAGGGTGATCTAATTAAAGTCAATTAATATGGTAGATAAGTGACTGACAGAATTTTTACAAGCCTGTCTGAGAAAATGACATAACAAAAAGTGTAGTGCAACCTGTGATATACAGGTACATCTCAAAAAATTAGAATATCATGAAAAAGTTCAATATTTTTTGTCACTCATTTCAGAAAGTGAAACCCATGTATTATATAGATTCATTACACAGAGAGTGATATATTTCAAGTGTTTATTTATTTTAATTTTGATGATTATGGCTTACAGCCCATGGAAACCCCAAATTCAGTTTCTCAAAAAATAAGAATATTACATAAAATTAATTTAAAAAATAGTTTTTTAATAGAAATGTTGGCCGACTGAAAAGTATGTCCATGTCTCAATACTTGGACGGCGCAAATTTTGGATTAATTACTGTATCAATGTGGTGTGGAGGTGATCAGCCTGTGGCACTGCTGAGGTGTGATGAAGGTCCAGGTTGCTTTGATAGTGACCTTCAGCTCGTCTGCATTGTTGGGTCTGGTGTCTCTCATCTTCCTCTTGACAATCCTCCATGGATTCTCTATGGGGTTTAGGTCAAGAGAGTTTTCTGGCCAATCAAACACAGTGACACCATGGTCATTAAACCAGGTTTTGATACTTTTGGCGGTGTGTGTGTGTGTGTGTGGGGGGGGGGGGGTGCCAAGTCCTGCTGGAAAACGAAATCAGCTTCTTCATAAAGCTTGTCAGCAGAGGCAAACATGAAGTGATCTAAAATTTTCCTGGTAGACGACTGCGCTGACTTTGGTCTTGATAAAACACAGTGGACCAACACCAGCAGATGACCTCTGTTCAGATAAAATTAAATTTTGCATTTCATTTGGAAATCAAAGTCCCAGAGTCTGGAGAAAGAATGGAGAGGCACAAAATCTAAGTTGCTTGAGGTTTAGGTTGATGTTTCCACAGTCAGTGATGATTTGAGGAACCATTTCATCTGCTGGCGTTTTTCCACTGTGTTTTATCAAGACCAAAGTCAGCGCAGTCGTCTACCAGGAAATTTTAGAGCACTTCATGCTTCCCTCTGCTGACAAGCTTTATGGAGGAGCTGATTTCATTTTCCAGCAGGACTTGGCACCCCCCCCCCACACACACACACACACACTGCCAAAAGTATCAACACCTGGTTTAATGACCATAGCATCACTGTGTTTGATTGGCCAGCAAACAGATGTACCTGTAGAGTACTGCCCTTTTTTAGGTTTCTACTCAGATGCAGTTCTGACAGCCAGTCACCAGATGGCAGTCTTTATTAGATGTGTCATAACACTGTGTCGCTCATGAAGCAATTGTCTCAAAGTTACTCATTGTTTCATGAGGCCTCGGGTTTAACATCACTAGGGGTTGATGTGTCATCATAGTGATTTACGGTGAAAATCTTGTTGGAATAGACAATTTATCCATCCATCCATCTTCTTCCGCTTAATCCTTTTCGGGTCGCGGGGGCGCTGGAGCCTATCCCAGCATCTTTGGGCGAGAGGCAGGGTACACCCTGGACAGATCGCCACTCCATCGCAGGGCCAACACAGAGAGACAGACAACCAACAATTCATACCTAAGGACAATTTAGAATCCCCAGTTTGATGCCAATTAACCTAACTTGCATGTTTTTGGCATGTGGGAGAAAACCGGAGAAATCCCGGAGTAAACCCACACAGACACGGCGCGGTGGCGGAGTGGTTAGCACTGCGGCAACACAGTAACTCACCGTTGGCCGGGGGATCCTGGGTTCAATCCCAGCCCCCGACCAACAGTGATCTGTGTGGAGTTTGCATGTTCTACCCATGTGTGACAATTTATCCCTCATGATTTATGTTTCTTCTTGTCATTACTATTGTTTTCTTATTAATATTTTCTTTTTTTCTGCTAAAATTTGTGACTTTTCACAAACTGTAATTTTACTCCTTTTTCATAAGTAAGTGTTTTTTAACGAATTTTTGACCTTTTTTCTGGGAGTTGCTTCCGTTTGGTGAATTTGCATAAAGGATTTTTCCTTATAAATTGCTTTTTGATAAATCTGCTGTTTGCAGCTTTTGTTGAAACCACATTTTTTTCTTGTAAATTTTGTAATTAAGCAAAGTTACAGTAGGAGTACAGTATCACTGAATTCTGTATTAACTGTGATGGTTCATCATGGGCCTGATGTGAAGCGGCGAGCTGAAGACATCACCATGGTGATATATTCATGATATTGCACAGCCTCCTGTGTAATATTGCTTTTATCCAACAATTCCACAGCACACTTTATTAAATGGCAGCAATACAGGACAAAATATGGTGATTTTTGTTTGTTCAACCAGTTATTTTGCTCTGCAGAAAAAAATAGTCCCTTCTGAATGTACCCTGTTAACTGTTGCTAAGCACTTCAGTGACTTTATTTATGTAAAATTTATGTATTTATTCCATCCAGCTACAATGCTCTGCACTGTGTGTCTGTGTGTCTGTGTGTATATATATATTTTATAGTAATATGTACATATGTATATTAGCTGCTCTTGCTTGCTTGTTTTTTTTTTCTTGCCTTCTGATTGTTGCTCTGAGTGTTGCTATCCCTGTGCTGTTGCAATCCTGGAATTTCCCCATTGTGGGACTAATAAAGGCTTATCTTATCTTATCTTATCTTAGTGACAATAATTGTTACGACCCCTCTGTCTAGGGGTGAGAGGGGAGTAATAACCAGATGGAATTGGCTGTTAAAGCAAAATTATATTTTAATGAGTTAAAAGAGGATTTTTGTCAAAATGATAAATACATAAAATGGTTGGAGAACAAAGGCCTAGACAGGTACTACTCAAACCAAAGAAAGAAATATAACCAAAAGAATGTCAGCGTAGGGGGTGACAGCTTCCTGTCTACAAAAGTGGCAGTAAAATAAGGACACCAAAAGAAACTAACTTCCCTGCTCTCACTACCCAAACTGAAATACAAGAGGGAGTAGTTCCTCTAGACCTACATGTGTCGAACAAAAGTTACCTGCAATGATGTGTATGGAATTGCAAACTAAAACCTTGGCCCAGTCTCTCAACCTGAAAGATAACATGGGTGGTGAGATAATGACAGGATGATGGTCAACAAAATATAACAAGCTCCCAACTGCCTGAGTGTGCCTTGTAAAGGAAAAAAAGACAAAGACACAGAATGTCACTTGGTCTTGAACCAAAGATAACAGGTTAAAAACCAGTTATCTAGACCAAGCAGGCTGAGACACTCCTACACAAAACAGACAATGAAAGACACACGAGTGTCACCTGGTCAACACACAAAAACACTATTTTTAACCAAAACAAAGTATTTGAACCAGGAAACAA
The DNA here is from genome assembly GCA_020510985.1 of Pholidichthys leucotaenia. Lineage (NCBI taxonomy): Eukaryota > Metazoa > Chordata > Actinopteri > Cichliformes > Pholidichthyidae > Pholidichthys > Pholidichthys leucotaenia. The sequence goes on along the minus strand of CM035842.1, from coordinate 422,640,958 downwards.
AAGACACTCAACCAAAAAGTGAGCATTTTGCTGAATGCTAGTGATGGCCAGATGAGGCTTTCTGGAGGACTTGAGGCCTTTCATCAAAATGGCTCATATAAACGAGGCCTCATGTGACACTTCATTTTCTCTACCAGACCATCTAGTGGACAAAACATATACAACATGCTGATTTTTACAAGGGCATTATTGGTTTAATGTGTATTTTTTTTCCATTTCAATAAGTGCACCATCTTTTAAGAAATATCAGTGATCATAAGGGGAAAAAGAAATAATAAAACTCACTGACTACAGTGAATGTGCTTGTGGTACTTATCAATTTTTATTAAGAAATAATAACTTTTCAACAGTCTTTGGACTAAGGCGATTTCTTTTTTTTTTTAGATTATTTCTCCAGCTTTGGAGAATACTCTCTCAGAGCACAGAGGATGCAGGTGTGCAAAGGAAGGCTACTGCAAGCTTGTACAGTGTAGGGTAGACAAGTTTCTGTCTCTCCCAGTAAATTCACCTCTGTCCTTATTGTTATGCAGGGCACAATAGTGCCTCAGCATAATGATCCAAGCTCTTTGAAACACAACAGACAATTCACCTTGCAAATAAAAATAAAATTACAAGAACGGACTAGCTGGGACTTGAACCCCAGCCTCCCAGTTGTGGGGCAGATGCTTTACCACGAGGCCATCACTTCAGTTACATTAAATAGCCACTATTTGTGAAAAATGTATCAATGGGAGCAATGAGATCAAACTGTTCTCAAACAGGAGAAGTCTGTGTTTTTGGTGCTGGCTCCATCTGAAAATTGGCTCTGACAAATCCCTTACACAGTCAAACATCGACAACACAAAACGTGAGGGACGGGGATTTCCATTGTGTATCGCTGCTCACTTTATTTCATGTTGCGTGCAAAATCATGAATGGCTTCCTGACCTAGTCACGTAGGACAACGTCAGTAGTACATGCCTCGAAACGCGCTTTGCCAAATATTTCCTGGACAAGCTCGGAGCACCCTCAAAGCTCCGGAGTCTGCCGTCCCGTCATGACTGAATGCTCACTGACAATGGGAACAGGGGTGGCAGACTGCTCACATTAAATCACAGCTGCACCTGACTAATTGTTTGGCTGGAATTTATAGCAGGTGGCTGATTGGAGGTGAGGCTTGATTGGTGGAGTGTTGCAGCACCAGTCCAGACAGGCACAGGATTCAGTCAGGCGCTGGATGAGACTAGTGATGTTAAAACCGAGGCCTCATGAAACAGTGAGCAACTTTGAGACAATTGCTTTATGAGCGACACAGTGTTATGAAACCTCTAATAAAGACTGCCATCTGGTGACGGACTGTCAGAACTGCATTTGAGTTGAAAACCAGAAAAAGGGCAATACTCTGTATCACAGGTTGCACTACGCTTTTTGTTATGTGATTTTCTCAGACAGGCTTGTAAAAATTCTGTCAATCAGTTATCTATCATTTTAATTGACTTTAATTACAACACCCTCCATGTAATCTGTCAAATGATAGACAGCTCTGTGGAAGGACAATTTTCAGTGAAAGAAATACATATGTGTACACACACACACACACACACACACATTAACTTTCAGCTACACTCCACAGCCACTCTGGCCATGTGCAGCCATGAACGGGTGTCCCAGTCCATAGGGGTAGTGATGTTATGCTTGACACCGCCCCCTCAACACTGATTCACGCAATATAAAGCGGAAGTGTCATGAAGTTTTTTTTTGGCAGTGCGGTGGCGGAGTGGTTAGCACTGCGGCAGCACAGCAATTCACCCTTGGCCGGGGGATCCTGGGTTCAAGCCCAGCCGCTGGCCAACAGTGATCTGTGTGGAGTTTGCATGTTCTCCCCGTGTCTGCGTGGATTTACTCCGGGATTTCTCCGGTTTCCTCCCATATGCCAAAACATGCAAGTTAGGTTAATTGGCATCAAACTGGGGATTCTAAATTGTCCTTAGGTATGACTGTGAGAGTGAATGGTTGTCTGTCTCTCTGTGTTGGCCCTGCGATGGACTGGTGATCTGTCCAGGGTGTACCCTGCCTCTCGCCCAAAGATGCTGGGATAGGCTCCAGCCCCCCCCCCCCCCCCCCGACCCGAAAAGGATTAAGCGGAAGAAGATGGATGGATAATAGAACAAAATACAACATACAAACTCTCGATAAGAGAGTAAAGAGCACAATTCTCTGATAGTCTTTTTTATTATAGTAATAGGAGCTGCCTAAGATCTCTTGGAATTTTTTTTTGCATCATGAGTAGTGCATCGAGCGCTGTTTCAGCATGCCCACAGTCACATGACCACAGCAAGCGAGGCCTCGTTATGTCGGTCACATCAGGTGACTTGAGGGCTCACGGGAAATTTGAGAGGGAATTTGGGTTGTTTGTTTTGTATTGTTTGTTCCTGCCATCCAATTTTGAGTAGACCTTGGATGGGCAAATGCTCAAAAAAAGTTTTTTTTTTCAGGTTTTCTACTCAGACGCAGTTCTGACACTCAGTCAGCAGATGGCAGTCTTTATTAAATGTTTCATAACACTGTGTCAATCATGAAGCAATTGTCTCATAGTTGTTCATTGTTTTATAAGGCCTCATTTTCACCATCACTAATCTATGTGTAATATTTAGTACATGTAATGTGTTGTTTAATGTTACTAAACTCACTTCCGCCTCCAAAGAGAGCAGACGCCTCTTCTCTTCTCTCTTGCTCCCGACTCATTTCCTCCTCCCCAAACTAACTGGATCCCAGCTTGCTGTCGTCTGTCTGCGTCTTACTGCTGATTATCGAAAGAAAGAAATTATGGAATTAATAAGCTGGGCTTTGAACGCAATTGACACTATCTTTTCAACGAGGAAAAGTGCCCCTGGGGAGGTTGTTTGCCCAGCAGGAACGGCTCCAGCGGGCTATTTACGGGAGACAAGTAATTGGAAGCTCTTGTGCCTGACTAATCTTTTTATCGAAGATGTAGAAGATTTGTACGTCTTCGTAGTAATGGTGATTGGGATTGTTCTGATTGGATCTGGGATTGTCCTGGTGTACCGCAAATTGTTGAAGATGGATACAACCTATCAAAATGCTGGCCAGGCGAGGTTCATCCATCAAATTGAAAAAATGGAGAAGACCCTGATAGCGACAAATGGAGAACTGTCTCGGAAGGTGGATTACATCATGATTACGCTTAGGTCTATCCATGATGGACTCAACTCCCAGCAATGAAGGATTAAGTACTGAATCTGTAAGAGAATATAAAGTTTTCTCTGTGTTCAGTACCATTCGGCTTTAATCCGGCTCCCTCACAAAAATCCTCCTGATCATCTGCAGTCTTTGTTTTTCAAAACATTGAGCACATGGCCTTGGACAGGCAGCTGCATGGCCAAGGACAAAAAACTGCCAGCAGTTAGACACAACATCTCCTGCCAAAGAGTCCTTGTTGTTCTTAACTGATACAACACTCACACTTCAACTTTACAAACATACTGATCCACACAACTGACGATAAAGATGACTCTCACACTGCTCTCTCTGTGTCTTGTGAACTTTTGGTCTGCTGATTGTGCATTGAGGGCTTTTTTTTTTCTTTGTAATCATAATATTGATCATATGTGACCACTATTCTGAAATCAATGATTTTTTTGCTCCTTCCTATTGTATTATTCTTACGCCACCTGTACCCTCCTGTTGGCAGGCGCGTTTCAGATGCTGCCGCGTCACCGGAAATGCAGGTTCATTTTCTGTGTCAAGTCAAATCCCTCGTATGTTATCAGAATCTGTTAATGTACTTGGCAATAAATCTTTTCTGAGTCTGAGTCTGAGTCTGGAACCTAATTCTAACTTGTGTAATACTGTCACTGACTTCTACTGAAATAGCGAATACAACGATGATAACAAATCTACTCTCAAAAAACCCTCAGTTTGAGTGGTGAATCAGACCCCTTTTAAATCCTTCACTATTGACGTATGCAACGCCCAGCCCTCTCAAATTTCTCGCCAGGTCTCAAATCACATGATGTGACCACGAGGCCTCGTTCACTACGGTCATGTGACTGTGGCCATGTTGACACAGTGCGCGACACTCTGCTCGCGCCACTCCCATGTTATATTGCTCGATTCAGTGTCAAGTGGGCGGTGTCGAGCATAACATCACTCAATGACTCAGGAGACAGCTAAAACAAAGAGACACCAAACCAGAAGAGCTGCACATCTGAGTGACATGAGGGAGGAAAACAGACAAAGATGAGCAACATTGTCAAAATAAAGCAACAGAAGGCTGTAACAATAATATAGAAAAGAATAGGCCTATTGTCATTTCACACACATGTAACCACATTAAATATTGTCCAGTGCAGAAGTCAGTGTTTTACTGTCCACCTGTTGGGTAGGTTTGTGGGTCATGTTGTGTCGTGGCTAGTGTATTGTTTGCTTGTTAGCATCTTCTCTACACTTTGCTCATTTTTTCTCGGCATTTTCAGATGAAACAATGAGTCCATCACCACCGTGGGTTCTGCATGTACCCATGCACAACAGCAGCAAATTATTTTCAGTTTTTTGGGGCTAATTAAGAAGTGAAATTAGAAAATTTCCCACAGAAAGCTAAACATTCCAAGGAACTCTGGTTGGAAAAACGCAGGTCTAGACCTCATCAAGACCAAAGTTTCCCAAGACCAAGACTTACATTCACAGTGGTCTTGGGAGACTCTGGTGTGGGTCTGGTCTCGACTACAACAAACTGCAACCCTGGGGAGTAGGAGGAGTCCAACCATGATGGTTTTTGTCTGTGTTCCAGAGTGTTCCCAGCTACGACACCATCGTCCAGATGTGTGGAGACTCGTGGCACATCCCATATGATGACACGGAGGACAGGAGCACCTACGAGGTTCCTCAGAGATGGCTGTGCCTCACCAAAAAGGCCTGAATTCTGTTTCCTTCTGTTTTTTTAAGTATGAAAGGTTTTGGATAAAACTAAATAAAACATCACATTTAAGGTGTCTGTCTTTTTTTATCAAATAAACTCAACTCACCTTTATTTATATAGCACCATTTCACAACAACAGTCATCTCATAGCACTTTCAACTGTAGGGGAAACCCCCACAATTGCAGAAAGACCCCAGCAATTAGGTGATCCCCCTGTGAGCAAGCGCTTGGTGACGGTTGGGAAGAAAAACTCCCTTTTAACAGGAAGAAACCTCCAACAGAACCAGGCTCAGGGAGGGGCAGTCATCTGCTGCGACTGGCTGGGGGGGTGAGGGGACAGAGAAGATGAAAAGAACAGACATGTAGAGAGCAAACAGCACGATGGGGACTCAATCTATGGGAGAGAACAAACAGATGTTAATGACCAGCCAAAAAAAAAATATTTCATTGAGAGTGAAGAAAGGAGTGAAGGCCAGTGCATTGTTGGAGGTCCCCCAGCTGTCTAAACCTATTAGCAGCATAACTAAGGGAGGGTTCAGGGGCACCTGATCCCACCCTAACTGTAGGCTGTATCAAACAGCTATATCTCCTCAACCAGAGAATCTAAAATACTTTAGCACCTACAATGTAACAAAGATGCATTAAAGACAGTCTGACAGTAGAGATGCAAGAGTTTTAGGTGTTTTATCACTAACCGTTATATATGAGGCAGTAGCAGGAGGGAAAGAACACATTAGTTTTCAGAAGTGTAAAAACTATCAGTGTGGTTCTAGCTAGGCTGGATTAAGGATGAAATATGGTGACTAGCTTCATGAGTGCTACACCTATCAGTGTCATGGTGTCAGAGTACAGAGTAAGGTACAGATGTTTAAAATGAGAGGTTAAAATTCAGGTCAAATGTGATTCAGTCCCTGACCTGCAAACAAATCATAGAATCACCCACTCACAGATTCACTCACTGACTGACTGATTCACTGACTCCGGTTACATGGTCCCAATAATCTGATAACTGGGAATAAACAGATAATGGTAATAATTAGAGATGGGCCGATCTGATATTCAGTATTGATGTCAAATTTGATCCAGACAGAATGACTGGACTTAAAAACCCCTGGTTCTGTCTGACATTCAATGAGGAAACTTCTAAATATTAATAAAAGGTGTTTAGTGTGTTTAAGCTCGTCATTTCTGGAAGCTGGGATCATGAGGTGTAGAACGTTGGAGCTCCAGTAAAGCACTGAATAATTCCATGAATGATTTTGAACAAATCTCTTTAGTGAACTAATCCAGTTGTTCAAATAAACTCATCAATGGAAACCCCCATGAATGACACTGATACACACTGAGAAGCATTAAAACCACACCACTGCATCAGTGTCAGACAGTGGTGTGTGTTGTAATAAACACAAATGAAGATCCACCTCATCATGTTTATTAGCTTATGGTTATTAGTGCACAAATTCAGATCATCTGGACGTACAGCTATGAAATAAAACTTATCCTTCATTAGTGTGTGAGACCTCATCTGCTGCCAGCAGATCCTCAGTTCTGTGTGAGAATAATGCCACTAAGTTGTCAGTTTGACTCTGCAGAATGTGGCCCCATTCAGCGAGCAGCACCGCCTCAAGCTCAGCATGATTTGTTGGTGCAGGATCTTCATGGTACGTGTCCACCTAGGCGTCTGATGACGGAAGGTTCCCGTGCCTCTGCATCGGGATCCAGTGGGAGCTGACTGATCTAGAACATCCACAGATGTTCTGGAAGTTTTATGAAATGAGATGACCAGGATTATTTTACATGCATTAACATTTAAAAAAAAAATCAACAATTTTAAAACACATAATCATTCTAATCATCATATACAGGATTTTGTTTTAATTCTATGCTGTGCTTTAAATGCCTCACAGTGCAGATCAGTGGTTACGTCAATGATGTGTATGTCTATGGGTAAGTACAGTTGCAATCAAAATTATGTTTACTGGCAACATGTACAAACTAGCAGTTGTTTGCAATAAACAAATCAAACCAGGACAATTTAAATGACTCAACACAACTAATATTACAACTGGTCTCCAAATTCTACACAAAACTCCACTTTTAATGACTACCGCAGTCTCAAAATTATTCAGCCCTTTCATGACAAGCATCTTTAGACCTTAGTAGAGCACCCTTTTGCTGTTATGAGATGAGATGAGATTCAACTTTATTGTCATTACACATGTATGAATACAAGGTAACGAAACGTGACTTGGCATTTGGGCACGCTCTGCAGAGCGCATCCAAGGCTGGGGCAGCCGCTAGGCGCCAGTCATATGACCTGCTTATGACCTGCTGCAAACATGATGCATAGCCAGACAGCAGTTTCTGGCAGCGCTCCTGAGGAATCTTAGCCAATTCCTTATGGGCAAAGATGTCCAGTTCACAAATAATATTGGGTTTGCATGCTAGTATCTTCCAGGACTTCTTCTGAAACAAAACCTTGGTGGACTTTGAGGTTTGCTTGGGATCATTGTCCTGTTGGAAGGTCCAATGACGCCCAAGCTTCAGATTCCTCACAGATGGCATAGCATTTTCTCCCAGGATTTCCTGATATTTGATTGAATCCATCTTGCCCTCTACATGCTGCAGGTTTCCAGTGCCAGAGAAAGTGAAGCAGCCCCAGAACATCACTGAGGTACCACCATGCTTTACTGTAGGCAGGGTGTTTTTTTCAGCATGTGCTTCATTCTTCCTCCTCCAGACATGCTGCTCATCCATAGGCCCGAAAAGTTCCAGTTTTGTTTCATCGTTTCACAGAACACAGTCCCAAAACCTCTGTGGCTTATTTATATAGTTTTGAGGAAATTGGAGCTGACTTTTTTTGTGCTTTTGGTTCAGTAGTGGTGTACTGTACGTCTTGGAGTTCAGGCATGGAGCTTGTTAAGTCTGAGAATAAGGGACAGCAGAGGCGGCAGCTGCGCTGAACAGTGGCTTTATTCACAAGTAGCTAGTAGCACGTGTAGCTTACAGAACTGTTATTATGCTAACACTAAGGAGGTACAGGCTGGTGTTGGTTGTAGAGGCGGAGCGCCAAAGAGGCAGTCTCCCCCCATCAGTCCCTTAATATAGAGCTGGATGCGATGACATCATCCGTGATGCCTCCATCATCACGTTCCACAATCTGTTGTAACATAGTACTTCACAACATTCATCCCTACCCCCCCTCCTGGGAAAATCAAAAGCATTATGAACATTGTCAAGCATGTGAACTCACCAGAGATAAAACCAGAACCCTGGCAACCGGGTGGACCACTGGTAAACCGTGCATGGCTGAGTGGGTTTTTCTTCCACTGTTTGAGGCTGCTAATCAGAATATTCATAGATCAGCACATGCTTAAGTAGGTGAAAGATTTACAATCTTTTTCCAAGCAATTCTAAGGCAATGAAAGTTTTTTGTGGGTAAAAAGCCACAATATACTATTTTGGGCAATACACATTTGTTTTTGAGGTGATTTTAGAGCCACCGGAGTGTGTCTTCAACGATTTAAACTGTTTTTGTGGATTTTTTTTTTTTTTAATTTTTTTACATTTTGCCAGTAAACCTAAAATGCAGTAGGGGCTGAATGATTTTGATTGCATCTGTAGCCCCTCTAAAGCCTCGGTGGTTCTCAGTGTTAAAATAATAATAATAATAATAAAAAATCCTTCATGTCATCAGTTGACATTATCCATCTGATAATCTTCTTCTTCTTCTTCTTCTTCTTCTTCTTTCAGCTGCTCCCTTCAGGGGTCTCCACAGTGGATCATCTGCCTCCATCTCCCCTTATCCCTTCATCTTCCTCTGTAACACCAACCCTCTCCATGTCCTCCTTCACTACAGCCATGAATCTTCTCTGTGGTCTTCCTCTTTTCCTCCTGCCCGGCAGCTCCATCTTCAACATCCTTTGTCCAGTAGCTCCACTATCCCTCCTCTGCACATGTCCAAACCATCTCAGCCTTGCTTGAATGAATGAATGAATTAATTAATTTATTTCGGATAGTACATTACAGGTTAAAAGAAACTGTATAATATAACAACAAGGTCAAATTAGACAAAGACTCCTTCTACTATACAATTCCACGTGAGTTATCTGAAATGGGTGATGGCTGAAGCCGCAGCTTATATTGCCCACCCATATTCCATCCAAGAATTCAAAAGAGAAAAAAGAGAAAACAAGACAAGAGCGATTACAATTTAAAACAAAGCTAAGACAAAATGTGACTGAGAGAAAAAGAAAACTAAGCTAGGCTAAGTTAAGCGGTTACTATTCAAAAACAAATCTAAGACAAAATGTCAGAGAAAAAAAAGAAAAAAAACCTAAGCTACAACACAACACAGGCTGGAAATGTCAATCCTTGTGTGATTTTACATGTCATCTTGTATATATGTTTGGAGTATTTCTTCCTTTAGTTTTTGCTTAAATTGTCCAAGCGTTGTACATGATTTTAATTCAGGTCCAAAATCGTTCCATAATCTGACTCCTTGCACTGAAACACAGTGTTGCTTGGTAGTTGTTCTCACTGTAGGCTTTTGAAATATACATGTTCCTCTGAAGTGATATCGTTTCTCCCTTGTTTGGAACAACTTTTGGATATTTGCGGGCAGTGATAGATTCTTCACTTTGAACATTATTATTGCGGTTTTAAAGTCGATCAGATCTTTCAACTTGAGAGTTTTTTGTTTAAGAAAAAGTGGGTTTGTTGGTTCCCTGTAAGCTGCTTTGTTGATTATTCTAATAGCTCTCTTTTGAAGCATAAAGAGTGGATATATGTTTGTTTATATGTATTTCCCCATACTTCATTACAATATGTCATGTATGGGAGTATTAATGAATGATACAAGGTGTATAGTGTGGGTTGATTCAGCAAATATTTCACTCTGTGTAATATTGCAATTGGTTTGGATACTTTACCTTTAATATAATTAATATGTGACTTCCAACACAGTTTGTTATCAATTATTACTCCAAGAAATTTAGTTTCAGATACCCTTTCAATCTCTACACCATTTACACTGAGTTTGGGTACTGGGTTGTTGTGATGGTTGTTAAAGACTATAAATTTTGTCTTACTTAAATTGAGCGTTAATTTGTTTGAATCAAACAACAGTTTAAGCTTTCCTAATTCCTTTCCGAGTGTATCCAGAAGTTGTTCCAAATTGTTTCCACTGCATAGCAGATTAGTGTCATCGGCAAACAATATTAAGTCCATTTTTTCTGAAACTTTACATATAACGTTTATATACATATTGAATAATAATGGTCCCAAAACTGAACCCTGTGGGACTCCACAGGTGACCTTCAGTAACTCTGAGTTTTTGTTGCTAACACATACATACTGATATCTATTCTTTAAGTAACTACTTAACCAGGACAGTGCTACCCCTCTAATACCACAATTTTGTAGTTTCTTTAATAATAAATTGTGATCTACTGTATCAAATGCTTTTTTAAGATCTAGGAATACTCCAACTGAATACTCTTTATTTTCAATGGCTGTTGATATTTTTTCTGTAAATTCCATTAGGGCATATGCAGTTGTCCTCTTGTGTCTGAACCCATATTGCTGCTCACACAATAGATCATTCTTCAGTATGAAGTTGTCAGTTCTCTCATAGAATATTTTTTCAAGTATCTTGGAAAATTGCGGTAATAGTGAAATTGGTCTATAGTTTGAGAGTTCCCCTCTGTCGCCCGTCTTGTATATCGGAATTACTTTAGCTATTTTCATTGTATTGGGAAATATACCTGATTGGAGAGACAGGTTACAGATATACATCAGTGGTTTTACTATGCATTCGATAACAGTTTTGACTAATAGCACGTCAATACCATCACAGTCCGTAGATGTTTTACTTTTGAACGATTTAACAATTTCAATGACCTCTCTTTCGTCTGTGTTCTTTATGAAGATGGAGTCTTTTACAGCAGTGTTATTGCATATTGTATCACCTGTAGGCACCGTAGTGGGTATTTCTCGGGCCAGATTAGGTCCAATGTTAACAAAAAAATTATTAAATTCATCTGCAGGTGAAGCTATATTCACACTCTGAGTCGTTTTATTATTTTTTGGAATATTAGTTGGGTTGCTTGTATTTCTGCTTTTATTTCCAAGGATACTGTTAAGTATTGTCCATGTATTTTTAATATTGTCTTTGTTTTTCTCCAGTTCTTTACTGTAATAGTCTCTTTTACTACATCTTATTATATATGTTAACTTATTTTTGTATGTTTTATACCGCTGCTCTGCTTCTTTTGTCCTTTTCTTTAGGAAAGCTTTATATAATAAATTTTTCTTTTTACACGCCTTTTGTAGTCCTTTGGTTAACCATGGCTTATCAGCAAATTTGTGTTTAAGCTTTTTTTTTTATTAATGGGCAGTTTTTTTCATAAAGAGTGGTTACAATGTTTATAAATGTGTCATAGGCTTCATTTACGTCTGATACATAGACTTCTGTCCAGTCTTGCTTCAGCAAGTCCTCTTTAAAAAATGTCATTATGAAGCTATTTTCAACTCGGTCAAGAATGTTTCAATGAAGGATTCTGTTATGCACGATATTCATCTGTATAACGACATGTTTGATGCCTCTGATATTTCTGCTGTTACTCCTGTTGAAGTTGATTCACTGATCAAGGTTCTCAAGAAAGGCAAATCAGCTGGCCCTGACTGTCTCACCAGTGAATGCCTCATCAACGCTGATTTCAATTTGTGTATTCTGTTGTCATTGTGTTTTAACTGTATGTTTGTTCATGGTTACATGCCAGATATGTTGATGGACTCTGTTATTATTCCTTTGGTGAAAAACAAGTGTGCCAGTCTTTCTGATATGAACAACTACAGACCTATAGCTATTGCAAATGTTATATCTAAACTGTTAGAGGGTTTATTCCTGAACAGAATTGAGGATTATCTGTGGACAAACGACAATCAGTTTGGTTTCAAATCAGCTCTTTCAACTGACAAGGCTGTTTACCTACTCCATGAATTTGTTGACTACTTCAGAAGCCATTCCACTAGTGTCTATGCTACGTTCCTAGATGCTAGCAAAGCTTTTGACAGGATTAACCACTGGTGTTTGTTCAGAAAATTGATCGATCGAGGTATTCCTATTTACATTGTTAGCATCCTGTTATACTGGTACAGAAGGCAGTCTATGGTTGTTAGATGGGGCAATGTCACCTCATCCAAATTTCATGTGACCAACGGTGTTAAACAAGGTGGTATACTGTCACCCTTGTTGTTTAATGTCTATGTTAATGATCTCAGTGTACTGTTGAACAATACTAATGTGGGCGGCTCCTTTAACGGTGCACTGTTAAATCACATTTTCTACGCTGATGACCTCTGTTTGTTAAGTTTGTCTACTGCAGCGATGCAACATCTCCTTTCGGTATTTGAAAAATTTGGTGAAAATAATGACATCTTGTTCAACTGTACTAAATCTATGTGTATGGCTTTCAAACCAAAGGGTGTCAATACGTCGAATCCTGTTATGCCACTTTGTGGTAATAGCTTGAACTTTGTTGAAAAAGTCAAATACCTAGGTGTGTGGATTGAATCTGATAAGACCAATGTTGATTGTAACAGGCATCTCAGGAAACTGTACGCTCAAACAAATTTACTGTTGAGAAATTTCCATAGATGTTCTCCTGATGTCAAATGTATGTTGTTCAAGACCTTCTGTACCTCAATGTACTGCTCGCCTTTATGGTTTAATAGCAATGTTGCTGTTAGGAACAAAATCCGCATTGCATATAATAACTCCCTAAGAAGGTTGTTAGATGTACCACGAAGGTCGAGTGCAAGCAAGCTGTTTGTGTCTGTGAACATTCCGTCTTTTGGCGAATTGATACGTAAGAATGTTTACAGTTTTATGAGAAGGTTGCTGGCATGTAACAATCATCTTATATCAGCAATTGTCAACTCGTCACTCACACTTCATTCCAGCATTTGGAAGTGGTGGCGTTCCATTTTATACTGAGCCATTATTGTATGTTATTGTTGTTACAAGAGCGTCGAGTGTCTGCTGATCTGTATATACTTTTATTTATTTATCTATTTTCTACTTGTTTTAGTTTTGCTCTTAATATGAACCCTGAGTTTGAAATAAACATTTGAATTTGAATTTGAACTTTAAAAGAATTGATTGCATTTGATGATTTGTATCTGAACAATTTTGAAATTTTTTCTGCGTTGGGCCCCGTGTGGCCATGGATAAGTGCAAAGGTTGGCAAGTGGTCACTTATATCATTTATCAATAATCCACTTTCTATTTTCTTATCGATAACATTGACAAACAGGTTGTCAACAAGTGTAGCAGTGTGAACTGTGATTCTACTGGGATGTGTTATTGTGGGATATAGACTCATGCTGTACATAGAGTTCATGAACTCTGTAACTACATTTTGTTGATGTGGATTTAGTAAATCAATATTGAAATCTCCACAAATTGCTACCATGTTCTTACTAGTAATATTATTGTACAGCTTGACTAATTTATCTCTGAATGTCTCAATGCAAGTTCCCGGCGTTCTATATATGCAGCTTATGATTAGATTTTTTGTTTTATCTTGGTCAATCTCAACAGTAACACATTCCAAGATCCCTGGTAGTGCAAAGGACATTTCATTTACAAGCTTACACCTATACAGGTCATCAATATACAGTGCAACACCACCACCCTTTTTTTGAGATCTGTTAATATAAAACATCTGATATCCCTCTATTGCCATCAGGGGAGCCTGATCTTCATTAAGCCAGGTTTCAGAGACTGCAATAGCTGTAAATTTTCTGTCTAGCTGTTTTAAATAGTCCTGAATCTGTGGAAAGTTTTTGTTAAGACTTCTGCTATTGAAGTGTATTATTGACAGTTTACCATCTAATTGCACTTGACTTTTGAATTGCTTTTCAGTGTAATATTCACAGTGGTTATGAATATTATTGAAAAAGTGGTTATCAGGATCAATATCATTCTCCATCTCTTGTGGTTTATGTTCAGCATAGTGGCATATTTTCAGAGTTTGAGTTTCCTCACTCTATGTCAGATGACTTCCTCCAGCTGGGGATAATTGATATCTACTTGAGTCGATCATAAGTTTTTGTTTATTTTGCTTATTTTTTTAAAGTACTTTGGCATGGTGTATCAAAAGAACTATTCTTATCGTGTGTATGAATATGGATTATCATTGACTCATAATTTTTTTAATCGGTGTTCATCTGTATTTATTTAAGTCAGTAGCATCTCTGATCATTATACTCCTTGCTTGCTCAGGTGTTCCATTTAGTTTAATCCAAATTCTACAATTTCTTGTCCAGGTTGCCTGTATCTTATTTTGTTTTTTCAGCATCCGTGCCTGCCGTGCTAATTCAGCGTTTTGTTTTTTTTTTTGTCAGGTGTTCATTTGGGTAAACTTGAGTTCCCTGTAGCTTTTTGGCCTGCCTCAGTATGTCATTCTTTACCCTTCTGTTCACAAAGCGCATCACAATTGATTTCTTTGTTTTGGGATCTTTCTTCGGTAGAGCATAACAGGCTGAAATTGCATTGGCTTCTACCTTAATGTCTCTATTATTAAGGAACTCTTTCTTCGGTAGAGCATAACAGGCTGAAATTGCATTGGCTTCTACCTTAATGTCTCTATTATTAAGGAACTGAAGCACTTGATTTTCTAAGGACACTGATTCACTCATGGGAGCATCTTCACCATTCAGTCCTGTTGCGGCATCTCTTACTTTGTCTCCAAACCGCTCAACCTGAGCTGTCCCTCTGATATACTCATTTCTAATCTTGTCCCTCCAAGTCACTCCCAATGAAAATCATAGTGTCTTCAACCACCTCCAGCTCCACCTCCTGTCTTTTTGTCAGCACCACCATCTCCAAACCATACATCATAGCAGGTCTCACTACCGCCTTATACTGTAAATCTCTTTCACTCTTGCTGCTACCTTTCTGTCACAAATCACCCCTGACACTCTCCTCCACACACTCCACCCTGCCTGCACTCTCTTCTTCACCTCTCTTGTGCATTTTCCATTGCTTTGGATGGTTGACCCCAGGTACTTAAACTTACCTACTTTCACTACTGCTACTCCTTACATCTTCACCGTTACACCTGCCTCCCTCTCATTCACACTCCTGTATTCTATCTTGATTCTACTCACTTTCATTCCTCTTCTCTCCAGAGCATATCTCCACCTCTCCAGATTCTCTTCCTTTGCTCCCTACTCTCACTGCAGATCACAATGTCATCTGCAACCACGATGGTCCACGGAGACTCCTGCCTGACCTCATCTGTCAGCCTGTCCATCACCATGGCAAACAAGAAGGAGCTCAGAGTTGATCCCTGATGTAATTCCACCCCCACCTTGAATCCATCTGTCACTCCTACAGCTCATTTCACCACCGTCTTGCTGTCTTCATATATGTCCTGCACCACCCTCACATACTTCTTTGCCACTCCTGACTTTCTCCTACAGTACCACACTTCCTCTCTTGGTACCCTTTCATATGCTTTCTCTAGATCCACAAAGACACAGTGCAACTCCTTCTGACCTTCTCCATCAGCATTTGTATACCACAGTGGAATTGCACCTTAGGGGTTGCTGTAGCCTGGTCTGGGTGGGGCGGAGTGATGTCAGGCGGGCTACAGCTGGGAATATAAATATAAATGTTCTTGTTGGAAATAAAGAGAATGTTCCTTCCAGCTTCCTCCTGACTCACCGTTATTTTCAGACATTGTAGCACCTTGGGGGAGTCAGATTATTTAGCATCTTAGACAAGAGACAGTGGATAAGCATGGGAGAACAATGCTCAGGAGGTTCCTGGCAAGATAGCAGGAAGGAGTCAAGGACGTAGGGGGTTGAATGCAGTGTAATGCAAATGTCATGTTGTGTGTGGAGAAATGCCATGAAACTTGTGAGGAGAGATTTGGGTAAAAGAAGAGTTCCTGCTGAAATGTGTCAGTCTGTTCTGTGCTTGAGAGATGTGAAGTGTGTAATAAACCGTCTGCCATGAATCAGCCTCTGATTTCACACACTCCACACTGGTGACCCAAGATGTATTATGGAACACAAGGCAAAAACCCCGGAGCCGGCCCGGTCAGGAAGCTCCAGCGAGGCGGCAGCCATCCCACAGACAGCCCGGACTGGAACCCCCAGCCACATGTGTGCGGTTTCAGTCAAGCTACCGGATTTCTGGCAGCACAACCCACGCTCTTGGTTCCACCACACCGAGGCCCAGTTCGCCCTCCGGGGAGTAACGGCAGACGACACCAGATTCTACCATGTGGTCGCAGCGCTGGATGCCCGCACAGCTCAGCAGGTAGCGAGCCTGCTCGATCAGCCTCCAGCCAGCAACAAATACGAGGCGCTCAAGGCTGCGCTCACCCGGCGCTACATACTCTCGGACTGTGAGAGAGCGGAGAGGCTCCTGACGCGGGCCGAGTTAGGAGATGGTTCGGCCGTAGACCTGATTGAGAAGATGCTGGCGTTAATGGGCACGGATGACGGGCACTTTCTGTTTGCCCACCTCTTCCTCCGGAACCATCCAACAGTGGTGAGAGCGGTTCTGGCCAATTCGTCGTTGCTGGCCGTGCGTGACTACCGTGCACTAGCCCAGGAGGCAGACCGGATCATCATCACCACCAGGGCGATCACAGTCAACGCGGCAGCGGCGGAGCCCAGTGAGATGACCAGAGGAGGCGAGGAGCCACCGATGGTAGCAGCAGCGGGGGCCAAGGAGCGCCAGAGAGACACACTCTGTTTCTACCACCGCCGCTTCGGAGAGAATGCACGCAGATGTGCGCCACCGTGCCAATTCAAGCGCTCGGGAAAACGCCGAGGTCGGCGGTCGGTAGCAGCTGCGACCCTCGGTGAAGAGAACAAGCTGCTCTACCTGACAGACGTGCGCTCGGGGAGGCGTTTCCTCGTGGACACCAGAGCCCAGAAGAGCTTCATCCTGCCAACCTACGCTGACCGGCTGGCAGGACCTAGTGGCCCCGAGATGTTGGCAGCAAACGGCTCGGATATTAAGACCTTTGGTGAGAGGACACTGATCTTATCTCTACACGGCCGTACATATGAGTGGACTTTTGTCGTAGCAGCACTGAATTACCATATCCTGGGGGCTGATTTTCTGTGTGCGCATGGTTTACTGGTTGATGTTGCTAACAGACGCCTGGTTAATGCACTGTCCTTTGACTCTCTCCCCTGTATAGCTCGAGTGACCCAGCCAACAGCACAAGCCAACGTCACAGCTACAGGCGGTAAGTTCTACACACTGCTCACTCAGTTCCCAGCACTCACGGTCCCAACGTTTTCGGCGGCCATCGCTAAGCACAGGGTGGAGCACTTTATCACCACCACCAGGCCGCCCATTTTTGCAAGACCTCGGCACTTGGACGCAGCTAAACTGGCCATAGCGCACGAGGAGTTCGCCAACCTGGAAAGGTTGGGCATCATCAGGCGTTCGAACAGCCCATGGGCATCCCCGCTACACATGGTCCCTAAGGCTGAGGGATCGTGGCGACCGTGCGGTGATTTCCGCAGGTTGAACAACGCCACAGCGCACGACCGCTACCCAATTCCCCATATACAGGATTTTCCATTCACCTCGCCGGAGCGCACATTTTTTCCAAAATAGACCTGGTCCGCAGTTACAACCAAGTCCCAGTGCGCGCGGAGGACGTACCCAAAACAGCGGTAATAACTCCGTTCGGTCTATTCGAGTTCCTGCGCATGCCATTCGGGTTAAAAGGAGCGACACAGACATTCCAGCGCATGATGGATGCAGTGCTGCGTGATCTCCCGTTCGTGTTCGTCTACCTGGACGATATCCTGGTAGCCAGTGCGTCCGAAGACGAACACGAAACCCACCTCACAATGGTTTTCCGGAGGTTGGAGGAGCACGGGTTAATAATCAACCCAGCAAAATGCCAGTTCGGCGTGATGGAGATTGATTTTTTGGGGCACTGCGTCTCTCCGGAAGGAGCGATCCCGCTGCCCGACAAAGTGCGCGCCGTGGCGGATTTTCCCCGGCCTCAGACGGTCAGGGCGCTGCAGGAATTTTTGGGGATGGTGAACTTTTATAACCGTTTCCTTCCCCGCGCGGCGCAGCTCATGCAACCATTGTATGCCGCACTCAAGAAACAGAAACCCGCGGATAGGGTCGAATGGACCCCGGAGCGAGGGTGGGCGTTCTCGGAAGTTAAAGCAGCCCTGGCAAACGCCGCAGTGCTGGTGCATCTGGACCCGGCGGCCCGGATAGCGCTCACCACCGACGCTTCAGACGTGGCCATAGGGGCTGTCGTAGAGCAGTGCGTCGTCGGGGCTTGGCAGCCGCTCACCTTTTTCAGCAGAACTTTGCGCGACAGCAAACGTAAATACAGCGCGTTTGACAGGGAGTTGCTGGCTCTCCACCTGGCCATACACCACTTCCAGTTCTGGCTGGAAGGGCGCAGCTTCACCGCGTTCATGGATCGCAAGCCACTAACGTTCGCGATGGCCAAGGTTTCAGAACCGTGGTTGGGCCGGCAGCAGATACAGCTGGCCGCGATCTCAGAGTTTACTACCGATATTCAGCATGTGTCGGGTAAACTGAATGTGGTGGTAGACTGCCTCTCGCGTGCCGTGGTGGCCCCGGTCTGCGTGGGGATAGATTACGCAGCCATGGCCGCGGAGCAGATTAGCGATGCAGACATGCGCGTGCTCCAGTCTGGACCAACAGGGTTAAGGCTGGAGAGCAGGGTGCTGCAAGATGGTGGCCCCCCCCCAATTTGTGATGTGTCCACGGGACGCCCGCATCCGGTGGTCCTGGTCGCGTGGCGCCGCCGCGTGTTTGAGTCGGTTCACACTCTGGTGCACCCAGGAATGCGCGCGTCGGTCAAAATGGTGGGAGAGAAGTTTGTGTGGCCGAGCCTACGCAAACAAGTGAAAGAGTGGGCTGCAACCTGCGTGGCGTGCCAACGAGCCAAGGTACGCAGGCACACGAAGGCTCCCTTGGAGCCGTTTCGGGTACCGGCTAAGAGGTTCGACCATGTTCACGTGGACCTCATGGGCCCCCTCCCACCATCACAAGGGTGCACGCACCTCCTGACAGTAGTGGACCGCACCACGCGCTGGCCAGAAGCAGTCCCGCTAGCGGCAACCACGTCCACGGACGTAGCACGCGCTTTTTTAACAGCATGGGTGGCGCGTTTTGGAGTCCTGTCGGACGTAATGTCTGACAGGGGCCCTCAATTTGTTCCTGAACTCTGGTCCGCGATGGCCCGCAGCCTGGGTGTTACAATTCACCGCACAACCGCATACAACCCACAGGCCAATGGGTTATGCAAGCATTTTCATAGATCACTGAAAGCAGTGCTCAGGGCTTCATTGATGGATGCAAATTGGGTAGACAGGCTGCCGTGGGTTTTATTGGGGTTGTGCTCCGCGCCAAAAGAGGATCTGGAAGCTTCCCCGGCAGAGCTGGTTTTTGCGCAGCCCCTACGGCTGCCCGGGGAATTTCTGCCAGATAATCCCGCGTCAGACAGCTGCCCGTCGCAGCTTTTGCAGCGTAGCACAAACACAGGTACGCTGCCGGGCCCTGCCCACCACTATTTTCCGCGTGTTTTCGTGCCTAAAACTTTGAAGAGCGCGGAGTTTGTGTTCGTCAGACATGACGCCCACTGCCCTCCATTGCGCCCACCCTATGATGGACCGTTCAGAGTGTTGGAAACGGGATAAACATTTTTTGCTAGACTTGGGGGTAGGTGGGAAAAAATTGGCATAGACAGACTCAAACCCGCTTTCGTTGTGGCGGACGAGCAAGTGCTGTTGGCTAGGGCCCCTCGGCGTGGAAGACCCCCACTGAGAGCTCCCCAGGGAAACGATTCACCAGAGCAGCCACACGGACAGACCGAAGTGCCCCCCCCGCTCGTCACAGCCCACCCGCAGTCAGACACACTCCCAGCAGCCCCCCACTGGCACAGCAGCGCCACAGAGGCAGTAAACCCCAGTTACAGCAGATACGGGAGGAGATGGAAGCCCAGATGGCGTGTGGACTGATGTTCTATTGTTCTATCTAAGATGCTGGGGGGGAGTGTAGCACCTTGGGGGAGTCAGATTATTTAGCATCTCAGACAAGAGACAGTGGATAAGCATGGGAGAACAATACTCAGGAGGTTCCTGGCGAGATAGCAGGAAGGAGTCAAGGATGTAGGGGGTTGAATGCAGTGTAATGCAAATGTCATGTTGTGTGTGAGAGAAATGCCATGAAACTTGTGAGGAGAGATTTGGGTAAAAGAAGAGTTCCTGCTGAAATGTGTCAGTCTGTTCTGTGCTTGAGAGATGTGAAGTGTGTAATAAACCATCTGCCATGAATCAGCCTCTTATTTCACACACTCCACAACATAACATTTTGGCGAATATAATGGTGGCGTGCATTGGGCGCATGCCTGTGTTTCTGGAGTGCCCAGGTTTACCGGCTGTGTCATGGCCTCATTGGAAGCAGAGCTTTGGGGCATTCACGACAGCGGCAGGCCTGGACTCAGCCAGTGAGGAAAGACGGAAGAGTGTTTTAATCCAACACCTCAGCACTGAAGGACAGAGGTGTTGGATTAAACACCTTTTTGGTCGGTGCCAGGTCGCTCTTGGTCGGTGCCAGGATGTCTCGCTGGAGGAATGCATGAGGGTGTTGGACGAAGTGTTTGGCGACCCCTCCACGATCTCGAGGAGCTGGTGGAAATTTTATGAGAGACGGCAACGAGAGGGTGAGTTGCTAAGCTTGTTTCTACTGGAACTTCTTAGTCTAGCGCGTAAAGGTAACATTGGGCTGCAAGCATATGGACTGGTTAAGGATTGGTTAGCGCATGGTGCCAGATGCTCACAGTTAGCATCTAGGTTGCTGCTAGCTGCGGAGCCCACATCATGGGAGGAAGTGATGGAGTTGGCGAAGAGAAAGGACCCAGTTGGAGCAGGCGGCTAAGGCTAGCCAGGGGCCGCCCAAGCAGTTTCCCGCTGAACACAGAGGTTGGCACGCTGACAGGGTGGCGTAGTGGAAGTAGATGAAAGAAAAACAAGAGGAAGAGGTGAGCGAAAATAGGAGCGGCTTTGCGGGTGGGAAGACCCGGAGGCCCGACTCAGGTTCATGCTGCACGGATGGGGAAAGGCCCACTGAAATGGTACGTCCTCCAACTGGACGGAGTCGACGTACTGCTCATGGTGGATTCGGGGGCCGGGAGATCTATCCTGATCCTCCCAACACTGCGGCGACTGTTCCCTGCGAAGCAAATTAAGGGCGGAGCAGTGAGACTTTTTGGATACGGCCACGCGGAGATTGACGGCGGACTGCAAGGTAACCTGTGGGTCAAAGAGGGTCCCTAGTTTTACTTTTCAAGTAGCACATCAGGGAACTGACCTGTTGGGAGTTGACCTGTTGGGACATTTGGATTTCTCCATAATGGACCTGGTGGGCTCGCGGGTGCTGTCCGTGGGTTCGAACTGGTGCCTCCGCTGGCCAAAGCTATTTGAGGGTCTGGGCCGCATTGACGCATTTCATCATTGGCCTCTGGTGAATGAGAGCATCACGCCGAAAATACAACCTTTGAGGCGCTTTCCACTGGTGCTGCAGACTGAGGTGTCAGCAGAGTTAAACAGACTGCAGGAGTCGGGTGTCATCGAGAGAACCAGCGCTTCTCCGTGGATCTCCAACCTTGTGGTGGCGAAAAAAAAGGGCGGAGGCATTAGACCATGTATCGACTTCAGAGCGATGAATAAGGCAGTTGTCCCGGATAAGTACCCGCTGCCCACTATGGAGGAACTCACGGCAATGTTCAGCGGGGTGGAGGTATTCTTGAAACTGGATCTGTGGCAGGGCTACCTGCAGATGCCGCTACACCCAGACAGCAGGAATCTGACGGCCTTCGTGGCATACATGGGGGTGTTCCGTTATACCAGGATGCCTTTTGGGCTGAGCTCTGTGCTGAGCTGCTTCCAAAAGGTTATGGCTACCATATTAGCCAGCCTGAAGGGGGTGGTTGTGTACCTAGACGACATTGTGGTGCACGGGGCATCAAGTGAAGAACACGACAAGAGGTTAGAAAGGGTCCTGGGGACGCTGCAAGAGCACGGGGTCATGATGAACAGCAACAAATGTGTCCTGGCGGCAGAGACAGTGGACTTTGTGGGATTCCAGCTGTCGGAAGATGGGTTGAAGCCACTAGTTTCGAATGTGGAAGTGGTGCTCCACCTCGCGGACCCCTCCTTGCTGGCTGAGATCTCATCGTTCCTGGGGATGGTGAACTTTTACGGACGGTTCATTCCCAGGTACTCTGAGACAATTGAGCCGCTTAGGGTGTTACTGAAAAAGGACACACCTTAGGTCTGACTCCAGCCTGCTCAGCAGCAGTGGAGAGGCTGAAACAGCAGCTCACCTCACCTCCGGTCTTGGTTTATTTTGACCTGGACTGCACTACGATTGTGACCTGCGACGCATCTGGTTCCGCCCTGGGGGCAGTGATGTTGCAAGTGTAGGATGGTACAGAGTGTCCGGTTGCGTTCGCATCAAGATCTCTGTCGGAGGCTGAGAAGAAGTATGCCGTCGGTGAGAGGGAGGCACTGGCCTGTGTTTGGGCCTGTGAGAGGTGGCATATGTACCTCTATGGCCGGCGCTTCACGTTGAGGATGGATCATCAAGCATTGACAACTTTGCTGGAGACTTCGGGGTCAGGCCACAGGCCACTGAGGATCCACAGATGGTCCAAGAGGCTGAGAGCTTACAATTTTGAGACGAAATACACTCCGGACAAGGACAATGTTGTAGCGGACCTTCTGTCTAGGGTCCCGACATGTGCTTTGATACTGGATTTGTGGGCTGTGGACAGTCGAGATGTTACTGGTCCACGCCCTAGATGGGGCTCTCTGGGACATTGTGTCTCCTTGGGAATTTAGAGAGGTTTCGGAGAATGACCAGGTGATGAAGAGATTGCATACGGCGATCAGGGAGAGCTGGCTGGCAGGAGCGTTGGGTGAGCTGGTCCCGTTTCATCGGTTTAAGGATGAGCTCAGCTGTTGGGACGAGGTGTGTGTAACCAGGGGACATTGTGCAGTAATCCCGGCAGCGCTGAGAGGGCTTGTGCTGGATATGCTACACGAGGGTCACCTGGGGGATGGTTAAAGTCAAACAACGTGGCAGAGATGCAGTTTGGTGGCTGGGATTAACAAGGACATTGAAACAATGGTCAAAAACTGTGTCCCATGTCTGGAGAGTGGAAAGACTGGGAGACCTCCACCATCTCCCCTGTGGCCGGTCGTGTATCCTGCGGGGCCCTGGGAACACATTGAACTAGATATCTGTGGTGAACTGCATGCCTCCCCCCCCCCCCCGACCCCCGGTAGCAGGTTCCTGGTGGTGTTGTATGACCTGTTTTCTAAATGGCCGGAGGTGCTGCCAACTGGTTCGGTGACGACTGAGGTGATCACGGGGTTCCTGTCGTTGTTGTTTGCCAGATGGGGGACTCCGACTTCGGTCACCACTGACAATGGCCTGCAGTTCATTTCGGGGGCTTTTGAGGATTTCCTGAGAGCCAGAGGGGCGGAACATATTAGAACAGCGGTGGAACATATTAGAACGGTGGTGTATCACCCTCAGGCTAACGGGGGTGTTGAGAGAATTAATAGGACACTGAAGAATGGCTTGAGAGCTCATCTAGCAGATGGATTTACGTTCGACGATGCACTGCACAACACCCTGCTCCATTATAGGGCGTCGGTGCAAGCCACAACGGGTCACTCTCTGGTGGCTCTGATGTTGGGACGGGAGTTGCCGCTTCCGGTGAGACGACTGAGGCTGGCTCACAGGGAGTGTAGTGAGGACTCGGGGATGCTGAGGCACTGGGTCACAGAATGTCATCGGAAAATGAAGGACTTTTTCGATAGGAAGCATAGAGCAAAAGGACATGGCCTGGATGTAGCGGATAGGGTGTGGGTCATGCACCCTGTACGCACCCACAAGCTTCAGCCGCTGTGGGTTGGGCCGCGTACGATTGTGAGACTGAGAGGACCGGACACTTTCGAACTGGATGATGGGTCCAGGTGGCATGCGAGTCGGCTGTGGAGGTCTCCATCGGAGGTGGCGAGTGACCCCACATTGGACAATTTGAGTGGCACTTGGGACTGGAGGGGTCGGGCGGAGGTCGACCCTCAGCTGGAACCGACGGTGCCGGTGGCGGAGTGTTCTTGTGAGGGCCGCTCGGTTAGGGAACGTCGGCGACCCAAGTACTTGGACGATTTCGTTACCTGGGTGACTGAGAATGGCTCTGTCGTGTAATGTTTAGGATGGAGGTTTGACTTAGTTGGACTTGGTGTTCTGTGGTGTATATAGTTGTTTTCTGTTTGCATGTTTTGTTAAAGTTCTTCGGGGGGGTGGGGGGGATATACCATAGTGGAATTGTACCTTAGGGGTTGCCGTAGCCTGGGCGGGGCGGGGCGAAGTGATGTCAGGCGGGCTACGGCTGGGAATATAAATGTAGGAAAAAGTCAATTTTGGACAACTTCTAGGAAACCCCAGAAAACAGTTTTGATTAGATGCTGATGGCTAATATAGACATTTCTAATAAATGTATCTAAAAGACTGTAATTTAAATATTGATGGTAAATATGAGCATTTATAGGAAATGTAACTAAAGGACTGAATTTGAACTGTTTTAATTTAAACTGTTTGTCAGTAGAAGGAGTAGCGCTTTTGCGCCACAGGTGGCGCTCGGTAGTGATGAGACGCTGTTTAGTGTTAGAGCGCGAGAGAAGAAGAGTGGAGAATGTTCTAGAGAGTGAAGGAAAATGGTGGAGAGTGATGTGACCGTTATCGGGTGATGTCCCGTGTAAGAGTGCCGTGCCTGGTGTTGTAGAAAGTCAATAAACTGCTGAAAAGTCCGCCAGTTGGCCCTCTTCTTCTTCTTCGCCCTCCGGGGTGTAACAAAATTTGGTAGCAGAGAATGGTTCAGTCGTGCCTAAGACGGTGAGTGTGCAAATAAAAAAAAAAACGAGCAGAAACGATGGAGCTGGAGCAGCTACAAGATAAGCTAAGCGAGGCCTTGGTGCCATTACAGGCCGAACAGCTAAACGAGGTCTGTTTGTTTGCAAAGATAAACCCAGCCAAGCCGTCTAAAAAGTACACGCTGATACGAGGAGGTAGAAAAAACCATTGAAAGCGAAGAGGAGGATGTAGCCCGCGCGTTTCTGCTAAAGCTAATAGCATGTGCTACCGAAGCTAAGCAAAGCGAACTGTCGACGCAGGCGGCGGCAGCGGCCGGCACAAGCCGGGAGGCAGAGGCACTCGCAAGTTTACAAAGCCAATATGCCGCTCTGCATGAAAGTTTCCTTTATTCAACTAAAAAGCTAGAAGAGGAAATAGCGAGGCTGACCGATAACGAGGCCACTCAGCCACAGAGTCGCCATTTTGTGACACAGCCCGCGGTCCCCGCAGCGCCCCTACTGCCAGAAGTGACCATTAAACGAGAGTTTAGGATAAATGGGCAGATAGGAGAGAGGGGCCAAAGAGACAAGTTGTCTTATTCCAATCTCATTCACCAGATTGATATGGGCCTAAAGAAAAAGCACAGTGAGGGTGAGATAATTGAGGCTGTTGTCAGAGCAGTGAGTCCCGGACTGAGTCTGAGAGATATGCTGGAGATCAAGTCAGATCTCACCCTGTCACAGTTGCGCATCATTCTGCGAGGACATTATAAAGAGGAGAGTTCGACTGACTTGTTCGACCTGAGTTCGACCTGATAAACCTCACACAAGACAGTAACGAGTCGCCTCAGAACTTCCTGTTTCACGCCATCGATCTAAAGGAAAGACTTTTAGCAGCATCCAGAGAGCCTGGCACGGAAGAGCAGTATAGTTCTGATCTTATTCAGAGGAAGTTTCTGAGGGCAGTGGAAACAGGACTGATTAGTGCTGATGTGAAGTACCAACAGAAGCGCTGTCTGGAGGATCCTGCCGTCACCGACGAGCTTCTGATTTCTAAGACGAATGCAGCAGCCAGTCTTGAATGGGAACGACACCAAAAGTTCAAGAGGCACATGAAAGAACCCAAAGTTCAAGAATGCCGAGTGGAAAATCTGACGGGTCAGTATGCAACCGTGGAGGGAGTGGATGGCCAAGAGCGCCCTCCACCATCGACAAAAGGTAAAATCCTTAAATCCCAAAGCACAGTGACCCGCACGGAATCTGAGCTCCTGGACATAGTCACGCAGCTGAAGAGTAACATGGAGGAGATCAAGAAGGCCATACGTGAGTCTCCCAGAGCACCTCATGCTCAAAGAGCCAGGAGGACACGTGGCTGCAAGAGCTGTCAGTCCACCAGCAATGGCGATCAGTGCGACCACTGCTTCAGATGTGGATTCAGCGGCCACATGTCAAGGGAATGTTGGATAGGAAGGAGACCTGGAAAAAGGACAGGGCAAGTAGACACGGTGGCCAATACTGTCGCAACCACATCAGAACAAGCTAACACACAAGAACTGTATGAGCTAGTTACTGACAGTATTCGGAGGTTGGAAGCAAGGCTGGTAGCTAAGGCAGAGGCACCTCCTGAAGAAACAGTCCGTGTTAATCTACTGTCCCCTAATCGCCAATTACAGTTACTCAATTTGGTTGGAAAAAAATATGTCATAACCTGCTTCCTCGATGATAAGGAGACAGAAGCGTTGTGGGACACAGGGTCACAGGTCTGCTTAATGAATGACACCTGGAGACAGGAGCACCTGCCACACCCCACCGTCAGAGACTTAGCCGAGTTGGTGGGTCCAAGTATTCTGAATGAGAGGGCAGTGAACCAGACACCGATTCCATTCTCAGGGTGGGTCGAAGTCGCTTTCAAGCTGCCGACAGCTAGTTGCCCATCGGTGGAACTCTTAGTTCCCGTGCTAGTGGTGAAGGAGGATGGAGTGGCAGAGCCGCCTATCATTGGGTTCAACGTGATTGACCATGTCCTGGAGATGGGCATTAACCCCCCTTGTGCCATCAGTGAAGCTGTTAGTGTAGCCTTCTCATCTGATTGTAAAAAAACAGAGGTATTTTTGAAAGTGATGCAAAGTGAGGAGGATAGGCTGGGGGAAGGAATGGTAAAAGTTGGCAGTGAGTTGGTCACCATCCCTGCTGGCCAAACCAAAGCAGTTAAAGGTTTTGTCAGGGCAGGCTCACTTCCAGACACACAAGACGTCTTATTTGAGCCGAGTCAGTACACCCAATTACCGGAGGGTTTGCAGATGCAAAGTGGGTTGGTGCAGTTATGGAAAGGGAGGCGATCTATGTTCAAAATACCTAAAACAAACAGTACGTCCCATGATATCCAGCTGCCTGCTAAGACCATTTTGGGAGAAACACAGAGAGTTAAAACTGCTTACCCGGCAGACATTAGACCCACTACTGTAAACCAAGCGACAGCAGACCCGACGACGAGTGAAAAAGGAAGGAAGAAAGAGACCGAAATGAACTGTGCCGTCAAAGAGACTATGGACATGTGGGACCCCCCAGTTCCCCTTAATCATCTCTCGCCCACACAACAAGAGCAAGTAAAACAGCTATTACGGGAGGAACGGCAAGCGTTTTCCCGTGATGAGTATGATGTAGGGACAATTCCCTCTTTACAGTTGAAGATCCGACTCAAGGATCCCACTCCTATCAAAAAGACTTATATCTCTGTTCCCAGACCACTTCATCAAGAAGTAAAGGAGTATTTAGAAGACCTGCTTAACAGGGGCTGGATCACCAAATCTAAGTCATCGTATTCCAGTCCAATCGTCTGTGTGCAAAAGAAAGATGGAGGTCTGCGTTTGTGCTGCGACTTTAGAGAGCTGAACAAGAAGTCCATCCCTGACAGACACCCAATTCCCCGCATACAAGATATGCTAAACAGTCTAAATGGGAGTTCGTGGTTTTCAGTCCTCGACCAAGGGAAGGCGTATCACCAGGGTTTCCTGGAAGAGTCGAGTAGGCCCCTCACTGCATTTATCACTCCCTGGGGTTTGTTGGAGTGGGTAAGAATTCCATTTGGTTTGTCCTCAGCACCAGCAGCATTCCAAAGATCTATGGAGGAGTGTTTGTGGGGGTTGAGGGATGATATTTGTCTGCCTTAGAGATCGTCACTTCCTTGTGGTAACGTATCGTCACTTCCTGTTTTGCTGTCTGCCTGTGTGGTTTGCTCTCCAGCTCTCGAGCCACTAGCTATGGCTACTAGCTCTCTTTCCTCTCCTCCTCTGGTGTGCTCTCTCTGTCAGATGTTTAGCTACACCTCTGCCTCTTTTAGTGATAACGGTAAATGTAATAAATGTTGTCTTTTTGAGGCGCTCGAGGCGAGGTTGTCTGATTTGGAATCCCGGCTCCGCTGCATTGAAACACCGTCTGCGCCAGTTAATCTCGACGGACGCCCCTTAGCTGCAGCGGAGCTAGCTAGCTTAGGTCCCCCTGTCACCGGTTCCCCGGCTCTCCTCTGCAGCGAGGAGACTGGGTGGGTGACGGTGAGAAGGAAGCCTAGTCGCAAAGCCCCGGTTCACCACCAACCTGTTCACGTTTCTAATCGTTTTTCCCCGCTCAGCGACACACCCGCTGAGGAAAAAACTCTGATCATTGGCGACTCTGTAGTCAGAAACGTGAACCTAGAGACTCCAGCGGCCATAGTCACATGCATTCCTGGGGCCAGAGCAGGCGACATCGAGTCAAATTTGAAAATGCTGGCTAAAAGTAACTGTAAATATTCCACAATTGTTATTCACGCCGGCATTAATGACATCCGTCTCCGGCAGTCGGAAGTCACGAAACTTAATGTAGAATCGGTGTGTGACTTTGCAAAAACGATGTCTGCCACTGTAGTATTCTCTGGGCCCCTCCCCAATCTGACCAGTGATGACATGTTTAGTCGCTCGTCATCCTTGAACCGCTGGCTGTCTGTGTGGTGTCCTAAAAATGACGTGGGCTACATTGACAATTGGAGCTCTTTTGGGGGAAAACCTGGTCTTATGAGACGAGACAGCATTCATCCCACTTTGGATGGTGCTTCTCATTTATCTAACAATCTGGCATCTTTTTTATCCAAATTTCCAAAACCATGACTACTCAGAGTTGGGACCAGGAAGCAGAGTCGCAGTCTTACACGCCTCTCTGCAGCTCCTCTTCATCCGCCACCCCTCAGCTTAGCCCCTGTCTTCCCCATCAGAGAATCGTTGTCTGCTCCCTCCAAAGTAAATAAAAATATAATGTATAAGCATCCCAAAGTGATAAAGCAAAATATTGGTAAAACTCAAATTAAACATAAAGCCTCTAAATTGAATGATTTGGCCTCTGTTCCTCCTCATAATTTAAAAATTAAATGTGGTTTATTAAATATTAGGTCTCTAACTCCCAAGTCTCTGTTAGTCCATGATCTGTTAATTGATCATCAGATTGATTTAATTTCCCTTACAGAGACTTGGTTAGGACAAGAGGATTATGTTGGTTTAAATGAATCAACTCCCTCTGGTTATTTAAACTGTCAAAATCCCAGAAGTTCTGGTCGTGGAGGAGGAGTAGCAGCAATTTACCATTCCAAATTACTAGTTAATGTAAAGCAAAAAACATGTTATAATTCCTTTGAGGGCCTGGTCCTCAGTGTTGGGCACTTTAGCAATTCCAGGTTAAACCCAATTTTATTTGCCATAGTTTATCGTCCCCCATCAACCTATTCAGAATTTTTATCCGAATTTCCTGATTTCTTAGCTGATTTAGTGCTGAAATCTGATAGAATAATTATAGTAGGGGACTTTAATATACATGTGGATGTAGATAGTGACTGCCTTAATGTGGCTTTTAATTCAATATTAGACTCGATTGGGTTTTCTCAGAAAGTAGGAAATTCTACTCATTACCTCCACCATACATTGGACCTTGTTCTGACATATGGCATAGAAATAGAAAATCTGGTAGTGTCTCCTCATAACCCTGTACTGTCAGACCATTGTCTGTTAACCTTTGATTTTACTATTTCTGACTATTTGGCTCCTAAAGAAAAATATTATCACAGTAGATGCCTCTCAGATGATGCTGTTTCCAAATTTATGCAGATTGTTTCCTCTATGCCATGTGTCAACACAACGGAAATAAGCTATAGACAGCTTGCTCCTTCTGTAATTGATAACTAACTAACTAACTAACTAACCCGCACTTATATAGCGCTTTTCTAGTCACAAAGACCACTCAAAGCGCTTTCATTAATACTAACCCTCTATTCTAAGGGCCTATAGGAAACAGATATCTAGGGACAATTTAGAACAGCCAATTAACCTAACATGCATGTTTTTGGCATGTGGGAGGAAACCGGAGAAATCCCGGAGTAAACCCACGCAACACGGGGAGAACATGCAAACTCCACACAGATCACTGTTGGTCGGGGGCTGGGATCGAACCCACGATCCCCACAATCCCCCGGCCAAGGGTAAACTGTGCTGCCGCAGTGCTAACCACTGCGCCACCGTGCAGCCCATAACATGGTGGATAGTGTTTCAGCTTCTCTACATCAGGCTCTAGACTTGGTGGCCCCCTTAAAAAAGAAAAAGTCTAATCAGAGATTTTTAACTCCTTGGTTCAACACAGAAACTCGTAGCTTAAAACAGAAGACTCGTCAATTAGAAAGAAAATGGCGCTCTACTAATTTAGATGAAATCTATTTAGCTTGGAGAAATCATCTTTTAATTTATAAAAAATCTCTTAGAAAAGCTAGAACGAGTTATTACTCTGCATTAATAGAAGAGAACAAGAATAATCCCAGGTTTCTTTTCAGTACTGTAGCCAGGTTGACAAAGAGTCAGGACTCTGTCAATCCTAGCATCCCCTTAGAGCTTACTAGTCAGGACTTTATGAACTTTTTCAATAATAAAATTTCATCCATCAGAGATAAAATCAATCAGATTCTTCCCACAGTTAACTTAAATACTGTAACTACTACAACTCCTTCTATTGATGTCTGTCTTGATGAGTTTACTCCAATCGACCTTTGTGAGTTAGACAAAATAGTTTCCTCATCCAAACCTTCAACTTGTCTTTTAGACCCTATTCCTACCAGGTTATTTAAAGAAGTCTTCCCACTTATTGGTAGCTTTATTCTTCATATAATCAATTCTTCATTAACTTTAGGCCATGTACCGCAGGCTTTTAAAACGGCTGTAATTAAACCCTTACTCAAAAAGCCAACGCTAGATCCAGGAGCTTTAGCTAACTATAGACCAATCTCTAATCTCCCTTTCATTTCAAAAATCTTAGAAAGAGTTGTTGCTATGCAATTATTTGACCACCTGCAGGGAAATGGTTTATTTGAGGAGTTTCAATCTGGGTTTAGAATCCATCATAGCACTGAAACAGCCTTAG
This sequence comes from Pholidichthys leucotaenia, assembly GCA_020510985.1. Lineage (NCBI taxonomy): Eukaryota > Metazoa > Chordata > Actinopteri > Cichliformes > Pholidichthyidae > Pholidichthys > Pholidichthys leucotaenia. The sequence goes on along the minus strand of CM035842.1, from coordinate 422,609,649 downwards.
CGAAGGTCACTAACGACCTCCTCATTGCATCTGATAATGGACTAGTTTCTGTACTTGTCCTTTTAGATCTTAGTGCAGCTTTTGATACTATTGATCATAATATTCTACTTGATAGATTAGAACACTATGTTGGACTTAATGGAACTTCGTTGCAGTGGTTTAGATCTTATTTATCTGATAGGTTCCAGTTTGTTCATGTAAATGATGAGTTTTCTCTCAGCTCAAAGCTTAGTCATGGAGTTCCACAGGGATCTGTGCTTGGCCCTACTCTTTTTAGTTTATATATGCTTCCGTTAGGCAACATTATTAGAAAGCACTGTATACATTTTCACTGTTATGCAGATGACACACAATTATACCTGTCAATGAAGCCAGATGATACTAATCAATTAGCCAAGTTAGAAGCCTGTCTTAAGGAAATCAAAGTTTGGATGACTTGTAATTTCCTGCTATTAAATTCAGATAAGACTGAAGTCATTCTTGTTGGTCCAAAAAACCTTAGAAATTCCTTTCCAAATCAAACTTTCAGTTTGGATGCAGTTACTCTTTCTCTTAATAGCTCTGTGAGGAACCTTGGAGTTATTTTTGATCAGGATTTGTCCTTCAATTCACATATTAAATTTGTTTCTAAGACTGCCTTCTATCATTTGCGTAATATTGCCAAGATTAGGAGCATCTTGTCTCAGAGTGATGCTGAGAAGCTGATCCACGCTTTTGTTAGCTCGAGATTAGATTATTGTAATTCTTTATTATCAGGTTGTCCTAAAACATCTTTAAAAAGTCTTCAGCTGATCCAAAATGCTGCAGCAAGAGTTTTAACAGGTACTAGAAAGAGAGATCATATCTCTCCGGTTCTGGCCTCCCTTCATTGGCTTCCCATAGAGTTTAGAATTAAGTTTAAAATCCTTCTTCTTACTTACAAAGCTCTAAACAATCAGGCTCCTTTTTATTTAAAAGATCTGATACTACCGTATCATCCTAACAGAGCACTACGCTCCCAAAATGCAGGTTTACTTGTAATACCTAGAATCTCCAAAAGTACAATGGGAGGCAGAGCCTTCAGTTATCAAGCTCCTCTCCTGTGGAATCAGCTGCCAATCTGGATTCGGGAGTCAGACTCGATCTCTGTTTTTAAGAATAGGGCTAAAACCTACCTTTTTGATATAGCCTACAATTAGGGAGGGATCATGTGTTTTCTGAACCCTCCCTTAGTTATGCTGCTAATAGGTTTAGTCAGCCGGGGGACCTCCAGTAATGCACTGGGCCTCACTCCTTTCCTCACTCTCTATGAAATATTTTTTTTTTGCTGGTCATTAACATTTGTTTGTTCTCTCCCATAGATTGAGTCCCCATCGTGCTGTTTGCTCTCTACATGTCTGTTCTTTTCTTCTTCTCTATCCCCTCACCCCCCAGCCAGTCGCAGCAGATGACTGCCCCTCCCTGAGCCTGGTTCTGCTGGAGGTTTCTTCCTGTTAAAAGGGAGTTTTTCCTCTCCACCGTCGCCAAGTGCTTGCTCACAGGGGATCGCCTGATTGCTGGGGTCTTTCTGCAACTGTGGGGGTCCTCCCTACAGTTGATAGTGCTATGAGATGACTGTTGTTGTGAAATGGCGCTATATAAATAAAGTTGAATTGAATTGAATTGAATTGCCTTACCTCGATGATAACCTTGTTCATTCACAGACTTTTGAAGACCACTTGCGAGACCTGAGAAGCGTCCTACACCGCTATCAAAGCCATGGGGTGAAGCTGACTCCCCGGAAATGTGTTATTCAAGCAGCAGGTACGTTTCCTTGGTAAAATGGTAACAAAACAGGGCTACACTATGGACCCTGCGGACATTGCCCCGGTGCAGACCCTCAAACAGCAGCAACCTTCCACTGTTGGAGAGCTAAGGAAATTGCTAGGTTTTATTTCATATTACCGCAGCTATATTCCAAACTTCTCCCATATAGCAAAGCCTCTTTACGACCTTCTTGCTAACGACCACACAGATAAAGCAAAGAAAAACTCGAAAACACATGTCAAAAAGAAAGATAGTGGCCAGTTGCCCTCATCCCATGCAATCAGGTGGCGCCCTGAGCATCATGCAGTACTCTGTCAGCTTGTTGACTTTCTCTCCCAGCCCCCAGTGTTAGGTTACCCGAACTTTGAGGAACCCTTCATTTTGCACTGTGACGCTTCACAGGAGGGGCTTGGGGCGGTGTTATATCAGCGACAACAAGGCAAACTGGTGGTGATAGCGTATGGCTCCAGGACACTGTCAAAGCCAGAGAAGAACTACCACTTTCATTCAGGGAAGCTGGAGTTTCTTGCCATGAAGTGGGCCATCTGTGAGAGGTTTCGGGATTATCTGTACTATTCCCCACCATTCACTGTCTATACGGACAATAATCCCCTAACGTATGTGCTCACCACCGCAAAGTTAAATGCAACCACACAGAGGTGGGTAGCAGAACTAGCTGATTTCCAGTTTGTGATTAAGTACCTCCCTGGGAAAGCAAACAGAGATGCAGATGGCCTTTCACGTATATCCGTAGATATGGAGAAGTACATGAACAAATGCACACAAAATGTTGATCCTGATGTAATGCATTGTGTGGCGCAGGCAGTCAAGGTAAAGTCACAAGAAAATGAACCATGGCTCTGCCCGGTCACCATTTCTACTCTCATTAGTGAAGCAGATCGAGAAGCCAGCTCTGTAGCTGAGATATCAAAGACTGATCTAAAAAGAGCTCAAGAAGAAGACTCCGTGATTGGAGAGGTGTTGCGTTATGTGTTGTCAAAACAATGGCCAAGAAGTGGAAAACAGTTGAACCGTAAGACTGCAGCTTTAGTCAGGCAAAAACACAAGCTGTACCTGGAAGATAATGGACTGCTGTACAGGAGAACGGCATTGCATGACCAGCTACTTCTACCCCAAAAGTTTCACAAGCTCGTGTTCAAAGAGCTCCACGAAAACATGGGCCATTTAGGGGTAGAGAGAGTGATGAACTTGATAAGGGAGCGCTTTTATTGGGCTCATATGCAAAGGGATGTTGAGCACTACATCACTAAAGTTAGCAGTTGTTTGAAGAACAAATGTCCCAACAAGATAACAAGGGCACCACTGACTAACATTGTCACCACGTATCCATTCGAACTGGTGTCCATTGATTTCTTGCACTTGGAGAGGTGCAGAGGAGGATATGAGTATATCCTGGTGCTAATGGACCACTTCACTCGCTTTGCCCAGGCTTATCCTTGTCGCAACAAAGCTGCTTACACCGCTGCTGAGAAGATATTTGGGGATTTCTCCCTCAAATTTGGCTTCCCCACACGTCTCCATCATGATCAGGGTAGAGAGTTCCAAAATAAACTCTTTGCAAAACTCCAGGAGTACAGTGGTGTGCAGGGGTCCCGAACAACGCCCTACAATCCCCAAGGGAATGGGCAGGTGGAACAATTCAATCGTACACTGTTGGCAATGCTCAGAAATTTGCCCGAAGCAGCCAAGGCAGACTGGAAGTCCTCTCTGGCAAAAGTGGTTCATGCCTATAATTGCACGCGCAGTGAGGCTACGGGGTACGCGCCATATTTTCTGCTATTTGGCCGTAGTCCAAAGTTGCCTATTGATCTAATGTTTGGCTTCACAACAAGAGAGCAGAGTGCTTCTCAGCAGGACTATGCTGAAAAGTGGAGAGCTACAATGGCTGAAGCTTACAAACTTGCCTCTAAAACAGCAAACAAAGAAGGGATGAGAAGTAAAGCCCTTTATGATAAAAAAGTTCACGGTGCTGAGTTGCCCCCTGGATCCAGAGTACTGGTCCGAAACTTGACTGAAAAAGGTGGGCCAGGAAAATTAAGATCATTCTGGGAAGACAAGGTGTATGTAGTGACCCAAAACAAGTACCCAGACAGCCCAGTGTATGAAATCAGACCTGAAAACGGCAAGGGGCCCACTCGGGTCATGCACAGAAACCTTTTGCTACCCTGTGACTTTCTTTCCATGGAAACAGTGGAGCCTGCCTCTAATAAAACAAGAGAAAGAGAGTCTAAAAGGCAAAGGAATGTGGACAGACAAAACAGCACAGTCGATGAAGATGAAGAGGGCTGGAGTGCCATAATCAGATTACGAGCTGGAAAGGATCAAAATCACCGTCCACTGAGAGCCGATGCACCGGAGTTCTACCCGCACAGTGACACTACTCCAGAGGATGAGGACCAGGACACAGATGACGTCACACAGGTGCAGCTGGCACCAGAGGTCAACAGTCCGGTGGTCCCAGATCCAGCTGAGGCAGACCAGGACCAGGGTGATGTGGTGTCGGAGTCCAGTTCCAGTGACCAGGAGGGACCTGTCGAGATCCTTGCTAACACGTATCCTTCAAGAATGAGAAAACAGAAGTTGATATTTACTTATGATGTTAGGCCAACCTTGCACTTCATCTGTTTAAAACAAATATAAAGTGTGTAGAAGCTAGAGATAACTATTGTTCAGACATGAATGATTTGGAAAGTAAATGAGTAGTGACTAAACTCATCACCAAGTTACTTTTATGGTTGATTTAAAAAAAAAAAAAAAGGATTTTCAGTGTGTTACTAAGGTACAGGCATCACATAAAGGTTTATTTGGTAGGCTATGACTAGATTGAGTACCCTTACTCTCAGGAAAGATGCAGATACCCACCATGATGGAAGGAGCGGTTGATAGTCATCGTGCACAAAGACCTCTTCTGTGAATGTATTGCATGGAACAGGAGATACATGCTGTACTATGGACTATTACCAGTTTGCATCTTTATGGACTTTAATGAACTCTGACTCCTGTTTAGTAATATTGTGGCGGGTTGATTCAACCCCCCCACAACACACAGGACACTCAGCTCTCTTCCCTCGGTTTTTCCCGCTGCACTACTGAGATGTAATGTGCCATTCATGTATTGTGATGCAATGTGCCACGCATGTATTGTGATGCAATGTGCCATGCATGTATTGTGATGCAATGTGCCATTCATGTATTGTGATGTAATGTGCCATTCATGTATAGTGTTCATGCGTCCTGTCCTTACTGTGACCTAGAGGCTGAGATCAATACGTAGATGTGCTTTGGTGTAAACCCCCACAAACAGACTGGTCAGACACAGCGCTCGGCTAGAGCAATTAACAGAACAGTGAAATGTGTATTAATGTCTACAGACAGACTCGTTTCTTCTGGCTCACTTCTGTGATGTTAATGTTGCCTTTCATGCATTGTGTTCATGCGTCCTGTCCTTACTGTGACCTAGGGACTGAGATCAATATGTCTCTCAAATGCAAATGTCTTATGCCTGTTCTGTTATCTCTTTGATCATACCAACTGCTGGGGAATGCCCTTTGATGTATTGTTGTAGTTGGGTATATATGCTGCAACTCTGTAACGCAAACTCTCTCTCTCTCTCTCAATCTCACTTCTGCAACTGCTGCTGCTGGACACAGACATTGTGTCCTCCTTCTCTGAGAGCCGTGGGCTCGCTCCCGGCGCGCATGCACGGCGCCGGGAGCGGAGCTCGTGACGGCGGTATGATATAATAAACTCTACTTAAAACTCCTCAACGCTGCCTTTATTTTTTATCATCCGCTGCAATATCCTACTTACATGAGATACATGGTTACCAAATGTGGACTGTGAAAGAGAAAAAAAAAGAGTTTTGGGAAAATTGTTTGTAATGTCGGGTCGACATTAAATTTTCGAGGGGTGAGTGTAGGAAAAAGTCAATTTTGGACAACCTCTAGGAAACCCCAGAAAACAGTTTTGATTAGATGCTGATGGCTAATATAGACATTTCTAATAAATGTATCTAAAAGACTGTAATTTAAATATTGATGGTAAATATGAGCATTTATAGGAAATGTAACTAAAGGACTGAATTTGAACTGTTTTAATTTAAACTGTTTGTCAGTAGAAGCAGTAGCGCTTTTGTGCCACAGGTGGCGCTCAGTAGTGATGAGACGCTGTTCAGTGTTAGAGCGCGAGAGAAGAAGAGTGGAGAACGTTCTAGAGAGTGAAGGAAAATGGTGGAGAGTGATGTGACCGTTATCGGGTGATGGCCCCGTGTCAGAGTGCTGTGCCTGGTGTTTGTAAAAGTGAAGTCAATAAACCTCTGGAAAGTCCACCAGTTGGCCCTCTCCTTCTTCTTCGCCCTCCGGGGTTCTTGTTAGAAATAAAGAGAATGTTCCTTCCAGCTTCCTCCTGACTCTCCGTTATTTTCAGACATAACAACTTGTAGAGCAAACATTGCATCTGGAGTACTCTTTCTTGGCATGAAACCATACTGCTACTCACTCACCTCTCCTCTTAACCTGTCTTCAACAACTCTTTCCCATATCTTCATATTGTGGCTGATCAACTTTATGCCTCTAGTTACTACAGCTCTGAGCATCACCTTTGTTCTTGAAAATTGGTACCCAAACACTTCCTCTCCACACATCCTCTCACTCATCAAGATTGTGTTAAACAATCTGAATAGAAAGTCCACTGCCATCTCTCCTAAACATCTCCATTCCTCCACAGGTATGTCATCTGGCCCAACCGCCTTTCCATTCTTCATCCTCTTCAAAGCTGCTCTCACTTCTGCCTTGCTAATCCTCGGGACTTCCTTGTTCGCCATCTTTCCTTTTATCCATCCTTCTCTCTCTCGCATTTTCTTTATTCATCAACTCTTCAAAGTACTCCTTCCACCTTCTCAACACACTCTTGTCATTTGTTAGTACATTATCATTTCTGTCCTTAATCAACCTAACCTGCTGTACATCCTTTCCAGCTGGATCTCTCTGTCTAGCCAATCAATACAACTCCTTTTTCCTCCTTCCTTAGTGTCCAGCCTGTCATACAACTCACTATATGCCTTATCCTTTGCCACCTCTTTCTACCCGTTTCCCTCAGTACTTTTGCTGTACTTTCTCAGTCATCTGGTAATTCTTCCCTACCACCCAGAGCCTGTATCATTTCCTTCCTGAACTCTGTGCGACCTTCTTCCTTCTGTAACTTCCCCCACTTAATCTTTGGCTCTGCCTTCACTCTCTTCCTCCTCTTGCTTTCCAAAGTCATCCTACAGACTACCATCTGATGCTGTCTAGCTACATTCTCCCCCGCCACCACCTTTCAGTCTCCTATCGCTTTCAGATTTAAATTAAATTAAATTTTAAATTAAATTAAATTAAATTAAATCACCCTTATTGTCATTCAATCGTACAACCAATCATGTACAGCAGAACGAGATTGTGCTTTACCTATCTACTGTGTTAATCACACACACCCCAAGTGCAGAATCAGAGGGCCGCTGCCATGCAAGGCGCCGCCACAGAGTTCCCTCCTCCATTCCATTTATTGCTGAGCACCAAGCTGGACGGCAGGAAGTTCCACTTTTATAAGGTCTTCGGCATGACCCGGCCGGGATTTGAACCCCTGCCTCCCGGGTGTGGGGCGGATGCTCACTGGCACTAGGAGTACACCCCCTGTGGCTGGGTTTATCCATCTGACAATAAAAGTACATTAAAAGAAATGTCACACAAACCTTTCAGTTTTTATTGTATTGTGGAGAGTGTAAATAACGAGACTGATTTATACAGCAGACGATTTTATTCACTCTCAAATCAGTCATACACAGAAAAGACTCTCTCAATACACCATGGATTCTCCTTTTATACCATGGATTCTCCTTTTATTTCTTGTTCTACATAAGATATAGTCCACCTGTGAGCAGCTTCCTCCACTCTTGTAAGTCACCCTATGTTCCTCTCTTCTTGAAGTATGTGTTCACCACAGCCATTTCCATCCTTTTAGCAAAATCCACAACCATCTGTCCTTCCACATTTCTCTCCTTAAGACCATACCGTCCGCTCCAATCACCCCCCCACCCCCCGGGAACACTCTCTACCACTTCATCCAACTTACTCCAGAATTCCTCTTTCTCCTCTACCTGACATCCAACTTGTGGGGCATACGCACTGACAACATTCAACATCGCACCTTTGACTTCTAGCTTCAAATTCATGATTCTGTCTGACTCCCTCTTTACTTCCTGAACACTCTTCACATACTCTTCCTTCAAGATTACGCCTTCTCCGATGTACACCATGGTAGAACAGTTTAAATCCCCCTCCAATGCTCCTAGCCTTGCTTCCCTTCCATTTGGTTTCTTGAATGCACAGTATATCTACCTTTCGTCTCTCCGTCATATCAGCCAACTCTCTGCCTTTACCAGTCATAGTCCCTACATTTAACATCTCTACTCTCACCTCCACACTTCTACCTTTCCTTTTCTCTCTCTCCCTCCTAACACACCTTTTCCCTCTCCTCCTCCTTAGTCTTCGACCAACAGTAGCCCAATTTCCACCTTCACCCTGTCAGTTAACAGTACTGGTGGTGGTCGTTGTTAACCCGGGCCTCGACCGATCCGGTATGAAAGTCTCATTCGTCATGATCCGCATGTTTGAGTTGGCAAAGGTTTTACATCGGATGCCCTTCCTGACACAACCATCTACCCAGGCTTGGGACCGGCACTAGGAGTACACCCCCTGTGGCTGGGTTTATCCATCTGACAATAAAAGTACATTAAAAGAAATGTCACACTGTGGTGCACATATGTAGTTTCACGGGCTCACATGTATATGACTGTTCATATTCTCTCATGTATATTCCTGTGTGCTTATTTTGGCTTCACGTCTGAAGAGGAACAAAAGGTCTGGACCTCCTGGGGATAAGAGGAGGACGAGAGAGTTGGCCTTTTGATATGCAAAGAGATGGACATGAATGGTTTCCTGACCACCCAGGTTTGGGTGGAAGAGAGAGGAACTGCAGGGGGGATGCATTGTGTTTGGGATTTAAAGACAATGGGATTTTGTACTTTGATGTCAGGGGTATAAGACTGGCAGATGTTGGAAGTTTTCCCCTCTTCTGCTTTTGAATGTTGGAGAGTGTGTTGAGAATAAAATGGAACCTGAGAAATAACTCTGCCTCATCCTTTCCACACAATCTCCACAACACAAACCTTTCAGTTTTTATTGTATTGTGGAGAGTGTAAATAACGAGACTGATTTATACAGCAGACGATTTTATTCACTCTCAAATCAATCATACACAGAAAAGACTCTCTCAATACACCATGGGTTCTCCTTTTATACCAACCGCCCATCTCACATCTGCATGACATCTCACATCACAATACATTCATCCCTTCTCCCCCCAACTCCTTCTTCCTGCTACCTCACCATAATCTCCATAACTATTGTCCTTCTCTGTTTACTGTCTGCATCCAGTCTGAGATGATTAACCCAGTCTCCTCACCCCCCCCCACCCCCCACCCCACCCCCAGAATCTCAGACCGAGTTTCAGTCCTCACGTCCTTTTGGCTTCAGTCTCCTCCCATATCTGCTGTAACGGGGGTTTACCGCCTCCACGGTGCTGCTGTGCCAGAGGGGGGCTGTGTCTGTCTGCGGGTGGGCCATGGCGAGGGGGGTGAACCCTTCGACTTGCCCGTGTGGCTGCTTTGATGAATCGTTTGCCTGGGGAGCTCTCAGTGGGGGTCTTCTGTGCCGAGGGGCCTGGGCCAACAGCACTTGCTTGTCCGCCACCACAAAGGCGGGCTTAAGTCTGTCTATGCATATTTTCTCCCGACGACCCCCCAAGTCTAACAAAAAATGTTTGTCCCCTGTTTCCAGCACTCTGAACGGGCCATCATAGGGTGGGCGCAATGGAGGGCAGTGGGCATCGTGCCTGACAAACATGAACGCCGTGTTCTTCAAAGTTTTAGGCGCAAAAGCGCATAGAAAACAGTGGTGGGTCGGGCCCGACAGCGTGCCTGTATCTGCGCTATGCTGCAAATGCTGAGACGGGCAGTTGTCCAGCGTGGGATTATCTGGCAAAAATTCCCCGGGCAGCCGCAGTGGCTGAGAAAAAACAAGTCCCGCCGGTGAAGCCTCTAAATCCTCTTTAGGTACGGAACGCAACCCCAGTAAAACCCACGGCAACCGGTCTACCCAATTTGCATCTGTCAGCGAAGCCCTGAGCACTGCTTTCAGTGACCTACGAAAACGCTTGCATAACCCATTGGCCTGTGGGTTGTACGCGGTTGTGCGATGAATTGCAACACCCAGGCTGCAGGCCATCGCGGACCAAAAGTCAGAAACAAACTGAGGGCCCCTATCGGAAGTGATGTCCGACGGGATTCCAAAACGTGCCACCCATGTCGTCAAAAAAGTGCGTGCCACGTCCGCGGACGTGGTTGCCGCCAGTGGGCCTGCTTCTGGCCACCGTGTGGTGCGGTCCACCACTGTCAGAAGGTGCGTGCACCCCTGCGATGGCGGGAGGGGGCCCATGAGGTCCACGTGAACATGGTCGAACCTCTTAGCCGGGATATAAAACGGCTCCAAAGGAGCCTTCGTGTGTCTGTGTACTTTGGCTCGGTGGCATGCTATGCAGGCTGCCGCCCACTCTTTCACTTGTTTGTGCAGGCCTGGCCACACGAACTTCGCTCCCACCATTTTGACTGACGCGTGCACTCCTGGGTGCGCCAGAGCGTGAACTGACTCAAACACGCGGCGACGCCAAGGGACTGGGACCACCGGGCGCGGGCGTCCCGTGGAGACGTCGCAGATTGGGGGGGGGGGGCTGCCGTCTTGCAGTATTCTGGTCTCCAGCCATAACCCTGCTGGTCCAGACTGGAGCGTGCACACATCCGTATCGCCAATCTGCTCTGCGGCCATGGCTGTATAATCTATCCCTACGCAGACTGGGGCCACTACTGTGTGCGAGAGGCAGTCCGCTACCACATTCAGTTTATCCAACACATGCTGAATATCGGTCGTAAACTCCGAGATCGGGGCCAGCTGTCTCTGCTGCCGGCCCGACCATGGTTCCGAAACCTTGGCCATCGCGAACGTTAGTGGCTTGTGGTCCACGAACGCGGTGAAGCTGCGCCCTTCCAGCCAGAACTGGAAGTGGCATATGGCCAGGTGGAGAGCCAGCAACTCTCTGTCGAACGTGTTGTATTTACGCTCACTGTCGCGCAAAGCCCTGCTGAAAAAAGCGAGCGGCTGCCAGGAACCGGCGACAAGTTGCTCCACGACGGCCCCTATGGCCACGTCCGAGGCGTCGGTAGTGAGCGCTATCCGGGCCGCCGGGTCCAGGTGCGCCAACAGTGCGGCATTTGCCAGGGCTGTTTTAACCTCAGAGAACGCCTGCTCCCGCTCCGGAGTCCATTCGACTCTGTCGCGGGTTTCCGTTTCTTGAGCGCGGCGTATAATGACTGCATGAGTTGAGCTGCGCAGGGGAGGAACCGGTTATAAAAGTTAACCATCCCCAAAAATTCTTGCAGCGCCCTGACCGTCTGAGGCTGGGGAAAATTCGCCATGGCGTGCACTTTGTCGGGCAAGGGTATCGCTTCCTCCTGTGAGACGTGGTGCCCCAAAACATCAATCCCCGTCACGCTGAACTGGCATTTTTCCGGGTTGATTATTAACCCGTGCTCCTCCAACCTCCGGAAAACCATCCTGAGGTGGGTTACGTGTTCGTCCTCGGACGCGCTGGCCACCAGGATATCATCCAGGTAGACGAACAGAAATGAGAGATCGCGCAACACCGCATCCATCATGCGTTGGAATGTCTGTGCCGCTCCTTTTAACCCGAAGGGCGTGCGTAAAAACTCAACCAAGCCAAACGGAGTTATTACCGCTGTTTTGGGTATGTCCTCTGCGCGCACTGGAACCTGGTGGTAACTGCGGACCAGGTCTATTTTAGAAAAAAATGCGTGCTCCGGCGAGGTGAACGGAAAAATCCTGAATATGGGGAATCGGGTAGCGGTCGTGCGCTGTGGCGTTATTCAATCTGCGGAAATCTCCACACGGTCGCCACGATCCCTTGGCCTTAGGGACCATGTGTAGCGGGGATGCCCATGGGCTGTTCGATCGTCTGATGATGCCCAACCTTTCCAGGTTGGCAGACTCCTCGCGCGCTATGGCCAGTTTAGCTGCGTCCAAGCGCTGAGGTCGTGCGAAAACGGGAGGCCCGGTGGTGGTGATAAAGTGTTCCACCCCGTGTTTAGTGCTGGCCGCTGAAAACGTCGGGACCGTGAGTGCTGGGAACTGAGTGAGCAGTGTGTGGAACTTACCACCTGGAGCTGTGACGTTGGCTAGTGTTATTGGCCCGGCCCCTCGAGCTGTACAGGGGAGAGAATCAAAAGACAGTGCATTAACCAGGCGCCTGTTAGCAACATCGACTAGCAACCCATGTGCACACAGAAAATCATCTCCCAGGATTGAGAAACTCAGTGCCGCTATGACAAAAGTCCACTCGTACATACGGCTGTGTAGGGATAAAGTCAGTGTTCTCTCATCAAAAGTCTTAATGCCCGAGCCATTTACTGCTACCAGCCCGGGGCCGCTAGGTCCTGCTAGCCGGTCGGCGTAGGACGGCAGGATGATGCTCCTCTGGGCTCCGGTGTCTATGAAGAACCGTCTCCCTGAGCGAGAGTCCGTCACGTAGAGCAGCTTGTTCTCTTCACCGGCGGTCGCAGCTGCTACCAACTGCCGGCCTTGGCGTTTCCCGAGCGCTTGAATTGGCACAGTGGCGCACATCTGCGTGCGTTCTCTCCAAAGCGGCGGTGGTAGAAGCAGAGCGTGTCTCTGTGACGCTTCCTGGCCTCTGCTTCGTTACCGTCGACAGCTCCTCGGCTCCGCTGGTCATCTCACTGGGTTCCAACGCCACCGCGTTCACTGTGAGGGCTCTGGTGGTGAGGATGATCCGATCTGCCTCCTGGGCTAGCGCACGGTAGTCACGCGCAGCCAACAACGGCGAATTGGCAAGAACCGCTCTCGCCTCTGTTGGGAGGTTCCGGAGGAAAAGGTGGGCAAACAGAAAATGCCCGTCGTCCGTGCCCATTAACGCCAACATCTTCTCCATCAGTTCGACCGCCGACCCATCTCCTAACTCGGAGCGCCTCAGGAGCCTCTCTGCTCTCTCACAGTCCAAGAGCGTGTAGCGCCGGATCAGCGCAGCCTTGAGAGCCTCGTATTTGTCGTGGGCTGGAGGCTGTTGGAGCAGGTTCGCTACCTGCTGAGTCGTGTGAGCATCCAGCGCTGCGACCACATAGTAATATTTGGTGTCATCTGCTGTTATTCCCCGGAGGGCGAACTGAGCCTCAGTGTGGTGGAACGAAGACCGCGGGTCGTGCAGCCAAAAGTCCGGTAGTTTGACTGAAACAGTGCACGCGCCGCTGGGGCTTCCTGTCCAGGCCGACTCCGGGGTTCTTGTCTCGTGTTCTATAATTCGTCAAAGGGTCACCAGTGTGGAGAGTGTAAATAACGAGACTGTGGCTGCACATGCCCAAAACATAATGAGCAGCATCTTAGATAAGAACATGAGCAGAGTTCCCTTGGAGATAACAGGAAGTTGTGAAAGTGTGATCTTTTGTGTGTCAGAGACGGTTTGGAGGATCCTTTGTGTGTCAGAGACTGAGAGGGCGATGTTAAGGGATTAAGGAAAGGAATGCAATGTGAGCTTTGATGTGTAGAAGCGGCTGTAGGAAGACCTGGGTATTTAAGAGAAGAGTTTTTTCTGAGATGCCCTCTTTCTACTATGCTCATGTGTGAGATGTGAAATAAACTGCCTGAGACAAACTTGCCTCATCATTTACATACTTCACACTGGTGACCCAAGACGAAGCATGCAACACAAAGAGAATTCCCCGGAGCCAGCCTCGTTGGGAGCCCCCAGCCAAGCGTATGCCGTTACAATCCAGCTACCGGATTTTTGGCAGCACAATCCGCACTCCTGGTTCCACCTGGTTGAGGTGCAGTTCGTCCTCTGGGGGATATCGGTGGATGACACGAAATTCTGCCATGTGGTCGCAAAACTCGACACCCACACTGCTCAGCATGTGGAGAGCCTACTGGATCAGCCACCAGCCAGCGACAAATACGGCGCGTTGAAGGCCGCACTCACCCAGCACTACACACTCTCGGTTGAGGAGAGAGCAGAGAGACTCCTGACGCGGACCGGGTTAGGAGATTGCACGGCTATTGACCTGATGGAGAAAATGCTGAGGTTGAAGGGCTCGGACGACGACCACTTCATTTTTACCCACCTCTTCCTCCGGAACCTTCCGTCAGCGACGAGAGCGGCCCTGGCCAGTTCACCGTTGCTGGCCAAGCGGGACTACCGTGTGCTGGCCCGGGAGGCACACCGGATCATCATGGCCAGCAGAGAGCTCGCGACCACGGCGGCGGCGATGGAGCTTGGCGCGATGGCCGGACACGGCGAGGAGCCATTGACGGCAGTAACAGAACCACCGACCACGGCGGCGGCGGGGGCCAAGGAACGCGGAGGAGACACCCTTTGTTTCTACCAGAGCCGCTTTGCAGAGAGGGCACGCAAATGTATACCACCGTGCCAGTTCAAGCGCTCGGGAAACGCCAAGACCGGGGGTCGGTAGCAGCTGTGGCCCTCAGGGAGGAGAACAAGCTGCTCTACTTGACGGACGCACGCTCGGGGAGGCATTTCCTCGTGGACACCGGCGCCCAGTTGAGTTTCATCATGCCGTCCTACGCCGACCGGCTGGCAGGATCCAGCGGCCCCGGGATGGCAGCAGCAAACGGCTCGGAGATTAAGACCTTTGGTGAGAGGACACTACTTCTGTCGCTACACGGCCGTGCATTTGAGTGGACTTTTGTCATAGCAGCATTGAATTTCAATATATTAGGGGCTGATTTTTTGTGCTCACATGGTTTGTTGGTTGATGTCGCTAACAGGCGCCTGGTTAATGCACTGTCTTTTGATTCTATCCCCTGTACAGCTCGAGCGTCCCGGCCAACAGCACAAGCCAACGTCACAGCTGCAAGCGGTAAGTTCCACACACTGCTCACTCAGTTCCCAGCACTCACGGTCCCGACATTTTCGGCAGCCGTCGCTAAACACGCGGTGGAACATTTTATTACCACCACCGGGCCTCCCGTTTTTGCAAAACCTCGGCGCTTGGACGCAGCTAAACTGGCCATAGCGCGCGAGGAGTTTGCCAACCTGGAGAGGTTGGGCATCATCAGGCGTTCAAACAGCCCATGGGCTTCCCCGCTACACATGGTCCCTAAAGCTGACGGTTCGTGGCGACCTTGCGGGGATTTCCGCAGGTTGAACAACGCCACAGTGCACGACCGCTACCCAATTCCTCACATCCAAGATTTTTCCGTTCATTTGGCAGGAGCGCGCGTTTTTTCTAAAATAGACTTGGTCCGCGGTTACCACCAAGTCCCAGTGCGCGCTGAGGACATACCCAAAACAGCGGTGATAACTCCGTTTGGTCTATTCGAGTTTTTGCGCATGCCATTCGGGCTTAAAGGGGCTGCACAGACGTTCCAACGCATGATGGATGCGGTGCTGCGCGATCTCCCTTTCGTATTCGTCTACCTGGACGATATTTTGGTAGCCAGCGCGTCCGAAGACGAACACGAAACCCACCTCACGGCGGTTTTCCGGAGGTTGGGAGAGCAAGGTTTAATAATCAACCCAGCGAAGTGTCAGTTCGGGGTGATGCAGATTGATTTTTTGGTGCACCGCGTCTCTCCCGAAGGAGCGGTTCCGCTGCCTGACAAAGTGCGCGCGGTAGCAGATTTTCCCAACCACAAACGGTCAGGGAGTTACAGGAGTTTTGGGGAATGGTGAATTTTTATAACCGTTACCTCCCCCGCGCAGCGCAGCTCATGCAACCACTGTACGCCGCGCTCAAAAAACAGAAACCCGCGAATAAGATCGAATGGTCCCCGGAGCGAGAGCGGGCGTTCTCGGAAGTCAAGGCAGCCCTGGC
This sequence comes from Pholidichthys leucotaenia, assembly GCA_020510985.1. Taxonomy (NCBI): domain Eukaryota; kingdom Metazoa; phylum Chordata; class Actinopteri; order Cichliformes; family Pholidichthyidae; genus Pholidichthys; species Pholidichthys leucotaenia. Next base: position 422,593,835 of record CM035842.1, on the reverse strand, counting down.
AAATGCTGCGTTGTTGGCACATCCAGACCCAACGGCCCGCATAGCGCTCACTACTGATGCGTCAGATGTGGCCATAGGGGCGGTAGTGGAGCAGCGTGTAGCCGGGGCTTGGCAGCCGCTCGCCTTTTTCAGCAGGACTTTGCGCGATAGTGAACGTAAATACAGCGCGTTTGACAGGGAGTTGCTGGCTCTCCACTTGGCTATTCGCCACTTCCAGTTCTGGCTGGAAGGGCGCTGTTTCACCGCGTTTGTTGACCACAAGCCACTAACATTCGCGATGGCCAAGGTTTCAGAACCGTGGTCGGGCCGGCAGCAGAGACAGCTGGCCGCGATCTCAGAGTTTACTACCGATATTCAGCATGTGCCGGGTAAACTGAATGTAGTGGCAGACTGCCTCTCACGCGCCGTGGCGGCCCCGGTCCGCGTGGGGATAGATTACACAGCCATGGCCGCGGAGCAGGTTAGTGATGCGGATGTGCGCGCGCTCCAGTCTGGACCAACAGGGTTAAGGCTGGAGAGCAGGGTGCTGCAAGACGGTATGCCCCCCTAATCTGCGATGTCTCCACTGGGCGACCGCCACCCATGGTACCGGCCGCGTGGCGCCGCCGCGTTTTTGACTCGGTTCATTCTTTAGCGCACCCGGGAGTGCGCGCGTTGATCAAGATGGTAGGAGAGAAATTTGTGTGGCCGAGCCTTCGCGAACAAGTGAAAGAGTGGGCAGCAGCCTGCATGGCGTGCCAACGAGCCAAAGTACACAGACACACGAGAGCTCCCTTGGAGCCGTTTCACATTCCGGCTAAGAGGTTCGACCATGTCCACGTGGACCTCGTGGGCCCCCTCCTGCCATCACAGGGGTGCATGCACCTTCTGACGATGGTGGACCGTACCACACGCTGGCTGGAGGTGGTTCCACTGGCGTCAACCACAGCCGAGGAGGTGGCGCGTGCGTTTTTAACAGCATGGGTGGCACGTTTTGGAGTCCCGTCCGACATTACGTCCGACAGAGGCCCTCAATTTGTTTCCGAACTTTGGTCAGCAATGGCCCGCAGCCTGGGTGTCACAATTCACCGCACAACCGTGTACAATCCACAGGCTAATGGGTTATGCGAACGTTTTCATAGGTCATTGAAAGCGGCTCTCAGGGCGTCACTGACGGATGCAAATTGGGTAGACAAGCTACCGTGGGTTTTATTGGGATTGCGTTCTGCACCTAAAGAAGACTTGGAAGCTTCCCCAGCTGAACTCGTTTTTGCGCAGCCACTTCGGCTGCCTGGGGAGTTTCTCCCGGATAATCCTGCGCCGGGCAGCTCCCCATCTCAGCTGTTGCAGTGTAGCATTGACACAGGCACGCTGCCGGGCCCTGTTCACCACAGTTTTCCGCGCGTTTTTTTGCCTAAAACTTTGAAAAACGCGGAGTTTGTTTTTGTCAGACACGATGCACATCGCCCCCCACTGCGCCCACCTTATGATGGACCGTTCAGAGTGCTGGAAACAGGGGACAAGCATTTTTTGCTAGATTTGGGGGGTAGGAGGGAAAAGGTTGGCATAAACAGACTCAAACCTGCTTTTGTGGTGGCGGACGAGCAAGTGCTGTTGGTGAGGGCCCCTCAGTGTGGAAGACCCCCACGGGGAGCTTCCCAGAGTAAAATTTCCCCAGAACACCCGCAGGGACAGACAAAAGGTTTTCACTCCCAGACAGCAGCTCCCCAGCATGACAGCGCTGCGGAGGTGGTGAATCCTGGTTACAGCAGATACGGGAGAAGACTGAAGTCCAAGCAGCATGTGGATTGATGTGTAATGATTCTGTCACAGCATACAGACTGTTATTCTTTTGTTCGATCCAATATGCTCGGGGGGGCGGGGGGGGGGGGGGGTGGCCGCACATGCCCAAAACATAATGAGCAGCATCTTAGATAAGAACAAGAGCAGAGTTCCCTTGGAGATAACAAGAAGTTGTGAAAGTGTGATCTTTTGTGTGTCAGAGACGGCTTGGAGGATCCTTTGTGTGTCAGAGACTGAGAGGGGGATGTTTAGGGATTAAGGAAAGGAATGCAATGTGAGCTTTGATGTGTAGAAGCGGCTGTAGGAAGACCTGGGTATTTAAGAGAAGAGTTTTTTTCTGAGATGCCCTCTTTCTACTATGCTCATGTGTGAGATGTGAAATAAACTGCCTGAGACAAACTTGCCTCATCATTTACACACTCCACAAGACTGATTTATGCAGCAGATGATTTTATTCACTCTCACATCAGTCATACACAGAAAAGAATCTCACAATACACCATGGGCTCTCCTTTTATACCAACCGCCCATCTCACATCTGCATGACATCTCACATCACAATACATTCATCCTTTCTCCCCCCCACTCCTTCCTTCTACTACCTCACCATAATCTCCATGCCTATTGTCCTTCTCTGTTTACCCTCTGCATCCAGTCTGAGATGATTAACCCAGTCTCTACAGCAGAGGTGTCAAACTCATTCCATGGAAAGCCAAGACCCTGCATGTTTTATTTCCACCCAGTATCTTCAGCAGGTGTTTTCATTGATCAACAATCAGTGGGAACACATTCAGTGAAATCACCTGTTGAAGGCACTGGGTGGAGGTAAAACCTGCAGGGTCTTGGCCCTCCATGGAATGAGTTTGACACCCCTACCCTGCTCTACAGTATCATAAAATATATAAACACGTGATTAAACAAGAAAACTACAGTAGTGACTCGGATGCGTGAGATTGCGTCACTTCCTGTTCCGGTGTGCCTTGTTTAGCTTTTTCTCCATAGTTTCAGTTTGTCTCTTCAGCGATTTTTTCCCCTCATTACTGTTGCTGCCGTCATGTCCCGGGGTTCCAGTGCAGGCTTTGACCGGCACATCACCATCTTCTCCCCGGAGGGAAGACTCTACCAAGTCGGTGAGTGTGGACAGAACCGGACAGAACCGGATGTTGCCCTGTCATCTCGCTGTGCTAACAGCTAGCCGTCCCAGGTTACTGTGGATGTGAGTAACAGCGGTTCTGGTGTCGTTAAGCTGTAAATGGTGACTCACGGTGTGTGATGCAGCTGGCAGGAGTTAGAACAGCGTTTCACATTAATTTAACGTTTTAGTCCAGTGTTTACTGGCTCCTTTAGAAAGAGTATAAATGTCTTTAATTCATTAGTGATTAATCGTTAATTAAGAATGATTAACGTCCATTATAAAATATCGACTGTTTTTCCCTTTTCCTTCACATTTAACACATTAAATGTGGCTGAATTGATGTGATTTAATAACTTTGTGTTCCAGTTCCGTTAAACTGTGTCGGGGTGACGTTACCAGTGATTATTCAGATCTCTTCTGTGGTTCCAAAAACTGCTTAGTTAGGGTCACCGTGTCAGCACTCAGCAGACAGAGGAGACGTGGGAGAAAGCCAGCCGGACCTTCAAGTTCACGAGAAGAAAGGTGAGGACGGCTCGCAGAGACACCAGAGATCCTCCACCGTGGCCTGGCCACAGACTCCGGCGTCTTCTGCTGTGTGGGACCATGGACAGCAGGGCCAGCTGTGTCTGGAACCACTGTTCTAGCAGAAGACATGGAGCGGTAACCAGTATGGTGAAGAGCCGCCTACCAGTGAACAGATGCACGTGTTGCCGTGGTGCACGAAGCCCCTGTCGCGCCCTGACGATGTAGGCAGTGCATCCCGACACAGAAAACATTTGGGGAATATGCTGGTGTTCGTCTAATAAGGTAAGTTTTGTCTAAGTTAAGAGCACGCTGGTGTACGGTGAGCTGACAATTTTTCGACGTATCCAGCGTGTGGATCATACGTCCCACATACATGGGGCATCAGTTTTATGTAAGTTATGCGATCGTTCGCACCCATTACTTGTAAGTTACTCATAAGTCAAAATATGTTGAGATAATGTCGAGCATAGCCAAAACTTATTTCTAACATATGAGTGACGCTCTGTGAACCTCTGTGTAACTTCCTGAAGGGGTTTCTAACTACCAGCTACAGCATAATGGAGTGTTGGCAGCGCTGGTTCACAGCAGGAACCCGTCAGACTCCATGGTGAGCAGATGGCCGTGTCACACTGGTCTGGTTCTTCTGTTCAGACACGGTAAAGAGATGTTTCCTGCCTTGGCGTGTTCTCCTGTGTGATGGTCTCTGTGTAGGCTGGACGATACCTCTGCTCATTAAGAGCTCACTTGGCACCTTCCCTGTGTCCCAGCTTGTGGGTGTTCCGACCATTTTGTAACAGGTTTGTAGAAATAATTGGCTAATAATATTGTTGAAGAGTCTGTGATGCTCTGTGGGCGTTTTCACAGATCCACCTGTTGTCTGTTCTGATTAGCTCAGCTGCTGCGCGCACACACACACACACACACACACACACACACACACACACACAGAGAGCTAAACACACATACTTGTTTGTGTAACGGGACCTGTCGGGGACTGTCAGAGCCAACTTTAGTGCAACACTTTGAAGCTGCAGGATATTTTGAAGCTCCAAGTTGCAGTTTAGCCCTCCTTACCATGTTTTTACCTTTCACTGCAGTCTGTACCATCAGGCAGGACAGAAGATGACGGAGTAGTGACTGGAGGTGTGCTGTCCTGATAGGTATGCCAGAATGTCAGAACACCAGAGGATGTGGATCCAGTCAGCTGATGAGACCGCCCGAAGCACAGAGCTCAGCTGTTTTCCATCAGCTGTTGTTGGATGATAATCCCACTTCCTGTGCAGCGGTGGCCGGCCCTGCTGCTCTCCCTTGGCTGCAGCTCTCTGTTGTTTTTAGAGCCACACTGGCAAAAGCACACTCCATGCATTTTCTTGTTTTTTTCACTTTACTGAAAATAAACTTTATAGCCATCAGTTCACGTGCCTTTGTCATAACTGTGGAGCCACATTGTGACAACTGTCATCTGACGTTCGTGACGTGTCACATCAGCTGTTTTAGACGTGACCGACCTGACAGATTTGACAGCTCTGCCAGGTCAGTCACACCCCCTGCTGTGCAACAGTCTTTGGAGGAGAGAATCATGTCAGTTGAACAGGGATGCTCTCTCCCTCATCTAGGATTCATGGATCGGGAGGCTACGGCAGTTTGGCATGACCGCACTATGCAGAAGTTAGGATCAGCTATGCATGAATGGTAAATGGCATTCACTTATATAGCGCTTTTATTCTCATCTCTAGATGACCAAAGCGCTTTACAGATCCTGCTATCCACTCATTCACACACACATTCACACACTGATGGTGGCATAAGTTAAACTATTGTGGGACATAAGTTGTGAACACCAACAACACACTCAGTATTCATTGGTTTAAGTTATCGAAACGTTCTCTGTAAGTTACTAATACATTATGTACACACGTGGACAAAATTGTTGGTACCCCTCTGTTAATGAAAGAAAAACCCACAATGGTCACAGAAATAACTTGAATCTGACAAAAGTGGTAATAAATAAAAATTCTATGAAAATTAACCAATGAAAATCAGACAATGCTTTTGAATTGTGGTTCAACAGAATTATTTTAAAAAACGAACTCATGAAACAGGCCTGGACAAAAATGATGGTACCCCTAGAAAAGATTGAAAATAATGTGACCATAGGGACATGTTCAACCAAGATGTGTCCTCTAATTAACATCACAGGTGTCTACAAACTTGTATTCAGTCAGTTGGTCTATTTAAAGGGTGACAAGTAGTCACTGTGCTGTTTGGTGACATGGTGTGTACCACACTAAACATGGACCAGAGGAAGCAAAGGAGAGAGTTGTCTCAGGAGATTAGAAAGAAAATTATAGACAAGCATGTTAAAGGTAAAGGCTATAAGACCATCTCCAAGCAGCTTGATGTTCCCGTGACTACAGTTGCATATATTATTCAGAAATTTAAGATCCACGGGACTGTAGCCAACCTCCCTGGACATGGCCGCAGGAGGAGACGGATGATATGAATGGTAACGAAAGAGCCCAGAACAACCTCTAAACACATTCATGGTGAACTCCAAGGTCAAGGTACATCAGTGTCAGATCACACCATCCGTCGTTGTTTGAGCCAAAGTGGACTTCATGGGAGACAACCAAGGAGGACACCACTGTTGAAAACAAATCATAAAAAAGCCAGACTGGAATTTGCCAAACTGCATGTTGACAAGCCACAAAGCTTGTGGGAGAATGTCCTATGGACAGATGAGACAAAACTGGAACTTTTTGGCAAGGTACATCATTTCTGTGTTCACAGACGCAAAAATGAAGCATACCAAGAAAAGAACACTGTCCCTACTGTGAAACATGGAGGAGGTTCTGTTATGTTGTGGGGCTGCTTTGCTGCATCTGGCACAGGGTGTCTTGAATCTGTACAGGGAACAATGAAATCTCAAGACTATCAAGGTATTCTAGAGAGAAAGAGAGAAATGTGCTGCCCAGTGTCAGACAGCTTGGTCTCAGTCGCAGGTCATGGGTCTTGCAACAGGATAATGACCCAAAACACACAGCTAAAAACACCCAAGAATGGCTAAGAGCCAAACATTGGACTATTCTAAAGTGGCCTTCTATGAGCCCTGATCTAAATCCTATTGAACATCTGTGGAAGGAGCTGAAACATGCCGTCTGGAGAAGGCACCCTTCAAACCTGAGACAACTGGAGCAGTTTGCTGATGAGGAGTGGGCCAAAATACCTGCTGAGAGGTGCAGAAGTCTCATTGACAGTTACAGAAATCGTTTGATTGCAGTGATTGCCTCAAAAGGTTGTGCAACAAAATATTAAGTTAAGGGTACCATCATTTTTGTCCAGGCCTGTTTCATGAGTTTGTTTTTTAAAGTAATTCTGTTGAACCACAATTCAAAAACATTGTCTGATTTTCATTGGTTAATTTTCATAGACTTTTTATTTATTACCACTTTTGTCAGATTCAAGTTATTTCTGTGACCACTGTGGGTTTTTCTTTCATTAACAGAGGGGTACCAACAATTTTGTCCACGGCTGTATACGTCCAACTCATTATGGCTACGCGACGCATACGGCGTATGCCAGCATTGTAGAAGAATTTTGATATGTTGGCAAGCGCTGCCTAAATTGTCAAGGTGTGACAGGGCCTAAAGATGACAGATGACATCCCCATCTTCACGTACATGACTGAAAACACCATCTACCTCCATCAGCTTCCAGTCAGAACAGGCCTTCACAAGTACTCCTGGTCCAGAGGAATCTACTAGATGTAACTCTGGCACACGCCCCAAGTCTGGCCATCTTCATGTCCCAGCTGTGTGAAGTTGACCACAGCAGCCTCACCTACTAGAGCACACCAGGCTCTGTGTCCAGATGGAAATCAGCCCAGAGACCTGTAATCTGGTGCAGTGCTGATTTTCCTCTGTGGATAATGCTGCTACATGGTCCCTGTTCAATAAACTAACTAAACTAACAGTGTCAGTAGTTCTCTTGATGGTTAGGGGTGTGGACTGGTGCCTGAGGGTCACAGGGTCAGGTCTGGGTGGGACAGAAGACATAGCAGTGTTTGCCCCACCCTCCGTAACTCCACTGTGGTGCCCTTGAGCAAGGCCCTTAACCTCAACTGCTGCAGTGGAGCTGCTCAGTGGCCACAGGTCAGTGTGTGGTTGGACTGGGCAGCTTCCTGGTGTGAATGTGAACGGGGTGTCCTTGAAAAAGAGAGGCTACCTCTCATGCCCCCCTCCCCCCGTATAAATAAAGTACTCGGCACATTACCTACTCTGATGGACTGTAGTTTCCACGATACATGGAAGAAAGAAAAGTGGTGAGAGCTTCGGAGCATGACTGCCATCAGTGATGAGAAGTGTTGCACACATCTGTCTGGTCGAGTTAAAAATGCACATTTACAGGCAGACATGCTGATAAATGAGGAAAAATGTCCATGTCTGGAGGTAGAATGTCCCCATTATTGACAGCCCGGTTTATCCACGCTGAGCGAGTTTACCTTCATTATATCACCAATGCCTGCTGATGCGCCATGCAGAATTTTTGGGATGGTAGCAGCTGCTGACCCCTGACCTTTGGGAATGTTTGGATTAAAAGTGGATCATTTTTACCTGGAATTCCAGCGGTGAGACATCTTCAGTCCGGCCTGCTGTGAGAAATGGTATAAAGGATCTGTTTTGTCAGCACAGGAAGGGAAAATAAGTAAATGTGTATCAACCAAAGTCTCATCTTTAAATATTAGAACTGATGCAAAACTTCACAGTCCACAAAATCCCAAATTTTCCATGTTCGTCCTAAACGAATAAGAGAATGGAGCATGTTATACCGTGGCCCAGCCAGCCAGCTGTGTTTGTTCTTCATCAGACTGTAATAAAGTCAGCGTCTCATTTTCGTGTGTGTGTCTGCAGAGTATGCCTTCAAAGCCATCAACCAGGGAGGACTGACCTCTGTGGCGGTCAGAGGGACGGACTGTGCTGTGGTGGTCACACAGAAGAAAGTCCCCGTCAGTATGACACACTCTGGTGCATTTAAGTGTTGACATGTCACTGCTGAACTGATGTGTGCTGGTGCTTGTGTACATCAGGATAAGCTGCTGGACGCCACAACAGTCACCCACCTGTTCAGAATCACAGAGAACATGGGCTGCGTCATGACCGGCATGACCGGTGAGCGTGCTGCGATCTTTGTCCAGCTGTCCCGATGTGTTTCAGAATCGCCCTTACCCAAGCATCCCCAGTGTTTTTAACAGGCTCCGTCTGCTTCTCTCCCGCAGCTGACGGCAGGTCTCAGGTGCAGAGAGCTCGCTACGAAGCGGCAAACTGGATGTACAAGTACGGTTATGAAATCCCCGTGGACATGCTGTGTAAACGGATGGCCGACATCTCCCAAGTCTACACGCAGAATGCTGAGATGAGACCCCTGGGCTGCTGTGCGTATCCTTCACCCGTGGATGCGCCGCCCTGATGCGTGTTCAGACTCAGACTGAAGCCTCTCCCCTCTGCCCCGCACCCTCCCGCAGGTATGATCGTGATCGGCTTGGATGAGGAGCTGGGCCCACAGCTGTACAAGTGTGATCCGGCTGGCTACTACTGCGGGTTTAAGGCCACGGCGGCCGGAGTCAAACAGACCGAGGCCACCAGCTTCCTGGAGAAGAAGGTCAAGAAGAAACAGGACTGGACCTGTGAGCAGGCCATCGAGGTAGGAGGCATGTTGATGGTCCTGAAGGGTGAAAATGTGATGAGAATGTTCCACAACCCTGTCACTGTGTGAGGGTCGGCCTTTGTCTCAGCACCGCTGACTCAGCAAATCCTTCTGATCTGCAGCTTCTGGAGGTTCCACATAAGCATATAAAGCCACACACTGACAGGGCTACTATGGAGTTAGCTTAACTCGTGCGGTTTTTATTGTTACATTTACATTTCAGTCCCCTCAGTCGCCATTCCTGTTCCCACCTGGTTCACTACTCTACGCTCAATTAGATCTCGCATCATCCTGGCTCGTTTTAGCTGAGATGGTCAGGTTGATTGGGCCGTTAGCATTAGCTTGGCTAGGTAGTTGGAGTCAAACAAACCTGCTAATGCTAGGCTAGCTTAAAATCATTGAAGTAGTGCTGATGTGGTGTTAGTGATGGCTGCTTCAGCTTCACGTTACACAACATAACAAAAATCATTTTTCTGTAAGTTGTCTGTGTTTTTTTCAACTGATTTAAGACAATTTTGCACCACTGAATCTGAAAATGACATCCGTGTCTCTCGATCAAGTCAGGTTTTCATGCTACGTTGTAAGCAGTTGTACACTTGTACTGTAAATTGAATAGTAGACATTGATGAAAGTAAGTACATGTAAATTGAATGTTACATCATCATTGTTCAAAATTCAGAGAATTTCAAGAAATAAAAAAGAATTTTGCCTCCTATAAAGCAAAAATACCCGTACATGTAAACAAAAACGTAAAAAACATGTGGCCGTAGTTCAAAAAGTTGACCTGATTGAGCAAAACCAATGAGATTTTTGGATTCAGCACATCAAAATTGTCCTAAGTCAGCTAAAAAAAACGTAGACAATAAATTTGGTGTTGACCTGTGTAATCACATTAAAGATGATGAAACCATTTCCTCTGGATGAAAGTGAAACCAGATCTCTGTGGGTGTTCTAGACACATCCATATCAGATTAAAATAATGTCCTCCTTTGTTGTCTCCACGCAGACGGCTATCTCCTGTCTGTCTGCTGTTCTGTCCATCGATTTCAAGCCCTCGGAGCTGGAGGTGGGCGTTATTACCACGCAGGAACCCAGATTCAAGTGAGTCATGGAGCGAGAACATTAGCTAACCACGAACCATCATCGTGTTTGGAAAGCTCTGGAACATGGTCAGGTGTTGGTTCTGCTGAGTGAGTTCAGCTGGGTGTCCTCAGGTCTAAAAACGTTCTTCATTCAGCGTTAAAGCCATAATCACAGTTGACTGAGTAGCGACAGACCCACGCCCACATCGCTGCTGAGACACACGTTCAGATGAGGTGGGTGTCCACTTTTTGACCTGCCGTGTGTTTCCAGAGTGTGTGCAGGTCTGCTCCTGGACTAGGTCTGGTGATCTTATCTTCAGCCGTTTCTGTTTTATCCCACAGACTCACATAAACACGCTACTGTCAGAAATCCAGCTAACCCATATGCTACAGTTGTCTTCAGAACATGATGAGCAGGGCTGATGCTCTGTAAGGTGGAATCTTCTGAGTCTGCAGTCACTGTGGTGAAACTTTGCAAGAAACAAGTTTCCAATCTATAAAAGAAGAGGCACATTTACAAAAAAAACCTGCCAAAAATGTCACAAAAGTGGGTGGAAAAATGCAGATTTACATGAAATGCCTCCAGTCACAAGACAAAAGTCTTCAGTTTAGTTGCACAGAGACTCAGATTTATGATTGAAACAGGAATGAACCGACTGGTTTCTGCTCTTCATGTTTGCGGTTGAAAACACTTAATGAAGCTGCAGGTTGTTAATTAACGGAAGCATTTCCAGTTCTAGTTAGTAATCAGACTGACCTGTGAGTGGTGTCCTCACAATGTTTGTGTTATTTCACACACTGTGTGAGCTGGGACGATGTGAGCTGTTAGTGTGGACTTCAGGAGAAGGGAGGAGAACGATGAAGGTGTGCTTGTGTTGCAGGATTCTGTCAGAGGCTGAGATCGACGCTCACCTGCTGGCTCTGTCTGAGAGAGAGTGAGGAGCGCCGCTAAAACCACCACGAACGGGACCGAGCCACGCCCACCCTCCACCAGAGGAACACTGTCAGGGAGCTGCAGCTGAGATGGAGAACCATCTTCAGACCCTGAAACCCTCCTCCCTACCTGGTCCTACCCACACCCTGGCAGAGCTATCAGCTGCTGATCCCGCCACACACCGCACATCCAGGACAGGACCCTTGGATCAGTTGTGTGACACCCGAGTCTGGTCAGCTCAGACTGTGACATGAGCAGATGAGACGACCTCCTGGTTATGGACTCAGTGGTCCTGCAGCTCCACTGAGCACCTTGGTTCTTTTACTCAGGTGTGTGTGTGTCCTCTATGATAACCCAGGGAACAGCTTTGGGGTCCCTCCCAGCCTGTTTACGTCTGCTCAGGTCACCACAACCATCCGTGTTCTCACCTTCCTGCTCTCCACAGCCACTGATCCACATCACAGCACTTGGAATAAACACTGTGTTTTTATTATGAGTGTGTTGTCCTGTTCATTTGCCAGATGGAGGGGGATTGGATTATGGGTCCGTCCATCCAGCTGTCCCACTTTTGTGACATCAGCTCCTCCTACAGTTTTGTTCTGATTGTTCTGAAACTTGGTACCGTGGTTTGATATACTCTGATGACACCAGGTGCAGTTTCACTCATCGGATGACCTTGAGGTCAAAGGTCAGAGGTCAGATTTTCCCTAAATCTTGTTAACACTTAAATGATGTGGGCTCTTCAAATCGATACAGTAGTTGTATCTAATACACATCTTGGATGACCTTCACCCTGACCTGACTATGGGTTTGGGGTCAAGGGGTCAAAGTTCAAAGTTAACATTGCAGTTGCACTGTGGTAAATTGTACATTTGCTATCATTATAAAACGAGTAAAGCTAGGACCACCAAACCTGGTACACAGGTTCACCTTGGGATCCTGACCTCTGACTATGGGTTTGGGGGGTCAAAAGTTCAAAGGTTAACATGCACCAAACCTGGTACAGGTTCACTGTCTGACCATTACCTGTGACTACAGATAGATGGATAGATGTACGTTATTGATCTCAAACTGGAAAATTACAGCTCTGTGATCAAAAGGTCAAAGGTCAAGATTGACACTCCCTGTGCTGTCTTACTATAGACCGTGTAAAGCTCTCTTGGGTCACCAAACTTGCTGCACAGGTTCACCTCAGCATCCTGACCTACAGCTATGGGTTGTATACACTGCTGTTGCACTGTAATTTCCCAGTTTAGGATCAATAAAGTACATCTATCCATCTATCTACAGTGTTGTGAAAAAATGTTTGCCCCCTCCCTGATTTCTCATTTTTTGTATGTTTGTCACACTTAAATATTTCAGATCATCAAATTTAAATATTAGACAAAGATCAACTAAACACAAAATGCAGTTTTTAAATGAAGGTGTTTATTATTAAAGGTAAAAAAAAATTCCAAACCTACATGGCCCTGTGTGGAAAAAGTGATTGCACCCCCCCCCCCCCCATTAAACCATAAATTAACTGTGGTTTATCACATCTTTGGAAAGCTGAGTTCAGTTTCTCTAGCCACACCCAGGCCTGATTACTGCCACACCTGTTCTCAATCAAGAAATCACTTAAACAGGACCTGCCTGACAAAGTGAAGTAGGTTCAGGTTCCTCAAAAGCTAGACATCATGCTGCGATCCAAAGAAATTCAGGAACAAATGAGAAACAAAATAATTGAGATCTATCAGTGTGGAAAAGGTTATAAAGCCATTTCTAAGGCTTTGGGACTCCAGCAAACCACAGTGAGAGCCTGAGAGCCATTATCCACAAATTGCAAAAAATGGAACAGTGGTGAACCTTCCCAGGAGTGGCCGGCTGACCAAAATTACCCCAACAGCGCAGTGACGACTCATCCAAGAGGTCACACAAGACCCCACAACAACATCCAAAGAACTGCTGGCCTCATTTGCCTCAGTTAAGTCAGTGTTCATGACTCCACCATAAGAAAGAGACTGGGCAATAATGGCCTGCATGGCAGAGTTCCAAGACGAAAACCACTGCTGAGCAAAAAGAACATAAAGGCTTATCTTGTGGAGTGTGTAAATGAAGAGGCAGATTCATTTCAGACGATTTATTACACACTCACATCTCACAAGCAAAGAACAGACTGAACATTTAAGCAGGCACTCTCCTCTTAAGTTTCATGGCATTTCTCCACACACGACATGACATTTGCATCACACTGCATTCAACCCCCTACGTCCTTGACTCCTTCCTGCTGTCTCGCCAGGAAACTCCTGAGTATTATTCTCCCATGTTTATCCACTGTCTCTAGTCTGAGATGCTAAATAATCTGGCTCCCCCAAGGTGCTAAACTCTCAGTTTTGCTAGAAAACATCTTGATGATCCCCAAGACTTTTGGAAAAATACTCTGTGGACTGATGAGACAAAAGTTGAACTTTGTGGAAGGTGTGTGTCCCATTGCAACTGGTGTAAAAGTAACACAGTATTTCAGAAAAGGAACATCATACCAACAGTAAAATATGGTGGTGGTAGTGTGATAGTTTGGGGCTGTTTTGCTGCTTCAGGATCTGGAAGACTTGCTGTGGTAAATGGAGCCATGAATTCTGCTGTCTACCAAAAAATCCTGAAGGAGAATGTCCGGCCATCCATTTGTGACCTCAAGCTGAAGCGCACTTGGGTTCTGCAGCAGGACAATGATCCACAACACACCAGCAAGTCCACCTCTGAATGGCTTAAGAAAAACAAAATGAGACTCTGGAGTGGCCTAGTCAAAGTCCTGACCTGAATCTGATTGAGATGTGGCTTCCTTGTCAAGGTGACCCCCAATTTCCACCGACTCCAGACGAACAGCCAGCACACCACGCTTCCTCGTTATGTGATCATGACCGATCCTCCGTCTGTCTTGGTCTCCCTTTAGCTCTTGCGTTATTTTATTTAATTGTCACGTGATTGCATGCAGACCTTTTTCTCATCCGTACTGATGGGGGCAAACCACCATTCGCTGACTTTAATGCCACCAGCACCTACAGTGCTTTCATTTAGTGTGGAAAAAGGTTTAAAAATGATGCCAAAAGTGGCCGGTTTGGTCGGGAAGCGTCCAGCATGTGGGCAGCGGTCGGCAACCTGTACTGTGAGAACAGCCACTTTAAACAGTTTCTGTCCCCAGAAGCTGCATGGAGCCACAAAAGAAAAGAATGAGGTTGCAGCCAAATAAAAGTGCAGCATTGCTCTTTCACAACTTTTGCACATTTGCACCTTTTGTAACTTTTTAAAGATAAACTTATTTTCACTGATCTCATAAATTTCAGGCTTTTTTCCTCTGAACTTCTGATTTTTTCCCCCCAAAGAAAAAATAATTTTGCAGCTCATTTCTTGAAAACTACCAAACTGTAAATTTGCAACTTCCTCTTGTAAACTTCCAGCTTTTTTCCACGTAAATTTGCAGCTTTTCACAACTTATGTCACAGAAACTTGCTCAAGTTTTTCTTGTTTGCAGTTTTTTCTCGTAAATGTGCATAATTTGTCTCTCAGACCTGTGACTGTGTCCTCTTCAATTTACCATTTTAAGTGTAAATTTGCAACTTTTTTCATCAATCTGGGGCTTTTTTCTTGCAGCCTTTTTTCCTATTTTTAACATACAACTCTCGGGGTAAATTTGCATTTTTTTCTCTTTAATTTGTAAATTCATAATGTTCTTATAAATATGCAACATTCTCATAAATGTGTCAATCTTGTCTCATATTTTTCTTCTTTAATTTGCAGCCTTTTCCAGTTCATCAGTGACTTTATTCTTCATAAACGTGTGGCCGTTTTAGTGTAAACTGTAGAGTTTACAGCGAGCCACAGGCTGCAGAGCCCTGCTCTGGAACTGCTCTGTGTTCTGCACATGAGCGGTGAGAACAGTCATAGAACAATAAACTGATGTGTGTGTGTGTGTGTGTAAATGTGCAGCTTTTTCATGTCAGTAACTGCAGATTCCTGACTTTTTACCAGGAACCGTTTCTCTCCATTTGTTCCTCTCATGAGTTCATCACATTTTTACTGGTGACTCGGGGACTTGATGATGGTCAATTTGGCTTTTTCATAAATGAGCAGAACTTACATTTTTGCACCTTTATTCTTGCAGATTTGAACTAAATTGGCATTTTTGATTGTGCTGAAGAAGTGACGCGCCACGGCAGCACCCCGTGTTGCATCAGAAATGACCAGCTGGACGCTGGTTTCAACCAGGATGACATCTGAGCCGGCGGGTCCAGGTGGGCCCAGCTGTGTTGGCCCACATGCACTTTACCTGGGCTGCAGGTGAGCGGTTTACCCACATTAAACCCAGCTGGGCCCCACCTGGCTTTCATGTGGGTCGCAGCGTTCAGGGACACTGGTGCCATCGGCTCCATTAGGCACAGAAGTCATTCAGTTAGGAGGAAAAATGTCAACATTTAGAAGAAAAAGTGACAAATTGACAAAAAGAAGCAAATTTTTGAGGAAAAAAGCAAATACAAGTGAATAAATTGAAAATATGAGGAAAAAGTCCCAAATTTATGAGAAAAACTGAAAATTTATAAGAAGAAAGCGACCCAATTTACAAAAAAGTAGCAATGGGGGAGTGACTGGGGGAAAGTCACAAATTTACAGTAAAAACAACAAATTTACAAGGAAAAAAACTGGCACATTTATGAGAAAGTTCCAAAATTACAAGTAAAAGTACATTTGCAAGAAAAGTCACAATTTTATAAGAAAAACTAACAAATTTATGAGAAAAAAGTTGCAAATTTATAAGAAAGTCTCAAATATTTAAAAAAAAATGATTAGGGGGAAAAGTCACAAATTTACCAGAAAACAGCAAATTTATGAGGAAATCAGTTGAAAACGACTGCAGCACGTCAGCCGAGGCTCAGACTAATTCCTGGGTTTCCCACAGCTGACTGAGGAGCGCTTCTCCTCAAACTCCTCCCCCACCTTCCACGCTCCGCCTGTTGTCCTTCCTCCTGTGCGTGTGCATGTGGCAGGAATGGCAGCAGCAGCTGAAACGTTCACTTCCTGGGAATTTCCTGCCCTTTCTCAGCGCGTCAGCCCCACCCTCCACAAAACTTCCTGGTTTCGCCTCCACACGCAGAAAATTTCCCAGCGCCCGACCCGCGTTGTGAGGAGCCGAGCCGCCGCAGGCCGCCGCTTCCGCCTTCAGTGGAAACGCTGTGCACGCTGCCAGCGGCGCGCGCAGTGCTGAGGACACGACCCCCGGTGCCGCTCTGCCCCTCACACACTGGACCGGGGGGGTCGGCAACCTCCGCGAGTCAGACATTTGGCCCCGCCTCCAACCCGGAATCAGCTGAGAGGCGCCACAGCTGACCATTAAGATAAAGCTCGTGCTGCTGAGAAAGGTTTAGATCAACGACTATAGAAGAAATGCAGCTGATGCAGCATTAATGAAGCCATACAACAGAGAAGAAAACTGATGCAACTTTATTGCCATCGTGTCGATACAAATGACTTGAAAATGTGATCTGCAGTCACTGCAATCTGCAGAACTGAGAAAGTGTGTTGTGGGTTTTTCCCTCACCAAGCATCTAAACATATTTAACTACCAAGTGTGTGATTAAAGAGGCTGTTAAATATAATTTCATGTTCATGAAAAGCACATTTTCCTCAGTGTTGCAGATACTGCACTTTGGCTTTGTAGGGCAGAGCTGTCAGATCAAAATGCAAATGTTTTCCTGTACGCTGGTTATTTCCCCCTGATGACGCATTCATGATAACCTACTCAAGTCTTGTTTTGATGGTTATGCATAAAAACTTGGAAAGACATTATGGTGCTCCAAGATGGCCGCCTACATGGAGCCAGATAAAACCCAGAGTTTTTACTTACAATGATTATAGAGGAATGAAAACTGATGATTTGATGCTGCATTAAATTACCAGAAACATTCCACACTGCACCTTTAACTGAAAAGCAGACCGCAGGGAGACGTTTCAATACTTCCTCTGTGGGGAAAACAAAGCCGAACAGCTGGAGGCGTTTTTAAAATTCAACCAGTGTGCAGGCTGGTCAGTGATGTCAGCAGTCCACCATCCTGGGAGGACAGAAGCAGCTGGTCTCCGTCACCTCGGAGACCTTCATCCAGCCAGGTTAGAGGATTCATCATGGCTTACCACGGGCTGCCAACCCCTGATCTACACAACCAGGGTTCTTCCCTGTGTTTTTGACAGAATTTTTTCTCTTCATTTTAGAAGCTTTGAACTCTTTCCAAAACAAAATTCTAGAACCCTCTTGAGAACATGAAGTTCCACGTTACAGCTCACATGTGAAGGGGAACTTCACAGCTGCTCTTCACACCAAGATTGGTGCACAAAACTTACAGATTTGTTCACTCAAGACCTCACTTTAGTGAAAATGTTCACCTCCCACCTGCACACAGGGGTGGAGATGGTGGAGGGATGAAGACATGACCAGATCTCTCCACAGTCTCTCAGAGTTTTGACTCGGCAGTCTTTCAATGAAGACCACATTTTTCCAGTCTGAACACAGATTATTGAGAGAAGTTCCCTTTGGAGGTCACTGAAAGAACGTTGTGTAAGGAGTCAAAGCTTTTAGGAACATGGGAGATCGCTGAAGATCACAGAGATCGTTGGCAGATCTGGACATTTTGCCATCACTCAGGGATCTCCCAACGATCTTTTAAAAACTCTCCATGTGTCTAAACCACGATAAAATGTGATGTCACAGCACACGTCAGCATGTTGACACAGGCGAGACATCTTATAGAGGTCGTCTGCACATTGGCTAGACGTCAGCATCACGCTGGTGTGGAGCCAACGTGCAGACGACCTCTGTAAGACGCCCCCCCCCCCCCCCCCACGTCAGCGCGGCCGGGCAGGCCTCTGCTGGCTCCACCTGTACGCAGGTTCTGCCCCAGCCTGCTTTATTTTAGTTTGATAGTCACAACAATTTAGAAAAAAGCAACAAGCAAACATCAATAAATTTACAAATATGCAAGAAAAAAATGTGTAAAATTTTGGGGGGGGGGACTTGGAAGAAAAAACGCACAGTTATAAGAAATTAAATTTACAGGAAAAGCTGCAAATGTGAGGAGAACCATGACATGGTGGGAGAACGAGTTCTGCTGCTGCAGTTTAGGGAGAATTAAAGGAACGGAGGCCGTGTTCCACGGTGACCACCTGATGATGACGACGATGAAGACAGCAGAGGAAGGGGTTAAACACCAGGCTTTAATTTAACTGTTCTGGAACCTTCTCACATTTACATCCTGATCATCTGTACACGTTCACAGCTTCATTACAAAATACATCTATGTATACACACCATTTACACTATCATACAACACGGCTGACGCCACGCCGCTGGGTGGGCGGGGCAACCGCCCGTCCTCAATCGTCAGTCTCTGCCTCACAGCTGCCAGTTCATCTCGTCACGTCCTGAGAGCGCCGCTGCGGGACGCTCCCCTCGTCGTCCCACGTCCTGCTAGTGTCCATTCCACTGGATGTCGTCGTAGCCCACCTGCAGGAGTGCAGAAGAGAAACGGTTAGCGCGGATGGACGTTTGGGTTTCACTCCTGCCAGAGCAACTGCAGACTTCTGACGCACCTCATCGTCGGACACGTCGTTGTCCTCCGCCTCGCTTTCGTCCGACTCGCTGTCGGGCAGCTCCCTCAGGTCGGGGTGGGTCAGCGGGTGCAGCTCGTTCCTGATGTCGCGGCTGTCCAGGCCGTGGGTGAGGTGGTAGGGCGTGTGTCCTCCGGAGGACAGGAGGTTGGGGTCCGCCCCCTTTTTCAGCAGCAGTTTGACTAGCAGGAGGTTCTGTTGCTCCACCGCCAGGTGAAGAGCGCCGCGGCCGTTATGCTGCTCCTGTACGCCACAGAGGGGAGAGGGACGGTTTACTGAAGGGCACAGAAGTGGAGGGGACAGCAGGTGACGTGAAGGGGTCACATTCTCTTTACCTTGGCGTTAACGTCAGCTCCCAACTCCACCAACTTCTCCACCAGAGACAGGAACCCGTGAACCGAGGCCAGATGGAGGCAGTTCCGACCTGCAAGACCATGACAGCAACAGAGTTTAACAGCTGATCCCAGACCAGCACACATGATGGTTTGTCAGCCTTTAATAACAGTCATGCTGTCATTTAAAACCGTTTTCCATTTATTTCCTGCAGACAAAAACACAAACTTTGCTCAAACAGTTAATCATCTTTTAAAACTTCTAAAATGGTTGTTGTTCTGACAACATTTTACTCTAAACAGAGCAGACGATGGCCTGAGCACACCGACAGCCTCAGAGGAACTATGTCTGTGTGGACATTTAAAAATAGACACGTCCACCGTTCCATTTGGAGCCTCTGGCATGATACGCCCTGTAATAGACGGTTTCAGGCTGGACAGGGGGGGATTCCCCTCGCTCTCTTCCAGGCTTCCTTTCTCCTAAATATAGGATGGAGGGATAACAAGCAGCAGCAGCAACACGCCATCACCACCAGGACTTCATCCAACGCAGAGTGGACGTCTGACTGGAGCCGCGTCGCTCCCATGGTGGTGGTGGTGGTGGTGGTGTACAGTCGTCCCTGACAGACACAAATGTCTGAGTTTTTACTCTTGGCTCCAAATAATGTAGAGGGAACAGTCCAGGGAACCTGTGCCACACACACAGCTGCTGTGGGTGGAGCCACGATAATGTGAGCCTAGAATCTGAGGTCAAAGAGCACAATTACAGCCACAGTCTGGCCTGACATTCAAGATTCAAAGATTTTATTGTCAATACTACTATACGTGCAGGACATACAGGAGGACTGAAATGGCGTTTCTCTCTCTCTACATTGGTGTGCATTTTATAAAAAGAAAAAGAATAAGGCTGGATAAAAAAACAAGAACAAACAGCGACAGCAGCAGTCTACATACAGTGATGCAACCTGTGGTGCCAGTGGCAGCCAGAAGGACTCTGACCTCCATAGAGCAAAACGATTGGTGGTAATAAACCCAGCAATCCTATATTCAGACAGCTAGAGACGAATACCCGTAGTTGCATTTCAGTGCAGTAGTGTAGGTGCAGATAGTGACAGATATGATTGCATATGATCAGTATTGCAGTGACAGACAGCAGCAGGTATGGCATTTGTGCAAATGGTTGCAGTTAATGTGCAGAGACATGCAGCAGCAAAAGTACAACAGTATTATTGTTGGTGTGCCAGTCTTTCTGTGCCAACATCTGAGGTAGTTAGGAGCCTGTGCACCTCTGCTGTCACCCATGGCTTCTGGTTGCCACAAACAGTGATGGTCTTGCAGTGAGTGACATCATCAATGCATTTGGCTATGTCTGCCACAACAACCTCAGTGGACTCCTCTAGGTTTGTGTGTCCATTATTAGTGGCTGCATGCTTGAAAGTGTCCCAGTCTGTGGTGCTGAGGCAGTCTTTCAGAGGCCCCCTCTGGCCACACACGTACCTGCTTCTTTGCTGGTCTGACGGCTTTCACTCGAGGTTTGTATGCCGGCCTAAAGCCTTATTCATGCTGCATTTCCCCTCTAGTCTGCTTTGGTCCACGTGCGCTTTGGATGAGCCCGGCACGCACGCGGCGCTGTTCATGCTCACTTTTTTCATCTACCCAGGCCAAGCTGTTGAAAAATGCGCACAACCATCATTTGTAGTTTCACTGCCGCCTGATAGGTAGCGCCACTGCGCTGACGCGCCAGGATTTTCATCAACGAAGGAATGCTGCCTGCTTTCTGCTGCTTGACTTCCTGGTTTTCGCTCCTCTTCCACGAAGATGCTGCTGCTGCTGAAGTATTTATCGTCTTCCACTTCCTCGTTGTCTTCTTCATCTACTTTGTCTTGGTATTCTGTGCCAATATTGCCACCTCGTCAATGGGACGTTCAGTCTTGCGCACGCGCTTTAACGCGTTCTGGTCGTGGATAGGCGGCGCGGTCACAAAATTTGGGCCGTACGTGGTCGTCCGCGGTTGAGCACTGCGGACGCTAGCGGAGTGGAGACAGTGACGTGAATTTCGTCACATCAGGTTTCCGGTTACACGTACGCGGACAGCAGAGGTGCAGCATGAATCCAGCATTAACAGGGTGGTGATGTGATCAGAGAGGTCCGGGGGGGGGGGGGGGGTGTCTGCATGCATTCTCATGAGTTGTGTACGCCAGATCGAGCAGACTCTCCCCTTGTTGCAGAGTTTACATGTTGATTTAGATTGGTAGGAGGGCCTTTAAATTTTCGTGTCTGAAGTCTCCTGCTGTGATGAGAAGGCCATCTGGATGCGCTGCTTTTGTCTCACTTATAGCTTGATAGAGTACTTTCAGTGCTCTCCTCTCACTGGTGCCAGTGGGTGGACATACATGGTGGCAAGTAGAACCGATGAAATTTCTCTAGGCGCGTAAAAGGGTCTGCACTTGATGATCATAAACTCTACCAAAGGAGAGCAATGAACAGCAACAGAGTCACGGCACCAGGCGTCACTGATGTACACACACACACACACACACACGCCTCCACCCCGGGTTTTCCCTCCTACCGTTAGCACTCTGTTGCTGCGATAGCATGATGGTGAATGGCAGAGTCCGGTGTATAGTCATTTAACCACATTTCTGTAAAGATAAAAACACAGCAGTTCCGCGCGTCATGTCGTGTGGACCTCAGGAGCTGTATGTGGTCCATTTTGTCATCTAGTGGGTGAACGTTGGCCAGAATCAGGGAAGGGATCACAGGTTTGTGCGGGTTAGCAGTTAGCTTCGTCCGTACACCTCCGCATTTACCTCGCTTCTGTCCCCTCTCACATCGTCTACGGCGTCTCCATCTGGGATGGGGCACGGCAGTCGAGTCCAAGGATGTGGAGGATCCCTAGGCCATGAAGCTCCTCTTTGATGCTTTCATCCAGGGCGTAATGTGGGGCTTTACTCCTCATCTCCAGAAGGCTGTGGCGACTGTAGCTCGTGCGCAGCATCGTATACTGTATGTACATTAAACCGTTTAACAACACTAAGTGGCACAAAACACGAAAAACAGAGAACGCCTGAAGAGAGGCCGCTGCGTGTTCACGCGCCACCCGTCTTATAATTAATAAACATCATCGTGACTGAGGTTTTTATTATAAATTTGCAGGGTTTTTTTATTTATTGTAAATGTGTTCCCCTTTTCCTCACAAAATTTCTACTTTTTCTGGTCATTTTTTTATTATTTGCAAAAAGTTTTGTCTTATATTTTGCCTTTTTTCCCTCCAAATTTGGCATATTTTTCTCTGCAGATTTCAAACCTTTTTAAGGAAAATTGAAAAATTGTCCATGTAAATTAGTGACATTTTTCCTGATAAAGTTATAAGCTTTTGATATTTTTTTTGCCGTAATTTTCTGCTTTTCTCTTTGGATCGTCTTCTCTGGTTGTTATGCTGTTTTCATATAAATCTGCAACTGTTCACTAATGAAATTGTAGCTTTTTGGGTAAATTTGTGACTTTTGTTATTGCCAATTTATGGAGCTTTTCCCCCTTAAAAATATGCAACATGTTCCTGAAATTTTGAAAATTGAAGTTTTTCATAAATTTTCAGCTGCTCTTATAAATTTATTCTATTTTTCTTTGTAAATTTATTATCTTTTGTGGATAAAACTGCAGCATTTCTTACATAAATTTATTAAATTTTCTTCAGAAAATTGTAACATTTTCCCCTAAATTTGTGAAATTTTTTTGCACGTTTTCAGATTTTTTTTTTTTTTTGCATTTTAGGATATTTTTCTCCTGAATATGCAACCTTTTTCTTGTAAATTTATTGCTTCTTTTCTTGGAAATGTGTGATTTCCAGAGAGCCACCATCTGTGGGTGAGAGAGGTGCAGCTGCAGACCCTGGAACAGTCAGACACCCTACAGAGGGCTGCAGGAGACGGTGGAGAGGCTGCTGGAACCACGCACAGATGTGCAAGACGACGTCGGCTCTAACGACTCGTTTAGGGGACCGGACCCACACCCACACACACACACGTCTGCTGCAGGAAGACAGACTGCGCTTCACTGCTCACATGCAGAACTTGTTAAGACTTTGTGTTGGAGCAGGTTAGGGAATAACTGTGTTTGTGAGAATTCTGCAGAAACTTGATCAGAACCAACCCACGTGTGCCTGACTGGCATCTAAACAGGTTCCAATAAAGTGTGGATCTCCTGACGGAAACAGGCGCGGTGGAGCAGTGGATAGCACCACGGCAGCACAGCAACTCACCCTTGGCCGGGGGATCCTGGGTTCGATCCCAGCCCCCGACCAACAGTGATCTGTGTGGAGTTTGCATGTTCTCCCCGTGTCTGCGTGGGTTTACTCCGGGATTTCTCCGGTTTCCTCCCACATGCCAAAAACATGCAAGTTAGATTAATTGGCATCAAACTGGGGATTCTAAATTGTCCTTAGGTGTGACTGTGAGAGTGAATGGTTGTCTCTGTCTCTGTGATGGACTGGTGATCTGTCCAGGGTGGACCCTGCCTCTTGCCCAAAGATGCTGGGATAGGCTCCAGCCCCCCCACGACCCGAAAAGGATTAAGCGGTAGAAGATGAATGACTGAATAAATATGTGACATTTAAAATATGCTGTCATTAAAACTGAGGACTGATTAAAGGATGATGCCTCTAACCGTCATGGCGGTCTGCCAGTGCTGAGAGGAGTTCGTGTGTGTGAACCGACCCGTTACCAGGAGCATCTAGGCCTGCAACCAGAACCAATCCTGATGCACCATAAATTTTCCCTAAAATGATGATCAACGATGTGTCCAGGATACAGTGATACGCTGCAAAACTACATTAAATCGAGCTGATAATACTTGTGATTTTTCTGAGAAGATATTTTTTCTTGTCGTGAATTTTTCTGCAATAAAATTTTACTTATGAGACTTTTTTTTTTTTTTTTTACTTGTTTTAAGCAATTTAATCTGGTTTTAAATAAAAAAGAAATGCTGCCAATGGAGCAATAAAATTTCAATGATCAAATAGTTTAAAACAACTAAAATGTGTTGTAAAAGTAAAATTTTCTTACGGGAAAAAATATCTTGTTAGACCAAAACCAAGAATTCTATCCTCGATTTGAGACATTTTTCCTTCCTAAGATTTCAGTTTTTCCAGTGCAGCCGGTGATGACGGTGAGAACGGTCGCCCTGATCGCAGGAACGGTACGTAACCATGGGTGCTACACGAGGAACCGAGTCAGAGATAATGCCGTTAAAAAGGAGCAGACTTCTAAGCTCAGTCAGGAAAAGCGTCACATCGGGAATGCATCTTATAGACGTCTTACAGAGATCGGCATGCAAACAAGCCCACCAGTCGTGCACAGGATCTCACCGTTATAGTTGCACATGGCCATGGCTGCGCGTAGATGCCCCGGTTGGCAGTACTGCGTGATGACGCTGAAGCAGCGCAGGTTGCCGTGGCGACAGGCAATGTGAAGGGGCGTGTCACCGCTGTTGTCCACCAGCGTGGGGTCGCAGCCAGACACCAGCAGACCGTGGCACACGTCCGGCTGGTTGGTGATGACGGCCAGGTGGAGGGCGGTCTGGGTGGGGAGAAGACAGGCAGGTCAGCGGAAATCTCCGCGGCGCCGCGTCAGGGAGGCGAGGGAGTCTGCTACGTACCTGTCTCAGGTCGTTCTGTGCACTGAGGAAGTCCGAGTTCCTAGACAGGTCGATCATCTTTCTGATGTAGTCTTTGGCCTCGTGGATGATGGCCAGATGAAGAAACCTGCAGGAGTAGAACGTACGATGAGCAACAGACCGGACTGAACGGTTTCATTCATTTATCATCTTTGTACAGAATCAGGGAAGAGGTTTGTGTTTCTGTGTGGAAAACCTCTCCTGCCAACGGAGCGTCAACATAAACGGCTGCATCACTTCTGCCTGTAAAGGTGCTGCCGTCCGCAGTTCATGTTCATAGTCAAACGGCAGCACGCAAGTGGCCTTTTCATGGAAATTAACCTGCCATTAAACTGGACGGTTACGCACGTCTTCCTAATGAGAATTTCTGATTCACACTTCAGCAAATTAATTAACAAAAGCAGCAGGTTTGCTCTCTTAATAAAGTCATAATTTGTTCTGATTATTAAACTAAATACTTAACATACACCAACAAAAATAATCCAACCATCGTGACGTAGAACAATGTGTTCAGGCACCGTCGATGGACAGGTAAGCTGGAGCCAAAGCACGTGGTCTGCTGCTACAGCAGTGATCAGGCCCACAAAACCTTCAGATCAGCTCAGCATCACCGCTGCAGACGTGTGGTCTCCCTCAGACCAGGGGGGCTCGTCTGCCGCCGTCTTTGTGCTGCCGTGTGTGGATATGCAATACATGTGTGAGTGGGTAGATAACACAGTCTGATAAGCACTTTGGTCATCCATCCATCCATCTTCTTCCGCTTAATCCTTTTCGGGTCCAGAGATTAAAAAAAGAAGAGCTTTATAAATAAATGCCATTTTATTTTTACATGAGATAGAATTTAGAATCCTAAACAAACATTAAGAGGTTAGGATTTAGGAAAGGGTCAAGTTAGAAAAGGAAACAAAATCTGGGTTAATGCACCATTTCTGTGTTACTGTAGTGTTTCTTCAGGGGCTCGTTGTCTAATAAAATCCTGCAGGATCTGATAACTTCTCTTTGTCCTCCTTTTTACATTCCGCCCAAACCTCACTACACACATCTGAGAAATAACTTTCTTCAGTTGTTGATTAAAGCCTTCGATTTCCGTAACTCCAGCCTTTGTGTTCTGCAGCTACAGAAGACGGTTCCCCACACAGACTCACAGGTCCAGTTCCAAAACAAACACAGCAATCTATATGTGAATAATATCCCTTTATTTCCTTTTTAAGCCAACCCCTTCATAAATCTAACCTCTTAATGTTCATTTAGGATTCTAAATTCCATCTCATGTTAAAATAAAAAGGCGTTCTTTTATATAGGTCTTAAAAAACCCACTGTAACAGATTTGGTTATCTACCCATTCATACAAATCACATACTCACACACACGTTACAAAGACAGCGGGAGACGAAGCGCTCAATTCCTGATCACAGGTAGACCACACTCTACTACACTACAGCAGCTGTGAGCCGATTTGAACAAGTGTCAGACCCATCAACTCTTCAGTAGCAACAGACATGAATGTACGGCAGAGGCATTAACAGAACGTACTGGTAGATTTTTGTGAATGCTGTAGGGCGCGTCATGTGACACAATCAGATACGAGCTGTATCTGGAGCAGTTCTACAGTTACGGTTCTGTATCCATAAACACTCCCGCATAAAGGTACATGTCCAGTGGTCCGGATTTTTCAGGAAGGAATCAGTCACCAGAACCGGCGAAGTGCGGGCAGTGGGCGTGGCATGGGGCCGGCAGAGTTCTCTGATAGGTGGAGTCAGAGCAGTGTGGGAGGAAATCCTGGAATAGTCATTGTTAAGTCACTGTTAACCATGA
Source organism: Pholidichthys leucotaenia (assembly GCA_020510985.1). Taxonomy (NCBI): domain Eukaryota; kingdom Metazoa; phylum Chordata; class Actinopteri; order Cichliformes; family Pholidichthyidae; genus Pholidichthys; species Pholidichthys leucotaenia. The sequence goes on along the minus strand of CM035842.1, from coordinate 422,567,225 downwards.
GATTGATTTTAACCCTTAGATGCATAAGCGGGGTCAAAAATGACCCCAGCGGTTGTTTTTTTTTTTTTGCAGTATCTTTGTAACATTAATTTTTTACCATTTAATCTTCCATGTATTCCTCAAATAGGTGGTGTTTGACATGAGGCCATTTGGATTTGTATCTAATTGTTGTATTTTTTAAGTAATTGCATTTTTTGTATCAGTACCACACTTTTCCATATGTGGGGTCAAAAATGACCCCAAGCATTTTCTATGGAATTTCAAAGGTTAACCCTCGGAACTAGGGATGGGCATTCGGTGAAATTTTCTTCACCGATCGTCGGGAGAATTAATGATTAATAATCGGTTAATCATTAACATTTTTAGGTAGGTAACAAGGCAAGTAGACTACATTAGAACATCAGGTATCAACACGGAGAGCCGCACAACTCAAATCCACCTCTCTGTTCGCTGTTCTCGTGTTGGCTCGGCTCGGGAATCTCGCAAGCTGATTGGCCGAGACGTTTTACCCAGCTTCTCTCCCTGCCGAGCGGCCACCCAGCAAACGAAGACCGCATTCATTGCTGTTTATTGCTCGTGTTGCTTAGTCTAGTCGCGTGGAACTTTTTGCTGTTCTCTTGTGCCATTTTGTGCGAAATAGTCTTCCCGTCGAGCCACTACGCCGCCTCCTGCAGCTTCCCTCGACGATCCTGCGCCTCTAGCACCTGAGGAGCAGTAAAGCTCTCATTAACCTGTGCAGTAAATCATCTTTATCTTGAGTAACGTATCTTGTTATAAGAATAAAAGAGTTCTAAAAACATATTTATGTACACTTTATTTACATCTACGTATGTATGTACACTTACACACACACACACACGTATCATATGAGAGAGAGAGAATGAACGTACGTGTTATTTATGGGTGACGCGATAAGTGAGGGATCACTGTACTCTTATGTATTGAGAATAATAATAAAAAAAATACAGAGTGTTTTTCTTCGAGGATGAATTTATTAACAAGACAAGTTTGCAGTAAAACGTGAACACATGCGCATTGCGCAAACGAGGGAGGCTTCAAGTTGTGAGCCAGACAATAACGGGAGACACATACAGGACACATAACGGAACATATATTTCTTTCTTTTACTTTTTTCTTTTGTATGCTGCATTGCAGTGATTGCAGTACACCTGGTCATTTTTTAAATTAAAATGGTCCCACGCAACACTTCGCCGCAACCTCTTCATGATTTGGCGATTGCCCTACGGAAGCTCGCATGTATCAACTGAGGCACGCCAGGGTACGGCGATGGTGTAATGTTGCCCCCTGGTGCCCAAATTTTGCCAGTGGCACAGTTAAATGCATTGCATTGTTTGAGGACGGCCGTGCACTAGGCCTAATAACCTACATTCGGACTGTTTAAAAAAAAAAACGGTTTGTCGACGAAAATGAACTTCCTCGGTGAAATTCTTAATGATCAATTATCGGTTAATTATGCCCATCCCTACTCGGAACCTTTGATTTTTATCAACTGTGACTGTCAGATATACATTTACTGTCGATCCACACATCTAATGCCAACAGTCTCACCACTCGTGATGGCGAGATGAAGCTTCATGAAGCAAATCTCTTTCTTGCTGGTTCCATCGCAACAAAAAAAAAAAGAAAGAAGCTGGAATAGATTGCAAATAAAGTCCCAAGTCCACAAAATGTGAGGGACATTGCACTTCGCTGTCCCCTTCGAATGTCACCACGCTCATCAGCAACACAAGCCTTGATACGTGCTTCACAAAAATCTTCCCGGGTTTCTCGACACGCTTTGAAGACTAGCCACGGAAGGACACATCTACTCACCACCCTGAAGGTTATTTTTACACAGCAACATACATGTGTTATCATTTTTATACCTCATAATATATGTGCTGTGCTAATATATGTGCTGTGCTAAGCTAACACTAGTTAGCTGTGTGTGTCTGTCACGTTTATAGGACATCATAAGACGGCCTATGAACTCAGGCATCATAGGACTTGCGATGCTGTCATAAAGATATGATGTCTATATGACGGCACATAGACAAATGTGTCTTTATGATGTCATATGGCTCAAAATTGGCAAGGTGAATAAGTCACAGGGCCGGTCTTCACAGCACGTTCGTGTTTTCTGCACAACAGATTTCTGCAGCCATGGCCGATTCTACGCTGCCACGAGCAGAGTTGCCAGATCAAGCAGTCTTCATATTGTTGCTCAAGATGAAGAAACTAAGCAAAAGCGTCGCTTTCTCAGCAGTGTTGTTTTTAAAGAGGTGCTGACACAGAAAAAATGTGTAACCTCGAAAAATACCAGTCTACACTACAAATGTGTAAAATGCCAAGCAAAGTGCTGATTTTTTCCGGGTGCTCAGGTTTCTCGGTTTCTATGGGCATGCACGGGCCTTCCTGAACAGAGTCGAAAGCCACTTTTTGCTCAGATCTATTTTCATGATCCTGCCCATGAACCGGAATTATGACACACCTATACAGTGTTGTATTTTGGGATGTTTTGGATGTTTACCTTTTTACAATACATTGTTTACCTTTTTTACCTTTCTGTGATAAAATGTTAATAAAAAGTGATAAGCAACTCATACTGGCTCGGACATCGCCCCGGTTAACAATGTCAGGAGTTCCTGGCAGCGGGGGGCAAAGGACAGAGCTATGTGGAGGAATCTGATCAGACCTAAATGAAACAGTCATTGTCGCCCCCGACAGGCTGCTATGATGATGATGACGCTACGTTTCTCTGATTCTGCACTGGGGTGTGTGTGATTAACACAGTAGATAGGTAAAACACAATCTCGTTCTACTGTACATGATTGGTTGTACAAGTTGAATGACAATAAGGGTGATTTAATTTTTAATTTAATTAAATTTAAAATTTCTGCTACAAATGGCAACTCTTGTCGTTGCCACTGCCAGTTTTGGGTTCTCCTACAGACCTGCACAATGCATGGTGAATTTGACCACCTGGTTGGTGAGCTTCAGCTGGATGAGCCCATGTTCCACTGCTCTCTACGCCTCCTTCTTCTCTATGTTGTTTCTACATGACAGCAAGGACTGGTCATATAGTAACGGGTTGCTTGAAACAGCAGTTATTAATTTCTCCTTCATGTCTCCACAACAACAGGCAATGTACAGATCTCCCCCCCTTCTCCTCCAGTTGGCTGGTTGACTGGACTGGTCCATGGGCGGTCTTCAGCTCCCGGCTGCTACTGGACAATATGGCGTCGCTGGTCTCCATATCTTTAAAACAAACCAGCGGGAAGCATTTCTAACATCACTTTGTGTGATAACTAGTAGGTTCAGCTAATGAATCCGTCGTTGACATAAAAACCGCTGGTTTGAAAGTCCAGGACCAGAGCGCTGCCTCTGGTTCATGACCGTACGGGGGAAAAAAAAAAAAAAATCACAACTGATCATAATGTTTATGCAAATGAGCTGTAGGGGAACCCGTGGGCAACTCGGCACACCACAGTCCAGTTTTCACCAGTCCGGACCCAAATGCTTATGAAAGGGAAGCGGAAAGATGACAGAACCAGTGGACATGCAGCATAACACATGGCATTCATGGAACGTATTTGTAGATTTTCATGAATGAGGTACGGCATGCAGAGTCACGTGACACCAACTGACCATTCAGGTTCAAGCCGTATCTGAAGAAAACATTCTATGGCTACGGCTTACATATCCACAGCCATCTGTTAATTTACTTAATAAACCTTCTCTTCACCATAATAGTGGAGTTTTCTGATTATTATAAAGTATTAACGATCTGATTATTATAATTAGAGTATTAATTATTTCTGATTAATTAAAACGATGCGCAGCGTTACTCCTGTGGACTACATTTGTCAGCGGAGGGACACTTCTGTCTAAACTGTCACTTGTGACCAGTTTAAATGTGATTTTCCGCGCCGTTTACAGCCATACTGAAGGACAATTTACAATCTCCGGTTCTAAATTGTCCTTAGGCCTGACTGTGACAGTGAATGGTTGTCTGTCTCTCTGTGTTGTCCCTGCGATGGACTGGTGATCTGTCCAGGATGGACCCTGCCCCTCACCCAAAGATGCTGGGATAGACTCCAGCCCCCCCGTGACCCGAAAAGGATTAAGTGGAAGAAGATGGATGGATGGTTTACCGCCACTATGATCTTCGGGTGTTTCCTCTAGAGCCTGCTATCGCGTCCAGCACCTGCTCGTGTACTCTGCGGTACTTTCAGGTACTTTTCCTGATACTTTTTCTTTCCTTCCTTCCTTGTGTTGCTAGTCTGACGGGAGCGCGCTCGGCTGGATTCCGTGGCGGCGCGCCTGGGACTTCCCCTCCGTGGCCGGCGGCCATGACAGATCCTGATACTGATAAAAGTCTTTGTTTATGCCCACAAGTCCCCGCTGTGACCGCAGCCTGAACCGGACAGCGTTCTTACGGTTTTATCGTTACTAGCACCGCGGTGTCCTCGTATAAACTACAGCGTTAAAGACACACCTGGACCTAACTTGTGTGGAGGAAGGATATTTTCCCGACAGGAAAGACGCCGCGCTGCGGCCTAAAACACTTCCCAGACCTTTAACAATCATGGGGGACAGCTAAACTTACGTGTCTCCGTCTTCTGTGACCTCCGTCTGCCACTCCTGCAGCGCTCCTCCCGCGGGAAGGCTCCGACACGGCCGATCCCCGGGCGGGTCTCGGTCCTCCAGCTGGAGCTGGTGAATCTCGGCGGCCACAGCCTGGTACTCCTCCTCCTTCAGGGAGTCCAGACCGCTGTCCAGCCGCTCCTCGGTGGGCGCCTGGACGGCCTTCTGCTCCGCAGTGCTGCAGTCCTGGTTATAGTCCATCTGGTTCAGTAGGGTGGTCCGGTGGAGGTCCATTGCGGGACAGTGACGTCTGCAGTCCGTTCCGATCGAAGCTCGCTCGATGTGTTCCCGGCGGAGCCAGACGGCGTCTGTATGGCTGCGGGAGGGGCGGAGCTACCAGGCTAGGTGGGCGGGGCTAGACGGGCTTGGTGGGGGATTTCCATGTTCGAAAAAAACGTGCTGGTGTGAAAATACGCAGGGGCGCATCTAGGGGGTTTCTGCAGCATGGCAACAAGCGCATGGAAGTGCAGCCGAGCCTCGGTGGACATGGCTTCACCGCGGCCCAACATGCGGCCAGGGCGGCTTCACGCTCAGCTGTTCCACCACACTCACGTGTTTTAGTCTGTGGAAAATCAGGTGTTTTAACATGAATGTTGTATCTTTTTCTGTAAATTTGCAGGTGCTCACTTGTGAAATTGCAGCTTTTGTCTCTCAACTTTGAACTTTTTTCTTGAAAATGTTTGTGAATTTCAATTCAATTCAACTTTATTTCTATAGCGCCATTTCACCACAACAGTCATCTCATAGCACTATCAACTGTAGGGGGGAACCCCCACAGTTGCAGAAAGACCCCAGCAATCAGGCGATCCCCTGTGAGCAGCGCTTGGCGACGGTGGAGAGGAAAAACTCCCTTTTTACAGGAAGAACCCTCCAGCAGAACCAGGCTCAGGGAGGGGCAGTCATCTGCTGCCACTGTTTTTTACTAATTTGTATCTTCTTTTAACTTGGACATTGCATCTTTTTTCATGCAAATTTACAAGTTGTTGCTTGCAAATATGCAACCTCATCGATTTGTAAATGTGACTTTTCTATAGTGAACTTGTGATTTCTTTCCTTTAATCTTCTTTTCATGTAAATTTGCAACTTTTTAATATAAATTTAGATTTTTTTTGTCATAATTGTGACTTTCAGCAATTTGTAGATTCTTGAATGTTGCATCTTTTTCATGTATTTTCAAGTTTTTGTATGTATGTTTAGTTTTTCTCCTAACTTTTTCCCTTGTAAATTTCTAAGTTTTTTCTTTAAAAAATATACAGTGGTGTGAAAAAGTGTTTGCCCCCTTCCTGATTTCTCATTTTTTTTGTATGTTTGTCACACTTAAACGTTTCAGATCATCAAACAAATTTAAATATTAGACAAAGATAACACAAGTAAACACAAAATGCAGTTTTTAAATGAAGGTGTTTATTATTAAGGGTAAAACAAATCCAAACCTGCTTGACCCTGTGTGAAAAAGTGATTGCCCCCTAAACCTAGTAACTGGTTGGGCCACCCTTAGCAGCAACAACTGCAATCAAGCATTTGCTATAACTGGCAATGAGTCTTTCACAGCATTGTGGAGGAATTCTGTCCCACTCATCTTTGCAGAATTGTTGTAATTCAGCCACACTGGAGGGTTTTTGAGCATGAACCGCCTTTTTAAGGTCATGCCACAGCATCTCAATCAGATTCAGGTCAGGACTCTGACTAGGCCACTCCAAAGTCTTCATTTTGCTTTTCTTAAGCCATTAAGAGGTGGACTTGCTGGTGTGTTGTGGATCATTGTCCTGCTGCAGAACCCAAGTGTGCTTCAGCTTGAGGTCACGAACAGATGGTTGGACATTCTGCTTCTGCCCTTCAGAGAGAACAGACGCCTTTTTCTTTGCTCCCTTTTACCCTCCTTCCCTCCCTAACCGAGAATCCCAGCTTGCTGTCTTGTCTGCGTCACTGTCTTCTGGCTGAATCTTGAACCAAACGAAAAGAATGGATTTGGTGAGCGGCTTTAATAAGATTAACAACATTTTATATAAATTCGGGCCAGGGGGAGCCCCTATGGAGAGACCCATGGATTGGAATGCATGTGTCTGCATGATTCGACTGAGGATGTGGAAACATCTACCTGGTTTGGCTAGGATCACAGGATTTTCTGCTGATTGGCTCTGGAGTTTTTCCTGGTGTATCGAAAAATTAACTGGAAGAGCTAATTAAAAGCGGTCCCGGCATAGCTGCTTCTCAACAATACGACTAGACGGGGGAGTGCACTAACTATCGGCAATGATAACATGGAAATTACCACCTGCATGCATTGTAGAGGGATGGACTCTACCGGACATGTTTACCCATGTTCTAGAAGGGAAACATCTGGAGTCGTCTTTGGTGCCTCCAAGGAATGGATTTAAAGCCTATGTATGGAAATTATGAACACAGGATTGCTGGAGATGTAAAATTCTATGCTCTGAGTGATCTGTGTCTATCAGACCTTGAATTCGCCCTGTTGTCTATTTTCCTCCTGGATTAAGACAAAATAGAAGATTGTGCTTCTCTTTCATAAACATACTGGGACTGCATCTGAACTCTCATTGACATGTGACTGGCTCAGGAAATTTCCATCTGCCATGCCTCAAGGACATGCTTCCGAGTTTCAGACACTAAGACATAACATCTCGGCAGGGAGAGATTTTGCTGCCTCCAGTAACTGATAAACACCCACCTGCATTCAACATACACGAACACACTGATTCATAATACTGAATTACACCCATCCATTCACTGATTCTCTCTGACTTTTGGTCTTTTGGTTTTTTGTGGTTGATTGTTGCTCTGTGCTACTGAGAGATTTTTTTTCATTGTAATCATAATCTGCTTAAAAATAAGCTGTATTCTGATAACGAAGTTTTTTTTTCTCTCCCCCCCCCCCCCTTGTGTCGTTCCCTCCCCTCCCCTCCCTTTCTTATCTATCTCTGTTTGATGAGGCGCCTATTATGGCTGCCGTGTCGTTGTGTCGCGCGCATGCGCACCAATGTCAAGTCAAGTTCCTCGTGTGTTTTTTTACATGCTTGGCAATAAAGTTTATTCTGATTCTGATTCTGATTCTGATTCAGGATTTTTTGGTAGACAGCAGAATTCATGGTTCCATTTACCGCAGCAAGTCTCCCAGGTCTTGAAGCAGAAAAACAGCCCCAGACCATCACACTACCACCACCATATTTTACTGTTGGTATGATGTTCCTTTTCTGAAATGCTGTGTTACTTTTACGCCGGATGTAATGGGACACACACCTTCCAAAAAGTTCAACTTTTGTCTCATCAGTCCACAGAGTATTTTCCCAAAAGTCTTGGGGATCATCAAGATGTTTTCTGGCAAAACTGAGATGAGCCTTTATGTTCTTTTTGCTTAGCAGTGGTTTTCATCTTGGAACTCTGCCATGCAGGCCATTTTTACCCAGTCTCTTTCTCATGGTGGAGTCATGAACACTGACCTTAACTGAGTGAAGCAAGTGAGGCCTGCAGTTCTTTGGATGTTATTGTGGGGTTGTTTGTGACCACTTCTGGGAAGGTTCACCACTGTTCCATGATTTCACCATTTGTGGATATCGGCTCTCATTGTGGTTCGCTGGAGTCCCAAAGCTTTAGAAATGGCTCGAAAATTGAACTCAACTTTCCAAAGATGTGATAAACAACAGTTAATTTATGTTTTAAGGGGGGGTGACTTTTTCGCACAGGGCCATGTAGGTTTGGATTTTTTTTACCCTTAATAATAAACACCTTCATTGAAAAACTGCATTTTGTGTTTACTTGTGTTATCTTTGTCTAATAATTAAATTTGTTTGATGATCTGAAACATTTAAGTGTGACAAACATGCAAAAAAATGAGAAATTTGATTTTGTATACTTTATTGATTCCCAGAAGGGAAATTGAGGGCGTCCACCTGGATGGATGAAGCAGCCACGGTACGGCGCTATCCCTTCACCATTCACACACACATTCACACCTAGGGCCACTTTAGAGTCTCCAGTTAATCTAACCTGCATGTTTTCGGCCTGTGGGAGGAAACCAGAGAAATCCCGGGGTAAACCCATGCAGACACGGGGAGAACATGCAAACTCCACACAGATCACTGTTGGTTGGGGGCTGGGATCGAACCCAGGATCCCATGGCCAAGGGTGAGTTGCTGTGCTGCCGCAGTGCTAACCACTACGCCACCGCACCGCCATAGATCAGGAAGGGAGCAAACACTTTTTCACACCACTGTACTTTGCGAGTTGTTTTTTTTTTAAATTATCTCATAGTTTTAGAACTTTTTTGTTTAACTGTGTGACTTTATTAAATCTGTGACTTCTTTTAACTTGTTTGTTGTGTTTTTTTTTATCTAAGTTTGCATGTTTTTGCTTGTAAAAACATGCAAACATCTAGTGTAGTTTTACCAGTTACACCGGAGTAGCTGGTAACGTCAAGTCCAGTATGAAACTTATCTTGATCGTATCAGTTTTCAACACGGGTCAGTTATTTTAAGCAATTTTAGAAGTGTTTTTCCTTTTCCAGATTGTCCCTTTTTTTAATCATTAATACAATATTTTCCCCTTCACACATTTCCAGATTTTCTTTTTTTTGGTAGAGTTAATTTTTATTATGAAGTTGTGTTTTTTTTTCTTAAAAATAAATTATCTAAATAGAAAGTAAGAAAAAAAAACAAATTTATAATTTATAATAATTGATTATATTATAATTTATAATCATAACTTGAACTTATTGCATATGTGGATGATTGTAAATGTTATTTCTAGCGTCTGTCGGTGATGAAAGTTTGCTCCAGCCATCACGTTCAAGCTCTCTAGTGATGCTGTGCTGCGTGGTCTCTATCGATAATCATGGGTCAGCAAACTCTCTAAGTTGGTTCATGAGTAGGGAGGCAGTGGTGAGCGCGTGCACGGAAAGTCCTTCAAAACGCTCCTCCATGAGTCAGTCTGCTAATCACCTGGCAGCAGACGTGAAGGAGGCAGTGACGGGAGTTTCTTCCAAACTTTAAAGAACATTTTCAGCATGATAATGTGATGAAGACAAGGCAGTGGTGGAGTTTCCCTGACAGCCCCCAGCAGCTCTGTGGTGGAACAACTTCTGTCGTGTCCCACGTTCAGGCCAAAGGCCGCATGCCTCCTGCAAACAAAGATAATTTTTTATTGCACTCATGCAGCCTCAGCCCTTTAAGAACCGCCTATCAGATCACAGCCCCCATTCTTAGGCAGGCAGACTGGGAGGACTCCACGTTCTAAGCTGGTGAGACTGGATCGGGTAGTTCTGGAGGCCTCTAGGGAAACTCCAGGCTCGTCTCACCTCCCATCGTCCCGTCTGCAGTGTGAGCAGTTAAACAGGGAAGCTGGGCCTTTCACTGTCACACCAGCAGCTGTTCTGCACGCGTGTGGAAGTGGTCTGTGCAGCAGCGTGGTGTGTGCGGCCGCATTTGGCCATATGTCACAAGTGAGCTGCTGTGCAACCTGTTTCTAATACGACACCAAGTTCACGCTGCTGTAGATGAGCTTCTGATAGAGACTGAAGTCCTGCAGCGCACTGCTAATCCAGCTGCGTTCCTTACAGAGAAACCCAGTGGAGGAAATAAGTTAGGCAGAGCGTGGTTTTCTATTCAACGCAGAGAATTAAGTAAAGGAGAAAACCTGCTCTGCTCTCATGGTGTATTTGTTCATGTAGACCAGCAGTTTAGAGTAATAAAAACAATAAAGACTAAAGTCATGATGCATATAGTTTTATTTTGGTAGGACACACACATTAGATCACTGCTAAAACCATCTGACTTTTGAAACGCTGTCCTGTCTCTGTCCTGGTTTTCACCTCCTGTACATGTCTTAACGATCCATCCAACCACAGATACATAATCTAAAGCATCTTTTCTCTCACAAATACCCCAGCATCACAAAACACTGTGAATGACACGTTAATGAAATATCAATGAATGAACAGCTTTGTTGACAGGTTTATTGGTGTAAACCCCGCTACAGAGACTTCTCACTGAAATTCTAACAACTTTAACGAAGCATACAGACACAGCAGAGTCCACGGAGCCTGGCTCTGGTCCACTTTACTGCAGCGGTTTATCAAGGTCAGGTCTGCGTCCAGCACCCTCCTCCGGTCTGATGGAAGAGGATTACTGCTGCTGCACTGTTAAAAAACAAGATCTGCTGACAGCCACAGCACCAACCTGCCTCAGTTAAAGCAACAAGATGACCCGAGTCAGGACATTTTTTACAGTGCAAACACACACAACCAGGGCTGCTTCGAGCTTTTTGGGGCCCCGTGCAAGATTTTTTTTTTTTCTCTCCCAACAAAAACATAAAAAGCTTGAGTAATTATTTAGATGAACAGGAAAAAAATATCCAGCATCTATATGAAAGTAGCAAAATCTACAAGAAAAGTTTTACAAATTCATGAGGATAAAAGTTGCAAATTTAGGAAGGAAATAGTTCAGAACTTTCAAGAAATAAATCTGCAAATCTGAAAGAAAAAAGTAACAATTTTTAAAAGAAAATAAAGGTAGATGGTGTAGAAGAGCTTGGAAGAACGAGGCGATGTGATATATAAACCAAAGTTTATTATCAGCTCCTCTAACAAGTCTCATCCTAGTGCAACAGCAGAAGAAGGAAAAAGAGGCCGAACAACTCCGGCTCTATGAACTTATACTTGCACATAACAAAAGACATGCATATCAAAAGCTGACATCCCTCATTATCTTAATCCCCCCATTGTCTTCGTACTCCTCTTCATGGCCCTGGGGGGTGAGGGCAGCTCCTCCGGTCTCCACCGCAGTGTCTGGGAAGGTCTTTGTTCTTCACTGGCGGTTGAGAGTCTTTGTCCTGTTCTGAGGTGTGAAGTCGCCTTACATATGTAATCACCAAACATTCTCACATGCTTCAACATATGTAGGTTATGGAATATATGATTAATATAGACCACAGCCCCCCCCCAAACAACTAAGAAAAGGACAATAGAAAAATTCACAGTTTAAGATAATTACTATGACATACTAACTGCTACACCTCTTGCCACAGAAGAAACTTTCCAGCAGCCATGCTCCTAAGAGAGTTCAGTGGTAATCATAACAGCATAGTAAAATCACAAGTCAGTCCTAAACTGTTACAGCACAATTATTGAACTGTTGGCGCAGTGGGGGCTGCACGGTCGCGCAGTGGTTTAGCACTGTGGCAGCACAGTTTTACCCTTGGCCGGGGGATCGCAGGGATCATGAGATCGTGGGTTCGATCCCAGCCCCCGACCAACAGTGAGCTGTGTGGAGTTTGCATGTTCTCCCCGTGTTGCGTGGGTTTACTCCGGGATTTCTCCGGTTTCCTCCCACATACCAAAAACATGTAGGTTTAGGGCGCACGCAGCGACCAGCAGCCGGTGGCTTGTCACCAGACTGCAAACCAAATCTACCTACGGGTACAAATAAGTAACAAAAAAAAAAAAAAAAAGTAGTTTGCATCAGTCCCTGTGCCGTCTGGGTTTTAATCTTCTCCCAAATCTGCTGTGGGTCCGCTTGGGCGTCCTGCTGGGACCTTCCTGTAAGGAATCTGCAGCTTGGGGAGGAGAGTGATTAATTGTTCCCTGCAGGGGGGCTGAGTCTTTTCTCTTGGGGGGTCTACCCCGCCGAGGTGCTCTCGCCAACTGTGCAGGTTCGTCTCTCAACAAGAAGGCAGGTTTAAGTCTGTACAAAATGCTTATCACCAGGTTCCAGCACTCTGAATGGTCCATCGTATGCTGGGCGGAAAGTTGGTTTTAAAGCTTCATGCCTAACAAAAACGAATTCAGCGTTTTTTAAAGTTTGGGGGACAAAAACCCGTGGAAAAGAGTGATGTGCCGGTCCGGGGAGAGAGTCCGGTCCCTTGCTGCCTAAAAACCTCGGGGCTGGAAGATGCCCTGGCTCTGGGTTCTCTGGTAAAAATTCACCTGGGAGCCTGAGAGGTTGTGCAAAAACTAATTCTGCTGGGGAGGCGTCTAGATCCTCTTTGGGCGCAGCACGCAACCCCAATAAAACCCAGGGAAGTTTATTTACCCAATTTGTATCCGTTAGTGAGGCTCTGAGGGCGGCCTTTAAAGATCTGTGAAAACGCTCGCATAACCCATTAGCCTGAGGGTGATAAGCGGTGGTGCGGTGAATTGTTGCCCCTAAGCTGCTGGACATGGCTGACCAAAGCTCTGAGACAAATTGAGGCCCCCTATCGGACGTGATGTCCGATGGAACGCCGAAACGTGCCACCCAGTTTGTCAAAAAAACGCGAGCGACTTCCTCCGCTGTGATTGACGCTAGAGGGACTGCCTCTGGCCAGCGCGTGGTGCGGTCTATCATTGTTAACAGGTGTGTGAAACCTTGGGAGGAAGGTAGTGGTCCCACGAGGTCGACATGAACGTGGTCGAACCTTCTAGCAGGGATTGGAAAAGGCTCCAGAGGGGCTTTTGTGTGTTTGTGTATTTTGGCGCGCTGACAAGAAATGCAAGTTTTTGCCCATTCTTTTACGTTTTTGCGCAGGCCAGGCCACATAAACTTTTCGGCGACCATTTTAACCGAGGCGCGCACACCTGGGTGCGCGAGGGAGTGAATTGAGTCGAAAATACGGCGGCGCCATGTAGCTGGGACTAACGGACGAGGTCGGCCGGTTGAGATATCGCATATTAGGGGGGGCACGCCGTCGTGTAAACCCCTTTCCTCCAGCCTTAACCCTGTTGGTCCAGACAAGAGTGCGCGCACGTCCGCGTCACTACTTTGTTCCTCTGCCATGGCTGCATAATCTATCCCTGCTTGGATTGGTGCTGCGTATGTGTCCGCGTTGGTGAAGAGTTCCGCGGCTGAGGTAGTATAATCTGTCTCCTCACGCTTTGACGATGTCACAGCGCGAGAGAGGCAGTCTGCTACCACGTTAAGTTTGCCTGCCACATGTCGAATGTCTGTGGTGAACTCTGAAATCGCAGCCAGCTGTCTTTGTTGCCTGCCTGACCACGGTTCGGAAATTTTAGCCATACCAAAGGTGAGCGGTTTGTGGTCTACAAAAGCCGTGAAACTCCGCCCTTCTAACCAGAACTGGAAGTGGCGGATGGATAAATGAAGCGCTAGCAGCTCCCTGTCAAAAGTGCTGTATTTACGCTCGGTTTGGTTTAGCAATTTGCTGAAGAATGCCAAAGGTTGCCAGATTCCGCTGACATGTTCTACAACTGCCCCTATAGCCAGGTCCGAAGCGTCTGTGGTTAGCGCAATGCGGGCCGAAGGATCGGGGTGAACCAACAATGTGGCATTAGCTAGGGCGCTTTTAACTTCCGCGAAGGCGCGTTCGCGCTCCGGGGTCCATTCGACCGCATTGGAAGCTTTTTGTTTTCTGAGCGCGTCATTTAGGGGCTGCATGAGCTGAGCTGCGTGGGGGAGGAAACGGTTGTAAAAATTAACCATTCCTAAAAATTCTTGCAGCGATTTGACCGTTTGTGGCCGTGGGAAACTTTTTATCGCGTGAACTTTGTCTGGAAGTGGGACTGCCCCCTTCGGAGAAACTCTGTGTCCTAAAAAATCAATTTGTGACACGCCGAATTTGCATTTGGCTGGATTGATTATTAACCTGTGCTCTTCTAGCCTCTGAAAAACCATAGTGAGATGCCGCTCGTGTTCTTCCTCAGACGGGCTGGCTACCAGCATATCGTCGAGGTAGACGAACACAAAAGGGAGGTCGCGTAATACTGCGTCCATCATCCGCTGAAAGGTTTGAGCCGTGCCTTTGAGGCCGAAAGGCATCCGCAAAAATTCAAAAAGGCCGAAAGGGGTTATTACAGCTGTTTTAGGAATATCCTCTGTTCGAACTGGGACTTGATGATAACTGCGGACCAGGTCTATTTTTGAAAAAATGCGTGCACCCGCCAGATGCAGTAAAAAATCTTGGATGTGAGGAATTGGGTAGCGGTCATGCGCTGTCGCATTGTTTAATCTGCGGTAATCGCCGCACGGTCTCCAAGAACCGTCGGATTTCGGAACCATGTGAAGTGGTGAGGCCCAGGAGCTTTTCGAGCGTCTAATAATGCCTAATTTTTCAAGGGTGGTAAACTCGTCCCGAGCTATGGCGAGCTGCGTCAAAGCGCCGAGCTTTGGCAAATACGGGTGGGCCCGTTGTGAGAATAAAATGTTCAACCCCGTGTTTAGCCACTGTGGCTGAGAATTTGGGAATTGTGAGTGCTGGAAATTGGGTGAGGAGTTGATCAAACTTACCTCCTGCTGTGGTGACGCTGGCCTGCACAGGTGGTGGAGAAACTCGAGCTGAGCAGGGAATAGAAGCAAAGGACAGTGCATTAACCAAGCGCCTGTTCGCTAGATCAACTAATAACCCATGTGCACACAAAAAATCTGCGCCCAACAAGTTAAAACTCACCGCCGCTACAACAAATGTCCATCTGTCGTTGCAGCCGTGGATGCAGAGGTGCAGGCTCTTTTCGCCAAAAGTGTCGATGGTGGAGCCGTTGGCTGCCACCACTCCATTGCCCCGGGGGCCCATGGCCCGGTCTGCTTGGGAGGGCATGACAAAACTTAGTTGAGCTCCCGTGTCGATAAGGAACCGCTTGCCGGTGTGTCCGTCCGTCACATATAAAAGCTTGCTTTTTTCGCCGAGAACCACCGCTGTTAATGGCTCTCGGCTTCGGCATTTTCCGGAAATTGTGAATTTGCAGGGGGGAGCGCATTTGTAAGCCTTCTTGGCGAAGCGGTGGTGGTAATAGCAAACGTCGCTCCGTCTGTTGCGTCCTAGCCGTGTCGCTGTCACCGCGGGCTGGCTCTGCTCAGTGATTTGTGGCTCCTCGTGGCTCCGGGCATCTGCGGATGCTGCTGTGGGTGTCTGCTCCTTGCAGGCATTGACGAGCCGTTGAGCTTCGTGAGTTAGCGTGCGGAAGTCTTGCTGGGTGCTGCATCGCATGTTGGCCAGCGTTCCTCTCATGTGTGGCGGCAGCGTACTGAGGAATATGAAATGGAAGAGGAAGTTGTCATTGTCCTCTTCTTTAAGTTGCAGCAAGTCCTCCATGAGGGCCTTGGGTCTGCATCCTCTGTGGCCGTAAACCGCCAGGATCCTCTCGGCTCTCTCCTCGGCTGAGGGGACGTAATTTGCCACGATGGTCGCTTTCAGTTCTTCATATTTGTCCTGGGCCGGCGGCCGCCGGATTATACTCCGCGCACATCTCGAAGTGGCGGCGTTGAGTTTGGCAACGATGTGACAGAATTTTGTATCGTCAGCCGTGATGCCCGCAAGTGCAAACTGGGCTTCAGCTTGCTGAAACCACGATGCGGGGTCTTCCTGCCAGAAGTCCGGCAGGTTGACGGTGACGGTGTTTGTGTAGACCGTCACTGATGTGTCCGCAGGGTGAGAGTGCCTTGCTTCGGCTCTCACAGCGGCGCTGGTGCTCGGTTGAGCCCTCTCTATCACTTCTGCCATGGGGGAACGTCGTCCATCTGTTCCCCTGTCTGCATGGGCGCCGGCGTCTGCCTGGGTCGCCACAGATGAGTCGATCACGGGGGAACGCCTCTGGTCCATCCTCGCGTCAGGGTCACCAGTGTAGAAGAGCTTGGAAGAACGAGGCGATGTGATATATAAACCAAAGTTTATTGTCAGCTCCTCTAACAAGTCTCATCCTAGTGCAACAGCAGAAGAAGGCAAAAGAGGCCGAACAACTCCGGCTCTATGAACTTATACTTGCACATAACAAAAGACATGCATATCAAAAGCTGACATCCCTCATTATCTTAATCCCCCCATTGTCTTCGTACTCCTCCTCATGGCCCTGAGGGGTGAGGGCAGCTCCTCCGGTCTCCACCGCAGTGTCTGGGAAGGTCTTTGTTCTTCACTGGTGGTTGAGAGTCTTTGTCCTGTTCTGAGGTGTGAAGTCGCCTTACATATGTAATCACCAAACATTCTCACATGCTTCAACATATGTAGGTTATGGAATATATGATTAATATAGACCACAGATGGTAAATTTAATTCTACTACCCAAAAAATGTTGAGGGTAAACTTGTACCTTGGGGGCCCCTAGTGGCTGATGAGGGCCATAGCATTTGCAGTGTCATCTATACTGATGTCACCAAATGTGCTGCTCTATCTGCGCCTCCATGCTGGTAGGTAAGCTGTAACTGGCAGACATGTCAACTCTGACCACAGCCATTACATGTGTGGTCATAATAGGCAACAGAAAGCCACAGGAAAATCTTTTTTTTTTTTTTTTTTCCATCTGATCAAGTTCAGAGAACCAAGTGGGCAGCAGCATTCAGACAGGAGGGTGGGCAGCCTTCCCCCACAGGTCGGATCTGCAGCAATCATTTCATCAAGGATAAGTACATGTAGACACACATGGGCCTAGGCTACGAATGATGACCCAGGTCATCATTACACCTATAGACCTAGTTCTGGTCCCAAGCCTGGATAAATGGGAAGGATTCTGTCAGGAAGGGCATCTGCTATAAAAATATTTACCAGATTGACATGTGGATCATCACAATAACAAATGATGATACTCAGTGGCAACCTCGAAATTCGGAATATTTAAATAACTTATCAACTAAAAAAGTTGGCAGAATTTTTTTGGACTGCTGTCTGCCTCCTGTTGGCTGAGGCTGCTTGTGTCTGTTCATTAAATTTAGGATATTTTCCTACTGAATAGTTAAAACAATGGGGCTCCATTGCTGGAAACTGGGGCCGATGGGCTGTTTTGCTGCCAATAAGCTCCAGCAGCTGCATGAAAGCAGCAGAGGTACTGCGAGAAATTGGTCTCATTACCGGTTGAGGCTCAGGGAAAGCTGCTAATACAATATAAACTTGGGAAGGTGAAAAAATAAAAAGGCAAACGGCCCCTGGAGGCTGAATAGTGAGGTCTGCCTCGGAGCCCCATCATCGTAGCGTGTGGGTTAAGCAGTTTCAGCTTTTCAGTAGGAAAATATCCTCAATTCAATTATCAAACTACCTATTTTTATACACAGTTTGTTGCCACTCTTTAATGGGTATGGTGATGGAGGGGCTCAGACAGGTAGGTGGGTGTCAGGTTGTGGAGGGCTTTGTGTAAGATGAGGAACTTGAACTGAATGGAAGCCAGTGGAGGTTATGGAGGACGGGGGTGATGTGGTCTCAGGTGCGGGACTGTGTGAGAGGACGGACACCACAGTTCTAGACATATTGCTGTTTTTTGAGCAATCTGGAGGGTAAACCATAGAGGAGGAGATTACAGTAGTCTAGTCTGGTTGTAACAAATGAGTGGATGAGTGTCTTAAAAGCTAATCACGTACTGCTTATCACCCACACTTCAGTGCTTGAGAACTGTAGGTACTGTAATGTAACTTTTATCATTCTGTATATCTGTATTATTTCTCTAGACGTCAGTTCATCCTCATACACTCCTGCTATAAAAGCCCCTTTTCCACTAATACCTACTCAGCCCGACTCAGCTCAACACGGTGTGGTTGGTTTTCCATTACAACTGAGTACCACCTCAAGTGGGTGGGAACTTTATGGCAAGGTGGCCTGACGCTCCTGTGATGTCATTTGTATGTGACACAATCAAAGCACAAGATGGAAGATATCGAGGCACTGGTATATCTGCTGCTTGCTCTGTATGGCTTTTTTTTGTCAGAGTAAAGGCAAAAAAGGAGAGCCAGAGAAGGCTACAGGTGGCGAGACAAAACACTCTGGAAAAGTACTGGAGAGTTTAGGAAGCCATAGAGCAGTATAAAGCTGAAGACGTGAGGATACGAACTAGATCACATATGAAGATAGGCTAATGATTGCTAATGCTAGTTTGCTACAGCCACTAATAATTCCCTTGTACTACATTGTAGTTGTGGCAAGTTATTGCCATTAGGTATTAAAATATGTATGCTGTGTGTGTGTGTGTTTCAGATGGCTCTCTTGTGGCAAAATTATCACTTCAAACCGTCAGTCTGGGTGTTCAACTGAGCTTCCCAGTGGTGGGATGTCACCCCAGCTTCATGAACGTTCAGTGGTTGCAGAACTTCAGAATGTCTGTAGAAACGTTTAGCCTCCCGTGCGACAAATTGCTCTGATCTCTGTGAAAATCACGGAGAGACTGTTGAGATGTCATGGGATGTACCTACTCCAGCAGCACTGAGTCTGTGGTGGTGTCGTGGCAAAAAGTGATCAGCTGCTAAAAATTGATCACCAGGTGCCATATTATAGTTATGGGGTTATATTAGCCATAAAACATATACAGTATTTCAACAGGTAAACAGTACCGAGTTAGATATAATAAGATATATTTAACAATTATGATGCATTTTTAACCCCAAACAAACTTCATCTAGGACTTAAAGCAATTAAAATAATGTAGTCACAAGGTTACATGGAGAAATACATGGATTTACTGGATATATACATGTAGATACTGTATAAATATATATTCTCTGCTTCAACAATGTACTATACATGTACTCATTTAGTATTGCACTAGGAATTTTGATAATAAACTTTTGTACTTTTTGTAGATGTCTCCACTTAATACCACATAAATTAACCTCTTGCACTCTGGGATACTGCGGGCGGTCACGTCTCTGCGTCCTCGTGCGTCTCAGTGCGCACTGAAAAAAAAAAGCTGCATTTCCGTTCTTCCAGTACAGACACAGCCGTGAACAGAAAGCCAAAGGAGTGTTTTGATTGGTTTAGATTTGACTGACCTCTCTTTCGACTAATAAGAGCCTTGAATTGGGTTTCTGAAACCTTGAAGAACAAATGACTGAAAACCTAGCAAGAAGGACCCGCCTACCAACGACTGCGAATACAACAAGCCAATTGAAGCAGAGAAGTTTGACGATTGAAACGCGTGTGTCCCGTGCGTAAAATCTGTTTTGTGTAAGCCGCTGTGTGTAACGGTAGCGTTCGCCAGTCTTTTTTATTACTACTGTTCTTATTTGTTTTGAAAAATCGTTCGCCAAAACCGCAATCATGGAATCATGGTTTGACCGGGTCGCGTGACCAGAACCACGAGTCGTAACAAGCGGACCAGCTTCATGTTCGTCTGACAATGAGGAACAGATGTTCGCCAATGACACTGCTGTTGTGTACAGGTAAGTGTTATAAGCTAAATTATTCTTTATCATTGAAAATAGTAATAAAAATGACTTTTGACCGATCGGTAATTACAACGGTGCGTCATTGTCACATGACAGACCGTTGACGGACCGTTTTTTTTGTGCGCCGAGCTCCTGGGTGGTGTGGGGGGGAGTTGTTATCCTCTACATTGCAGATATTTTAGTATAATTTTTATTGCACTGTAGGTTATTTTTTCTTGTAAAAAAAGGCCACACATTTTTTACGTGGCATGCTTCTTTGTGTGTGGGGGGCTTGTTTGTTCATTCATTCATTCATTCATGAATGAATAAACAACCCCCCCACACACACACACAGAGCCCTGAGTGTCACCTTTCATTAGAGCCCAAGATCAAGCTTCTATGTTGAATCATTCAAAAGTTACAGGCGTTTTTCCAAACTGTGCCATTTGGCACAATTTGGCACAGTTCAAAAACGCCTGGGAACAACCTGAGAAAAAAGCTGTGTAATATATTCATTTTTTGTGGTATTGTTACAAAATTTTGACCTCAGCTTGATAACACTTGGTTATACATCTCTGTTGTGTTTTCTAGCCAGTATCTGACAGCTGTATGTTATTTGCAAGCATTTGTATCTAAAAAAAACACCCAGGCGAACTTTATTTTCTTCAAGTTCAGTATGTTTAGATGACTGTTACTCAGTGGCAGGAGCACTTAGAGAGATTATGACTGTTTGCCAAAAAATTCAACGTGCTTTCTTTTAAATGAGACCAACCCCATGAAGATGCTGCAAAGGATTGAAGAACAGCTTTTGATTTACTTTGGGTATGTTATTTTTAGGCGTTTTTAGGGAAATTGACCAGAGTGCAAGGGGTTAGATACAAAAAGATTGGAAATGCTGTCTAAGAATACTCCAGCGGTTTGAGAAATCACTTTTGGTTTGGTGTAAGTCTGTCAACAGAATTATGAACCATAAAGCAATTTATGTTGAAACATGTTAAATCCCATTAAACCCTAACTCATTATTAGGAGATACAGATGCTAATATGGCCTAGAATTCCTCCATATACTGGTACTATCACTAAAGTGTGCAGTGTTTTCTGCACTGGCACATCCAACAATACATCATCATCATAGCAGTCTGTTGGGGTTGATATTGACTGTTTCATTTAGGTCTGATCAGATTCCTCGACGCATCTCTGTCCTTCACCTTCTGCTGCCAGGAACTCCATGACCATTTCATGAAACTGCTTGCAAAGTTTATGAGTACCACTAGCTTTTGTTGGACTAGCGGCACGTTCTTGGCAGATAGAGGTATTATCAGTGGCAAGGACAGGCCAAGACAAACTGACTCCAGTATCTGTTGCAGTGACTGACCAGATGATAGGTTTGTTTATCTCTGCTCCTTGTGTAGTGCATGTCACGATGCACCAACTGGCAAAACACCACAGACCTTGTGACAGATGTGTTGTTTATCTGCCAGGATGTCCAGTCTCACCCCATGTAACTGAACGTGGTCCACCACAGACCTGTGACAGATATTGTTTTTAGTTCTCCCAGGATGCCCAGTTTCACCCTCCACGCCCTTGGAAGGGCAGGATTGCCAGTTGAGTCGCTGACAGCCCCACCTGTAAGACAGGTAGTACCGGTTTTCATGGTTATCCGATAGCAAGCAAACCAATGCCTGACCTGACAAGAAAACAATAGTCTTGAACAAATAAAATAATTGTTTTTGGTTACTTTTTTCTTAAAAATGAGCCATTATTTTCAACGTCACTGAAAAATGTTTGGCTTGTACTGTTGACTCTTTTCCCACCGGTGTCTTAACAGACAAAATAGAAAATCATGATGCAAAAACACAAATCACTAAATTTTTTATTACAATCACCAGCAAAATCCAGATTATTTTGAATGTGCAAAATTCAAACTCGAAACTGTAAAAAACCCCCAAAAAAGTCAGAATGGATCACACACCAGCCACTCATTGCTTTCACAATGTGGCCCAGCACACCAAGGAGCGCTTGATTGACGGCAGCATTCTGAGCCATCTCCTCCCTTCACAAGGTAGTTTCATGCTCCCTTGCCTCACTGAGAAACAACTGGATGTGCTGCTCACGCTCGTCCCAGTTCAGCAGATCTTCAGCCTGTATCTCTGTAAATAGTGTCGTAAGGTCCGGTTTGGGGTGGATCGTTTTCCTCTTGCCTAGATGAAGGACAGAAATGGGTGGTGGTTAATCAAAGCAAGTTTAAAACATATTTGGGAAATACACTTGTTGCTAAAAGCCAGTGGTGGAATGTGACAATAAAGTACTTTGTTGTTGTATTTAACCACAATTTTTATGTAGCTGTGCTTCAGTAAAGTACATTTTACAAGGGCTGGGTTATGTTTAAAATCATTTGTTTTTACTGTGGCCTCAGCAATCAGAATGAGTTGATAGCCTCAGTTGAATGGAATCTAGTACTTTAACTATTATACTTCAAGTACATTCAAAAGTGAGTTCTTTAATAATTTTACTTAAGTGGAAGTTGTGCTCCTTTAGTTTTGGCACTTTATCTGTACTTTAACTTAAAAAGCAAAGGATTTGAGTACTTCCTCCATTACTGCTAAAAACAACGGAGTGTGCAACATGTTTCTTACCAGTCACATTGCTGTGTCGTGCTAGATGTTGCCAGTGTCAAAGCAGATGCTGGTCGAACTCTAGAATGAAAATACACAACTTAAGTACATGCACAGCACAAAAGTGCAACATGTAAAAAACAACTTTTTAACCAGGATTAACACTAGTTTATTTCGTCAGATGTTGTCGACACAAGCGCAAAATACAAGCAGAGCATGGAGTTAGCATTGATGGATAACTAGCTAGCTCATTGTCTGAATACAGGAGACAATGGTGTTTTTTGTTCAAAGTGAGCTTTCCACTACTGGGACAAATAACGTAAAAAATGCATAATATCACATCATATCACATCACTCACCAACCTCTATCATGGTTTTCAACAATGATGCTGTGGTCGGGTCGACGCCATTCTGCCTCCCGTTATTTGCTGGTCAGTGGCCGTAAATTCATTTCGGGTCGCTTCAGCTCCCTCTGGATTCTTTCATCAGCCAACAAGCACAGAAAAGTCTGCACCTCCTTGTTGGAGGAGTTGCTGGTGCTGGATTCTGTTCTGCTGAGGCCAGGGGACGCTCCATCGTCGGCACAGGTTTCAGCTCGGTCGCAGCGCTCCCCCACCATTCAGACTCTGACCAGGCCTCCATCGTCCGGCGGCTCAATCCCGGGGCCGGCGGACACTCAGGGGAGAGAGGAGGAAACACAGAGGTAGCAGGTGAACAATTAATGTCTGTAGCAGGCGGTGAGGACTCAGCGGACTGCATTAGCTGAGCCCCACCACCGGGAATCAGGCAAGACAATTCATTTTTAGGTAACTGGGAATGAAAAGACACTTGCCTGTATTCCCGGGGTATGATGGTTTCTGCTGCAGCAGGCCCAACATCTTCCCTCTCAGTAGCTGCAGCAGTAATGGGCCCCCCTGAAGAGCATGGAGGAGTTGCCCCTGCAGACTCAAAGGCGGGCGGAGCTGGGGATGAAGCAGCAGTATTGTCAGCAGCAGGGGGGAACGCCGTGGAGATGAGGGAAGCAGTATCAGCGGAGGAAAAGGTAGCTGACGGGACAGCCAGCGAAGAGGAGCTCGGACTCGCCTGTGCTCAACCAGATCCTTGGCCGATGGTATGGGCCACAGTTCAGGAGGAGAAGGCGGGGCTGCTGTGTTGGGGCTAGATGGTGTCCATTCGGGATCTCCGGGGACCATCTGATGGATGGACGAGGGTTCAGGTTCCGGACGGGACGAGCTTCTGCCCCCGGGTGCGCTTTTTCTTGAGCCCCGGTGGCACCGAAGGGGAGTTCCCTGCCTGGGCACAGAGTTTACGGTATGTGTCGACCACTGAGGCGAGGAAAATAGTGAGACCTGGGTAGCTCCAGAGACTGGGATGACCCTCGATCACCTGGGCTGCGCCCTCCACGAATCTCCAAACCTCCTCGGGACAGTGGGAGGCTCCAGTCCCCGAGGCAAAACTGGTGATGAGCGTAGCCGCCATACACTCCTCCTCGCTCAGCCCCAGAGCTGAAAAATCCAAGGCAGCAGACATAACCAAACCCCGGTGAAAAAAAAACCTGCAGCCGCCAGATCTCAGACTGGCTAGAGCCTACTGTCATGAATCGCCCTTCAGAGCAGAGAGGAGAGGTCCACATGCTGGACTGCAGTTTGTGATATTTATTAACCAGAACACAAAATCCCAAACAGTGCAAAAACAGAAAATCCAAACTGAAATACAAAGCAGACTTATAGCACACCAGAACAGGGCCAGGGTTCTGGTGGAGACGATAACTGAAACTCTTGCAAAGAGAAATGAAAATAACGGCCCTTAAATAAGGCTCGAAACAATCAAACAAATAGTACCCGGTGTGAATCACATGAGTGTGCTGGGGAGAAAATGACAATCAGCTGTGAGTCATGAGGAGAGGAGGCGGAGCTGACAGTTTGACAGGAGCACCGCCCACAACCAGGGAGTGCCCCTGACAACTGTAGCTCCTGAGAGAGAAAGGAAGAGAAGACACTGGCAAAAATAAAGTGGAAACAAATAAAGACAACTAAACCCAAATATGTAAACAACATAACTACACTGAACGTAAACAGGAAAATAAATCATACAAAGAAACAATTGTGAAAACAAACTAGAAATAACATCACAGGCAAAGAATTCCAAAAGACAATATTATACAAATAAGGAAAAACAAAAAGGCAAAGAGATGAAGCACGGTGAAATCCCCCTGTGCTAGATCGTGACATCACTGGATTTGATGGTGTCAGGTGGTAATATCTGGAATTACACTGGCGGAAAACTTAGAAGCGCTTAAAAAATGATTAAAGGAGAAACAGTTGTGGGGATTAGATGTCTACAAGCAGTCAGGAATGGGGAAAAGTTGGATAGCCCATCTGTGTTGCTGGAATTTAAAGACAAGGTTCTGCCAGAAAAAAAGTGTTTATTGGATACATAAGTTTTCCTGTTAGGGCTTATATCCCCTCTCCTCTCAGGTATTTTAAATGCCAGAGATATGGACATATTGCTAATGTGTGCAAAGGAAAACAGGTGTGGAAGATGTGGTGGAGAGCACATGTATGGAGAATGTGGAAGTGACAGCAAAATTAAATGCTGTAATTGTGGAGGGAATCACACAGCAGCATATGGAAGGTGGAGGATGAGAAAACAGGCAGAAGAAATTCAGCAAGTAAGAGTAGAGAGGAAGCTGACATATGCAGAAGCAGCAAAAGTTGTGTATCAATAGGCATGGCCAAAATCAAGGAAGCAAAAACACAAAATTGTCAGACTAATATCGCAACAGATAAGCTTGTTCTTTTTCTATCCTATGTCATCAACTGCTCAGAGCAGGCTAAGACTAAAACTGAGAAGATAAAGATCATTGTGAAAGAGGCAGCAAAATTCTTTAATACCAAAGCTCTATCCTGGGAGAAGATACATGCAGAACTAAGTCAAGGAGAGGGAGCTGTAGAGAGGAGCCAACATGTTAATTCATGACAATCATCCTCCAATGGAACGCAAGGAGTCTGATTGCAAACGGGCAGGAATTCAAAAGATTTATTCAGAAATTGGAAACAAAACCAGATATTATTTGTGTATAGGAAACATGGCTTAAGCCATCACTAGATTTCATTATTAAGTGATATTCTGGTATGCATAAAGTTAGAAAGTATGGGAGTGGTGGGGGTTGTGCAGTTTTTGTTAGACAAGGGGTTAAATATAGACAACTGGTCACAGTACAAGAGCTGGAAGTAATTGTCATTGAAATATGGATTAAAGAAGGCAGTATGATGATAATCAATTTCTACAATCCATGTAAGCAGTTAGTTAGAAGTGAGCTGGAGTCAGTTCTCCAGGACTGGAGGGGGAGAGTGGTCTGGTGTGGGGATTTTAATGCACATAGTATATTAGAGGGGGAGCACGACAACACTAATGAAGAGGTTATAGAGGAGATAATGGATGACAAGGAGTTGGTGTGTTTAAATGATGGTTCATGCACTAGGGTGAATTTGGTGAAGGGGACAGAATCAGCCATTGATCTTACTTTGATTTCACAAAGCCTAGCTGGAAGATGCAGGTGGAGGGTAACAGGGGAAAGCACTATAGGAAGTGATCACTACCCAGTAGTAGTTGAAATTGGAGTAGGAAATGATATTGATCAAGAAGAAAGAGAAGAGAGATGGGCATTTGATAAAGCAGATTGGGGAAAATGTACAATTTTAAGTGAGAGGGAATTGAAAGAAGTAAATCTAAATCAGACAATTGAAGAGATGAATGTAGGAATAATGACAGCTATCACTAAAGCAACAAAGGAAGCCATCCCAAGAAGAAGTCAGGGAAAAAGGAAAAAGTTAGTTCCTTGGTGGACTCCAGAATGTTCTGAAGCAATTAAGAGACGGAATAAAGCTTTTAAAGTATTAAAAAATGTACTGAATATGGATAACTTGATTAATTATAAATGGGCGCAGGCTAAAGTACTGTAACGTGCTGCTCAACATGGCGACGTCCCACCGGGAGATTTGAACTCACGCCTCCCGCTCTGGAGTCCCGCACTCTACCTGTGTCGCCAATAGGGTCAACCCACTTGGCAAGCCAAGTAGGGTGCTCATATTGAGTTCGCTACACTACTCCCCTCTGGTTCTCGACATCGTCCCGATGTCAGCACCCCATTACTGCTTTGGACAGGAGATCCCACTTCTGACACCAATGTAACGTGCTGCTCGACATGGCGACGTCCCACCGGGAGATTTGAACTCACACCTCCCGCTCCGGGGTCCCGCACTCTACCTGTGTCGCCAATAGGGTCAACCCACTTGGCAAGCCAAGTAGGGTGCTCATATTGAGTTCGCTACAGTACGGAGAATAATTAAACAGACCAAAAAAGAGTTTTGGAGGAAATATTGTGATTCATTAGGAAGAAGTACACCCTTGGAGAAGGTATGGGGAACAATTAAAAGGATGTCTGGTATAAGGAAGGAGCTAAATTATCCAATAATGGAACACAGGAACAGTTTGATAGTAGATGATAACAATAAGGCAGAACACTTAGTTAGAATTTTCAGTAAAATAAGTAGTGCAGATAATTTGAGCAATGTGGAAAAAAGTGGGCGAGAACAGACAAAATTAAAAAATGTAGGAGCTTTGCAAGATGAGGCAGAGTTTGAGAATGTGATAAATCAGTGTTTCTCAATGAATTAGTTAAATCATACATTAAGGAAAGTCTGTAAGACAACTGCAGGGAAAAATCAAGTGACTTATAAAATGATTAAAAAACTGAGTAATACTGGTAAAAAGATACTATTAGGGTTGTACAACAAGGTTTGGGAGGAAGGGATATTGCCTACTCCATGGAAAGAAGCTGTTATTGTTCCAATATCCAAGCCAGGTAAAAATCCAGGTTTAGGAGAGCGTTACAGACCCATCGCTTTAACATCCCACATTGGTAAAACTATGTAAAAATGATTAATGAGAGGTTAATATATTATCTGGAGTCTCGAGAGGCATTAAAGGGTTACCAGAGTGGCTTTAGAAAAGGGAGAATTACAACTGATCCTGCTGTTTGTTTGGAACATGAAATTAGGAAGGCCTGAGAGTAGTGGCTTTAGATTAATGGGTCTATAGGTGTTTTATTGTTGGTACAAGTGTTAATGTAAATGAATGTGAGTAGGAATGAAGATTTCCTTTCATTACACTCATATCCTTGTAGGGCACCAGTCCAGGTAATGGACAATTTTATTAACAATTCTTTATTTGTACCAATTATGAATCAGTCTCAAAAAAACCCTTGTGAGTTCTTGTCTGCTGATAATCAAGAAGATGGACATAAAATCAAACAATAACTCCGATATATCTTTCAATAGTTTAGAAATGTCAGAATAGGTTAACACATTCGGATAACTTGAGACAGGGAATTCAACATGTATTATGAGCATCATAGACTGTTACTGAGTTACTGAGTGTAACCTGTGAATCAAACATTTGTGGAACCGAATAAACCGTAGTTTAACTTGTCAGTATACTGGAAATTGGAAAACCATAAAATAGCATTGGTTAAGAAAAGTGGATGCAATTTTATGAAGAAAATGATGATTAACTATAAAAATGGAGCATTGCAATCCAACCCGATCTGACCAGTGATGACATGTTTAGCCGCTTGTCATCCTTCAACTGCTGGCTGTCTGTGTGGTGTCCTGCAAACGATGTGGGCTACATAGACAATTGGAACTCATTTTGGGGAAATCCCGGAGTAAACCCACGCAGACACAGGGAGAACATGCAAACGCCACACAGATCACTATTGGTCGGGGGCTGGGATCGAACCTAGGATCCCCCAGCCAAGGGTGAATTTCTGTGCTAGCCACTGCGCCACTGTGCTGCCCTGTTGTGTTTCTATGTGTCCATATGGGGGAGAAAAATGGACAAAACTGTTTATTCTGCAACATTAAAATTCATTAGAAATTCCCACAAAATAAGAACAATAGAATAAATCACTGAAGAAAGAACGGAAATGTTCACTGTGTGTCTGTTAAATAATTATTAATGTGTGACTCAGCGTTTTATAAGCATGTTCACTGGTGGAAATCCCTGGACATGAGCAGACATGGTAGACACACTCAGTGACTCATTGTGTATCAGTCAGCGCACACAAGCCAAAAAGGTAAAAGGTCGGAGATCAGAACGATGACTCATCACGTCACCATGTGAATGAAGACTGAAACCACGACAAAGACATCAACCATGAAATGCTGAGGGCTTTCCTCTGGGTTCACCTGTTCCCTCACCCGCTTCCTCTTTCCACCACACTTACAGTTTTCTGTTCACCACCTTTACCACATGTGCTGCCAACCTCTGCTGCAGTTTCAGTTAACACACCCAAAACTCCAACTCATACTTTTATTTGTATTTTGTCAGGAAACGCTCTAAAAACCTTTCATCTCACAGGGAAAATAAAGAGGCTCTGTTTCAGCTGCCGAGGTGGTCCAACAGGAGCCCACTGAAGGAGTTCACCAGTAGCCCATTGAGGTGGTCCTGTCATGATCAGGCGAGCGTGCCTTCCCCCTTCCTTCCTGTTTCTCTTTTCCCAGCTTTGGAGCTCAACACACACCTGCTGCCTCCTGATTCACCAGCGTGTTTAAGGGCCAGTGTGTGAAGAGCTCTCTGTTGGATCGTTGGGTTTGTGCCGCCACACAATTATACTTCTTGTTGTGTGGTAAAATGAATTACTTCCCAAAACGTTGTCTTACCTCTCTTATCTTCTCCTTTCAGGTTTGCTGCCGCCTCCAGTGGTGCCTCTCCAGAGCTGTGTGTGTACGCTCGCCTGAACCATCTCACCTCAAAGACAACCAGGCTCTCTGCCAGTGTCGTAAGGCCATAATCTCAGTTGTCATTTCCCAGTGTGCCTTATCCCTCATTAATCACTTCTGTCTTCTCTTTCCTCCTAGGCTGCATGTGGCCCCAGTGTGCAACTGTTTTCCTGTATATAATATGGCGTTTTGGTTGCGGGTTTCATTAATTGTGGTGTGTGAATTTATTCCTTAAGATTAGCGTGTTTTGTATAGGGTTTGGGTTTTCATTAAAGTGGTGTAAACTTTTCATCTGCGTCTGAGTGTTCTTCTGAAGTGGTTGCCCTGCAATTAAGCCTCCTCAAAATTCCACCAAAATCATGACAGGTCCAACAGGAGCCCACCAAGGTGGTCCAACAGAAGCCCACTAAGGTGGTCCAACAGGAGCCCGCTGAGGTGGTCCAACAGGATCCCGCTGAGGTGGTCCAACAGGATCCTGCTGAGGTGGTCCAAAAGGAGCCGCTAAGGTGGTCCAACAGGAGCCCGTTGAGGTGGTCCAAAAGGAGCCCGCTGAGGTGGTCCAACAGAAGCCCACCAAGGTGGTCCAACAGGAGCCCGCTGAGGTGGTCCAAAAGGAGCTGCTAAGGTGGTCCAACAGAAGCCCACTAAAGTGGTCCAACAGGAGCCCGCTGAGGTGGTCCAACAGGAGCCCGCTGAGGTGCTCCAACAGAAGCCCACTAACGTGGTCCAACAGGAGCCTGCTGAGGTGGTCCAACAGGAGCCCGCTGAGGTGCTCCAACAGAAGCCCACTAACGTGGTCCAACAGGAGCCTGCTGAGGGGGTCCAACAGGATCCCATTGAGGTGGTCCAACAGGAGCCCACTGAGGTGGTTCACCAGGAACCCAGTGAGGTGGTCCAACAGGAGTCCCTGCATTGGGAACACCTCAGTTTTTCCCTGAAAACCTTGAGTGGGAGAATCTTCTGATTTTATTAACTTTTAACTTGCCCTGACCAGAAAATAGTCAGATCCTAGAGTGTTAAACGCTGTTAAAATCTAAATATATCAATATCTACTGAAAATAAAGGTGACATTTTACTATTCTAATCATCTTTGATTTAAAATCTGTAATTTTATGAAAATGTTGTTCTTTCAAAGCTGTATCTGAGACTTTTGACACCTCCATCAGACTTCTAAAATAATATAATAATAATAATAATAATACATTTTATTTAAAAGCGCCTTTCAAGACACTCAAGGACACTTTACAGAAATACATAAAACACAGTATCAATAAACAACAAAAACACAAAAACGACAATCATAAAAAACCACGGCAGTTACAATGAAAATGGTAATCTGAACAGGTGAGTTTTGAGAGCGGATTTAAACTGAGGGAGGGAGTCAATGTTTCTGATGGCAGGTGGGAGTGAATTCCAGAGTTTGGGAGCAGAGTGGCTGAAGGCTCTACTCACCATGGAGCTGAGTCGAGCAGGAGGGACAGCGAGGTGGACAGAGGAGGAGGATCTGAGGGAGCGGGTAGGGGTGACAATGTGAAGGAGGTCAGCCAGATAAGGAGGGACGAGGTTATGGATGGCTTTGAAAGTATGAAGGAGAATTTTGAAGTCAATGCGAAATTTGACCGGGAGCCAGTGAAGTTGCAGGAGAACAGGGGAGATGTGAAGGAAAGAAGGGGTTTTGGAGATAACGCGAGCAACTGAATTCTGGACCAACTGGAGCTTGTAAAGGGATTTCTGAGGGAGACCAACCAGTAGGGAGTTACAGTAATCTAGACAGGAAGTGGCAAGGCTGTGTACAAGAATAGAGGTAGTGTGGGGGGTGAGTGAAGGGCGGAGACGATTAATGTTGCGAAGATGAAAATAAGCAGACTGGGTAATGTTATTGATGTGGGAGTGAAAGGAAAGAGAACCATCGAGGATGACACCCAGACTCTTGACCTGAGGGGAGGGGCAAACTGAGGAACTGTCGATGGTGAGGGAGAAACTATCAACTTTTGATAATGTGGATTTGGTGCCGACTAAAAGGATTTCTGTTTTATCACTGTTGAGTTTGAGAAAGTTTGTGGTGAACCAGGTTTTTATTTCAGAAAGACAATTGGTCAGGGAGAAGGGAGGGAGGGTGGAATTTGGTTTGGTGGAAAGGTAGAGCTGAGTGTCATCTGCGAAGCAGTGGAAAAGAATATTGTAGTTACGGAAAATAAAATCGAGGGGGAGGAGGTAGATGATGAAGAGGGAAGGCCCCAGGACTGAGCCCTGGGGCACACCAGAGGAGACAGGGAGGGTTGAGAACGGAAGGATTTGAGTTGGATGAACTGAGTACGGCCATAGAGGTAAGAATGAAACCAGTCAAGGGGAGTGCCAGTGATACCGATGGAAGACAATCTGTTGAGGAGAATGGAGTGAGAAATTGTGTCAAAGGCCGCACTCAGGTCAAGGAGAATGAGAATAGAAAGCAAACCAGAATCAGCTGCAATAAGGAGGTCGTTAGTGATTTTCAAAAGGGCAGTTTCAGTGCTATGGTGGGGGCGAAAGCCCGATTGAAAATCTTCATACAGACTATTGTGGGATAAATGGGAGTGGAGTTGAGAAGCAACAACCTTTTTGAGAATTTTGGAAATGAATGGAAGGTTAGAGATGGGACGGAGGTTAAGATAAGATAAGCCTTTATTAGTCCCACAATGGTGAAATTCCAGGATTGCAACAGCACAGAGATAGCAACACTCAGAGCAACAATCAGAAGGCAAGAAAAAACAAGAGCAGCTAGTATACATATGTACATATTACTATAAATATATATATATATATATATATATATATATATATATATATATATATATATATATATATAGACACACAGTGTGGAGCATTGTGGTTGGTGGATGTGCAGCAGAAAGTCTAAGCTCTCTCTCCGCGGATGCGGCGGGCCAGCTGGATGTCTTTGGGCATGATGGTGACCCTCTTGGCGTGGATGGCGCACTGGTTGGTGTCCTCGAAGAGACCCACAAGGTAGGCCTCGCTGGTCTCCTGCAGAGCCATGACGGTGGAGCTCTGGAAGCGCAGGTCGGTCTTGAAGTCCTGAGCGATCTCCCTCACCAGGCGCTGGAAGGGCAGCTTACGGATGAGCAGCTCCATGGATTTCTGGTAGCGACGGATCTCTCTCAGAGCCACGGTACTGGGCCTGTAACGATGAGGCTTCTTCACTCCGCCAGTGGCCGGAGCGCTTTTCCGAACAGCCTTGGTGGCCAGCTGCTTCCTGGGGGCTTTTCCTCCAGTAGATTTACGGGCGGTCTGCTTGGTTCTTGCCATCACTCTTTATTATTCTGTCTTATATTTCTTGCACGCCGCCTAAACTCCAGCCCAGCACCCGCGTCGTTGTCGCTTCAGTTCTCCCGGTATGTCGAGTTTCTCCGTTGGCACTGGGTGGCGGTTGAGTGCTAGCTAGCTCTTCCCTGCTGTATCGTCTCCTGCTGTAAACAGTGGCTCCGTCCGCCGACTCGGGAGACCTTTGGGTCGATCTGTGTGTCCGTGATATATATAGAGTGAAAGGTGTAGAAAGAAGAACATTCACTAAAAATGTTAAAAACTGGCTGAAAAATAAACAAGAATGTACTCATGTATGAATTATTTGTCTGCAAAGTGAGAGTGAATGAAGGGAAGGAATAAATGTATTTGTTTATAGTGAGTGACGGAGGGAGGAAGGCCTGAAATAGGCAAATGTGAGTTATGTTATATGTGTTAAATGTGAGTCAGGCTGTTATATTTGTGTATTTATAATATTTATAATATTTATGTTAAATGTGAGTCAGGCTGTTATATTTGTGTATTTATAATATTTATAATATTTATAATTGTGTATTTATAATTTTTCTGCATTGATGTATGTGGTTATTGTGTATATTTTTTATCTTGATTCTTTTTTCTAAAGCCCATCCAGGGACAAGAGTTGCAAATTAGCTAATAGCTATACACTCTATGTGCAACACATCAGATTGATTGTCTTTGATTAATTGTCTATGTTTATTGCACTGTCCCTGTCAAATAAACTAATCTACTAAGAAGGAAGATAAAAAAAAAAAAAAAAAAAAAGGCAGTTGCAAAAGGCAGCCAACTCATGCGGCGCCGGAACCCAATTGAAATTATTGGGATCTGAACCGGGTTTTTTAAGGATTGGGGAGACAGCAGCAGTTTTAAAAGATAAGGGAAATGAACCAGTGATGAGTGAGGAGTGGATGATAGCAGTGATGAGAGGGAGCAGTGAGGGAAGGCAGGATATGACCAAGGCTGTAGGAAGGGGATCTAGAAGACAAGCGGATGGCTTGGATTTATAAATGAGGTCGGAGATGGCAGAGTGGTCAGGAAGTTGAAAAGAGGAGAGTGAAGAACTATAGGAGGGAGGTGCCGAGGGGGAGGGAGAAGAGGGAATGGGACACAGGTGCTGGTGGATCTTTTCAATTTTCGCATTAAAAAACAAAAGGAGGGAGTTGCAAGTGTCCACCGAGTACAAATGGTGGGGTAGGGAGTCCAGGGGTTGAAGAATTCTGTTGAGGAGTGAAAAGAGTGTTTTGGAATTGCCATGGTTGGAACAGATGAGACCAGAGTAATAAGCAGATTTGGATTGTGCAATGGAGTCCTTATACTGTGAAATATAATCAGCTATATGGTGTTAGCTAAATCCTGAGATCCCCCGCCTCATTTTATGCTTTCAAAAATGATGACAAACTACTCACTTGTAAACTTTCTATATTTTTTCATAAATGAATGAAATAATATTGTGTCAGATCAGCTCTTCTACAACAAAACTAAATAATAACTAACTAAATAATAATTTAAAATGGTTATTTTAATGAGTATTTTCTGTGAGACCTGGCTCTCAGACAACGTCCCCGAGTTCGCTGTTCAGCTACAGACCCACTCAGTACATCAGGCAGACCGGACATCAGCCACGGGTAAGACAAGGGGTGTGTGTGTGTGTGTGTGTGTGTGTGTGTGTGTGTGTGTGTGTGTGTGTGTGTGTGTTTGTAAACAGCTTGTGGTGTGGAGATGTACAGACTATTTACAAGCACTGTTCGCCTGATGTGGAGTTTTTACTGCTGAAATGCCGTCCCTATTATCTACTGAGGGAATTTACTGCTGTGTTTTTGGCCGCTGTTTACATTTCTCCGCAAGTTAACTACACAGCAGTGCTCCGCAAACTCCGTGATGTTATCAGCACAGTAGAGACGTCCCGTCCCGATGCTGTTTTCATTGTTGCTGGTGACTTTAACCAGTGCAATCTACGGATTGTACTTCCCAAATATTACCAGCATGTGGACATTCCCACCCATGATAAGAACACACTGGACCCTGTTTACACAAACATACGCGGTGCCTACAGAGCGGCACCCCGCCCTCACTTCGGACAGTCAGATCACATCCCCCTGTTTATGTACCCGGCCTACAGACAAAGACTGAAACAAACAAACCCTGTTATTAAACAAATTAAACGCTGGACTCCAGAGACTGAGAGCACCCTGCAAGACTGTTTTGCCTGTACAGACTGGGATGTCTTTAAAGCTGCAGCCACCCGGGAGGACTCTTCTGTAAACATACAGGACTACGCTGAGTATGTGACTGGGTACATCAGCACATGTGTTGATACCATTGTACCCACCATACAAGTCAGGAAGTTCCCCAACCAGAAGCCCTGGATCAATAGTCAGGTACGTCAGATGCTGCATGCTCGCTCTCTTGCATTTAAATTGCAATGAGGTCGAGTACAGAGCTGCAAAGTATGGATTGAGGAAGGCTATAACAACAGCCAAGAGGCAGTACAGGGAAAAACTGGACAGCCTCTACTCCACTCCTGACCCTGGGGACATGTGGCAAGACCTGCAAAATATCACAGACTACAAGAGGACCAACAGCAGCACCACTAGCTCCACAGACAGCCTGCCAGATGATCTTAACATCTTTTACACCCGCTTTGAGACCTCCAGCTACAGTGCAGAGAGGAGACACACACACCCTCCCCCTCCACTAAAAGTCTCATCAGGCCAGGTAAACAAAGCACTGAGGAAAGTCAAACCCTGCAAGGCAGCAGGACCAGACAACATCCCTGGATGGGCTCTCAGAGCATGTGCTGCAGAGCTGACTGACATTCTCACATCCATCTTCAACCTCTCCCTCAACCAGAACATAGTCCCCTCCTGCTTCAAAACCACAATCATAATCCCCCTCTCCAAAAAGAGCCTGCCAGCCTGTCTGAATGATTACAGGTCAGTAGCACTCACTCCAATCATCATGAAGTGCTTTAAGAGAGTGGTGCTACCCCTCATTCAGGACAGCATACTGGATACCCTGGACCCCCTGCAGTACGCCTACTGGCCCAACAGGTCCATCTCAGATGCCATTGCTGCTGCACTCCATTATTCTCTCTCCCACCTGGAAGATAAAGACTCCTACATCAGGATGCTCTTTGTCGACTACAGCTCCGCCTTCAACACGGTCATCCTCCACAAACTCACCTACAAACTGTCTTCACTTGGCCTGCACCCCACCCTCTGTGACTGGCTACTGGACTTTCTGACTGGCAGGCCCCAGTCTGTCAGGATGTTTAGCAGGACCTCAGCCAGCATCATCACAAACACAGGTGTCCCACAGGGATGTGTTCTCATTCCCATCCTCTACAGCCTCTTCACCCATGACTGTGCTGCCTCTCACAAGGACAATGTCATCTTAAAGTTCGCGGATGACACAGCAGTGATAGGACACATCACTGGTGGTGATGAAGCATCCTACAGGAGGGAGGCGGCCAACCTGGTGTCATGGTGTGAGGACAACAACCTCACCCTCAACATGGACAAGACAAAGAAGATGATAGTGGACACGAGGAAGGGGAGGAGACCTCATTGGCCACTGTTCATCCGGGAGCTTGAGGTGGAGAGGGTGAGCAGCTTTAAATACCTGGGCATCCACATCAGCGAGGACCTTACGTGGATACACAACAACACAGAGCCAGTTAAGAGAGCTCAACAATGGCTGTACTTTCTGAGGAGGCTGAGGAAGTTTGGCATGTCCTCCAGGATCCTCAACAACTTCTACAGCTGCATCATCGAGAGCATCCTGACCAACTGCATCATTGCGTGGTACGGCAGCACTACTGCTCTGGACCGCAAACACCTGCAGAGAGTGGTGAAGACAGCGGAGAAGATCATCAGGACTCCACTCCCTTCTCTGCAGAGCATCTACCACCACATAGTCCAAAGGAGAGCTGCCGCCATCCTCCGGGATCCCACCCACCCCCTGCACAGAATGTTCACACTTCTACCCTCAGGCCGGAGGTACATAAGTGTGAAATGCAGGACATCCAGACTAAAGAACTACTTCTTTCCCACTGCCATCAGATTCCTGAATAAATAACAAAACTCCGGACACAGATTTGCAAATAGGAATTCACACACTAAAAGAGACTGGATGCTAAATTTGCACATTGTACATAGTCTCACCCCCTCTCATGTCCATATCATCTCTACTGCTAAATTATCATTGTACAGTCTACTGGGTATTATCAGGGCACAAGGCTTTCCCTCCGTACAGAGGGAGCTGAGGAGGAAGATCAGAGAAGGCAAGGACAGCTACAGGAAGAAGATGGAGGACAAGCTGCAACAGAGCGACATCAGCGGGGTCTGGAGAAACCTCAAAACCATCTCTGGGCTCCAGAATACCTCCTCCCAGGCCACGGGGGGCAGGGAGTGGGCGAACAATCTGAACCTGTTTTTTAATAGGTTTGACCAACTGCCCTCCCCCCCGACTGCACACCAACCACTGCTGCCTCTAAAGTCATCGAGGCCTGCTGTCCACACCCCACTCCACCAACACCCCCCCCCCCCACTCCCAGCACACAGCCCCCCACCCTGACCCTCACTAAGACCCAGGTGAGGACGGAGCTGAGGAAGATCAAGGCGAGGAAGGCATCGGGACCGGACGGCATCAGCGCGAAGCTCCTCAAGTCCTGTGCAGACCAGCTGTGTGGGATTGTGGAGCACATCTTCAACCTGAGCCTGAAGCTGGGGAGGGTACCACAGTTGTGGAAAACATCTTATGTGGTACTTGTACCAAAGACTTCCCACCCCAAAGACCTGAACAGCTACAGACCAGTGGCCCTGACGTCTCACCTGATGAAAACCCTGGAGAGACTGCTCCTTGCTCACCTCCGCCCCCTGGTGGGGCCAGCGATGGATCCACTCCAGTTCGCCTACCAGCATGGCATTGGGGTGGAGGATGCAGTGATCTTCCTCCTTCACCGTTCCCTGTCCCACCTGGAGAAGCCCGGGAATGCGGTGAGGATCATGTTCTTTGATTTCTCCAGTGCTTTCAACACCACCCAACCGATGATCCTGAAGGACAAGCTGCTGTGCGCAGGGGTGGACCAGCACCTGTCATTCTGGATCCTGGACTACCTCACTAACCGACCACAGTTTGTGAGAACCCGGGATTGTGTGTCGGACACGATCATCGGCAGCACGGGGGCCCCCCAGGGAATGGATTTGGCTCCCTTCCTGTTCACCCTTTATACTGCGGACTTCTCAGACAACACAACACACTGCCATCTACAGAAGTTCTCTGACGACTCTGCGATCATCGGCCTCATCTCCAACGGAGATGAAGCTGAATACAGGGGACTTATCCAGGACTTCGTGGACTGGTGCCATCGGAACTGCCTCCAGATCAACGTGAGGAAAACTAAGGAGCTGGTGGTGGACTGCCGCAGGCAAGAACAACCCCTCACAGCACCAGTGAACATCCAGGGAATAGACATTGAGATGGTGACATCCTACAAGTACCTGGGTGTTCATCTGAACAATAAACTAGACTGGTCACACAATACTGACGCACTCTACAAGAAGGGACAGCACAGGCTGTTCCTACTGAGGAGACCAAGGTCTTTTGGTGTACAAGGGGCGCTGCTGAAGACATTCTAGGTCACGGTGGTGGCATCAGCCATCACTTTTGGAGTGGTCTGCTGGGGCAACGGCATTACAGCAGCTGATAGGAAGAGACTGAACAAACTGTTCAAGAAAGCTAGCTCTGTCCTGTCCTTGACCCAGTGGAGGAGATAGGAGAGAGAAGGATGGTGGCTAAACTGTCATCTCTGCTGGAGTCTGAGTCCCACCCCATGAAGGACATACTGAACGCACTGAGGAGCTCATTTAGCAGTAGACTACATCATCCTAGATGCACGACCCAGAGGTTTCGCAGGTCCTTCCTACCTACGGCTGTCAGACTGTATAACCTAAGCAGGGCTGTTCGCAGAGATAGCAAAAAAACGTGAAGACCTAATAGTATTGAATGCAAAAGATGCAACAGACTTACACAAATGGTCCCCTCCAGTATACAACTAGGACAATATCAGTCGCTATGGAGGGTGACAATATTTATAGGTTCGTATTCATACCATGTAGGATAACTAAATAGACAGTTATGCTGTTTAGTCCATCTAGCTACAATGCTCCGCACTGTGTGTATATATATATATATATATATATATATATATATATATATATATATATATATATATATATATATATATATATATATATATATACAGTGGGGCAAAAAAGTATTTAGTCAGCCACCAATTGTGCAAGTTCTCCCACTTAAAAGATGAGAGAGGTCTCCAATTTTCATCATAGGTATACCTCAACTATGAGAGACAAAATGAGAAAAAAAAATCCAGAAAATCACATTGAAGGATTTTTAATGAATTAATTGGTAAATTCCTCAGTAAAATAAGTATTTGGTCACCTACAAACAAGCAAGATTTCTGGCTCTCACAGACCTGTAACTTCTTCTTTAAGAGGCTCCTCTGTCCTCCACTCGTTACCTGTATTAATGGCATCTGTTTGAACTCGTTATCAGTATAAAAGACACCTGTCCACAACCTCAAACAGTCAGACTCCAAACTCCACTATGGCCAAGACCAAAGAGCTGTCAAAGGACACCAGAAACAAAATTATAGACCTGCATCAGGCTGGGAAGACTGAATCTGCAATAGGTAAGCAGCTTGGTGTGAAGAAATCAACTGTGGGAGCAATTATTAGAAAATGGAAGACATACAAAACCACTGATAATCTCCTTCAATCTGGGGCTCCACGCAAGATCTCACCCCGTGGGGTCAAAATGATCACGAGAACGGTGAGCAAAAATCCCAGAACCACACGGGGGGACCTAGTGAATGACCTGCTGAGAGCTGGGACCAAAGTAACAAAGGCTACATCAGTAACACACTACGCCGCCGGGGACTCAAATCCTGCAGTGCCAGACGTGTCCCCCTGCTTAAGCCAGTACATGTCCAGGCCCGTCTGAAGTTTGCTAGAGAGCATTTGAATGATCCAGAAGAGGATTGGGAGAATGTCCTATGGTCAGATGAAACCAAAATAGAACTTTTTGGTAAAAACTCAACTTGTCGTGTTTGGAGGAGAAAGAACACCATACCTACTGTGAAGCATGGGGGTGGAAACGTCATACTTTGGGGCTGTTTTTCTGCAAAGGGACCAGGACAACTGATCCGTGGAAATGAAAGAATGAATAGGGCCATGAATCGTGAGATTTTGAGTGAAAACCTCCTTCCATCAGCAAGGGCATTGAAGATGAAACGTGGCTGGGTCTTTCAGCATGACAATGATCCCAAACACACCGCTCGGGCAACGGAGGAGTGGCTTCGTAAGAAGCATTTCAAGGTCTCAAAATCTTTGGAAGGAGTTGAAAGTCCGTGTTGCCCAGTGACAGCCCCAAAACATCACTGCTCTAGAGGAGATCTGCATGGAGGAATGGGCCAAAATACCAGCAACAGTGTGTGAAAACCTTGTGAAGACTTACAGAAAACGTTTGACCTCTGTCACTGCCAACAAAGGGCATATAACAAAGTACTGAGATGAACTTTTGTTATTGACCAAATACTTATTTTACCGAGGAATTTACCAATTAATTCATTAAAAATCCTTCAGTGTGATTTTCTGGATTTTTTTTTTCTCATTTTGTCTCTCATAGTTGAGGTATACCTATGATGAAAATTGGAGACCTCTCTCATCTTTAAGTGGGAGAACTTGCACAATTGGTGGCTGACTAAATACTTTTTTGCCCCACTGTATATACTATATATGTACAAATGTATATTCACTGCTCTTATTTTCTTATCTTCTAAATCATTGCTCTGAGTGTTGCTATCCCTGTGCTGTTGCAATCCTGGAATTTCCCCATTGTGGGACTAATAAAGGCTTATCTTATCTTATCTTTACACAGAGAAATTCTCACACTGGGTGCTAGTTTGTACATTGCTCATTTGCACATTGTACATAGTCTCTTGCAATCTCAGATTCACATAATTTTTGATATTAAGATTACCACTGTACAGTCTATTGGGTATTATCAGAGGTGAGCCATACTCATTCAGTGAATTTTCACTTACTCAGAGTCATGTTATAGTCATCCAGTGAATTTCCAATTTTCATTCCTCTTGTTTCCTCTAGTTTTAATTTCTTAAAGTGTCCTAAGTGCTTTTTTTTTTTTTTTTTATTTAAGTTTTTGTAAAGGGTATACAGGTCGTTACAGCAATGCAGTGTTTACATTTTCATCACATGTTCCCTTATTTTCTGATATCTGACAACATTGGAAGATTAATTCTTACAACACCCCTTATTTTTTTTTTTTTTTTAAAGTGAAAGAAAAGGTGAAATTAAAGAGAAAAAAAAAAACAAAACAAAAAACAAAAAAAAACCAAACAAACCAGTAAAAAACAAACAAAAAGAAAAAGTAAGTAAATAAAGATAAAAGAGCATCTGAGTAGCATTGGAACAAAGAGCAGAACCATTATTGAAATGATATTTGTCAAAGATTAGATCTAATGGAAGACACATATGCGGTCCAGGGTTGCCAAAAGTTCATGAACCCATCCATGTCCTGTCTTAGTGCGAATGTCAACTTTTCCATCGAGTAAATGTCTTGGATCACGTTAGTCCAATCTTCAGGTGTAGGACAGTCCTTCAACATCCATTTTTTAGTTAGAGCTTTTTTGCTTGCCAATATTAAAACATTGAATAAGTATTTTTCTCCTCGTCTTTCCAGTGAGTCCGGTAGTAAACCCAAATACAAAGTTACAAAAGAAAAGGGAACTGTAATTTTGAATATTTTCCCCAATATTGTCTGTACATTGGTCCAATATTGGTGGATAACTGGGCATGACCAAAACACATGAAAATGATTTGCAGTCTTTTCACCACACAAGCGCCAACAGTTCAATCCCTTATGGGTAAATTTGATTTGTGCAGGTGTTCTGAAAAATCTTGCCAAGTTTTTCCATCCAAATTCTCTCCACTGCAGGGATGAGGTACTTTTCCATTGCTGTTTATTTAGCTTTTCCCATATTTCCAGATGTAAAGTGAAATTCCCCTCTTTTTCCCATCTCTCTTTTATATAAGATGTGTTGTCTCCTTTTAAGTCTTGAAGACCTTGGTATATTTTAGAAATGTATCTGATCCCTGGGATCCCTTTATATGCCATTAAGAAGACCTTCAGAACACCTGACTGGGCCCTTTCCAAAACCTCCTTTTTAAGTATATTGTTTATGTGGTGTCTAAGCTGGAAGAACCTGTAAAGGTCATGATTTATTAGGCCTTGTTTTTTCAAATCTTCAAAACTTCTTAAGATTTGCCCTTTAAAAAAATCGTAATATTTTATCAGCCCCTTCTCCTTCCACTTTTTAAATCTGGTGTCTGTTTTATTAGGAGTAAAGTCCTGATCATAGGCGATCCATTGCAGAAGTCGATAGGGCTCTTTAGTTTGATTCTCTCTGACTATCTTAAACCAAATTTTTAGCGGGGTCTCTATCCACGGGTTAGTGTTATTCAAAAGCTTAGGTAAGACATTGTTCCCTATTATCGCCTGTAGGGGGATGTCACTTGTTATTTGGCATTCGATCTCCTTCCATTGTGCAGAGTAGACTGGGTTACATATCTCTACTAAAGTTTTAATTTGTGCGGCTTTAAAGTAGTCCCTGATATTTGGCAGCGCGAGCCCACCTTTGTCTTTGTTTAGCTGTAGGGTTCTATATCTGATTCTAGGTCTCTTGCCCTGCCATATGAATCTTGAGATCCTTCTGTCCAGCTCCTGCCATGTTTTTTTGGGAGGTTCTACCGGTATTGTTTGGAAAAGGTATAGAAGACGTGGAAGTATATTCATTTTGACTGCTTCAATTCTTTGTGCAATACCCAAGAATGGTATCATATTCCATCTTGCTAGGTCAGATTTTATTTTTGTCACCAGTGGATCATAGTTTAGTGATATAATTTTGTTGAGTTGTTTCGGGATATTGACCCCCAGATATTTCATAGATTCCGACTCCCAGTTAGTTTTGAGTTTGCTTAGTGAATAATGATTTGGGTCATAGTTGAATGTTAAAACTTGGGTTTTATGCATATTTAATTTGTACCCCGATAAATCTCCATACTCTGAAAAAACTGAGGTTAGTTCTGGTAAAGAAGT
The DNA here is from genome assembly GCA_020510985.1 of Pholidichthys leucotaenia. NCBI lineage: Eukaryota > Metazoa > Chordata > Actinopteri > Cichliformes > Pholidichthyidae > Pholidichthys > Pholidichthys leucotaenia. The sequence continues at coordinate 422,524,605 of CM035842.1, read as the reverse complement.
GTCCGGCTGCCCTAGGTATATTAAAATGTCATCAGCAAAGAGTGCTATTTTATGTTCCTTCTGACCAAGTGTAATACCTTGAATTTTTTGGTTTTGTCTTATCCATTGGCTCAGAGGTTCTATGAAGATTGCAAAGAGCAGTGGAGACAGGGGGCAGCCCTGACGACATCCTCTTTCCAGTTCAAAAGATGATGATAAATTACCGTTAATCCTTATTTTAGCTGTTGGTTTTTTATATAATGCCTGTATAGTTCTAATGAAGTTGTTATGAAAATTGAAACTGGATAAGATTCTGTATAGAAAAGACCAGTCAACCGAATCGAATGCTTTTTCAGCATCTAATCCTAATATGACTGCATTTAAGTTATATTTTTTTATATGATGAATTATGTGTAAAGTGCGTCGAATGTTGTCTTGTGTCTGTCTTTGTCTTATAAAACCTGTTTGGTCTAAATGAATTAGGTCTGTCAGTATATTCTCTAACCTTTTGGCAAGGATAATGGTAAAAAGCTTATAGTCCTGATTTAGTACACTGATTGGTCTGTAGTTGGAGCACTCTAGTTTATCCTTTTCAGGTTTAGGTATAACTGCAATGACCCCTTCTCTCCAGGAGGGGGGGATTTCCCCTGTGTGGAGGACATAATTAAATGTTTTCAGGAGGAGAGGAGATAGTTGCTGTTTAAAGGTTTTGTACCACTCTGCTGTATAGCCATCAGCTCCTGGGGATTTGTTAGCTTTAAGTTTCATAATTGCTTTTTCCAATTCTTTAGGATGTATTTCTGACAGTAGTGTTTTATTTTGTGACTCCGTAAGTTGGGGAAGGTTTAATGTGTTTAGGAATGCCTCGGATGCGTTTTTATGTTTTTTGTGGGAGTATAAGTTCTTATAGTAATTCTCGAAGTTTTTAAGAATATCCTGAATTCTGAATTTTATTTCCTTTGATACTGGGTCTCTGATTTTGTAGATTGCTCTTTCTGTTTGATGTTTCCTCAATTTATAGGCTAGCAATTTTGCCGATTTACTGCCTGCTTCATAGTATTTTTGTTTCAGAAATGTAAGTTTCTTCTGGATTTCTATTGTGTAGATCTCATTTATTTGGTTTTTAATTTCCTTAATCTTGAGCGAGTCAGTAGAATGAGTGTTGCCTTTGTGTTCTTTTTCTAGGTTCCTAAGTTCTGACTCTAATGTGGATAGTTTTTCTTGTCTTAGTTTCTTTTGGGTTGCCAGTTTTGCAATAATCTTTCCTCTTATTACAGCTTTACATGCATCCCACAGTATTAAAGGGGATACTTCTCCATTATCGTTATCTTCCAAATATCTGAGAATATCTGACTCCAATTCATCTTTCAATGGTCCTTTCAGGACATTTGAATTTAACCTCCAAGAAAATGTATTATTTGTGTATTTTTGGATATTTAAGTCCATGTAGATCGGACTGTGGTCGGAGAGATCCATCAGTCCTATTTTACATGTTTTTACTCTACCAATGTCTCTATTAAACATAAAAAAATAGTCAATCCTTGAGTAAGATGAATGTGGAGTTGAGTAAAATGTATAGTCTTTTACACTGGGGTTGAGTTCCCTCCACACATCACAGATTCCCATTTCTTTTAGTAGCATCCGAGTCTTCCTGTTTTGGGTGTTATTTTGATGTGGGGAATTACCAGAAGCATCCCAGTATGGATTCAGTCTAAGATTGAAGTCCCCACCACATATCACTAAACCTTGAGCTTTAGTTATCATTAGGTCGAATACATTTTTATAAAATTTCCAGTTAGCCCCTGGGGGAGCATACACATTCAGCAGGGTGATATCTTCTCCCTCTAGCCGCCCAGTTACCAAACTGTATCTCCCTTCTTTATCTTTGTGTTCTGATTTTTTTTCAAATGTAATTTTGGTTGATATCAATGTCGCTACTCCCCTCCTCCTCCCTGATTTATATGAAGATGAAGAGATCATTTTAAACCCTTGTCTACTGAGTTTATTGTGTTCCACGTCTGTTAGGTGGGTTTCTTGTAAAAGTATTATTCCTGCTTTGTCTTTTTTCATTTTGCCTAGAATCTTGGATCTTTTAACTGGATTCAGGATCCCTTTTACATTATATGAAATTATTTTGGTTACACCCTGTTTCTCCATTGTGTTGTTTTGTTTAGTATAACTGTGTGGTGGCCCTCTTTTGTGCTACTCAGAAACTGAAAGAACATTAAAAACAAGAAAAACATTAAGAACATAGTGTAAAAAACTTTAAAACAAAAAACTGTCAAAAGAACTTCCTGAGCTGAGGTCTTTTTAAAGACCCTGTAAGAGCCTTGATGGAGTGAAGGCTCTGAGGGAAATTCCTCAAACTCTGTTACGTGTTGAGGGCCCTCTCGTACCACTGAAAGTAGTCCCATGCTTTTAACGTGAGTTTCAGAACCCAATCCAAACTTGTAATGATTTTTTTTTTTTTTTTTCCTTTTATGCCTAAACCCTGTGAAATTGTGTGCACCCTCCCACCCCCATCACATCAAACATTCACGCAAAAACAGTATTTGTTAGTATGAGCAGAACATGTGGATTATTGTCACATTTCTATTTTAACAAGTTTTTTTTTTTTTTTTATTACAAAGACTTATTTGTTTCAAATAATATGATTGTTCCATGAAATGTTTTACCACATGCTGAATATGCATCTCCTTTAATGTTTGTTACCTTGTATGAGGGGGGTTGGATGTGCGGATTGATTCAAGAGAAAGGAAAAAAAAAAAAAAAAAGGTCGCTATTCCAACCTGAAAACGGATAGTTTATCCGCGACGCTCTGGTGCTGGGTTTCCCGCTGCTGGTCCGTGGATTTTGAGGGTCTTTGTGTTGTCCATGTTTGCGCTTTGATCTTCTCACTCGGGTCTGCTGCGGGTTTAAACACCGTTACCGGGAGGCCTCTTCTCGCCATGTCAGCTGTTGCTTCTTCCGCCGAATTATAGAGACACGTTTCATCGCCGTAGAAGACCCTTAACTTCGCAGGAAATGGTGTCTGAAAGCGCAATTTCTTCTCTCTTAACACCTTTTTCGCGTCATTGTATTCCCTGCGCTTTTTAAGGACCTCCGGGGCGTAATCGTGTTCCACGTAGACTTTTCTCTCCTGGTGCATAAATCCTTTTTTCTGCCAGGCCAGTCTTACAACCTCTTGTTTTATTTTGAAATTGGAAAATCTTACCAACACCGAACGTGGGGGCGCTTCCGCCGCCGGCCTAGCGGCTAATGAACGATGTGCCTTTTCTATCTTCAAGTCGGTGGTTTGTGGAATATCCAATTTCTCTCTTAGTAAGGATTCCACGCATTCTGCCATTGAGTTAAAACCATTTTCGGTTCCTTCTATCAGACCATGAATTCTTATGTTGTCTCTTCTTTGTTTTCCTTCTTGGTCGGTTAGCTTAGCCTCTATAGCTGCTTGTCTTTTGCGTAGGTCCAGCACAGAATCTTCGAGCACTTTTATTCGATCCTCTGTTTCCAAGATTCGGTTCTCGGCCTGGTCCACTCTGCTGTTTGTCCTTTTCAATTCTTCTCTGAATTCCCGAAATTCGGCCGTAACATCTCGGCGAAATCGTCGTAGTTCCTCAAATAGTGATTTCAGGCTAACCCTTTTGTTAGCTATCACCAGCTCCTCGTCTTCTGAACGGGGATCTTCCAGTTCAGATTCTCCGGCCGATACGTGTCCTAGCCTGGAGAATTTCAGTTTCTTCTGTTTTCCTTTAGACATGATGATTTTGTCTTTTGATTTTCACTCCTCCAAAAATCCGTTAAGTTTGATTTTCAAGGTGTTATCCTGGATTGAGTCTGAGAGCTTCAGTGTTAAGCTGCAGTCGCCATGGCGTCCAGACCGGAAGTCCGTCCTAAGTGCTTTTAATGTGTATTTATTAGTATTAGTATTTAGTATTAAGGTGTGTTTATTACCTTTATTAGTATTGATGTGTATCTGTTACCTTGGCATTTGTTCGGAGAGCAGAGTAAGAATTTCATTGCTCAGGAAATGTTGCATTTCTTAACTGTGCGCATGAGAATAAAGCCTTTGAATCTTGAATCTTATTTTAAAAAGTAGAAAAGCACTCAGAGAGCGCATACTTCTGCCAAAGTTCCTTCCATCCCTCATGGATAACCTCCAAAATGTAGTGGGTTTGTGTGTAAGCCTAGTGCCAGTTCTGGTAAAAATTGCATCAGAGGCTGTCCACTAGTTTTGGAGTATTGTTGGTAACACTCTGTGAAAAGATAAGAGCCTTAGTGGAGGTATGCATTCTCAGATCATCACCAAAATGTAATGGGTTCCTCTGTAGCCCAGGAACCACCTCTGGTGAATGTCTCATCCAAATCCATTCAGTAGTTTTTGTGTTATCCTGTTTTTGTGTTTGTATCCAAATACAAATAAACCCCTTGGTGGAGGTATGCACTCTCAGCTCATCACCAAAATCTAATCATCTGTTCACTGTGCCATTGCACACCTTTCCTGAAAATTTCATCTAAATCCGTTCATAACTTTTTGAGTAATGTTGCTAACAAACAGACAAGCCAACAAACCAACCAACGCCACTAAAAGCATTACCTCCCCCCTCGGCTGAGGTAATAAAACAGCTGCTCACCATGACGACACTGTAAAATGAAAAAAATTATGGCTGTGCATTGATTAAAAGTTTTTAACTATTTAATTACATTTTCCCTCCATGGACCGCCACCTTATCATGGTGGAGGGGTTTGTGTGATCCCAGCAGCTATGATATCGGGGGCAACTTGCCCCTGATAGGGAGATAAACTGGTCCTGGGTGAAGGACCAGACCAAGAATGGTCCAGTAGATCCCCATGAAGAAGTTACAACAAGGACCCAGTGTATTGAAAGGAGCAACATGGGTCTGACCTCAAGTGGGCTTACCATGTACAGGAGGGATCATGGTCCTATGTAGACCAAGTGCCAGTCTGGACTACTCTGTTGACCTTGTGACCCGGACTCTGGAAGCAGTAGAAGATGGATGGATGGAATTACACATTTTCTATAATTAATTGTGATTAATCACTAAAATTACAATGAAAAAGAAGTATTTTATGCAACTTTTAATGGCATTTTTCCATAAAATATACAGCTGTGGACAAAATTGTTGGTACCCCTCTGTTAATGAAACAAAAACCCACAATGGTCACAGAAATAACTTGAATCTGACAAAAGTGGAAATAAATAAAAATTCTATGAAAATTAACCAATGAAAATCAGACAATGCTTTTGAATTGTGGTTCAACAGAATTACTTTAAAAAACAAACTCATGAAACAGGCCTGGACAAAAATGATGGTAACCTCAACTTAATATTTTGTTAATGATAATGTCACCATAGGGACATGTTCAACCAAGATGTGTCCTCTAATTAACATCACAGGGGTCTACAAACTTGTAATCAGTCAGTCGGCCTATTTGAAGAGTGACAAGTAGTCACTGTGCTGTTTGGTGACATGGTGTGTACCACACTGAACATGGACCAGAGGAAGCAAAGGAGAGAGTTGTCTCAGGAGATTAGAAAGAAAATTATAGACAAGCATGTTAAAGGTAAAGGCTATAAGACCATCTCCAAGCAACTTGATGTTCCTGTGACTACAGGTGCACATATTATTCAGAAATTTAAGATCCACGGGACTGTAGCCAACCTCCCTGAACGTGGCCGCAGGAGGAGACGGATAATACGAATGGTAACAAAAGAGCCCAGAACAACCTCTAAACACATTCATGGTGAACTCCAAGGTCAAGGTACATCAGTGTCAGATCGCACCATCCGTCATTGTTTGAGCCAAAGTGGACTTCATGGGAGACGACCAAGGAGGACACCACTGTTGAAAACAAATCATAAAAAAGCCAGACTGGAATTTGCCAAACTGCATGTTGACAAGCCACAAAGCTTCTGGGAGAATGTCCTATGGACAGACGAGACAAAACTGGAACTTTTTGACAAGGCACATCAGCTCTATGTTTACAGACGCAAAAATGAAGCATACCAAGAAAAGAACACTGTCCCTACTGTGAAACATGGAGGAGGTTCTGTTATGTTCTGGGGCTGCTTTGCTGCATCTGGCACAGGGTGTCTTGAATCTGTGCAGGGTACAATGAAATCTCAAGACTATCAAGGTATTCTAGAGAGAAATGTGCTGCCCAGTGTCAGACAGCTTGGTCTCAATCACAGGTCATGGGTCTTGCAACAAGATAATGACCCAAAACACACAGCTAAAAACACCCAAGAATGGCTAAGAGCGAAACATTGGACTATTCTAAAGTGGCCTTCTATGAGCCCTGATCTAAATCCTATTGAACATCTGTGGAAGGAGCTGAAACATGCCGTCTGGAGAAGGCACCCTTCAAACCTGAGACAACTGGAGCAGTTTGCTCATGAGGAGTGGGCCAAAATACCTGCTGAGAGGTGCAGAAGTCTCATTGACAGTTACAGAAATTGTTTGATTGCAGTGATTGCCTCAAAAGGTTATGCAACAAAATATTAAATTAAGGGTACCATCATTTTTGTCCAGGCCTGTTTCAAGAGTTTTTTTTTAAAATAATTCTGTTGAACCACAATTCAAAAGCATTATCTGATTTTCATTGGTTAATTTTCATAGAATTTTTATTTATTACCACTTTTGTCAGATTCAAGTTATTTCTTTGACCATTGTGGGTTTTTCTTTCATTAACAGAGGGGTACCAACAATTTTGTCCACGTGTGTACCTGTGACTCTCATATTCAACAGAAATACTGCTGGAGTATCTGAATTTGAGATGGTCAGAGTTCAAAAGTACCAGTCTGTTCTTTTAATGACCCACGTGCAGTCCTGCACTGAAATAAGCTTGTCTGTCCATCAGAGACCTGGATATGTCTGCAGTGTCTACAGTCACATTCACATTTCTGTGCCAGTTAAGCAGCTCCTAAAGACGCCATGTGAAGCTGGAGCACTTCGTCGGCCTCCGTCGGTCTATGATGACCATGGAAGAGAATCCTAAACGTCTACTCTGCTGGAACAGCACCGCCTGTGGCTGAACAGGCCGATGCGCGAATGACAGTCCCTGTCACACAGGTCACACTTGTGGGTGGTCTCCGTGCTGCTGGGTCTGTGGCGGTTCTTCCTGCGGGTCCTTTTTTCATCTGCTGCAGCAGTCAGTCTCTCTTCACCCGCCTTGAGCTGTCTGGTCAGGGTGCCTCTCCATTTGGAGCGGTCCGTTGCAAGGTCCTCCCAGCGCTCTGTGTTGATATCCAGGGCCTTCATGTCTCTCTTGCAGACGTCTCTAAAGCGCAGCTGTGGGCGGCCAACGTCTCTCCTGCCAGTTGCCAGTTCTCCATAGAGGACGTCTTTGGGGATTCTGCCATCCTCCATACGGTGAACGTGGCCTAGCCAGCGGAGCCTGCGCTGCCTGAGTAGAGTGAACATGGAGGGAAGGCCGGCGCGGGACAGAACTTCTGTGTTGGGCACTTTGTCCTGCCATGATATGTCCAGGATGTGGCGAATGCAGCGCAAGTGGAAGGAGTTCAGTCTCTTTTCCTGCCGGGCGTATGTTGTCCACGTCTCACTCCCATAGAGCAGTGTGCTGATGACGCAGGCGTTGTACACTGCCATCTTCGTCTTGACATAGAGTTTGGGATTCTCCCACACTCGTGTGGTGAGGCGAGCGAGTGTGAAGGCTGATTTTCCAATCCTCTTGTTGATCTCTGTGTCAAGGGAGAGGTTGTTGCTGATCGTGGACCCCAGGTACGTGAACTGATTCACGACCTCCAGCTTGTAGTCGTCAATGGTGATGGTTGGTGGTGCTTCCGTGCCTTGCGCCAAGACGTTAGTCTTCTTCAGGCTGATGGTAAGCCCGAAGTCCTTGCATGCCTGGGAGAAGCGGTCCATCAGGGTCTGAAGCTCCTGCTGTGTGTGGGTTGTGACTGCAGCGTCGTCTGCGAACAGCATGTCTCTGATTAGAGCCTCGCGTACTTTGGTTCTGGCTTTCAGGCGGGCGAGGTTGAAAAGCCTGCCGTCAGATCTTGTGTGCAGGTAGATTCCCTCTGTTGCTGTGCTGAAGGCATGCCTCAGGAGCATAGCAAAGAAAATCCCAAAGAGGGTTGGCGCAAGTACACAGCCCTGTTTCACTCCGCTGCATATGTTGAATGGCTCTGAGACATTGCCGTCGTGCTGCACTATCCCCTGCATGTTGGTGTGAAATGATTCGATGAGGCTTTGCAACTTTGGTGGGCATCCTATCTTTGGCAGGATCTTGAAAAGGCCCTCTCTGCTGACCAGATCGAATGCTTTGGTGAGGTCGATGAAGGCGACGTACAGAGGCATGTTCTGTTCTCTGCATTTCTCCTGGAGTTGGCGGATGGAGAATATCATGTCCACCGTCGATCGCTCAGCGCGGAAGCCACACTGAGACTCGGGGTAGACACGTTCGGCAAGCTTCTGTAGACGAACGAGAACAACTCGTGCGTAGACTTTGCCAACAACGCTGAGGAGGGAAATGCCCCTGTAGTTGTTGCAGTCGCTTCTCTCCCCTTTGTTTTTGTAGAGGGTGATGATCTTGGCGTCCCTCATGTCCTGTGGTACGGCACCTTCCTTCCAGCACTGGCAGAGGACGTCATGCAATGGCAGCAGTAGGGCGGTCTTGCAGTGCTTGATCAGGTCAGGGGGTATGCCGTCGTTGCCGGGTGCCTTGCCAGCGGCCAAGCTATCAATGGCCTTGCTGAGTTCGTCGATGGTTGGCTCGGCGTCAAGTTCGTCCATGGATGGCAGGCAGTCGATGGCATCAAGGGCTGACGGTGTCACGGTGTTCTGTCTAGAGTAGAGGTCGGAGTAGTGTTCCACCCATCTCTCCATCTGCTTGTTCTTCTCTGTGATCATCTCCCCAGTGGAAGATTTGAGGGGGGCCGTCTTGCTCTGAGCCGGACCAAGTGCTTTCTTGATGCCATCGTACATACCACGGATGTTCCCTGTTATGGCAGCGGTTTGAATGTCTTGGCTGAGCTGAGTCCAGTACTCGTTGGCACAGCGCCGAGCAGTCTGCTGAACTTTGCGTCTCGCAGCCCTGAGAATCTGGAGATTCTTCTCGTTTGGGTACTTCTTGTACTCAGCAAGTGCTGAGCGCTTGGCTTCAATGACTAACTACTAACTAACTAACCTGCACTTATATAGCGCTTTTCTAGTCACAAAGACCACTCAAAGCGCTTTCATTAATACTAACCCTCTATTCTAAGGGCCTATAGGAAACAAATATCTAGGGACAATTTAGAACAGCCAATTAACCTAACATGCATGTTTTTGGCATGTGGGAGGAAACCGGAGAAATCCCGGAGTAAACCCACGCAACACGGGGAGAACATGCAAACTCCACACAGATCACTGTTGGTCGGGGGCTGGGATCGAACCCACGATCCCACGATCCCCACAATCCCCCGGCCAAGGGTAAACTGTGCTGCCGCAGTGCTAACCACTGCGCCACCGTGCAGCCAAAATGACGGGGGTCATCTCGGTCAACTTGGCATCAAACCAGTCCTGTGACTTCGAGGTCTTCCTCCCAAAGGTAGCCAAGGCTGTGCGGTAGATGGTGTTTCGTAGCTCTTCCCACTTCTGCTTTGCAGATTCTCCTCCTTGTGGTACACCAAGTTCCTTCTCAAAGGTGGAGGCAAACTGCTCAACAAGTTCTGGTTGGGCCATCTTGCTGGTATCAATCCGTGCTTTTCCAGGTTGTCTAGCACGATGGAATTTCTTCAGCTGCAGCTTGACCTTGCAACACACCAATGAATGGTCTGTGTCACAATCTGCACTCTGGAACGAACGGGTGATTAGCACGTTCTTCAGTGAGGTGCGCCTGGTCAGGATCAAGTCTAGCTGGTGCCAGTGCTTTGAGCGAGGATTTTGCCAGGAAACCTTGTGTTGGGGCTTGGTCTTGAAGAACGAGTTTGTGATGCACAGATCGTGATATGTGCAGAACTCGAGCAGCCGCTGTCCGTTGTCGTTCATTCTGCCCATGCCAAAAGGTCCAAGACAGGAGGGCCAGGAGTCGTGGTCAGCACCCACTCTGGCATTGAAGTCTCCAAGGAGAATGAGTTGTTCAGAGTTGGGGATGATCCTGACAGTTGTTGCGAGATTCTCGTAGAACTCGTCTTTTGCCTCTGGTGTGGCTGTCCGTGTTGGGGCATACACACTGACGAGGGTGACTGGGCCTTCAGTGATGTTCAGGCGGAGGGTGAGGAGTCGTGCAGAGCCAGTGCTGCCCGGTTCCACCATCTTCAGCAAAGTGTTCTTCACTGCGAAGCCCACTCCGTGTTCCCTGTGTTCGTCACTGCCCTTTCCCTGCCAGTAGAACATGTAGTCCTTCTCTCTCAGTGTGCTTGCATCAGCTAACCGTGTTTCCTGGAGAGTGGCGATATCCACTCCCAGTCTCTTCAGCTCATTATTGATGATGGCAGTCTTCCTGGTGTCGTTGATGTCCTTGAGGTTAGCAGCGAGTCCTGTCATCATAGTGCGGACATTCCAAGTTCCCAGTTTTAGAGTTGGTCTCTTTTGTTTTATTGTCTTGCCTGGTGCGAAGGTTCTCAGCCTGCTGTTTGGATTTCTCCTTATCCCCATGCACCCAATGAGGAAAGCAAGCTGTGGCGGGACAACACCTTATTGGCTGGGGGCTGCCCAGCTTGAGGCGGGCGGTAGCTGTCCAGTGAGATCTGATGATCCCTCCCACCGTCGGGAACAACCCCTGGCGCCACGCTCTACGCCAATTGAGCAGTGGCTTATAACCGGTAACTGTCATTCCCCGTGTTTTGTCTACGCCAAAGGCGAAGCTGGAGTGTCCTCTCCAGTGATCCGGTGTTCTACCTTCCAGCGTTGGGCGTTGGTAGGATTCAAGCCTGGGCAGGAAGATATGGAGGACAAGATGTTGCCCATGCAGCATGTCCCCCCTCTCCACGTCACTGATGAATCCAAAGGAACAGCAGGGCTGCTACAGTTTGGCACCAGCGCCGTTGCAGGAGCTGCCAGAACGATGTTGAGCACAACATAGAACTGCCTTAGGGGCTCCGACTCCGGATTTTTCCTCAGGGTTGACTCCCGAAGCCTTTCCCGTGACCGGGTATGCCGCAAGGCAGCAGAGGTTTGAAATCAGGGTTTACCTTCCCCTAGATGGGCTACCTTCCCAGGTTGACGAGCCACCATCTACCCGAAGCATCTGGTTTTAAGGCGCCAGAGATCCGCCCTCGCCCCTTCTCCTATTAGTAAAAGCAGTTCCGCCAGGCTTAGAGACTAAACCACACGGGCAGGCTAGGAGTTGGACTTAGTTGTCAGAGGCTTTTCGAGACGCACGCCATAAGGAGTATTTTATGAGCACTGGGAGCTTAACCCCAGTGCCACTCCTGGCTATGACAACCTTGGATTGTTTTACTCAGCCATCACCTCCTGCACAGATTCAGGAGCTGGTACTCTTCCAGGAATAGTCATAGACATTCCTGTCTGTTTATAGTGATTACACAAAGTCTGATAATTTTGTAAATAAATGTTTTTTCTGTTGGTATTTAAATAACTGTAAGTACAACTGTATGTCTTTGCTGTCTGAGGAATATCTGGGTATTCCCCCAGGAAAGAAAGGAGGACAAACTGTTGTTCTGCTTTAATTATTCTGATGTAGAATCAATGGTAAACAGTAAATGGCATTCACTTATATAGTGCTCTTTTTTTTTCTCATCTCTGGATGACCAAAGCACTTTACAGACCCAGCTGTCCACCCATTCACACACTGATGGTGGCGGAGCTGCCATGCAAGACGCTGGCCTGACCCATAAGAATCAATGAACCAGTGTGTTATTTATGGTAAAATACCAGGGTGAAGGATAAGGCAAGATGACTGGACGAACACAGCTTTATTGAACGATGAAGAACAGCGGTTACACAGCAGGCACCTGGCAGAGAGCACTGGCCAAAGAGGCCACAATATGGATGTCCTCTGCCTTATATAGGGTGGAGCAGTGACGTGACTGGAAGTGCACGTCACTACACCGCACTTCACAATAATGTGCCATTTACAACACAACACTCCCCCCCTTTAGAAAAGTTCAAAATCATACACACAATTGAAACCCCTCTCAAATTTGGGACCCAAATCACACACTAAAATAACGAAAAACAATGAACTAAAATGGCCTAACACATTCACACGAAATAACCCAAAATATTGGACTACCGTACAGCCCACACGGCAGGGTGGATTATTCTGCCACCCATGTCTAAATAAAAGTCCATTTATAAACTAAAATTACACGCTGTGCTCCTAGACTAAGCAAAATACACAAAATAATCCCATATCACAAGATATATATCAAAACACAAGAACTATAAACAATTATTTACAGCACTGTTCCTTGGGTAGGAGGAGTAGAATCGGCATGGGGGGCCCAGGGCAGCCCCTCAGCAAGTGTGCCCCTGGAAGCAGCAGACCTCTGGGACAATAGCTGATCTCCCGGACGATGCAGCCTCGCTTCTTCACCACCGACACTGCTCTCGTCCACCTGGAGCCTTTTCCCGGACACACCGAAGCTGACTGTCATGCCTCACTGAGCCATCAGACAACCTGAAGTATGCTGCACCCAGCTTAGCCACTATGCACAGACACCCTCGATGTTTAGCTGGCTGTCGTTTAGCCCATCTTCGCCGTGGACGTTCTTCATCCCGAACCAAGTCCAAAACCCTCAGCAGGGTCCGACTCGGCCTGAAGTGGTGCTGCTGAGCATGCAGTTCCTCCATGCTCATCGGTCTGGCCCCGACCTCTTCTAAAACCGTCAAAGTGGTCACCATCATAGCTGCAGACCCTCCATCCCCCTGCGACCAAGCTCTGGAGGAATCTGGGGCTAGCACATCGGTGTCACTCGCCGGCACAGGAACCTTGCTGCCACGCTCAGTATCCCCCTCTACCATTTCCCGAGTGCCGGCACTGAGATCCTCCTGTGCCGAACCTGAATGAGGCTGGTCCTGCTTGACCGCCGTGGTGTCTGTTAGTTCTTCATCCCACACAATGTCCTCATCGACCATTGGAACCGGAGGGTTCCATTGGCCACAACCTGATCATTCGTTCCTGACATTGTCTTCTATGGCGAAACCCAATCCGTAAAACAAATCACAGCCCATGTTGTTATCGCCCCGGGCTGTCATGTGGAACGTGAAGTCAACCATCTTCGCAGACTTGTACCGGACCGTTAACTCCAAAGGCCATACTTTGGAGTTAACGGTTGACAGGAGAGGCCCCTCCTCTCCTGTCAAGTTCTGTCAGGTGATTCCAATTTGTCATTATCTGTTTCTCTGCCTGCTCAGGTCCACACACTCACTCTCAGCACACACCCATTCATTCACACACACACGCACACATGCACACCTGCACTCACTCAGCTCTACACACACCCATTCATTCCTCCACACTTGCACACACCCATTCACACTGGCAGTCACTCTGGTCATTATGTGTTGCATTATTTAAGCTCTGTCTGCACTCCTGTGAATTGCCGGTGCATTGAATTGTCAACCTTTCACCAGAGCACTGTTTTGCTCTGGTTATCACATCTCTTTAAGTACCTTCACCTGTCAGTTGTGTTAAGTGTTTTTGCTGTTTCTACCCTGCACTACCTTGGTGCAGACTGTAGAGCTTTGGGTGGGCCAGCTACAGTCTGCACTTCTGTTTCAGGAGTGTGCTGGGTCTTTTTGTGTGTCGTGGTCCATGCCATTTCATATGGGGACATTTCCTGTACTGTACACGTGCACCAGGTTGTTGGTCTGATTCATGGTTTTGGACATTTGTGCTAATAAACACCACTTCCTCCTGCATTTGGGTTTTCTCAGTCTCTCCTGCCTCAAACAGGCAGGAATTCATGACGGTTCCCAACTTAGGCTAATTTAAGCAAAGGAATACTCAGCGCAGTTTGGCTGACAAAAGCATCAGGCAATGCTCATATAAAGATCAGTGTTTGTGGAAGCTTCCAGCCATCCTGGACCTGCTTTTTTGAATGGATTCACACTACAACGTTTGGGCCAACTTTTACTAACGTTTTGGCAAACGTCTGGCTCTGCTGGCAAAAGTTGATAAAAGTTGGTGTTTGTTGGCAAATGCTGGTGAACGTTGTATTCACTGAGAATTTTCAGCATGCTGAAAATTTGCTGACATTTGGAAATAAACATTGGTGAAAGTTGTCCTCAATTTGTAATAGTTCCTGAGCGCTGGGCTAAGTTTTGCAGAGTTCGCCTAAGTCAGCCTAAATTAAGTTCCACTGGCAAATGTTGACTGAAATGCTGGTAAAAACAGATGTTTTTAGATCAAAACTCAGTTCAGACATGTAGGAATGAAAGAGAAATAGAGAGAAGGAGGAATTAAAAAAAGATGTAAGAGGACTTAGAGGACAATGTAGAGTATTTGGTGATAACTGTTATGGATGGCTCTCACAAGCCATCAATGAGACGCTGCAGGCAGCCGTGAGTTCGTACGTTTATTAAATAAAGGCACAATGACAAAATAACAAGCCTCATGGGGCAGAACACAAATAAAGACAAGGCACTTACATATAGTCAGCGAGGGCGGAACCTGAACTGACTTTGGGGTTAGGGAAGCCAGACTGGAAAGCAGGCGAGGTCGCAGCCCAGAGCAAACAGAGTTGCTCCCTTAAATAGTGCTTAACTGATTAATCAGCTGATGAAAGATCATCATCTGATTGGAATCAGGCCGTCTAGCGGGGCTCCATTAACAGCCGGAAACCCCACCGAGACGCTGTCATAATAAAAGACTAGAGGTGCGCCAGAGGAGAGAACGGAGAACTACTGCACAGCCCGAGTGCCGACAGAGTCAGCACACGAACCATGACGATAACAAGGTGTGTATGACATGGTTTTTTTTAATGTACGGGATAATATATGTATTACAAGCATTTGATGATGTGATGGTTGTGATCTGGTGAGTGGTTTGGGGTTTTGTGTCTTTGCTGTATTATTTTTCTACCAGTAGGCTGTGCTGTTGCGCAAACTTGTCTTTTGCCAGTACGGATTACTGGTTGCCTTGGAAACAAAGACTGATCATTTTGTAATTTTTTTTTTTTTGCTGTCTGAAAAAACTTTTTCTTGGTATGTGAAATAACGTGTTCTTTTTTGTCAAATTTTCTGTCAGAGTCTGTGAGCGGTGAGCGGTGAGCGGTGGACCCCGACTGGGCCAAAGCTACACCCACGGTGGACTCAACCTGGGCCAACGCTGCACCTACGATGGACCCCGACTGGGCCAATGCTGCACCCACAATAGATCCTTACTGGGCCAACACTGCACCCACGATGGACCCCGACTTGGCTAATGCTGCACCCATGATGGACCCAACCTAGGCCAACGCTGCACCCACGATTGACCCAACCAGGGCCAACGCTGCACCCACGATGGACCCAACCCGAGGAGGGACCCAAACGACGGCCTCGGGCAAGGGGGAAACAGCACCCTGGATGACCTCCAGAGACAAACCCGGACCATCGGGGATGTCAGACTAAACTGGATCATCTCCAGTGACCCTGGAAGAAGGCTTGGATACAGCAGAGAGACACAAGGGGTCAGGGTCACTGGCAGTGGCGGAGCTCGGCAAGGCGAGCTCGGATGCAGTGGGCAGCTGCACCCGGCTATCCTCCCCAAGAGACAGGCAAGATTGCTCCAAAATAGAAAAGGGAAAGACAAAATAGAGCACTCGCCTGATCTCGAGCTTCACCACCATCCAGGACTCCGGTGATCCAGGCAATGAAGGAGAAATGGGCTCGATCATCAGGAGGTCCATCCCAGGTTCCCACTCGACTGCAGGGGCCACTGCAGCCGGCATGATGGTTTCAGCAGTCCTGGAACCCCCTGGCACAATAAACCACACCGATGGCTCACTAGGCATGGCAGCAGGAGGTCCGTCACTCGCTGGGGCTGAATTCTGCTCACTGGAGACCCGGGGACTCTTCACTGTCGGCGCAGGCTCCAAATGGCTGGCAGCCCTCCTCCTCTGTCCATGGCATGGCTGGCACCTGGTTCACCAGGGTCAGAGGCTCCTCCCTCATTCGGCGGTTTAATCCAGGCACCGGCGGACACTCGGGGGGTATAGGAGGAGACACAGAGGTAGCGAGGTCAGTTTTAGTGGCGGCAGCAGGTGGTGGGGGCTCAGTGGACTGCATAACCTGAGCCCCACCCTCAGGAATCAGACAAGGTATTTCATCTAATTGCGGAAGAGAATGAAAAAACACTTGCCTGTTTTCCTGGGGTTCGATGGTTCCTGCTGCAGCAGGCTCGGTCCTTCCCTATCCCGTAGAAGTGGTGATGGTGGGCCCCCCGGGAAGACAAGGAGGAACCGCCCCAACAGGATCGGTGATGGGCGGGACTAGAGGAGGAACCACAGGGCTTGCAACAGCTGAAGAAAGCGCCGAAGAGGAGGGAGGAGCAGCTGAGGCAGTCCGGGGTAGGAGTGCTGGCGAAACAGCAGAAAAAAGCGACCCAGAGGCTGAGGCTGCTGTCTTCACTCTCTGCCGTTGCGAGGAAAAAACAGCTGGCTGGGAGACAAGAGAATTCTTCTTGCAGCCCGTAGCAGGATCCAGATCCGCGGAGCATTTACCAGGTCAACAAACTCCCTCCCCTTCGGAACGGCTGTGTCCGTGTGATGAGTTCAGAAGCCCACTGTTCCTCTTCGCTGGGACCCCTGGCTGCCCTCCTCCTTCGCTGTGCAGGAAGATGGTCTGTCGGTGGAGCAGATGGCGTTTGACAGCTGCCTCCGCATGACCCAGGTACCACAAAGCGTCTTCGGGGGAACGTTGATGAGCTATGGATAAGAGGTCATCTATTTCCATTAGAGCCTGCACCAGCTCAAAGCCCAGGCTCATAGGATACCACGTATTAAATGACGCCATAATCTCCTCCCGAAAAAGAAACACAGGCACCCAGTAAAGGGAAAAAAACAGCCAAAAACAAAACTCACTGTGGCTGGTACCTTGCTTGGCTGCGATCTACTGTCAAATATGCCCCTTTCAGGGCATTAATGAGGCACCAAATGCCAACAGTGAGTTTGCTTATTTATTCACAAAAGTAACAAAGTAAAGCGCCACGAGGGGCAAAACACATACTCTAAACGAGAAGCACAAAGAATGAACACAAACACATACAGTATGAGAAGATCAAGGGCGAGACCTGACGCTGAGAAAGACTGGAGCCGGACGTAGCGACTCCAGCCTAAGTGAGATGAGATTGCAGCCAAGACAGAGTCTAGCTGGCGATCTTAAATAGGGGAGAAACTTTAACAACAAACAGGTGTGGAGTAGACGTAATTACTAAGTACAGACAGCTGTGACAGGTTGTGAGCAGGTTTGACAGCAGGAAGTCCTGCCACGGCGCTGTCAAAATAAACACACCATCATAATAACAAAGACGTAACTAAATACATACATAGGAAAAAAGGAAAATAAACAAGAGACCCGAGCACAGTACGGAACCGAACTCGGGATCATGACACAAGGTCTCTGACCTCCTTCAGTTTAAGATAAGATAAGCCTTTATTAGTCCCACAATGGGGAAATTCCAGGATTGCAACAGCACAGGGATAGCAACACTCAGAGCAACAATCAGAAGGCAAGAAAAAACAAGAGCAGCGAGTATATATATGTACATATTAATATAAATATACACTACCGTTCAAAAGTTTGGGGTCACTTAGAAATTTCCTTATTTTTGAAAGGAAAGCACTGTTTTTTTCAATGAAGATAACTTTAAACTAATCAGAAATACACTCTATACATTGCTAATGTGGTAAATGACTATTCTAGCTGCAAATGTCTGGTTTTTGGTGCAATATCTACATAGGTGTATAGAGGCCCATTTCCAGCAACTATCACTCCAGTGTTCTAATGGTACAATGTGTTTGCTCATTGTGTCAGAAGGCTAATGGATGATTAGAAAACCCTTGTGCAATCATGTTAGCACAGCTGAAAACAGTTTAGCTGGTTAGAGAAGCTATAAAACTGACCTTCCTTTGAGCAGGTTGAGTATCTGGAAAAAATTATTATTTCAAATACAAATCATTATTTCTAACCTTGTCAATGTCTTGACTATATTTTCTATTCATTTTACAACTCATGGTGGTAAATAAGTGTGACTTTTCATAGAAAACACAAAATAATTTTCTGGGTGACCCCAAACTTTTGAACGGTAGTGTATATATATATCTAGACACACAGTGCGGAGCATTGTAGCTAGATGGAATAATATGGAGATATATAAACACACAGTGCGGAGCATTGTAGCTAGATGGAATAATACATAGATATATAAACACAGTGTGGAGCATTGTAGCAAGATGGAATAAATATGTAGATATATAAACACACCCAGTGCGGAGCATTGTTGCTAGATGGGATGAAACAGCACAACCGTCTACTTAGTTATCCTACATGGTATGATTAGGTACCCATACATATTCTCACCCTCCATAGCGACCGGTATTTTCCTAGTTGTATGCCTGAGGGGACCATTGTGTAAGTCTATTGCATCTTTTGCATTCAAAACTATTAGGTTGTTACGTCTTTTTGCTATCTCTGCGAGCAGCCTTGCTTAGGTTGTACAGTCTGACAGCCGTTGGTAGGAAGGACCTGCGAAACCTCTCGGTTGTGCACCTGGGATGATGTAGTCTGCTGCTAAATGAGCTCCTCAGTGCTCCTCACTCCATCTTCATAAAGAACACAGACGAAAGAGAGGTCATTGAAATTGTTAAATCGTTCAAATGTAAAACATCTACGGACTGTGATGGTATTGACATGCTATTAGTCAAAACTGTTATCGAATGCATAGTAAAACCACTGACGTATATCTGTAACCTGTCTCTCCAATCAGGTATATTTCCCAATGCAATGAAAATAGCTAAAGTAATTCCGATATACAAGACGGGCGACAGAGGGGAACTCTCAAACTATAGACCAATTTCACTATTACCGCAATTTTCCAAGATACTTGAAAAAATATTCTATGAGAGAATTGACAACTTCATACTGAAGAATGATTTATTGTGTGAGCAGCAATATGGGTTCAGACACAAGAGGACAACTGCATATGCCCTAATGGAATTTACAGAAAAAATATCAACAGCCATTGAAAATAAAGAGTATTCAGATGGAGTATTCCTAGATCTTAAAAAAGCATTTGATACAGTAGATCACAATTTATTATTAAAGAAACTACAAAATTGTGGTATTAGAGGGGTAGCACTGTCCTGGTTAAGTAGTTACTTAAAGAATAGATATCAGTATGTATGTGTTAGCAACAAAAATTCAGAGTTAATGAAGGTCACCTGTGGAGTCCCACAGGGTTCAGTTTTGGGACCATTATTATTCAATATGTATATAAACGATATATGTAAAGTTTCAGAAAAAATGGACTTAATATTGTTTGCCGATGACATTAATCTGCTATGCAGTGGAAACAATTTGGAACAACTTCTGGATACACTTGGAAAGGAATTAGGAAAGCTTAAACTGTGGTTTGATTCAAACAAATTAACGCTCAATTTAAGTAAGACAAAATTTATAGTCTTTAACAACCATCACAACAACCCAGTACCCAAACTCAGTGTAAATGGTGTAGAGATTGAAAGGGTATCTGAAACTAAATTTCTTGGAGTAATAATTGATAACAAACTGTGTTTGAAGTCACATATTAATTATATTAAAGGTAAAGTATCCAAATCAATTGCAATATTACACAGAGTGAAATATTTGCTGAATCAACCCACACTATACACCTTGTATCATTCATTAATACTCCCATACATGACATATTGTAATGAAGTATGGGGAAATACATATAAAACAAACATATATCCACTCTTTATGCTTCAAAAGAGAGCTATTAGAATAATAAACAAAGCAGCTTACAGGGAACCAACAAACCCACTTTTTCTTTAACAAAAAACTCTCAAGTTGAAAGATCTGGTTGACTTTAAAACCGCAATAATAATGTTCAAAGTGAAGAATTTATCACTGCCCGCAAATATCCAAAAGTTGTTCCAAACAAGGGAGAAACGATATCACTTCAGAGGAACATGTATATTTCAAAAGCCTACAGTGAGAACAACCACCAAGCAACACCGTATTTCAGTGCAAGGAGTCAGATTATGGAACGATTTTGGACCTGAATTAAAATCATGTACAACGCTTGGACAATTTAAACAAAAACTAAAGGAAGAAATACTCCAAACATATTTACAAGACGACATGTAAACTACTAACTAACTACTAACTAACTAACCTACACTTATATAGCGCTTTTCTAGTCACAAAGACCACTCAAAGCGCTTTCATTAATACTAACCCTCTATTCTAAGGGCCTATAGGAAACAGATATCTAGGGGCAATTTAGAACAGCCAATTAACCTAACATGCATGTTTTTTTTTTTTTTTGGCATGTGGGAGGAAACCGGAGAAATCCCGGAGTAAACCCACGCAACACGGGGAGAACATGCAAACTCCACACAGATCACTGTTGGTCGGGGGCTGGGATCGAACCCACGATCCCACGATCCCCACAATCCCCCGGCCAAGGGTAAACTGTGCTGCCACAGTGCTAACCACTGCGCCACCGTGCAGCCAAACTCACATAAGGATTGACATATCCAGCCTGTGTTGTGTTGTAGCTTAGTTTTTTTTCTTTTTTTTTCTTTTTTTTCTCTGTGACATTTTGTCTTAGATTTGTTTTTGAATAGTAACCGCTTAACTTAGCCTAGCTTAGTTTTCTTTTTTCTCTCAGTCACATTTTGTCTTAGCTTTGTTTTAAATTGTAATCGCTCTTGTCTTGTTTTCTCTTTTTTCTCTTTTGAATTCTTGGATGGAATATGGGTGGGCAATATAAGCTGCGGCTTCAGCCATCACCCATTTCGGATAACTCACGTGGAATTGTATAGTAGGAGGAGTCTTTGTCTAATTTGACCTTGTTGTTATATTATACAGTTTCTTTTAACCTGTACTGTACTATCCGAAATAAATAAATTCATTCATTCATTCAATCATTCAGTATGTCCTGCATAGGGTGGAACTCGGCCTCCAGCAGAGATGACAGAGATGACACCATCCTTCTCCTATCTCCTCCACTGGGTCAAGGCGCTGCCCCAGGACAGAGCTAGCTTTCTTGATCAGTTTGTTCAGTCTCTTCCTATCGGCTGCCGTAATGCCACTGCCCCAGCAGACCACTCCAAAAGTGATGGCTGATGCCACCACCGTGTCATAGAATGTCTTCAGCAGTGCCCCTTGTACACCAAAAGACCTGAGTCTCCTCAGTAGGAACAGCCTGCGCTGTCCCTTCTTGTAGAGTGCGTCAGTATTGTGTGACCAGTCCACTTTATTGTTCAGATGAACACCCAGGTACTTGTAGGATGTCACCATCTCGATGTCTGTTCCCTGTATATTTATTGGTGCTGTGAGGGGTTGTCCTTGCCTGCGGCAGTCCACCACCAGCTCCTTTGTTTTCCTCGCATTGATCTGGAGGCAGTTCCGATGGCACCAGTCCACGAAGTCCTGGATAAGCCCTCTGTACTCAGCTTCATCTCCATTGGAGATGAGGCCAATGATCGCAGAGTCGTCAGAGAACTTCTGTAGATGGCAGTGTGTTGTGTTGTCTGAGAAGTCCGCAGTATAAAGGGTGAACAGGAAGGGACCCAAAACCGTTCCCTGGGGGGCCCCCGTGCCACCGATGATCGTGTCAGACACACAGTCCCGGGTTCTCACAAACTGAGGCCGGTTAGTGAGGTAGTCCAGGATCCATGATGACAGGTGCTGGTTCACTCCTGCGCACAGCAGCTTGTCCTTCAGGATCATCGGTTGGATGGTGTTGAAAGCACTGGAGAAGTCAAAGAACATGATCCTCACCGCATTCCCGGGCTTCTCCAGGTGGGGCAGAGAACAGTGAAGGAGGAAGATCACCGCATCCTCCACCCCAATGCCATGCTGGTCGGCGAACTGGAGTGGATCCATCGCTGGTCCCACCAGGGGGCGGAGGTGAGCAAGGAGCAGTCTCTCCAGGGTCTTCATCATGTGGGACGTCAAGGCCACTGGTCTGTAGCTGTTCAGGTCTTTGGGGTGGAAAGTCTTTGGTACAGGTACCACACAAGATGTTTTCCACAGCTGTGGTACCCTCCCCAGCTTCAGGCTCAGGTTGAAGATGTCAGAATCAGAATCAGAATCAGAATCAGAAAGAACTTTATTGCCAAGCACATTTACAAGTAAACAAGTAAACATACGAGGAATCTGACTTGACATTGGGCGCACACGAAGGCGCATCCAATGACGCGGCAGCCATGAGGCGCCTGTCATAACAGTAGGGGGTAAAGAGGGGGAGGGGATGGATGGGTAGATAGGGAAACACAATAGGCAGAGAGAAAAAAGCATTGTTAATCAAAATAAAGGTCCTTTTATGACCAAAATTGTGATTACAAGAAAAAACTCTCTAATGCACAATTAGCAGACAATAGAGATCACACAATGACAAAGCAAGTTGAGAGAGTCAGTGTATTGTAAATATATATCAGTAATTGTATCAGTGGTGTAATGTTGAATGCAATAGTGTAGGTGTGTCAATTGCTAGTGAACAGCAGAGGGCGCCTCCTGGCAGTGGATGGATGTTATAGTCATGTGATCTAAAGCAGTCCAGAGTCTCTCTCTTGCTTGCAGATGGTAAGTTGTCACATGGTGCACTGTCATTGAGCGTCCATCTGTTGAAACAACAACAATTGTGTCGATTGTGTCATGGCGGCCTCTGGGCCGTCATCTGTCTCATCAATCCCAGCTGCACACAGACCAACAGGTGCCAATCAGCGGCTGTTAAAAGCCAGTGTTGCTGACAGCCCGGCACAGAGTCGTCTGTCTTCCTCTTCGGAGCATGAACCAGAACTTCGTTCCCAAGCTCAGCCAAGAACATCTCGTCAGGAACTGCCACGTAAGAGAACCCTCTGTTATTCTACTCCTTGCCTTTACCCCTGTGCACAGGTGGACCTCCCAGGCGGCGGACCAACTTCCCCAGCCAACGGGGCGTTGCCACCTCAACCACGTAGCTCCTCGCTACCACCGCAGCTACGGGTACGTCTAACACCACAGCTACAGGAACTGTTATTGTTTCAGCTACAGGAGCTGTCATCGTCACGGTCATTGGAATCACTACCATCACCGCTACACGAACTACCATCTTCTCAGCAACAGGTGTATTCACCACCACAGCCACGAGCACATTCACCACCACGCTGCACGGCCGCTGGAAGTCTGCAGGATGCTACCTGTGGAACGCCCAAGTAAGCCTCACCATCCACAATTACTCGCTAGTGCTGAACAGCTGTAATTGTATCTGCTTGTGTGTTACAGGGTTGCCAGGTCACCATCCGGACTGCTCAGTTCCAGCGACCAAACTTCCATACTTGCACTCACTCACGCATTACACTCTCTCACATTACAATAAATGAATTATTGTCAATATCTACTCGTGTCAGTGTCTGTCTCCTGGGTCCTGAAAAATGTCAGTACGACTCCGTCACGTTGACCCAGCGGACAGTACACTGCCGCGCAAACTGAACACACTTAGCGCTCGGGTAGATATGTTATCACACCAGCAGACAGTAATCCTTAATCAACTAACCCAAATAAACAGTCGGCTGGATCGTCTGGAGGGACATCAGACGTTCTCCCCGACCGCAAGTGTTTCAGCCCCTGCAGGCTTAGCGTCAGGTCAAACTAACACCTCATCGACCCCTTGCCTCACCCCTGTTCCCACGCCTGCCCGGTTCAGCGGAAAACTCGGGGAAGCCCGAGGATTCATTTTACAATGTGAATCAGTCTTTCTCCGCGTTCCGGGAGACTTCGCCATAGACTCGAGTAAGATTGGTTATGTCATCAATTTGTTGGGGGGAAGAGCTTTAGATTGGGCATATTCCGTAATGGCTAAACCAAGCTACCCCATGTTAACTTACCAGGAGTTTGTGGAGGAGTTCATGTCCGTGTTTGATCATACAGATAGGGGTGAGGTGTTGACAGAACGGCTGTTGAGTCTGCAGCAGGGTAACAGATCAGCTGCTGATTACGCTATTGACTTCCGGGTCCTGGCCGCAGAGATTGGGTGGGGGGAGCCGTCACTGTGTGGTATCTTCCTTCGCAGTCTTAATGACGAGTTAAAGGATGAATTAGCGGCACGGGACAAACCGGACAACTTGCGTGAATTAATTGCCCTTACTGTTAGCCTAGACAGTAGATTAAGGGAGCGGGCGGCCGAACGGCGAGCTACTTCCTGTTCGGTTAGACCCCGCCCCCGCGTCACTAGCTCTCCTCTGCTCGCTCTACCCGCATCAGAGGAATCCCCGGATCAAGAGACTATGGTGATAGGGCAGTCTAAAGTGTCAGCGGCTGAGAGACAGCGCCGCAGGGATCTTGGCCTTTGTTTCTACTGTGGGAAAGAGTCACATGGGGTTTTGGAATGTCCCAGTCGGTTAAAAAGAAAAGGCCCATGGATCGCAGTAGGGGGATTCACGGGCAAGAACTCAGAAAAACCCCTCACTAGTTGCTGCTTACCCATTAGATTGATCCACGCTCATACAGAACACTCCACATTGGCATTAATAGACTAGGGAGCTGAGCAGAATTTTGTTTCCAGGGACCTGGCAACCCGGATGGGCCTCAGCTGTCAGACTCTGGATCCCCCTGTCAAACTCATCACCCTGTCCAAGGCGTCACTGACTACCGTCGCCTATCAGACGGCCCCAGTTTCTGTAATTGTGTCAGGTAATCACAGGGAGGAGATTAGGTTCCTGGTCCTGCCCGTCTCTTCCTCGCCCGTCATCCTGGGGTACCCCTGGCTTCGGCTGCATAATCCCACCATTGACTGGCAAGCGGGGAGTATTTCAGCGTGGAGTACATTCTGTTTGAGTGCCTGTCTCCAATCTGCGGCGTGTGCCCCATCTGTCAAGGTGCCTCCACCCTCCTCGTCACCACCGGACCTGTCCAAGGTACCAGAGGTTTACCATGACTTGGGGTTAGTTTTCAGCAAGTCTCGGGCGTTGTCTCTACCCCCCCATCGCCCTTACGACTGTGCAATAAATCTGAAGGCTAGGGCCCCTCTTCCTGCTAGCCGCCTGTACAGCCTATCAGCCCCGGAGCGCGAGGCTATGGACACTTACATCAAGGAATCCCTAGCCTCTGGAATCATCCGCCCGTCGTCTTCGGCTGTGGGTGCCGGGTTCTTCTTTGTTGGGGAGAAGGACGGCTCACTACGCCCCTGCATCGACTTCCGGGGTCTCAACGAAATTACAGTAAAAGACAAATACACTCTGCCCTTGATGAACACAGCCTTTGACTCCCTCCAGGGGGCATCCTGGTTTACCAAACTGGATCTCAGGAATGCTTATCACCTGGTGCGCATTAGAGAAGGTGACGAGTGGAAGACGGCGTTCCGGACCCCAAGCGGGCACTTCGAGTACCTAGTAATGCCGTTTGGGTTAACCAACGCTCCAGCCGTCTTCCAGCGATTAATAAACGATGTTTTGCGGGACTTCCTGAACTCCTTTGTATTTGTATATCTTGATGACATACTAATCTTCTCTCGCACATTAGAAGAGCACCAGGCGCACGTCCGCAAGGTTCTACAGCGCCTCCTGGAGAATCAACTGTTCGTCAAGGCAGAAAAGTGTGAGTTCCATACTGACCAGACCTCCTTCCTAGGGTTCATTATAGCCCCGAACCAGGTGCTCCCCGACCCGGCCAAGGTCAAGGCAGTAGTGGATTGGCCCGCACCAACCTCTAGGAAGCAGCTTCAGGGATTCTTGGGCTTTGCTAATTTCTATCGGAGGTTTGTGCCCAACTTTGGTAATATTGCTCGCCCTCTGACTGCGCTCACCTCCCCTAAGACCCCGTTTTGCTGGAGTGAGGAGGCAGCCAGGGCGTTTGGGAAATTGAAGGAGGAGTCTGCTTCTGCCCGTGTCCTAACCCAGGTGGACCCGAAGCTACAGTGCTTGGTGGAGGTGGACGCCTCTGATTCGGGGGTAGGAGCGGTGCTCTGTCAACGTTCTCCCAAAGATGGTAAGATCCGCCCATGTGCTTACTTCTCTCATCGCCTGTCACCAGCAGAGAGGAATTATAGCATAGGAGACAGGGAGCTGCTGGCAGTGAAGCTCGCCTTGGAGGAGTGGAGACACTGGCTGGAGGGGGCTGCTCAGCCGTTCGTGGTATGGACTGATCACCGTAACCTGGAGTACCTCAGGACGGCGAAGCGCCTGAACGCACGCCAGGCTCGTTGGTCCCTCTTCTTCGGCCGGTTTAATTTTTCCATCACTTATCGGCCGGGAAGCAAGAACGGTAAGCCGGATGCCCTCTCGCGGCAGTTCGACGCACCATCCTCTGAGGATCAGGAAACTCCCATCCTGCCGCCCTCCTGTGTCGTGGGCGCCCTGTCCTGGGGTATTTGCAAGATGGTTCGTAGAGCCCTGAGGACGGAGCCGGACCCGGGAGGGGTCCCCCGGGCTGCCTGTTTGTTTCACGCGCCATTCGGGGCCAAGTGATTGAGTGGGGTCACGCCTCCAAGTTGGCTTGTCATCCGGGGGTGGGTCAGACTGTGGACCTTCTCCAGAGGACCTTCTGGTGGCCAGGGCTGCGGAAGGACGTTGTGAGTTACATCCGGGCTTGCGCTCAGTGCGCCACTGGGAAAACGTCATCACCCCCCCCGGCGGGCCTGTTACATCCGTTGCCGGTCCCTTCCTGCCCTTGGTCCCATGTTGCTATGGATTTTGTGACTGGTTTGCCCCCCTCAGATAGCTTCACCACAGTCTTGACTATAGTGGACCGTTTCTCGAAGGCAGCCCACTTTGTGCCTCTTTGGGGTTTGCCTTCGGCTCAGGAAACAGCGGACCTCCTTGTCCAGCATGTGGTCCGTCTCCACGGCATCCCCGCCGACATAGTGTCAGACCGGGGACCACAGTTCGTCTCGCAGGTCTGGAAAGCGTTCTGCGCAGCGCTGGGAGCCACAGCCAGCCTCTCCTCAGGTTATCATCCTCAGAGTAATGGCCAGTGTGAGCGGGCTAACCAGGAGCTTGAGGCCGCGCTGCGTTGTGTCATCTCCTCCTGTTCATCCTCTTGGAGCAAGCATCTTCCTTGGATTGAGTATGCTCATAACACCACGATCTCTACGGCTACGGGCGTCTCCCCTTTCAAGGCATTATTTGGGTTTGATCCACCACTATTCCCGGAGGAGGAGAGGGAGGTAGCGGTTCCATCTGTCTAAGCTCACATCAAGCGCTGTCGGCGAGTTTGGCTCATCGCCCGCCGAGCCCTGTTAAAGACCACGAAACGCAACATCCAGGTGGCCAACCGGCATAGGAGACCTGCCCCGGACTACAAGGTGGGTCAGAAGGTTTGGTTGTCTACCCGGAATATTGGTGTACCAGCTGAGAAGTGCAAGCTTACTAAGCGCTTCATTGGTCCTTACACCATCTCTCGTATTGTTAATCCTGTGTCTGTGCACCTGTCTCTCCCCTCTTTGATACGCATCTGCCCCACCTTTCATGTCTCCCAAGTCAAACCGTACATCTCTGATCCCCTGTGCCCGCCTCCCGCGGCCCCCGCCCCCCCGAGGATGATCGATGGCCATCCGGCCTGGGGGGTGGCTGCCATCCTGGACGTTCGCAGGCGAGGTCGTGGTCTTCAGTATTTGGTGGACTGGGAGGGCTTTGGACCGGAGGATCGTTCTTGGATTCGCCCAGCGTTGATCCTGGATAAGCAGTTGATCCGCAATTTCCATCGGGCGAATCCAGGTAGAATTGGGCAAGTGCCTGGAGGCACTGCTAGAGGGGGGAGTACTGTCATGGCGGCCTCTGGACCGTCATCTGTCTCATCAGTCCCAGCTGCGCACAGACCAACAGGTGCCAATCAGCGGCTGTTAAAAGCCAGTGTTGCTGACAGCCCGGCACAGAGTCGTCTGTCTTCCTCTTCGGAGCATGAACCAGAACTTCGTTCCCAAGCTCAGCCAAGAACGTCTCGTCAGGAACTGCCACGTAAGAGAACCCTCTGTTATTCTACT
Source organism: Pholidichthys leucotaenia (assembly GCA_020510985.1). Taxonomy (NCBI): domain Eukaryota; kingdom Metazoa; phylum Chordata; class Actinopteri; order Cichliformes; family Pholidichthyidae; genus Pholidichthys; species Pholidichthys leucotaenia. The sequence goes on along the minus strand of CM035842.1, from coordinate 422,496,528 downwards.
CCTTGCCTTTACCCCTGTGCACAGGTGGACCTCCCAGGTGGCGGACCAACTTCCCCAGCCAACGGGGCGTTGCCACCTCAACCACGTAGCTCCTCGCTACCACCGCAGCTACGGGTACGTCTAACACCACAGCTACAGGAACTGTTACTGTTTCAGCTACAGGAGCTGTCATCGTCATGGTCATTGGAATCACTACCATCACCGCTACACGAACTACCATCTTCTCAGCAACAGGTGTATTCACCACCACAGCCACGAGCACATTCACCACCACGCTGCACGGCTGCTGGAAGTCTGCAGGACGCTACCTGTGGAACGCCCAAGTAAGCCTCACCATCCACAATTACTCGCTAGTGCTGAACAGCTGTAACTGTATCTGCTTGTGTGTTACAGGGTTGCCAGGTCACCATCCGGACTGCTCAGTTCCAGCGACCAAACTTCCATACTTGCACTCACTCACGCACTACACTCTCTCACATTACAATAAATGAATTACTGTCAATATCTACTCGTGTCAGTGTCTGTCTCCTGGGTCCTGAAACATGTCAGATTGTTTGGGTTAGCAGAGCCGTTCCTTCCGCTTATCTTCATCGAGGAGGAATGTAAACAGAAAGGGCGCCGAATTCAAGGTCGAATAGGCACAGATCACTCAGAGCAAAGAATTTTCATCTCTTGCGATTCTGCGCTTCATAATTTCCATACAGGCTTAAACTTTAATGTCATTCTCTCTCTGGAAAGCACTCAGCGGCTCCAGATGTTGTCCACCTACCGAAACACAGGTAAACGTGTCCAAGAGAGTCCATTCCATCCCCCCCGAGGGGGGGCCTCGCGAGCTACACTTCCTCATCAGCCAAAACAAGGGCGGGTTTGAGCCTGTTTATGCAAATCAACTCCCTTCTGCCCCCTAAATCTAGTAGAAAATGCTTCTGCCCGGTCTCCAGCACTCGGAACGGTCCGTCATAAAACGGCTGCAAACTTGGACGCTGAGCATCATGTTTAACAAAAACAAACTCTGCATTTTTTAAAGCCTTTGGCACAAAAACGTGTAGTAAACTGTGATGGACCGGGCCAGGGAGCGTGTTTGTTCCCGAGTCGCTCTGCCACGGCTGAGCAGGGGGGCCCTTAGGTGCGGGATTATCGGGGAGAAATTCCCCCGGCAAACGGAGAGGTTGTGCAAAAACTAATTCAGCCGGGGAAGCATGCAAATCTTCCTTAGGTGCAGAACGCAACCCCAATAAAACCCATGGAAGTTTGTCCACCCAATTTGTATCCGTCAGCGACGCTCTGAGGGCTGCTTTCAATGACCTGTGAAAGCGTTCGCATAAACCATTAGCCTGGGGGTTATACGCGGTAGTGCGATGAATCTTCACCCCCAAGCTGCGGGCCATCGATGACCATAGTTCGGAAATAAATTGGGGACCCCTGTCGGACGTTATGTCCGACGGTACACCGAAACGCCCAACCCACGCTGCTAAAAATGCTCGCGCAACTTCTTCCGCTGTGGTTGATGTCAGAGGAATCGCCTCTGGCCAACGCGTGGTGCGATCCACCATCATCAAAAGATGTGTGTGCCCGTGTGATAATGGGAGCGGGCCCACCAAGTCAACATGCACGTGATCAAAACGCTTAGCGGGGATGTGAAAAGGTTCCAACGGGGCCTTAGTGTGTCTGTGTATTTTGGCTCACTGACACGCTACGCAGGCTGCCGCCCATTCCTCGACCTGTTTGCGCAACCCGGGCCAAACAAATTTCTCCCCCACCAACTTAATCGATGCGATGCGAGAGAATGGACCGAGTCAAAAACACGGCGACGCCACGCGGCTGGCACCATGGGGCGGGGCCGTCCCGTGGAGACATCGCAGATTAGTGGGGGCATACCACTTTGTTGCTCCCTGTGCTCCAGCCTTAACCCTGTTGGTCCAGACTGGAGCACGCGCACGACCGCGTCGTTAACCTGCTCCGCAGCCATGGCTGCATAATCTAACCCAACACAGACTGGGGCTGCGCGCGCTCCCGCGTCGCTGCCCGGGCCCGCGGCCACGGCTACAGAGTCTGCCCCTATGGGGCTTGGTGGTGCTATCGCGCGCGAGAGGCAGTCTGCCACAACATTGTGTTTACCCGTGACATGCTGAATATCAGTAGTGAACTGTTGTCGGCCTGACCAGGGTTCTGAAATTTTGGCCATCGCAAACGTTAGCGGTTTATGATCCACAAACGCGGTGAAACGTCGCCCCTCTAACCAGAACTGAAAATGACGGATGGCCAAGTGTAGGGCCAAAAGCTCCCTGTCAAACGCACTGTATTTACGCTCACTATCGCGCAAAGTCCTGCTGAAAAACGCTAGGGGTTGCCAGGTACCTGCCACAAACTGTTCAACTACCGCCCCCACCGCTACATCGGAAGCGTCAGTGGTGAGCGCCATGCGGGGCCGTTGGAACTGGGTGCGCTAACAAAACTGCGTTTGCCAGGGCTGATTTAACCTGGGCAAAAGCGTGCTCCCGCTCCGGAGACCATTCAACTTTATTTGCGGGCTTTTGTTTTTTTAACGCGGTGTACAATGGCTGCATGAGCCGTGCTGCGCTTGGGAGGAACCGGTTGTAAAAATTAACCATCCCTAGAAACTCCTGAAGCGCCTTGACCGTTTGAGGTTGCGGAAAATCCGTTATGGCACGCATTTTATCTGGAAGCGGAACCGCTCCTTCTGCCGAAACGCGATGTCCCAAAAAATCAATCTGCGCCACCCCAAACTGGCACTTCGCTGGGTTAACTATTAACCCGTGCTCTGCCAGCCTCCGAAAAACTGCTGTGAGGTGTTTTTCGTGCTCGCCCTCGGACGCGCTGGCTACCAAAATATCGTCCAAATAAACGAACACGAAAGGAAGGTCGCGTAAAACTGCATCCATCATGCGTTGGAAAGTCTGCGCGGCCCCCTTGAGGCCAAAAGGCATGCGCAAAAACTCAAAAAGGCCGAAAGGAGTTATGACCGCTGTTTTGGGTACATCTTGCGCGTGCACTGGAACCTGGTGGTAACCGCGCACCAAGTCTATTTTAGAAAAAAATGCGCGCCCCCGCCAAATGAACAGAAAAATTCCTGAATGTGCGGAATCGGGTAGCGGTCATGAGCTGAAACGTTGTTCAACCTGCGGAAATCGCCGCAAGGTCGCCACAAGCCGTCAGCCTTTGGGACCATGTGTAACGGCGAAGCCCAAGAGCTCTTGGAGCGTCTAACAATGCCCAGTTTTTCCAGATTAGTGAACTCCTCGCGCGCGATGGCCAGTTTAGCTGGGTCCAAGCGCCGAGCTTTTGCAAAAACGGGAGGGCCGGTGGTGGTTATGAAATGCTCCACCCCATGTTTAGCTACCGTTGCCGAAAACGTGGGGACTGTGAGTGCTGGGAACTGAGCAAGCAATGTGTGAAACTTACCACCCGCAGCTGAGACGCTGGCATGTGCAGTCGGCGGGGCCACCCAAGCTGTGCAGGGAATAGAATGAAAGGACAATGCATTAATCAGACGTCTATTAGCAAGGTCAACCAATAAACCATGTGAGCACAAAAAATCAGCCCCTAACATGTTGAAACTGACTGCTGCTACAATAAATGTCCACACAAATGAACGGCCCTGTAAGGACAGAAGCATGGTCCTCTCACCGAACGTTTTAATCGTGGAGCCGTTCGCTGCTGACACTGACACCCAGGGAGCTTTAGAAGGCATCAGCCGTTCCGCGTAGGTGGGTGTGACAAAACTCAGCTGAGAGCCCGTGTCCACGAGGAACTGTTTCCCTGAGCGTGCATCCGTCAGGTAAAGCAGCCTGTTCTCGTTGCCGAGGGTCGCAGCTGCTACCGGCCCTCGGTCTTGGCATTTCCCTGGCGCTTAAAGTTGCACGGTGGGACGCACCTGTGCGCTCTCTCTGCAAAACGGCGGTGGTAGAAACACGGGCCGTCCTCCGCTCCGCGTCGTCTGGCTCCCATCGCCGCCGTCGTTGGTGCGTCTGGTGCCGCGGCCGCTGGACCTGTGCTGTCTCCGGACACCGTTCCCGGGCTAGCCGCCGCGGCCGAAACCGCGTTCCGCTTTTGGGCGTCGACCAGCCGCTGCGCCTCTTTGCTCAACCCATGGTAGTCTCGCCTGGCCAATCGGGGCGACTCTGCCAGGGCCACTCTCACTGCTGGCGGCAGGGTCCGAAGGAAAAGGTGGGCGAAAATGAATTCGCCATCCTCAGAGTCTTTGAGCTTCAGCATCTTCACCATCAGGTCCGCAGGTCTATCGTTTTCTGACTCCGTCAATGTCAGGAGCCCTGACGGGGCTGAAATGGCTGATCAGCGCGTCCTTCAATGCGCTGTACTTGTCGCTGTCTGGTGGATGATTAACCAGATCCTCCACCCTCTGGACCGTGTTGCTGTCCAGCTTCGCTACCACATGGTAGAATCTTGTGTCGTCGTTGGAGATTCTCCGGAGGTTGAACTGCGCCTCGACTGTGCTAAACCATGAGCGCGGGCTGTGCTGCCAGAAATCGGGCAGCCGGATCGTGGAGGCGGCCATCAGGCTGGCTTCCGCCGAGCCCCGCTCGGGAGAATTCTGTCTGCTCATTTCTCGTCGTAGGTCACCAGTGTAGAAGATGTGCTCAAATGATGAGGCTGAGTTTAGTCGTAAACCAGCTTTATTGACAGAACACAGCTTCTAGCATTCTCAAAGCAGGAAAGAGAAAGAATCATATCTCATCACCCTTTTATATGTTTCCAGCATCAGAATTCAAGTCACATGGTGTTTTCAGTAAACATACAGTCACAAGGCATCCCTTTGAATCTTCACCATTGTCTCTCATTTCCTGATGAACCGGAAATCTCTCCGGGGCATCTTCTGTGGGACAAAGAGACAAATCTCACACCTCCTTGTTATTCAATTTCAATTCAATTCAACTTTATTTATATAGCGCCATTTCACAACAACAGTCATCTCATAGCGCTATCAACTGTAGGGGGGAACCCCCACAGTTGCAGAAAGACCCCAGCAATCAGGTGATCCCCTGTGAGCAAGCACTTGGCGACGGTGGAGAGGAAAAACTCCCTTTTAACAGGAAGAAACCTCCAGCAGAACCAGGCTCAGGGAGGGGCAGTCATCTGCTGCGACTGGCTGAGGGGTGAGGGGACAGAGAAGATGAAAAGAACAGACATGTAGAGAGCAAACAGCACAATGGGGACTCAATCTATGGGAGAGAACAAACAAATGTTAATGACCAGCAAAAAAAAAATATTTCATAGAGAGTGAGGAAAGGAGTGAGGCCCAGTGCATTACTGGAGGTCCCCCGGCTGACTAAACCTATTAGCAGCATAACTAAGGGAGGGTTCAGAAACACATGATCCCTCCCTAATTGTAGGCTATATCAAAAAGGTAGGTTTTAACCCTAATCTTAAAAAACAGAGATCGAGTCTGACTCCCGAATCCAGATTGGCAGCTGATTCCACAGGAGAGGAGCTTGATAACTGAAGGCTCTGCCTCCCATTGTACTTTTGGAGATTCTAGGTATTACAAGTAGTCCTGCATTTTGGGAGCGTAGTGCTCTGTTAGGATAATACGGTAGTATCAGATCTTTTAAATAAAAAGGAGCCTGATTGTTTAGAGCTTTGTAAGTAAGAAGAATGATTTTAAACTTAATTCTAAACTCTATGGGAAGCCAATGAAGGGAGGCCAGAACCGGAGAGATATGATCTCTCTTTCTAGTACCTGTTAAAACTCTTGCTGCAGCATTTTGGATCAGCTGAAGACTTTTTAAAGATGTTTTAGGACAACCTGATAATAAAGAATTACAATAATCTAATCTCGAGCTAACAAAAGCGTGGATCAGTTTCTCAGCATCACTCTGAGACAAGATGCTCCTAATCTTGGCAATATTACGCAAATGATAGAAGGCAGTCTTAGAAACAAATTTAATATGTGAATTGAAGGACAAATCCTGATCAAAAATAACTCCAAGGTTCCTCACAGAGCTATTAAGAGAAAGAGTAACTGCATCCAAACTGAAAGTTTGATTTGGAAAGGAATTTCTAAGGTTTTTTGGACCAACAAGAATGACTTCAGTCTTATCTGAATTTAATAGCAGGAAATTACAAGTCATCCAAGCTTTGATTTCCTTAAGACAGGCTTCTAACTTGGCTAATTGATTACTATCATCTGGCTTCATTGACAGGTATAATTGTGTGTCATCTGCATAACAATGAAAATGTATACAGTGCTTTCTAATAATGTTGCCTAACGGAAGCATATATAAACTAAAAAGAGTAGGGCCTAGCACAGATCCCTGTGGAACTCCATGACTAAGCTTTGAGTTGAAAGAAAACTCATTATTTACATGAACAAACTGGAACCTATCAGATAAATAAGATCTAAACCACTGCAACGAAGTTCCATTAAGTCCAACATAGTGTTCTAATCTATCAAGTAGAATATTATGATCGATAGTATCAAAAGCTGCACTAAGGTCTAAAAGGACAAGTACAGAAACTAGTCCATTATCAGATGCAATGAGGAGGTCGTTAGTGACCTTTGCTAAGGCTGTTTCAGTACTATGATGGATTCTAAACCCAGATTGAAACTCTTCAAGTAAACCATTTCCCTGCAGGTGGTCGAATAATTGCGTAGCAACAACTCTTTCTAAGATTTTTGAAATGAAAGAGAGATTAGAGATTGGTCTATAGTTAGCTAAAGCTCCTGGATCTAGTGTTGGCTTTTTGAGTAAGGGTTTAATTACAGCTGTTTTAAAAGCCTGCGGTACATGGCCTAAAGTTAATGAAGAATTGATTATATGAAGAATAAAGCTACCAATAAGTGGGAAGACTTCTTTAAATAACCTGGTAGGAATAGGGTCTAAAAGACAAGTTGAAGGTTTGGATGAGGAAACTATTTTGTCTAACTCACAAAGGTCGATTGGAGTAAACTCATCAAGACAGACATCAAAAGAAGGAGTTGTAGTAGTTACAGTATTTAAGTTAACTGTGGGAAGAATCTGATTGATTTTATCTCTGATGGATGAAATTTTATTATTGAAAAAGTTCATAAAGTCCTGACTAGTAAGCTCTAAGGGAATGCTAGGATTGACAGAGTCCTGACTCTTTGTCAACCTGGCTACAGTACTGAAAAGAAACCTGGGATTATTCTTGTTCTCTTCTATTAATGCAGAGTAATAACTTGTTCTAGCTTTTCTAAGAGATTTTTTATAAATTAAAAGATGATTTCTCCAAGCTAAATAGATTTCATCTAAATTAGTAGAGCGCCATTTTCTTTCTAATTGACGAGTCTTCTGTTTTAAGCTACGAGTTTCTGTGTTGAACCAAGGAGTTAGAAATCTCTGATTAGACTTTTTCTTTTTAAAGGGGGCCACCAAGTCTAGAGCCTGATGCAGAGAAGCTGAAACACTATCCACCATGTTATCAATTACAGAAGGAGCAAGCTGTCTATAGCTTATTTCCGTTGTGTTGACACATGGCATAGAGGAAACAATCTGCATAAATTTGGAAACAGCATCATCTGAAAGGCATCTACTGTAATAATATTTTTCTTTAGGAGCCAAATAGTCAGAAATAGTAAAATCAAAGGTTAACAGACAATGGTCTGACAGTACAGGGTTATGAGGAGACACTACAAGATTTTCTATTTCTATGCCATATGTCAGAACAAGGTCCAATGTATGGTGGAGGTAATGAGTAGAATTTCCTACTTTCTGAGAAAACCCAATCGAGTCTAATATTGAATTAAATGCCACATTAAGGCAGTCACTATCTACATCCACATGTATATTAAAGTCCCCTACTATAATTATTCTATCAGATTTCAGCACTAAATCAGCTAAGAAATCAGCAAATTCGGATAAAAATTCTGAGTAGGTTGATGGGGGACGATAAACTATGGCAAATAAAATTGGGTTTAACCTAAAATTGCTAAAGTGCCCAATACTGAGGACCAGGCCCTCAAAGGAATTATAACATATTTTTTGCTTTACATTAACTAGTAATTTGGAATGGTAAATTGTTGCTACTCCTCCTCCACGACCAGAACTTCTGGGATTTTGACAGTTTAAATAACCAGAGGGAGTTGATTCATTTAAACCAACATAATCCTCTTGCCCTAACCAAGTCTCTGTAAGGGAAATTAAATCAATCTGATGATCAATTAACAGATCATGGACTAACAGAGACTTGGGAGTTAGAGACCTAATATTTAGTAAACCATATTTAATTTTTAAATTATGAGGAGGAACAGAGGCCAAATCATTCAATTTAGAGGCTTTATGTTTAATTTGAGTTTTACCAATATTTTGCTTTTTCACTTTGGGATGCTTATGCATGATATTTTTATTTACTTTGGAGGGAGCAGACAACGATTCTCTGATGGGGAAGACAGGGGCTAAGCTGAGGTGTGGTGGATGAAGAGGAGCTGCAGAGAGGCGTGTAAGACTGCGACTCTGCTTCCTGGTCCCAACTCTGAGTAGTCATGGTTTTGGAAATTTGGATAAAAAAGATGCCAGATTGTTAGATAAATGAGAAGCACCATCCAAAGTGGGATGAATGCTGTCTCGTCTCATAAGACCAGGTTTTCCCCAAAAAGAGCTCCAATTGTCAATGTAGCCCACGTCATTTTTAGGACACCACACAGACAGCCAGCGGTTCAAGGATGACGAGCGACTAAACATGTCATCACTGGTCAGATTGGGGAGGGGCCCAGAGAATACTACAGTGGCAGACATCGTTTTTGCAAAGTCACACACCGATTCTACATCAAGTTTGGTGACTTCCGACTGCCGGAGACGGATGTCATTAATGCCGGCGTGAATAACAATTGTGGAGTATTTACAGTTACTTTTAGCCAGCATTTTCAGATTTGACTCGATGTCGCCTGCTCTGGCCCCAGGAATGCATTTGACTATGGCCGCTGGAGTCTCTAGGTTCACGTTTCTGACTACAGAGTCGCCAATGATCAGAGTTTTTTCCTCAGCGGGTGTGTCGCTGAGCGGGGAAAAACGATTAGAAACGTGAACAGGTTGGTGGTGAACCGGGGCTTTGCGACTAGGCTTCCTTCTCACCGTCACCCACCCAGTCTCCTCGCTGCTGAGGAGAGCCGGGGAACCGCTGACAGGGGGGCCTAAGCTAGCTAGCTCCGCTGCAGCTAATGGGCGTCCGTCGAGATTAACTGGCGCAGACGGTGTTTCAATGCAGCGGAGCCGGGATTCCAAATCAGACAACCTCGCCTCGAGCGCCTCAAAAAGACAACATTTATTACATTTACCGTTATCGCTAAAAGAGGCAGAGGTGTAGCTAAACATCTGACAGAGAGAGCACACCAGAGGAGAGGAAAGAGAGCTAGTAGCCATAGCTAATAGCTGGAGAGCAACCACACAGGCAGACAGCAAAACAGGAAGTGACGATACGTTACGTTACCACAAGGAAGTGACGATCCTCAGTCCCTCTTCTTCTGCAGATTCGAGTCCTTTGTCCTTGCAGACGTGACACCCTCAATACACATGCAGTCCTGTCTCTGTGGAAACGTGAGCCCACAATGTGTGTCGCCCACACACTCAAATTATCCCACAATGCATTTTGAAAAGTAGTCTACAACGGATGCTCACTACATTAGCCAACATATCCCATAATGCAATGCGCAGCCAACGGAGTAGTGGAAGAGCTTCACATCACAACATAAACTACTTTAAGGTATTTATATGTATTAGTTCATCAAAAACGATCTGATTTAATACATATTTACTACAGGTACTGCAGGTATCCATTTTTTTTTTTTTACTGTGGGGCACATATATGCACATATGTATATGACTGCATGATTCATACGTATACCACCTTAGGCTTCACATCTGAGACGGAACAAAGGACTGAGCTGCTCTGGAGATAACACGAGGGTGTGAAGTTTAGTCTTTGGCATGCAAAGAGACAGCCTTGGGGGATTTTGCCCAGCGGCCAGAGACTGAGAGGTGGAGTGTGTTAAGATCGGGGGGAAGTTACATTGTGACTGGGATTAAGTACCATGTGACTGTATGTTTGATGTCCTGGGTATAAAAGGAACAGATGTGGGAAGATTCACTCTCTTTTTCTCTTTCTGTGTTGGATGATGTTGGAGAATGTGAATAAATCTGACTTGAGAAATAAACTCAGCCTCATCTTTCCCCATTCTCCACACTGGTGACCCTATGATGTATCATGAGCAGAAGTAATTCCCCCGAGCCGGACTCGTCAGGAGCCAGCCAGGCGAACGCAGCCACAGTCAAGCTACCAGACTTCTGGCAAGACAACCCGTGCTCCTGGTTCCACTTGGTCGAGGCACAGTTTGCCCTCCGGGGGATAACGGTAGATGACACCAAATTCTACCACGTTATTTCCAAGCTCAACAACCGCACGGCTCGATATGTGCAGAGCTTTTTGGAGTGCCCACCGGCCGATGACAAATACGGCGGGTTGAAGGCTGCGCTCATCCAACGTTTCACTCCCTCAGTCCTGGAGAGAGCGGAGAGACTCCTGGCCCTGAACGACTTGGGAGATAGCACGCCCGTCGACCTGATGGAAGACATGCTGAGGCTGAGGGGCTCAGACGGCGACGACTTCCTCTTCACCCACATTTTCCTGAGAACCCTACCATCGGCCATGAGAGCGACCCTGGCCGGTTCACCGTTGATGGCCCAGCGGGACTTCTGCGCACTGGCCCAGGAGGCACAACGGATTCTCAACGCCAGCAGACAGCGCGCGGCCACCGCAGCCGTGACGGAGCTCGGCGCGGCGGCCGGAGACGACAGGGGGCCAGAGGCGGCGGTAGCAGACCCGCCGACAACAGCGGCGGCGAGGGCCAGGGATCGCGGAGGAGACGACCTCTGTTTTTACCATCGCCGCTTCGCAGAGAGGGCACGCAAATGTATTCCACCGTGCCAGTTCAGGAGCTCGGGAAACGCCAAGACCGGGGGTCGATAGCAGCTGCGGCCCTCGGTGAACAGAACAAGCTGCTCTACTTGACGGATGCGCGATCGGGAGGCAATTCCTCGTGGACACAGGCTCCCAAGTGAGCTTCATCATGCCTACATATGCTGACCGGCTGGCGGGTCCCGGAGGTCACGGAGCGTCAGCAGCGAACGGCTCGAGGATTAAGACCTTTGGTGAGAGGACTCTGCTTCTGTCCCTACACGGCCGTACATTTGAGTGGACTTTTGTTATAGCTGCAGTGAACTTCAATATGTTAGGGGCTGATTTTCTGTGCTCACATGGTTTGTTGGTTGACCTTGCTAATAGGCGCCTGGTTAATGCACTTTCTTTTTATTCTATTCCCTGTGCAGCCCGAGTGACCCTGCCCACAGCACAAGCCAACGTCGCAACAGTAGGTGGTAAGTTTCACACACTGCTCACTCAGTTTCCAGCACTCACAATTCCCACATTTTCAGCAGCCGTCGCTAAACACGGAGTGGAACACTTTATTACTACCACCGGACCGCCCGTTTTTGCAAAAGCTCGGCGCTTGGATGCAGCTAAACTGTCCATAGCGCACGAGGAATTCGCCAGCCTTGAAAAGTTGGGCATCATCAGACGTTCGAAGAGCCCATGGGCTTCCCCGCTTCACATGGTCCCTAAAGCCGATGGCTCATGGCATCCTTGCGGAAATTTCCGCAGGCTGAACAACGCTACAGCGCACGACCGCTACCCAATCCCGCATATCCAAGATTTTTCCGTTCATTTGGCGGGGGCGCACATTTTTTCTAAGATAGACTTGGTCCGCGGGTACCATCAAGTCCCAGTACGCGCTGAGGACATCCCCAAAACGGCGGTAATAACTCCGTTTGGCCTTTTTGAGTTTTTGCGCATGCCATTTGGGCTTAAAGGCGCTGCGCAGACATTCCAGCACATGATGGACGCGGTGTTGTGTGATCTCCCTTTTGTGTTCGTCTACCTGGACGACATCTTGGTAGCCAGCGCGTCCGAAGACGAACACGAAAATCACCTCACGGCAGTTTTCTGGAGGCTGGGGGAGCATGGGTTAATAATTAACCCAGCAAAGTGTCAGTTCTGGGTGACGCAGATTGATTTTTTGGGGCATCACGTCTCTCCAGAAGGAGCCGTCCCTCTGCCTGACAAAGTGCGCGCGGTAACAAATTTTCCCCAGCCACAAACGGTTAAAGCGTTGCAAGAGTTTTTGGGAATGGTAAATTTTTATAACCGCTTCCTCCCCCGCACAGCGCAGCTCATGCAACCATTGTATGCTGCGCTAAAAAAACAAAAACCCACAAGCAAAATCGAATGGTCTCCTGAGCGGGAGCGCGCATTCGCGGAAGTCAAAACAGCCCTGGCAAACGCTGCGTTGTTAGCACATCCAGACCCCACGGCCCGCATAGCGCTCACTACTGACGCGTCAGATGTGGCCATAGGAGCGGTCGTAGAGCAGCAGGTTGCCGGGGTTTGGCAGCCGCTTGCCTTTTTCAGCAGGACGTTGCGCGATATCAAGCGAAAATACAGCGCGTTCGACAGGGAGTTGTTAGCTCTCCACTTAGCCATTCACCACTTCCAGTTCTGGCTGGAGGGACGCCGTTTCACCGCGTTTGTTGACCACAAGCCGCTTACTTTGGCGATGGCCAAGGTTTCAGAACCGTGGTCGGGCCGGCAGCAGAGGCAGCTGGCTGCAATCTCAGAGTTTACTACCGATATTCAGCACGTAGCGGGTAAATTTAATGTGGTGGCAGACTGTCTCTCGCGCGCAGTAGCGGCCCCAGTCCGCGTAGGGGTACATTGTGCAACCATGGCCACGGAGCAGGCTAGTGATGCGGAAGTGCACGCCGCCGCGGTCTGCACAGGGATAGATTATGCAGCCATGGCCGCGGATCAGGTTAGTGATGCGGACGTGTGCGCGCTCCAGTCTGGACCAACAGGGTTAAGGCTGGAGAACAGGGTGTTACAAGATGGTATGCCCCCCCTAATCTGCGATGTCTCCATGGGTCGACCGTGCCCGGTGGTACCGACCGTGTGGCGCTGCCGCGTTTTTGACTCGATTCATTCTCTGGCGCACCCAGGGGTGCGCGCATCGGTCAAAATGGTAGGAGAGAAATTTGTATGGCCAAGCCTGCGCAAGCAAGTTAAAGAGTGGGCAGTGACATAACGCACGGCTCAGGAGACGCGCACACACAGGCTTAGAGTAGTTCAAAGAGTTTATCAACAGCAGGAGTGTATGAGTGTGTGTCTGCGGGATGCAGATGTGTTGGTGGTGGCGTCTGCTTCAGACACAGAGGCAGATGACCGTTCGGCCGAGCAACCTTGAATTGTCAGGATAGCTGGCACAGCAAGGGGAACGTAGCCCGGGAGACAGCCACCTGGAGAGCTCCGTGCAGCAGCGAAGGATGGGCGATGGAACGGAGACGTCCGCCGCCGGGGAATCCACCTGTGCACAGGGGAGCAGACTGGAAAAGGAGGTAAGGGTTCTTACCCAGAATAGTGATGCTGAAGAAAGGAATGCTCACGACGGTGAGGGAACGAAGTCTGACGGCTTCAGGCCGAGCCTCCGGGCGAGGCGGCTTTTATCCCTCGCCGCTGATGAGGATCAGGTGTGTGAGCAGGTGGCGCCGCTGATGAATGGCGCGGCGTGACAGTACTCCCCCCTCTAGCAGCGCCTCCTGGCGATGGCTTATCCGGGTGCGCTCGGTGGAAGTCCGCGATGAGCGATGGGTCCAACACAAACGACGGGGGCACCCATTGTCGATGCTCGGGCCCATAGCCCTCCCAGTCCACCAAGTATTGCAACCCACGACCCCGGCGCCGGGAGTCCAGGATGGAGGAGACGGACCAGGCCGGGTGGCCACCAATCATCCGGGGCGCGGGTTGCGCTGCAGGAGGAGGGCAAAGGGGGTCGGTGACTGCCAGCTTCACCTTTGATACGTGGAAGGTGGGATGGATGTGGAGGGAGGGGGGAATAGCCACGCGCACAGCCACCGGGTTGATGATCCGGGTGATGGGGAAGGGACCCATGAAGCGCTGTGCCAGCTTTCTCCTCTTGCCTTTTAGGGTGACGTCCTGGGTGGAAACGTAGACAAGTTGCCCAACTCTGTACGCCGGGGCAGGTCTTCTGCGCCGGTCCGCCACGGTCTTGTTGCGCTCCGCCGTGCGTAAAAGCGCATGACGCGCGGCGGCCCAGGTGGAGCGGAACTGCCTCACGTGCGCCCTAACTGACGGAACAGTTACCTCGCCCTCCTGCGCTGGGAGCAGCGGGGGGTCGTAACCCAGGGACGCCTTGAAGGGGGACATCCCCGTTGCAGAAGAGCGGGCGGTGTTGTGGGCGTACTCCACCCAGGCGAGATGGTTGCTCCATGATGTCGGTTTGGATCTTGCAACACAGCGGAGCGCAGCCTCCAGCTCCTGATTGGTCCTCTCACACTGCCCGTTAGACTGGGGGTGATGGCCGGAGGAGAGGCTCACCTTGGCTCCGATGGCGTTGCAAAAGGATTTCCAAACCTCGGATGAAAATTGGGGGCCCCGGTCCGAGACCACGTCCACCGGGATCCCATGCAGCCTGACCACGTGTTGGACGAGGTAGCCCGCCGTCTCCAGGGCGGTAGGGAGACCTCGCAGGGGGACGAAGTGTGCCGCCTTGGAGAAACGGTCCACGATGGTCAGGATGGTGTCGAATGAGTTGGAGACTGGGAGCCCGGTGACGAAATTGAGTGCGATGTGCGACCATGGCCTGCCAGGGACGGGCAGGGGCTGGAGCAGACCCGCTGGAGGGGCGTTTCCCGATTTGCAGGTTGCACAAATAGGACAAGCCTGGGCGTAGCGGGCTGCATCCCTCCGCAGGCCCGGCCACCAAAAGGACCGTTGGAGGAGGCTGATCATCCGAGAGGTGCCGGGATGACAGGTGAGCCGGGAGGTGTGGAGCCAGTGGATGACCTCTCCTCGGACCGCAGACGGAACGAACAGTCTTCCCTCCGGTCCGCCGCCAGGATCAGGTTCCACCTCCTGTGCCTTCCGGATCTTGTCCACAATGTCCCAAGAGACAGCTCCCACGACGCACGACCTGGGCAGGATAGTGTGGGGCGTCTCCTCAGCCTCCACGGGGGTGAACTGTCTAGAGAGGGCGTCAGGCAGGCCGTTCTTGGAGCCTGGCCTGAAGGTGATAGAGAACCAGAACCTGGCGAAGAACAGAGACCAACGCGCCTGGCGGGCATTCAGGCGCTTGGCAGATCGTAGGTACTCTAAATTCTTATGGTCCGTCAGGACCACAAACGGCAGGTCCGCCCCCTCTAGCCAGTGGCGCCACTCCTGTAGGGCGAGTTTAATGGCCAGGAGCTCTCTGTCCCCCACATCATAGTTCCTCTCCGCCGGGGACAGGCGCCGGGAGAAGAAGCCGCACGGTCGCTTGGCGCCATCGTCCGGTGATTGCTGGGATAACACTGCTCCCACCCCCGTGTCCGATGCGTCCACCTCCACAATGCACTGCAGCGCGGGGTCGACCTGGCGAAGGACCCGGGAGGAGGAGAACTCCGCCTTCAGCGCCTTAAAGGCAGCATCGACCTCTTCGGTCCACCGGAACGGGACCTTCGGGGACGTGAGGCGGGTCAGTGGTTCGACGATCCAGCTGAAATTCAGAACAAAACAGCGGTAAAAATTGGCGAAGCCAACAAACTGTTGCACCTGCTTCCAGGATGCGGGAGTAGGCCACTCCACCACCGCCTTCACCTTCTCTGGGTCCGGGAGCACCTGGTCTTGGGCGATGATGAATCCCAGGAAGGATGTGGTCCTAGCGTAAAACTCGCACTTCTCAGCCTTCACGTACAGACGATTCTCCAGCAGTCTTTGGAGGACCCGCCTCACATGGACCTGGTGCTCGTCTCTGGACTTAGAGAAGATCAGAATGTCGTCCAGGTAGACGAACACGAAGAGGCCGATGAAATCCCGGAGGACGTCATTGATGAGGCGCTGAAAGACGGCAGGAGCGTTGGTCAGCCCGAACGGCATGACGAGGTACTCAAAGTGGCCGTTCGGGGTACGGAAGGCTGTTTTCCAATAATCTCCCTCCCGGATCCGGACGAGGTGGTAAGCGCTGCGGAGATCCAGCTTGGTAAACCAGGTCGCCCCCTGGAGGGAGTGGAAGGCAGTGTCCATGAGGGGCAGGGTGTAACGGTCCCTCTCAGTGATGTCATTAAGTGCTCGGTAGTCAATACAGGGACGGAGGGAACCGTCCTTCTTCCCTACAAAGAAAAACCCCGCCCCCACGGGAGATGACGATGGGCGGATAATCCCAGCGCTCAGTGATTCCTTCAGGTACGTATTCATAGTCTCCTTCTCCGGCGCCGACAGGCTGTAGAGCCGACCAGATGGCAGGGGGGCCCCCTGGCGGAGATTGATGGCACAGTCATATGGTCGATGCGGGGGAAGAGACATAGCTTTCGACTTGCTGAATACCATACCCAGGTCATGAAAATCTGGGGGCACCAGAGACAGGTCCGGGGGTGCTGTATCCGCCACAGGAGGAGCCGCGGACGGGGAGCAGGCAGCGGACTGAAGGCAGGTGCCCATGCAGAAGGTACTCCACGCCGACACCCCAGCTGACCTCCAGTCCAGGACAGGATTGTGGAGGCGTAGCCAGGGATACCCCAGGATGACGGGCGACACAGAGTTGGGCAGGACGTAGAAAACCATCTCCTCCCGGTGGTTCCCCGAGATGATGACTGGGACAGGAATGGTTTGATGGGTAACCCTCCCCAGGGAGGCACGGGAGAGATGGACCAGGGAGATGGGGTGTTTGAGTGCCTGACAGCGGATGCCCAATCGGGTTGCCAGGCCTTGTGAAATGAAGCTGCCCTCTGCGCCCGAATCCACCAGTGCGTGGGTGAGGTGCCCAGTGGGGTTGTGGCAAAAACGGATGGGCAGCTTTAATTGAGTGAGGGGACTTTGCCGATTGACGTCCGCGAGGCCCCCTACAGTAACTCGCGGACCCCGCCATTTGGCTTTTGTGGGCAAAGCTCTACCGTGTGTTGACTGTCTCCGCAATACATGCAGAGACCCAACTCACGGCGGCGCTGTCTCTCTGCCGGGGAGAGCTTTGCCCAGCCCGTCACCATCGGCTCCGACTCCTTGGGGCACGATGGTGGCGGCGTCGCCAGGGGGCGAGCTTGGGGCAGGCGTAGCGGGACTCCTCGAGGGCGAGAAGCAGACGGCTTCCGTCCTGAGGAGCGCTCGCGCAGCCTGTTGTCCAAGCTGATTGCCAATGAGGTTAGCTCCGCTAACGTTCCGGGGATATCCCGTCCAGCCAGTTCATCCCTCAGATCACTATTGAGGCTGCGGAGAAACAGGCCGCAGAGGGAGCGCTCCTCCCAGCCCAGTTCCTCCGCCGCTACCCGGTATTCGATGGCATAATCCGCGGCCGACCGGCTTCCCTGCTGGAGAGCGAGAAGCCGATCGACCTGGACCGCCTCGGAACGGGAGTGATCAAACACCTCCAGGAAGCGCCTCACGAACTCGGCATAGGTGAGGGTGGCATAACTGGGTCTCGCCATAATAGCGTGGGCCCAAGTTAAAGCGCGCCCCTCCAGGAGGTTCCCTATGTAGCCGATTCGGCTGTGATCTGAGGGAAAGTCTCCGGGCACACGGTCAAACACGGACTCGCACTGCATCACAAACCCCCGCGCTCCGCCGAGCTTTCCGCTAAAGTGGGCGGGGGTCGGAATTGGTGTGAGTCGGGTCGGTGCCACTGGAGCTGGCTGGACGGCCACCGGAACAGCAGGAGCTGCGCCACCCTGAGGAGCCGGGGGGAACGGCTGCTGGGGGTCCAGGCGGTCCAATCGGCCAGTGATAATTACCAATTGGTTCAGGATGACCTGCTGTTGATAAGCAATTTGATCCACTCTAGCCTCGAGAGTGGTAAGCCGGTGTGCGAGCCCGCCGTCTGCCGAGCCGCTCTGCTGAAGCCGTACTGACATAACGCACGGCTCAGGAGACGCGCACACACAGGCTTAGAGTAGTTCAAAGAGTTTATCAACAGCAGGAGTGTATGAGTGTGTGTCTGCGGGATGCAGATGTGTTGGTGGTGGCGTCTGCTTCAGACACAGAGGCAGATGACCGTTCGGCCGAGCAACCTTGAGTTGTCAGGATAGCTGGCACAGCAAGGGGAACGTAGCCCGGGAGACAGCCACCTGGAGAGCTCCGTGCAGCAGCGAAGGATGGGCGATGGAACGGAGACGTCCGCCGCCGGGGAATCCACCTGTGCACAGGGGAGCAGACTGGAAAAGGAGGTAAGGGTTCTTACCCAGAATAGTGATGCTGAAGAAAGGAATGCTCACGACGGTGAGGGAACGAAGTCTGACGGCTTCAGGCCGAGCCTCCGGGCGAGGCGGCTTTTATCCCTCGCCGCTGATGAGGATCAGGTGTGTGAGCAGGTGGCGCCGCTGATGAATGGCGCGGCGTGACAGGCAGCAGCCTGCGTGGCTTGTCAACAAGCCAAAATACACAAACACACTAGAGCTCCCTTGGAGCCGTTTCACATCCCGGCTAAAAGGTTCGATCATGTGCATGTCGACCTCATAGGCCCCCTCCCACCATCACAGGGGTGCACACACCTTTTGACAATGGTGGACCGCACCATGCGTTGGCCAGAAGTGGTCCCACTGGCATCAACCACAGCCGAGGAGGTAGCGCGCGCGTTTTTAACGGCTTGGGTAGCGCGTTTTGGAGTCCCGTCGGACATTACATCCGACAGAGGTCCTCAATTTGTTTCCGAGCTTTGGTCAGCGATGGCCCGAAGCCTGGGGGTAACGATCCACCGCACTACCGCGTACAACCCGCAGGCTAATGGTTTATGCGAACGTTTCCATAGGTCATTGAAAGCAGCCCTCAGAGCGTCGCTTACGGATGCAAATTGGGTGGACAGGCTACCATGGGTTTTATTGGGGTTGTGTTCTGCACCTAAAGAGGATTTAAAAGCCTCCTCAGCTGAGTTAGTTTTTGCACAGCCACTCCGGCTGCCCGGGGAATTTCTCCCAGATAATCCTGCGCCAGAGTGCCCCCCTGCTCAGCGGTTGCAGAGCGACACAGGATCGAGGACGCTTCCTGGCCCTGTTCATCACAGTTTTCCGTGCGTTTTTGTGCCTAAGGCTTTAAAAAATGCGGAGTTTGTTTTTGTCAGACACGATGTGCATCACCCCCCCGTTGCGGCCACCTTACGATGGACCTTTCAGAGTGCTGGAAACAGGGGATAAGCATTTTTTGCTAGATTTGGGGGGCAGGGAAGAACAGATTGGCATAAACAGACTCAAATCCGCCTTTGTGTTGGCCGACGAAAATGTGCTGTTGGCTACGGCTCCTCGGCGCGGCAGACCCCCGAAGGAGCATTCATCAGGACACCCACAGGGATTGACTAACAGTTCTCATCCTGAGGCAGCAGCTCCCCAGCAGGAGGGCGCCGCAAGAGTGGTAAAGCCCGCTTACAGCAGATATGGGAGGCGACTGAGGCCCAAGCGACATGCGGACTGATGTGTAATAATTTTACCATGACTTGCAGACTGTTATTACAGTTGTTCCATCTTAGACGTTTGGGGGGGGGGGTCATGTGGGGCACATATATGCACATATGTATATGACTGCATGATTCATACGTATACCACCTTAGGCTTCACATCTGAGACGGAACAAAGGACTGAGCCGCTCTGGAGATAACACGAGGGTGTGAAGTTTAGTCTTTGGCATGCAAAGAGATAGCCTTGGGGGATTTCGCCCAGCGGCCAGAGACTGAGAGGTGGAGTGTGTTAAGATCAGGGGGAAGTTACATAGTGACTGGGATTAAGTACCATGTGACTGTATGTTTGATGTCCTGGGTATAAAAGGGACAGATGTGGGAAGATTCACTCTCTTTTTCTCTTTCTGTGTTTGGATGATGTTGGAGAATGTGAATAAATCTGACTTGAGAAATAAACTCAGCCTCATCTTTCCCCATTCTCCACATTACTACCATTAGTCTGTTAGGTTTTACTCTCGTGTGATGACATCATTAACCATGCTGCAAAAACAAGCCAGTAGTGTCCGAAAGCTGTTAATTTTATTGTTATATTGTGGAGAGTGTAAAAAACGAGGCTGATTCATGAAGCAGGCAGCTTTATTCACTCTCTCATCAGTCATACACAGAAAAAGCATGTCTCAATACACCATGGGTTCTCCTTTTATACCAACCGCTCATCTCACATTTGCATGACATTTAACATCACAATACATTCATCCTTTCTCACCCCAACTCCTTCTTCCTGCTACCTCACCATGATCTCCCTAGCTATTGTTCTCCTCTGTTTACCCTCTGCATCCAGTCTGAGATGATTAACCCAGTCTCTACACGGCCCCCCCACAATCTCAGACAGAGTTTCAGTCCTCATGTTCTTTTGGCTTCAATCTCCTCCTATATCTGCTGTAACGGGGGTTTACCGCTTCAGCGGCGCTGCTGTGCCGGCGGGGGGCTCCTGGGGGTGTGTCTGTCTGCGGGTGGGCCATGACGAGGGGGGAGGAAACTTCGATTTGCCCGTGTGGCTGCTCTGCTGAATCGTTTACCTGGGGAGTTCTCAGTGGGGGTCTTCCATGCCGAGGGGCCCGAGCCAACAGCACTTGCTCATCTGCCACTACAAAAGCGGCTTAAGTCTGTCTATGCATATTTTCTCCCGACGACCCCCCAAGTCTAACAAAAAATGTTTGTCCCCTGTTTCGCAATGGGGGGCGGTGGGCATCATGCCTGAAAAACACGAATGCCGCATTCTTCAAAGTTTTTGGCACAAAAGTGCGTGGAAAACAGTGGTGGGCCGGGCCACGCTGAGAAACGCTGCAAACGCTGAGACGGACAGTTGTCCGGCGCAGGATTATCTGGCAGAAATTCCCCGGGCAGCCGCAGTGGCTGAGAAAAAACAAGCTCTGCCGGGGAAGCCTCCAAATCCTCTTTTGGTGCAGAACGCAACCCCAATAAAGCCCACGGCAACCAGTCTACCCAATTTGCATCCGTCAGCGAAGCCCTGAGCGGTGCTTTCAGTGACCTATGAAAACGCTTGCATAACCCATTGGTCTGTGGGTTGTAGGCGGTTGTGCAATGAATTGCAACACCCAGGCTGCGGGCCATCGCAGACCAGAGGTCGGAAACAAACTGAGGGCCCCTATCGGACGTGTTGTCCGACGGGATTCCAAAACGCGCCACCCATGTCGTCAAAAAAGCGCGCGCCACGTCCGCGGACGTGGTTGCCGCCAGCGGGACTGCTTCTGGCCAGTGTGTGGTGCAGTCCACCACTGTCAGAAGGTGCGTGCACCCCTGCGATGGCGAGAGGGGGCCCACGAGGTCCACGTGAACATGGTCGAACCTCTTAGCCGGTATACGAAACGGCTCCAAAGGAGCCTTCGTGTATCTGTGTACTTTGGCTCGTTGGCATGCTATGCAGGCTGCCGCCCACTCTTTCACTTGTTTGCACAGGCCTGGCCATACGAACTTTGCTCCCACCATTTTGACTGACGCGCGCACCCCTGGATGTGCCAGAGCCTGAAGTGACTCAAACACGAGGCGGCGCCACGCGACTGGGACCACCAGGTGCGGGCGTCCCGTGGAGACGTCGCAGATTAGGGGGGGGCTGCCATCTTGCAGTACTCTGCTCTCCAGCCTTAACCCCGTTGGTCCAGACTGGAGCGCGTGCACGACCGTATCGCCAGTCTGCTCTGCGGCCATGGCTGTATAATCTATCCCCACGCAGACTGGGGCCACTACTGCGTGCGAGAGGCAGTCCGCCACCAGATTCAGTTTACCCGACACATGCTGAATATCGGTCGTAAACTCCGAGATCGCGGCCAGCTGTCTCTGCTGCTGGCCCGACCATGGTTCCGAAACCTTGGCCACCGCGAACGTTAGCGGCTTGTGGTCCACGAACGCGGTGAAGCTGCGCCCTTCCAGCCAGAACTGGAAGGGATGTATGGCCAGGTGGAGAGCCAGCAACTCTCTGTCGAATGCGCTGTATTGACGCTCACTGTCGCGCAAAATCCTGCTGAAAAAAGTGAGCGGCTGCCAAGAACCAGCGACACGTTGCTCCACGACGGCCCCTATGGCCATGTCCGAGGCGTCGGTAGTGAGCGCTATCCGGGCCGCCGGGTCCGGGTGCGCCAACAGTGCGGCGTTTGCCAGGGCTGTTTTAACCTCAGAGAACGCCTGCTCTCGCTCCGGAGTCCATTCGACTCTATCCGCGGGTTTCCATCTCTTGAGCGCGGCGTACAATGGCTGCATGAGTTGAGCTGCGCAGGGGAGGAAAAGGTTATAAAAGTTAACCATCCCCCAAAATTCTTGCAGCGTCCTGACTGTCTGAGGCCGGGGAAAATTCACCACGGCGCACACTTTGTCGGGCAAGGGTATCGCTCCCTCCGGTGAGATGCGGTGCCCCAAAAAATGAATCCCCGTCATGCCGAACTGGCATTTTGCCGGGTTGATTATTAACCCGTGCTCCTCCAACCTCCGGAAAACCGTCCTGAGGTGGGTTACGTGTTTGTCCTCGGACGCACTGGCCACCAGGATGTCATCCAGGTAGACGAACACAAACGGGAGATCGCGCAACACCGCATCCATCATGCGTTGGAATGTCTGTGCCGCTCCTTTTAATCTGAAGGGCATGTGTAAAAACTCAAACAAGCCAAACGGAGTTATTACCGCTGTTTTGGGTATGTCCTCTGCGCGCACTGGGACCTGGTGGTAACCGCGGACCAGGTCTATTTTAGAAAAAATGCGTGCTCCAGCGAGGTGAATGGAAAAATCCTGAATATGGGGAATCGGGTAGCGGTCGTGTGCTGTGGCGTTATTCAATCTGCGGAAATCTCTGCACGGTCGCCATGATCCCTCAGCCTTAGGGACCATGTGTAGCGGGGATGCCCATGGGCTGTTCGATCGCCTGATGATGCCCAACCTTTCCAGGTTGGCAAACTCCTCGCGCACTATGGCCAGTTTAGCTGTGTCCAAGCGCCGAGGCCGTGCGAAGACGGGCGGCCCGGTGGTGGTGATAAAGTGTTCCACCCCGTGTTTAGCGATGGCCGCCGAAAACATCGGGACCGTGAGTGCTGGGAACTGAGTGAGCAGTGTGTGGAACTTACCGCCTGGAGCTGTGACGTTGGCTTGTGTTATTGGCCCGGCCCCTCGAGCTGTACAGGGAAGAGAGTCAAAAGACAGTGCATTAACCAGGTGCCTGTTAGCCACATCAACTAGTAACCCATGTGCACACAGAAAATCAGCTCCCAGGACTGGGAAACTCAGTGCCGCTATGACAAAAGTCCACTTGTACATACGGCCGTGTAGAGATAAAGTCGGTGTTCTCTCACCAAAAGTCTTAATGCCCGAGCCGTTTACTGCTACCAGCCCGGGGCCGCTAGGTCCTGCCAGGCGGTCAGCGTAGGACGGCAGGATGATGCTCTTCTGGGCTCTGGTGTCTATGAGGAAGCGCCTCCCCGAGTGCGAGTCCGTCACGTAGAGCAGCTTGTTCTCTTCACCGGCGGTCGCAGCTGCTAACGACTGCTGGCCTTGGCGTTTCCCGAGCGCTTGAATTGGCACGGTGGCGCACATCTGCGTGCGTTCTCTCTGAAGCGGCGGTGGTAGAAGCAGAGCGTGTCTCTCTGGTGCTCCCTGGCCCCCGTTGCTGCTACCGTCGGTGGCTCCTCGACTCCGCTGGTCGTCTCGCTGGGTTCCGACGCCGCCGCGTTCACTGTGAGGGCTCTGGTGGTGAGGATGATCCGATCTGCCTCCTGGGCTAGCGCACAGTAGTCACGCGCGGCCAGCAACAGTGAATTAGCAAGAACCGCTCTCGCCTCTGTTGGGAGGTTCCGGAGGAAAAGGTGGGCAAACAGAAAATGCCCGTCATCCGTGCCCATTAATGCCAACATCTTCTCCATCAGTTCGACCGCCGAACCATCTCCTAACTTGGAGCGCCTCAGGAGCCTCTCTGCTCTCTCACAGTCCGAGAGCGTGTAGCGCCAGGTCAGCGCAGCCTTGAGAGCCTCGTATTTGTGGTGGGCTGGAGGCTGTGGGAGCAGGTTCGCTACCTACTGAGACGTGCGAGCGTCCAGCGCTGCAACCACATAGTAATACTTGGTGTCGTCTGCCGTTATTCCCCGGAGGGCGAACTGAGCCTCGGTGTGTTGGAACCAAGACCACGGGTTGTGCAGCCAAAAGTCCGGTAGTTTGACCAAAACAGCGCACGCGTTGCTGGGAGTTCTTGTCCAGGCCGTCTCTGTGATGCCTGCTGCATCGCTGGGGCTTCCCGACCGGGCCGACTCCAGGATTCTTGCCTTGTGTTCCATAATTCGTCAAAGGGTCACCAGTGTGGAGAGTGTAATTAACGGAGGCAGATTTATGCAGCAGACAACTTTATTCACTCTCACATCAGTCATACACAGAAAAAGCATGTCTCAATACACCATGGGTTCTCTTTTTATACCAACCGTTCATCTCACATTTGCATGACATTTAACATCACAATACATTCATCCTTTCACACCCCAACTCCTTCTTCCTGCTACCTCACCATGATCTCCCTAGCTATTGTTCTCCTCTGTTTACCCTCTGCATCCAGTCTGAGATGATTAACCCAGTCTCTACAATATTGAGTTTACTATATAGTCCACTATATCTAAATTCACTATATAGCGAGCAGGGAGGGAGTGACAATTTAATGACCTCTCTCTCGTCTGTGTTCTTTATGAAAATGGAGTCTTTTATAGCAGTGTTTTTGCTTATTATATCACCTGTAGGCGCCATAATGGGTATTTCTCGAGCCAAATAAGGACCAATGTTAACAAAAAAGTTATTAAATTCATCTGCAGGTGAAGCTGCATTCACACTCTGAGTCATTTTATTATTTTTTGAAAAATCAGTTGGGTAGCTTGTATTTCTGTTTTTATTTCCAAGAATATTGTTAAGTATTGTCCATGTATTTTTAATATTGTCTCTGTTTTTCTCCAGTTCTTTACTGTAATAGTCTCTCTTACTACATCTTATTATATATGTTAACTTATTTTTGTATGTTTTATACCGCTGCTCTGCTTCTTTTGTCCTTTTCTTTAGGAAAGCTTTATATAATAAATTTTTCTTTTTACACGCCTTTTGTAATCCTTTGGTTAACCATGGCTTATCGGCAAATTTATGTTTAAGCTTTTTCTTTACTAATGGACAATTTTTTTTTCATAAAGAGTGGTTACAATGTTTATAAATGTGTCATAGGCTTCATTTACATCTGATACATAGACTTTTCTCCAGTCTTGCTTCAGCAAGTCTTCTTTAAAAGAACTGATTGCATTTTGTGATTTGTATCTGAACGATTTTAAAATTTTTTCTGTATTGGCCCCCGTGTGGCCATGGATAAGTGCAAAAGTTGGCAAGTGGTCACTTATATCATTTATCAATAATCCACTTTCTATTTTCTTATCAATAATATTAACAAACAGGTTGTCAATAAGTGTAGCAGTGTGAACTGTGATTCTACTGGGATGTGTTATTGTGGGATATAGACTCATGCTGTACATAGAATTCATGAACTCTGTAATTACATTTTGTTGATATGGATTTAGTAAATCAATATTGAAATCTCCACAAATTACTACCATTTTCTTACTAGTAATATTATTGTACAGCTCGACTAATTTATCTCTGAATGTCTCAATGCAAGTTCCCGGCGTTCTATATATACAACTTATAATTAGATTTTTTGTTTTATCTTGGTCAATCTCAACAGTAACACATTCCAAAATCCCTGGTAGTGCAGAGGACATTCCATTTACAAGCTTACACCTATACAGGTCATCAATATACAGTGCAACATCACCACCCTTTTTTTGAGATCTGTTAACCTCTTGCACTTCGGTGTACCGCGGACGGTCACGTCTCTGTGTCCTAGGGCACACGAGGGCGTCCTACCTAGTGAGCACTGAAAAAAAAAAAAAGCTGCATTTCCGTTCTTCCACTACAGACACAGCCGTGAACAGAAAGCCAAAGGAGTGCTTTGATTGGTTTAGATGTGATTGACCTCTCATTCGAGTAATAAGAGCCTTGAATTGGGTTTCTGAAACCTTGAAGAGCCAATGACTGAAAACCTAGCAAGAAGGACCCGCCTACTTATGCATGCTTATGCATGATATTTTTATTTACTTTGGAGGGAGCAGACAACGATTCTCTGATGGGGAAGACAGGGGCTAAGCTGAGGGGTGGCGGATGAAGAGGAGCTGCAGAGAGGCGTGTCAGACTGCGACTATGCTTCCTGGTCCCAACTCTGAGTAGTCAAGGTTTTGGAAATTTGGATAAAAAAGATGCCAGATTGTTAGATAAATGAGAAGCACCATCCAAAGCGGGATGAATGCTGTCTCGTCTCATAAGACCAGGTTTTCCCCAAAATGAGCTCCAATTGTCAATGTAGCCCACGTCATTTGCAGGACACCACACAGACACCCAAAGTGTTAGCACACTATCGCGGTCGGAATGGTCAAATACCTCGTGGAAATCGGCAATGAACTGCTGGTAAGTCAAGATAGCATAGCTAGGTTTAGCCATAACGGCATATGCCCAAGCTAGCGCTCTACCCTCTAATAGGTTAGCCACATAGCCTATCCTACTATGGTCTGTGGGAAAATCCCCCAGAACTCACTGGAAAACCGTCTCACACTGCAGGATGAACCCATGAGCCTCCCCGAGCTTACCGCTGAAGCGAGCAGGTGTGGGGATCGGTGTGAGCCGGGCCGAAGGGACCTGACTAGCCTGGCTAGGAGGGGAGCTAGTGGGAACCGACGGACTCCCGGAGGCCGGAGGGAACGTCCGCTGTCCATCCAGACGATCCAACTGGCTGTTGATTTGTGTTAGCTGGTTAAGGATAACATGTTGTTGGTAAGCTAGCTGCTCCACCCGAGCCTCTAGATTGTAACCTTGGCGTGCTAGCATGCTGTCCGCTGGGTCGCTCTGATGGAGCCGTACTGACAGAATTATAGACCCAGGGGACAAAACACAGACTCGAGTGAATGCAGTTTATACTTTTATTGATAACTGTGTGTGTATGAGTGCGTGTATGTACAATGTGTATGTCGTGTGCAGTGCAGGAATCGTGCTCGGGGGAGAGCTGGACGCCATTCAGCCTGGCAACCCTATAACGACAGAGCAGAGGTGTTAGTTCAGCCCATGGGCAAAGAGCGTGATAGTAATGGTTGCTTACTTTGCAGGTGGTCATGGGAATGCTCAGGTTGGCCTTGCGGGCTGCAGCCAGGGAGACAGCGTCTGACTTTGTGCGGGGAAGTGAGCGTGTAGCCCTGTAGTGGCGATGAAGGCTGGACCGCCGCCAGGGAGAGAAGGATCTGCCGCCGGGGAGATCCACCTGTGCACAGGGGAGATGACTGACAAAGCTGAGTCAATAATAAGGCTTATGTGAAGTGTTGAGACGGTCAGGAACTCTGACGATGAAGCCAGGACTTGGCTGTTGATGCGAGACGTGTCTATGGAGATTCACAGACAGCTCCATGCCGAGTCTCAGGCAGACCTGGCTATAAAGCCCGCTGGCGATTGGCAGCAGGTGTGCGTGCAGCTGTCGTTGATGATGGCCCTGAGGGAGCCATGACACACACGCCTTCCAAAAAGTTCAACTTTTGTCTTGTCAGTCCATAAAGTATTTTCCCAAAAGTCTTGGGGATCATCAAGATGTTTTCTGGCAAAACTAAGACGAGCCTTTATGGTTTTTTTTTTTTTTTTTTTTTTTTGGCTTAGCAGTGGTTTTCATCTTGGAACTCTGCCATGCAGGTCATTTTTTCCCAGTCTCATGGTGAAATCATGAACACTGACCTTAACTGATGCAAGTGAGGTCTGCAGTTCTTTGGATGTTGTTGTGGGGTCTTTTGTGACCTCTTGGATGAGTCAACGCTGTGCTCTTGGGGTAATTTTGGTCGGCTGGCCACTCCTGGGAAGGTTCACCACTGTCCCATGTTTTCGCCATTTGTGGATAATGGCTCTCACTGTGGTTCGCTGGAGTCCCAAAGCTATAGAAATGGCTTTATAACCTTTTCCAGACTAATAGAGCTCAATTACTTTTTTTCTCATTTGTTACTGAATTTTTTTTTGGATCACAGCATGATGTCTAGCTTGTGAGGATCTTTTGGTCTACTTCACTTTGTCAGACAGGTCCTATTTAAGTGATTTCTTGATTGAGAACTGATGTGGCAGTAATCTGGCCTGGGTGTGGCTAGAGAAATTGAACTCAGCTTTCCAGAGATGTGATAAAGCACAGTTAATTTATGTTTTAATGGGGGGGGGGCACTTTTTCACACAGGGCCATGTAGGTTTGGATTTTTTTTTAACCTTAATAATAAACACCTTCATTTGAAAACTACATTTTGTGTTTACTTGTGTTATCTTTGTCTAATATTTAAATTTGTTTGATGATCTGAAACATTTATGTGTGACAAACATACAAAAAAAAATGAGAAATCAGGAAGTGGACAAATACTCTTTCACACCACTGTAAATTTAGTGATAATGTAAAAATTAATGCCTGCTGAAGCTGCTAATATCTTCTTCTTTTAGATTTGATTGGCGGCTGGGAACCAGCTTACAGATGCATTACCGCCACGTACTTCAATCTTTAATGACTGTCCATAGGTGAGGTATCAGCTGCTAATATCGTATCATTCCAGGGCAGTGCAACGATTGCAAAAAAACCCCCCAAAACTATTTGATATCTTTCTTAAATCATAAAGCCGTTGGAAGCAAACTGTTACCATTTTTTTTATTTTACTTCATGCAGCCTTCATTCTGGTGACATACATAAACATCAGATCTGTGACATTCATACAAGTGAAAACATAGCTGGTGCTGTTGTGTCTGTCCTGTGTCTGTACCACCGATCACACCAACAGTCCATTTTAGTTTTCAGTGCATGATCTACACATTTCTGTTGAAGCTACAGTTTAGCTGTGCTTGTTTGTGAGGCGCCTCGATTTATCCAGTCTATGGCACAACCACAAACAGCAGCAACAAGTACCAGAATTATGCCAAAACATTCAAAAAATACAAAAACTACAAGTGCTGAAATTATCTGCCACATGACACGTATGTGGACTACACTTTAAAAGGAATTTGAAAAACTTTTAAAAACACTATTTGTTGGGGATTTTGTATATTTCTGTATATAAGTTTTATCATTTTTATACAATCAAGTGTATGCCATATACTCATCTATGTATATTGTGTTAAGAAATTGTTGGAAAATTATACATACATATTATCATTTCTATATGACACAAGTTTGAGTGTGTTATAAAGACTGTTTCATTGTACACTGTTTTAAAATGTGTTTAGCGTGAGAGAATGAAGCTGTCTCATGGGATGAAACTGTGTACGTGTAAATATTAATCTTTACGATGGAAAAGTTCTTCTGTGACTGTTTGAAGAAAATAATGATTGCTTGACTTGTTTTGTCCTGTGAAAAATGCGCAGGGAGTAAGTTCCTGATATTTTGACTATGTTGTACGCTCTGTAGCCCAAATGTCAGCATATTTTTTGTACCATGACCTTGCAGGTGTGGAGTGGAAGATGTGTGTCTAAAAATGTCCAAACACTGAGGCTCCCTCAGTGCATTGTGAAATGTAATCATGGCGTGCACTCCTTGCGGCAAGTAAAACTCATAAAAAAGAATATTCTGTGTCTTGAATCTTTATTGAGGTAACAAACTAAAATACAGTCTTTTGAGGTTTCAGATTCTTGACACTATTTTAAATGTCCCACTACTCCGCTGTTGCTGACTGATTTAACTCTACTTCAGCCCAAAACCAGAAGTTACCCCTATAATTGTTTCTACAGCAGCACCCTCAGGAATAAGGAGGATAGCTTCTCATTGTGGGTGTTTAACAGGCTCTTTTTTACAGCTTTTACAATGTGCCACAGATCATCCTCATGCTGTTTTTCCTTGTATTTGTGTCGCAGGACCTTTTGCACTGATGGGTGGAAGTCAGTGGCAATTACAGACACTGGGACTCCATACTCTTAGAGCTTTGACAGGCACCTCTCCAGTCCTTCTACCTCCAGTCAGCAGCTGTTTTTGACCTCTGTGACCTTGACAGTCTCCTATGCCATGACCAGATTTGACTCCATGTCAAGAACAGAGTAAGTGCCAAATGTTGCGTTATGGCCTGGGCTGTCTTATCTGCAGTCACCACTCAAACAAGTGCTTTGTCATTTATACGCTGCTAGCACTGCTTCATTGTGTGTTTTCTATACTTCATTCATCTCAGAGATGACATATGCTTTCTGGATGTTAAAGCATTCTCTCTGAGAGAGAGATTCCAGACCAGTAGTGTCACATACCTCTAGAAATACATTGCACTCATTCCCAGTGGCAAAACTGGCTGCAGGGGTGGCAATATTGCACTCCATGGTGCCACTGGCCAAGCGCTGTAAGTTCCAAATGAACTCATGGCCACTGATATATTCAGTTTTTATTATCATGCCAAATCCACTTCTCCTAAATGTTGGTGTCTGGACTAAACATTTACCACAACCTTCAAAGTGGCAGAGTTTTTCAATGTTTACTGTGATTTTTCTGTCCTGAAATGTTTTTAGGTGTGCATCTGCTGCATCACTTTCACAGCTGATGCTCTCACAGTCACTCATGTGGAAGTCTTCGTCCATCTCAACACTACAAACATCCTCCACTGAGTCTCCAGCAGAGGACTCCAGCTCTTGACTCTGACAGGGGAGAGGTTGCCATGATGATGGTACGACACCTTCTGCTGCTTTTCCATATGGGTGATCATGCCTCATCATTTGAATAAATTCAATGTCATCTGTCATTGTCCCTTTGTTCCTGAAATTTGCTGTTGCCAATGTTTTTTCCAGCCAACACTCTTCTGTTTGTGTACCAACATTTACTTTTTTTTAATCTACTTGCTCTTCAATCTGTAGTAGTAGATTAGTTTATTTGACAGGGACAGTGCAATAAACATAGACAATTAATCAAAGACAATCAATCTGATGTGTTGCACATAGAGTGTATAGCTATTAGCTAATTTGCAACTCTTGTCCCTGGATGGGCTTTAGAAAAAAGAATCAAGTGCTCTTCTTCTTCTTCTTCTTTTAGATTTGATTGGTGGTTGGCAACCAGCTTACAGAGATGCATTACCGCCCAATCTTGCTGTCACTCTCCCTCTCTTATATGATGTTGCTGCTGCTGCTACTTCTGCTGTGTAATAACTGCATGCATGACTGCCTGACCTATGAAAATAAAGAAAAGTCTTTAATGTAATTCAGAACAGTATTTTCTGTCTCTTCCCTCTTCAATTAAATCTTTTCTCAGCACACTCTATTCCCAGTCTTTTTGTGTGAACATCTAAATTTGTGCAGGATATTTCAGCTAAAATTGAGTTTTGGCATAGAAGAAAGTTTTTGACCTCCCACTCCTTTAAAACAGCAGGGGCAGTAGTACAATGCAGTTTATCAGTGTATCTCAGGAAAATAGAATATCATAATTTGTAATTTAATTTTCAAAGTTATAGCCATAATTATCAAAAAGGCTCAAAATATTTCACTGTGAATGTAATATAAATATGCATGTATGTTTTGTAAAAATTATTTTCTGGACAGCAGAAGCTTTTCAGTTAACCAACCAATAATCACAGAAGAAATACTATTTGTCAGCTTAACTTTTATTGAACCACGCAGGGAGTCAGAATACATGGCCACGGGTCTCCTCCCAGCTCCCTTTGCTGAAAAGGACCCTGCACACATGAATTCACAGCTACATATAGACAAGTTAATGGGCATTTGTTCCTGCCTTTATGGCTTTATGGCTTCCTCCTAGCTTCCATAGGTCTACTCTTCAGCCCTGCACATGCCCATATATGGAAACAAGAACAGAGACTTTCCTGTGAAGCTTATATGTGTGTGCATGTGTGTATATGTGTGTGCATGTGTGTGTAGTATGTGTGTAAGCAACTGATGTTTATGTGTGAATGGTTGGGAGACCATTTGACTTGCATGTCTGTGTGTGTGGGTGGGTGTATGTGTGAATCTAAGAGATATGTGTATGCAAGCACTTTGTGTAACATCTAATTAACTAATCTTCATTATTTATTATAACAGTTTTAACAGTAAAGTTACATGGATGACAGTGAATCTCATAAATAAAATAAGATACAAAGAAGTGTTGTGAATATTTTATACACTTAAATTTGGTCCATTATTCACCTCATTCCTGAGGGTGCTGCTGTAAAAACAATTATGGGTGCAACTTCTGGTTTTGGCTGAAGTAGTATTAAATTAGTCAACAAGAGTGGAGTAGTGGGGCATTTAAAACAGCCTTTTAAAAATTATTTTAAATTCATTTTAATGTGTAGTCCACATACCTGTTTTGCAGTCAAGTGTCAGATAATTTCAGCTCTTGTAGTTTTTTTGTATTTTTGAATGTTTTTGCGTAGTTTTGGTACTTGCTGCTGTTCATGGTGTGAGGCTCCTAAACCTCAGCTAAATCTGTGCTGGCTCCAGCAGCAATCCATAGATCATGTACTGAAAACTAAAAAGGACTGTTCCTGTGATCGGTGGTACAGACACAGGACAGACACAACAGGGCCGCTTCACTTGTATGAATGTCACAGATCTGACATTTATATACAGTCATGTGAAAAAATAGGATACCCCATTAAATATTCAGTTCTTTATTAAGATATGTTCACATATCTATGTCTAACCTTGCTTTTGTTTTTATTTGCATTTTTAACATTTATTTTAGCCATTTCAAGTGGGAATGAATGTGGGGGTGTCCTAAAAAAGATGGGGGGTATCCTAATTTATTCCTCATTATTTGTTTAGAATTATATTTTACAGAAAATTTGAAAAAAGTCTTTAATTCATTTTGAACTGTTTAGTTGCATAACATGAATCTCCCAGTATTTTAAACACTGATATTAAATATTCATATGTTAAAAAAAACAAAACACACAGACTTTTACAGGGTGTCCTAATTTTTTCATATGACTGTATGTCACCAGATGCAAGGCTGCATGAAGTAAAATAATAAATAAAAAGTAGTAACAGTTTACTTCCTAAGGCTTAACAATTTAAGAAAGATATCAAATAGGTGTTTTTTTTTTTTTAATTCGTTGCACTGCATTGGAACGATATGGACTTGATACAGTTAGGCCCAGAAATATTTGGACAGTGACACAAGTTTTGTTATTTTAGCTGTTTACAAAAACATATTCAGGATACAATTATATAATCAATATAAATTGATTATATAATTTATGTATATAATTAGAGTATTCACATCCAAATTGGAGCAAGGGTTTAGGAATTACAGCTCTTTAATATGTAGCCGCCTCTTTTTCAAGGGACCAAAAGTAATTGGACAATTGACTCAGAAGGCTGCAAAAAAAAAAAATAACAAGGCTGCATGGGCTCTTCCTTCATTAACCTGCCATCAGTTAAGCAGTTAAAAGGTCTGGAGTTGATTCCAGGTGTGGCGTTTGCATTTGGAAGCTGTTGCTGTGAACACACAACATGCGGTCAAAGGAGCTCTCAATGGAGGTGAAACAGACCATCCTGAGGCTGAAAAAAAAAGAAGAAATCCATCAGAGAGATAACAGAAATGTTAGGAGTGGCCAAATCAACAGTTTGGTACATTCAGAGAAAAAAAAGAGTGCACTGGTGAACTTGGGAACTCAAAAAGGCCTGGACGTCCATGGAAGACAACAGTGGTGGATGATCGCAGAATCCCTTCACAACATTCACTCAAGTGAAGAACACTCTCCAGGAAGTAGGTGTATCAGTATCTCAGTCTACCATAAAGAGAAGACTTCATGACAGTAAATACAAAGGATTCACCACAAGGTGCAAACCATTAATCAGCCTCAAAAATAGAAAGGCCAGAATTGACTTTGCCAAAAAACACCTGAAGAAGCCAGCCTAGTTCTGGAACAGCATTCTTTGGACAGATGAGACTAAGATCAACCTGTACTAGAATGATGGGAAGAAGAAAGTTTGGAGAAGAATTGGAACAGCTCATGATCCAAAGCACTACATCTTCTGTAAAACATGGTGGAGGCAGTGTGATGGCATGGGCATGCATGGTTTCCAATGGCACTGGGTCACGTGTGTTTATTGATGATGTGACAAAAGACAGAAGCAGCCGGATGAATTCTGAAGTGTATAGGGATATACTTTCTGCTCAGATTCAGCCAAATGCAGCAAAGCTGATTGGACGGCGCTTCACAGTAGATCCAAAACATACTGCAAAAGGAACCCAGGAGTTTTTTAAAGCAAAGAAGTGGAATATTCTGCAATGGCCGAGTCAATCACCAGATCTCAACCCAACTGAGCATGCATTTCACTTGCTCAAGACAAAACTCAAGGCAGAAAGACCCACAAACAAGCAACAACTGAAGACAGCTGCAGTAAAGGCCTGGCAAAGCATCACAAAGGAGGAAACCCAGCGTTTGGTGATGTCCATGGGTTCCAGACTTCAGGCAGTCATTGCCTACAAAGGATTCTCAACAAAATATTGAAAAGTAACATTTTACTTAGGGTTATGTTTATTTGTCCAATTACTTTTGAGCCCCTGAAACGAGGAGCGTTTGTATAAAAATAGCTACAATTCCTACATGTTTAATCATATAGTTTTGTTCAACCCCTTGAATTAAACCTTAAATTCTGCACTTCAGTTCCGTTGTAGTTGTTTCATTTCAAATCCAAATGTGGTGGCATGCAGAGCCCAAATCATGAAGATTGTGTCACTGTCCAAATATTCCTGGGCCTAACTGGATTAGCAGCTTCAGCATGCATTAAGTTTTAAATTATCACAAAATATAGATTATTAAAATTTTGGACAATTGTCAGAAAATAACAAGCATTCATGGCATGACAGCAGCATGAGCATTTTAATGTCCGACATTAAAGCCAAGCACAGTGTTGTGGTTCTTTGTGGCTCTGACTAGATTCTACGTCTGCTCTAAGGTAAATTTGATTATGTCCAACATGTCATATGTCTGAGCTCAGACCCTCATTTCATTCCAAGTATTGGTTGTCTGATTAGTTTCTGATAGTTTCTTGTATGTATTTTTGGGTTTGTTTACCCTTGTGCCTCCCCTTTCCCAGACGCTCCCTTCCACTGCGCACAGCCTGCCTTCTCTGCTCAGATGTGGGCAGTCAGTTTAATTAGGCTCCTGCTCGCTCATCGATTCACACCTGCAGCACATTACCTCTTTGTATTTAAGCCTTGTATTTTCGCTGTGTGTTATGGCTAAATTACATTGTCTTAGATTATCTTCAATCTACACGTTAGCTTCTGAAGTTTTCCCTTCTCCTGAGTGCGCCTCGCTCTGAGGAATCGTGTAAGTCTTTCTTGTTTGCATTTTTGTATTGTGGGCACTTTTGGATGTTTATGTAGCTGGATTATCTAAAACACGATCCAGCATTTGGATCTGTCCTCTCTGCACCTCGTAGAGGTGCACATGACAGAATTTAGCCACCAGGTAAAAAGATCCAGCTGTTGTGTTTGTGCCCTTTTTTCTCCTCCGTTTTGTCTTTTTTTCACTCACCTGGATTTTGGAGCTCATCATGTCGTCGGCTCGCCGTCTCCGGTCATCCGAGAAAGGAAAACTAGCAGCGAGGTCACCAACCCTGGAAGAGGAGTGGGCGGCGGACTTTATCCAGAGTTTTGTGGATGACGCTCTCGCCGCCCACAGTCCCAAGAAGACATGCGAATGTCTGAACGGAGTGGTGGGAATCTTTGAGGTGCATCCCAGCCTCTGGAACTGTCCACAATATGTGGGACTGCTGTCCACAGTCACCGCACTCCAGCAATCATTCCCTGGGCTGACGGTGGGTCCGTTCCTCGCTGGACTGAAGCCGACGCGGAAGCGCTCACCCTGGCAGAAGTCCACTCCCTCTCCGGGTTTGCCAGCTCCAGCTCCACCACTGCCATGTCACCCTGCGGTGGACCACCGGAGGAAGCCTCCTGCCTCTATGACAGCCATCTCCGCGGCACCAAAACTGAAGCCTCCCTCAGCAGTGCAGCCTACGGCTCCTTCTCCCCTGGCAGAATCCTCAGCTTCTTGCTGCTCTGCAGCTGCTGTTCCCCGCTCAACCTTGGTGTCGTCTTCCGCTGCCGAGAGGTCATCCAAGAGTTCCCTGGCTCTGCCCATCTCTGTGACTGCTGAAGTGGCTCCTCCACATTTCTCGGGGGGGGGGGGCATGCCCATTGTAGCCACGGAGAGTGATGACTATTCAACCGCTGCAGCAGATAACATCAAAGACTGGGAGAACAGGCAAGTGTCATTTCATTCTCCTATTTTTGATGATATACCTTGCTTGATTCTCGATAGGGAGGCTCAGGAATTGCATTCCCTTGAGCTCTCCCCACCTGCTGCAGCAATTTACTGCTCACCAACTCTCTCCTTGTCCTTTCCCTCAGCTCCTGAGCATCTGCCGGCCATGAAACAGAACCGCTGAACAATAGAGGAACCTGTGGCCCTGGAGGACCCAATTCCAGCACCAGGGGTGAGCCAACCCCAAGCTGCCCTGTCA
This sequence comes from Pholidichthys leucotaenia, assembly GCA_020510985.1. NCBI lineage: Eukaryota > Metazoa > Chordata > Actinopteri > Cichliformes > Pholidichthyidae > Pholidichthys > Pholidichthys leucotaenia. Next base: position 422,459,981 of record CM035842.1, on the reverse strand, counting down.
AATGAGCCACCTGCGGGGGTTGCTCTGCCTGGGGGCATTCAGACTGCAACGACCATCATGCCTGCTGTGGAGGCTGCCTCAGCAGAGTCCGTGACTGAGCTGGATCTCCCTGAGACTGGGCCTGAGACATCATCATCGTCTTAATCGACGGAGTCCTGGACGGTGGTGGCGCTCGAGCTCAGGCAAGTGCTCTCTCTTGTTTTTCTCTTTACTGTTATGGAGAAGTCTTGCCTGGCTCTTGGTGAGGAGAGTTGGGTGCAGCCACTAGCTGCACCTGAGCTCACCTCGTTGGGCTGCGCAGCTGCCAGCGAACCTGACCCTGTTTCTCTCCATGTTATTTCTGAACCTCCTCCCAGGGTTGCCGGGAAAGATCCATCCATCCCAGATGTCTCCGTGGCTCCGGACTTGCCACCTGAAGTCATCGTAGGTTCAGCTCCCCCTGCTGAGGTCGTCACTGGTGCAGCTTCCCCTATGCCTGAGGCTGTTTTGTGGGTCCCGCCTCAGTCACGGTCTCCATGGGTTCTGTGTCCCACTCAGGGAATATCATGGGTGCTGCACCCCAGTTTGGAGCTGAAGTGGGTGCTGCGTTCCAGTATGGGCCCACCATGGACGCTACCCTCCAGCCCGGGGTCCACCAGGGGTGCGGCTTTGGCCCAGCAGGGGGCATTTTGGGTGTAGTGCTGGCCCATCCGGGGTCCACCGATGGTGCTGCAGTGCTCCAGCCCAGAGCCACCGAGGGTGCTGCATTGTTCCAGCCCGGAGCCACCGCGGGTGCTGCAGAGCCCCAGCCCAGAGCTACTGTGAGTGCAACTTTTCCCAAGTCTGAGACCACTGGGGGCGTCATGAGCCTCCCTCCCCTTCAGCCAGATCCGTCGTGGTCCCCTTTCTCCCTCTTCCTGACGCCGTCGGAGACCCCCCTTCCTGCTCTTCCTGACGACGTCGGGGTTCCCCTTCATTGGCTCCCCTCCCCAGTTTTGGGTGCCGCCTCCCGGGCCACCTCTTCGGGTTTGGTGGCTGAAGCACTCGGGTTGGCTGCCAGAGAGACTGAGCTGCCGGGTCGGGTGGTCCATGTTCTCCGACAGGCCACCCGACTCGTACCACCTGGCTGTCCGGCTGGCCTGGAACTTCAGCAGGCCACCTGACCTTGTTTACTTGGCCATCCCGCAGGGCCTGGGACTTTGGGTGGGCCCCTGAACTTTAGAGCTCTGTGGGCCAGGGGCCGCTATTCTGTGTTTTTTGGTGGGGGCCCAGTGGTTGGGCATACCGCAGGTGTGGGTTGTGAGCAGGTTGTTTTTCCTTCCTAGCCTGTTCCCCCCACCTATCTCCCGGGGTGGTTTTTTGATGTACCTCTGTTTCTCGGGGAGGGGGGGGGGCTTTTGGGTGTTACCTGGGTGTGTCTGGTGTCCACCCCTTAAAAGGGGGGGGGCTCTGTCATATGTTTGAGCTCAGGTTTTCTCTGAACTCAGACCCTCACTTTATTCCAAGCATTGTTTGTCTGATTAGTTTGATTCCGTTAGTTTCTTGTATGCATTTTTGGGTTTGTTTAGCCTTGTGCCTCCCCTTTCCCAGATGCTCCCTTCCACTGTGCACAGCCTGCCTTCTCTGCTCAGCTGTGAGCAATCGGATTAATTGGGCTCCTGCTCACTCATTGATTCACACCTGCAGCACATTACCTCTTTATATTTAAGCCTTGCATTTTCACTGTGTGTTGTGGCTAAATTACATCGTCTTAGATTGTCTTCTCTCTACACGTTAGCCTCTGAAGTTTTCCCTTCTCCTGAGCGCACCTCACTCTGAGGAGTCGTGTAAATCTTTCTTGTTTGCATTTTTGTATTGTGGGCACTTCTGGATGTTTATGTAACTTTTGTTAAAAAAGAAAAGCGCTATATAAGTGCAGGTTAGTTAGTTAGTTGTTAATAAACGTCATATTTTAACAAAATGCAATTGACTTTATTGCGGTGGAAACATTGATATATTTCAGAGCTTTTATTTGTTTACAGCGTTAGCATTTTAGCAGAAGAGCTAACTAACAGAGCTACTGTCTTCCAGGCCACTTTTTAAAGTCATCTTCTCATCCCTCGATAGTCGTGAGAAGTGGTATGATTATATTACTCTTTTTGAGGTGCAAAGGACCGTGTTCCTGCATTTTTGATTCCAAAGTCATTTTAACAAGGAAAATTTTCCCGTTTCTGTGACAACCCCACGTTCTAAACTAGTACCGGAAGTTGCTACCATAATTCATGCAAGGCATCATGGGGCCTAGGAATAAGGTGGATAAATCAAGACAAAGAACAATCTTCATACTCAATTTTTGCAACATTTTAATAAATTCAAAATGTTCAGCAAATAAAAGGTTTTTAAGCTGAAGTTTCTGTCATAAAAATTCAATACTAATCAAAGTGTTAAGGCATAAAACAGACCAGTTTAGACTGTAAAGTCTCTGGAAATGATTGCCTTGGCTGTAATAATATTTGAGCAAATGTGTTTGAACAATTCCAGGAGGAGCATTGTGCAAGAAATTTCCAAACTTATCAAAAGGTATTTCAATTTTTTAAATTTTATGTACAGATCTCATTTTTTCAGTCTATAAATCCATTTTTATTTAAACTCTGGGTTGTATAAAAAAAGTTTAATCTCTACCAATCCAGCTAAATACCGGAAGCAAACAAACGTCATTACCACTGGTTTATTCCTCCTGAAGTACTGATGGATTATGAACTTGTTCAGCATCAAGGGAAGAGATGCCATACTTTTTTTAAACTTTTTTTGCGGTAATTTGCCAAATAGCCTACTCAGATCTGATAGTATCCAGGAGGAACGGATATGGAAGTGACCGCTGTGCATGGATTGCTTTTTAGCAGGAGGAAAATGCCAATTAAATCTGTGGATATTAGAAGTCCTGGTGTGCCGAGGTAAGGCAGCTGAGCCTGAGCTGCTTTTTATGGTTGGCTGCACATTTTTGAGTATTATCTGGTGAATGTTTTGGGTGTACACTGAAAAACTAAAATGCCTTAATAACTTAAAACTGACAGATCATCAAGAGAATAATGTTGGGGTATACTGTGGGACTTTTTCTGAATATATACAGTAGGCACGTCTATTTACTTGACCTCTCTCTGTTCTGCCTGGTGACATCTCCGCTGGGCTTTTTCTTTACGGCACACATCTGCTTCAGAACTTTTACCCTGTGTTGGGTGATCTGAACACCCGCCTTGATAAGAAGAAAAATCAAACAGATGGGGTAGCGTCTGCTTTAGCCTGTTGGTGAAACATGAGTTTATCTGACTCAAAAACTCTCTCCTCTATATAGTCCTCGTTTGTAAAATGCTCACTACAAATCCTAGCATGGCGGCTAACTGGAGGGTTGACCCGTTTGAGTGCAGCTAGCCACCGGCGAAGAACAGCTGTCCGTTTCAGTGGCAATGCATGAAAATGGACAGTCTTTCCCTCATTTTTGAGCCAGTAAAATTCATTGATGTAACCAGGTGCAATAAAGAAATGACCCCGCTTCTGTCGATTCTTCCTTTTGTTTTCCTTTTTCTCCACTGAGAAAAATGGAGGTGAAATGCAGGTGAACACGCCTCAGCTCAGTACTTGAACTCTTAAATACCTGGGCATCCACATCAGCGAGGACGTTACGTGGACACTCAACACCACAGTGCTGGTTAAGAGAACTCAACAGCGGCTGTACTTTCTGAGGAGGCTGAAGAAGTTTGGCATGTCCCCCAAGATCCTCAACACCTCAAAGCTAACTGTAAGTGATAATTTAATGTATAATGTAATGTAGGCACTCCTGACCAGCCAACCTAGTGACGTCACGATCAAGGCTCAGCAATATGGCGATTTTGAAATGTTAAAAACAGAACTTTGATGAAACAATTCTTCATTAACATCAGGCCATGTACCGCAGGCTTTTAAAACTGTTGTAATTAAACCCTTATTTAAAAAGCCAACACTGGATCCAGGAGTTTTAGCAAACTACAGTGGGGAAAAAGAGTATTTGGTCAGCCACCAATTGTGCAAGTTCTCCCACTTAAAAGATGAAAGAGGTCTCCAATTTTCATCATAGGTATACCTCAACTATGAGAGACAAAATAAGAAAAAAAAAAATCCAGAAAATCACACTGAAGGATTTTTAATGAATTAAATGGTAAATTCCTTGGTAAAATAAGTATTTGGTCAATAACAAAAGTTCATCTCAATACTTTGTTATGTACCCTTCGTTGACAATGACAGAGGTCAAATGTTTTCTGTAAGTCTTCACAAGGTTTTCACACACTGTTGCTGGTATTTTGGCCCATTCCTCCATGCAGATCTCCTCTAGAGCAGTGATGTTTTGGGGCTGTTGCTGGGCAACACATACTTTCAACTCCCTCCAAAGATTTTCTATGGGGTTGAGATCTGGAGACTGGCTAGACCACTCCAGGACCTTGAAATGCTTCTTACGAAGCCACTCCTTCATTGCCCGGGGGGGGGGGGGGTGTTTGGGATCATTGTCATGCTGAAAGATCCAGCCACGTTTCATCTTCAATGCCCTTGCTGATGGAAGGAGGTTTTCACTCAAAATCTCACGATACATGGCCCCATTCATTCTTTCCTTTACACGGATCAGTCGTCCTGGTCCCTTTGCGGAAAAACAGCCCCAAAGCATGATGTTTTCACCCCCATGCTTCACAGTAGGTATGGTGTTCTTTCTCCTCCAAACACAACAAGTTGAGTTTTTACCAAAAAGTTCTATTTTGGTTTCATCTGACCATATGACATTCTCCCAATCCTCTTCTGGATCATCCAAATGCTCTCTAGCAAACTTCAGATGGGCCTGGACATGTACTGGCACTGCAGGATTTGAGTCCCTGGCGGCGTAGTGTGTTACTGATGGTAGCCTTTGTTACTTTGGTCCCAGCTCTCTGCAGGTCATTCACTAGGTCCCCCCGTGTGGTTCTGGGATTTTTGCTCACCGTTCTCGTGATCATTTTGACCCCACGGGGTGAGATCTTGCATGGAGCCCCAGATCGAGGGAGATTATCAGTGGTCTTGTATGTCTTCCATTTTCTAATAATTGCTCCCACAGTTGATTTCTTCACACCAAGCTGCTTACGTATTGCAGATTCAGCCTTCCCAGCCTGGTGCAGTTCTACAATTTTGTTTCTGGTGTCCTTTAACAGCTCTTTGATCTTGGCCATAGTGGAGTTTGGAGTCTGACTGTTTGAGGTTGTGGACAGGTGTCTTTTATACTGATAACGAGTTCAAACAGGTGCCATTAATACAGGTAACGAGTGGAGGACAGAGGAGCCTCTTAAAGAAGAAGTTACAGGTCTGTGAGAGCCAGAAATCTTGCTTGTTTGTAGGTGACCAAATACTTATTTTACCGAGGAATTTATCAATTAATTCATTAAAAATCCTTCAATGTGATTTTCTGGATTTTTTTTTCTCATTTTGTCTCTCACAGTTGAAGTATACCTATGATGAAAATTGGAGACCTCTCTCATCTTTTAAGTGGGAGAACTTGCACAATTGGTGGCTGACTAAATACTTTTTTGCCCCACTGTATAGACCAATCTCTAACTATCCTTTCATTTCAAAAATCTTAGAGAGTTGTTACAATGCAATTATTTTACCACTTGCAGGGAAATGGTTTATTTGAAGAGTTTCAATCAGGGTTTAGAATTCATCATAGTACTGAAACAGCTTTAGTGAAGGTCACTAATGACCTCCTTATCACATCTGATAATGGACTTGTTTCTGTACTTGTCCTTTTGGACTTTAGTGCAGCTTTTGATACCATTGATCGTAATATTTTATTTGATAGATTAGAAAACATTGTTGGACTTAATGAAACTTCATTGCAGTGGTTTAAATCTTATTTATCTCAAAGGTTCCAGTTTGTTATATATATAGTTAGTTTTATATATATATATATATATATATATATATATATATATATATATATAATTAGAAAGTGTAATTTGAAATAAAATTATATGTATACACTACCGTTCAAAAGTTTGGGGTCACTTAGAAATTTCCTTATTTTTGAAAGAAAAGCACTGTTTTTTTCAATGAAGATAACTTTAAACTAATCAGAAATACACTCTATACATTGCTAATGTGGTAAATGACTATTCTAGCTGCAAATGTCTGGTTTTTGGTGCAATATCTACATAGGTGTATAGAGGCGCATTTCCAGCAACTATCACTCCAGTGTTCTAATGGTACAATGTGTTTGCTCATTGCATCAGAATTCTCCAGATTACCTCAACAAATTAACAGCTAGAATGCCAAAGGTCTGCAATGCTATAATTGCTGCAAATGTAGGATTCTTTGACGCAAGCAAAGTTTGAAGGAAAAAATTATTATTTCAAATACAAATCATTATTTCTAACCTTGTCAATGTCTTGACTATATTTTCTATTCATTTTACAACTCATGGTGGTAAATAAAAATGTGACTTTTCATGGAAAACACAAAATTGTCTGGGTGACCCCAAACTTTTGAACGGTAGTGTATATATACTGTATATATAATTAGAAAGTATTATTAGAAAGCACTGCATACATGTTTATTGTTATGCAGATGACAGACAATTATACTTGTCAATGAAGCCAAATGACAGTAATCAATTTGCCAAATTAGAGGTTGTCTTAAGGAAATCAGAGCTTGAATGACTTGTAATGTCTTGCTATTAAAATTAGATAAGACTGAAGTCATTCTTTATTATTATTTAATCCTCTTCGCCCCAGCTGGGGCATAAGGCGCCGGAAGTCATTCTAGTTGGTCCAAAAAACCTTGCTATGAGATGACAGTTGTTCTGAAATGGCGCTATATAAATAAAGTTTAATTGAAATGAATTGAATTAAATTGAAAAGGAGATGTGAAACAGAGGTGAGGATGGATGGATTCAAGCAGCAGCAGAGGTGACAGCAGAGACAGGTGGAGAGAGCTCAGTGGTGGTAGGTGGCTGTCGCTCAGCCCCCTCACCAGGAACAGGACAAGAACTTTCATTTAAGGGTGTTAAAAAATGAAAAGGTACTTGCCATTGTTCCTGCTCTGCTGCCACAGGGGACTCAGATGAGTCCTCCCGGGATGTGACGGAGCTCGCCTGATGAGGAGCTGTTGCATGATGGCATGGTGCTGGTGTTGAGGAGAGGGAGGAGGATACGGAGGTTTAGATTGCCTCCGCAGGAAAAGAAGAGCCAAGCTGCTTTGTCCACTGATGCCAGCATGAGTCATGTCTTCAGACGGCTCAATGTAGCTTCTGCTCCTTTTGCTCCTCCTTGGCCACCGACAGTGTCCCTACTAGCCCCAGGAACATCCACTGCAGGGACAGGACTAAATGCAAGAGTCCGGTGAGCTAGGGAAAAGGCTTCAGCGTAGGGAAAGCCTCAATTATCTCAGTGGTGCCTCCAAGGAATCTGATGGCTTTCTGTGGTCTATCATGGTATTGGCAACCTCGACGAGGCTCTTGATTCAGAAAGTAGCCCAAACTTCCTCCTTATCAAGGCCCATTTGAAAAAACTTACTGTCTGCTGTGACCATACTGATGGGTTCCTTTTGTCACAGTGGGTCATGACAGGACCTAAATACTGGATGTAAGTTTACAGTTTTTACTGGGAGCTGGTCACCAAACACAGCTTGGGGGCTTAAAACAGAAAATTAAGACAGCTCGGAAGCTGTAACAAAAGGCCAAGGCAAAAACAGACAAGGACAGGACATGACATAACAGGATACATGACAAGAAGTGTGTTGATCACATCGCATGACTAAAGGAACCCATGAAGGACACAGACTGACCTGGCCATGTAAAGACAATGGGAAATCATGGAACACAGGACAGGTGGGAGACAATCAATGACAAACAGAGACGGCAGGGAAGTGGCTGCCGGTGCGGAGAACAGGACAGCCAGGGCTGCATGGATAACCACAGACAGGGGATGCACATGAAACATGAACAAAGTACCAGGGGAGACAAGACCATGACAATAACCATGAATACACAACAGAGACAGTGCAACAAAACCCAACAAAATAATAATAATTATCATGATCTCCCCGTGCGCTTCTCCACAGCACATGGAGGAGGGGTAAATGGATGAGGATTTAGGCGCAGGTTACACCACACACATTTATTAAACACAAAACACAGACCAATAGTTCCAACAGACAAATGCCTCAGAAGCTAAGGAGTCCTCCAGGACGCTCTACAGTCTGAGTGAGGACACCAGGAAAACATGCACAGTAAATACTCACACACTGGAGCTGTCTGAGTGAGTCCAAATAAAGCTCTGAGGGTTACAATCCTTTTGTTGACCTTGGCTTCAAACGGCAAATGATGACCACATGAAGCGCAATGACCCAGCAATGCATGACTGGAAAAAGGTTCCTTAAGTACATGCATTGCTGGCTCCACAAATTGGGCACACCTGGGTGAGGAGCGGGGAGATGGCACACGGGAGTGGGAACAGCTGGCGGTAATAGAGAGGGGGCGTGGTCCGACTGGCAGACAGTTAGACAGAGCTCACACCAGCGTGAGCCCAAGAGGCTGCCTCACAGCTGTCGGCCAGAAAGCAGTGGCTATGGGTACGGAAAGACACTAAAATACATACTATACATACATACATTTCTCACTTTCGGCACCACACGAGTAGGCTGCCTTTTTAGGTCAAATAGGTTCATTTTGTCTTCTTTTAATTATTTATCTTTTGTTCTTATAAAAGACAAAAAATAAAATAGAAAGGAGATGTCTTTACCTTCTTAATATGTTTCGACTGTACACTGCAGCCTTCGTCAGAAAAGTCAGCTGATTGCTGCCAGGTGACATTTATCAGCTGACTTTTGTAGGCGGGGCCAGCTCAGCAGATCTGTCAGATCCACCAAGCCGGCCCCGCCTCCCGCCATTAGATGGTCTCTGGAGAATGTGATCCCAGGTGTGGGAAAGCATAAAGGCCCCCCATCTCGGTTCATGGTGTCTTTTCCCCGCTTCCTGATCTCTATGGCCTCCTTGATCCAGCGTTTGTGTCTGTTGCTCTCCGATCCAATAATCTTTCCGTTGTCCCAGTCCATGATGTGGTTATTTCTTTTGCAGTGATCTGATATTGCTGATTTTAATGTTTCTTGTTCTGCCTTTTCTTTTTGTGATCTTGTGAGTCGTCCTTGTGTTTCCTTCTCACATTCTTTCAGGTGTTCTTTTATTCTTGTGGTGAATGGTCTTCCAGTTTCTCCAATGTAGGTTTTGTTGTATGATCTGCATGATATTTCATGTATTACATTGCATTTTTTGTCTTGTTCTTTTCTGTCCTTTGGGTGTACTAATAACTGTCTTAATTTTTTGTGTGGTTTGACTGCTGTGTTTATTTTGTATTGAAGCGGCATGAAATAATAAGCAGCGTTGGTGAAGGTTTTAAGTAGAGTTTATTAAATCATACCGCCGTCACAAGCTCCGCTCCTGGCGCCGTGCATGCACGCCGGGAGCGAGCCCAGCGGCTCTCCAGAGAGACACAATGTGTCAGCAGTAGCAGTTGCAGAATCAGAATGAGAGAGTGAGTTACAGAACCTGTGCAGTATTTATACCCAACTCAGACAATACATCAAAGCGGATTCACAGCAGTTGGTAAGATCAAAGGGATTGCAGAACAGGCATGAGACATTTGCATTTGAAAGACCTACATAACAATAGGCAGATGCTGTCCTCTGCTCCAGCTTGCAGGACAAAGAGGTTACAAGGCACATCTACATATTGATCTGTCTCTAGGTCACAGTAAGGACAGGACGCATGAACACTATACATGAATGGCACATTACATCTCAGTAGTGCAGCGGGAAAAACCAAGAGAAGAGAGCTCACTGTCCTTAATCTATTGTGGGGGTTAACCGAACCGCCACACGCTCCCCCCCAGAGGGCACGGCAGGGGGCCAAGACCTCGATAATCCATCTATGGGAGCGAGCTGTGGGAGAAGCTCGCTGCAGGCGGAGGGGGAGGGAGGAGGGGGGTAGTAAGTGCCGGCAGGGGGACGGTGAAATCGTCCGAGCCGTGCAAAAATTGCTTGCTGCTCCGCGCGTCGAGGGCTGTCCCGTTGCACGTGTGGAGATCACAAGAAGAAAAATTTGTCTCTGACTCCTCTCATGGCCATGAAGAAAACAGGAGCGGCGGTAAGAAAAAAATAAAAGTAGAGGGACTGGCGTGTTGACTTTAGGGCAGGCGCAACCCTAAAGCCTCGGGAACCGCAGACGGCTGAATTCCCCTTGTGTGCCATGGCTAAGACCATAAAATCCAGTGAGCAAGCTGCAGGCCTCAGGTGTACGAGCAAGCCTGAAGTGCCAGTGTGCAGCAGAAGGAAGGCGGTCAGAAGAGCCGTATTTGTCCCGTGCGTGGTGCGCCGTCCTCGTAACTCCCCGGTGCGTGCGCGGGCGTTCCGTGCGTGGGTGGGCCGCTGGAGTGGCGAGTCAGGGTCCAGAATCTTGGTGGAGATCGGCGCAGACGGCGCCGATAATATCCAGGTTGAGCTGTGGCTGCAGATTGGCCATGGTGCGTTGGAGCGGTGAGAGGAAATAGACGATCTTTTGTCCCTCAGGCTCGTGCAGATGCGTTGGAGCGGTGGGAGGGAATAGACGATCTTTGTCACCGCTCGGCCGTGGTGCGTTCAGGTCCACGCGTTGCGTTCTCCGCCGGCCATGGAGGCCGCCGTCGTGGAGAGGGGGCGAAGTGCCTGCGCTCTCGTGTGGAGGAGCTGCGAGCGCGGCCGGTCCAGCGTGGATGAGCAGATCTCAAACGTGCAGATCTCATCATGAAGAACGGGTCACCAGTGCAGCTGTCCAGGTCAGAAGGTTGCTTTGCATAAAACATGTGCATGCTCGGGGTCGCCAGTGAAGCGTTCACTGGCAGCGTGTTCTTTTCTGCCTTTAGGTCATGGTGCGTTGGAGCGGCGAGAGGGAGGAGACTTCTTGTGTCTCTCGGCCGGTTCAGCGTGGATGTCCAGACCAGAAGGTTGCGTCGCACAAAGCGTGTGCGTCTGCGGGGTCACCAGTGAAGCGGCATGAAATAATAAGCAGCGATGCTGAGGTTTTAAGTAGAGTTTATTAAATCATACCGCCGTCACGAGCTCCGCTCCTGGCACCGTGCATGCATGCCGGGAGCAAGCCCAGCGGCTCTCCAGAGAGACACAATGTGTCAGCAGTAGCAGTTGCAGAATCAGAATGAGAGAGTGAGTTACAGAACCATTTATACCCAACTCAGACAATACATCAAAGCGGATTCACAGCAGTTGGTAAGATCAAAGGGACTGCAGAACAGGCATGAGACATTTGCATTTGAAAGACCTACATAACAATAGGCAGATGCAGCCTCTGCTCTGGCTTGCAGGACAAAGAGGTTACAAGGCACATCTACATATTGATCTGTCTCTAGGTCACAGTAAGGACAGGACGCATGAACACTATACATGAATGGCACATTACATCACAATACATGAATGGCACATTACATCACAATACATGCATGGCACATTACATCTCAGTAGTGCAGCGGGAAAAACCAAGAGAAGAGAGCTCACTGTCCTTAATCTATTGTGGGGGTTAACCGAACCGCCACAGTATTTTTTCATGATCCTTTGAATTGGTTCCGTGATCCCTCGTTGTATGGTATGGTTATGGTGTCCTTGTTTTTGATTTCGGCTTTTGTTCTGTGTCTTATTTCCTGTTTATTTTCTTTGTTTTTGACTTGCTGTTTCCCTTTGTTTATAGCCCATACTGGATATTGGCAGTGTATAAGTTCATGTTTTATGTGATTTTCCTCCTCCTGTCTGTCTTCTTGGTCTGTGATGATGGTGGCTCGTTCATATAACTTTCTGACAACTGATAGCTTGTGTGCTGCCTTTTTGCAACAGCGGATCAATTTCTGCCTATTTCCATTTACTATCTTGCTCTCTTGCCAATCTTTCTGATCTAGCGTCACCTTTATTCCATCCAAACACGTAGATCGTCCAAATGTCTCCTGAGCCAGCGGACGGAGCCACTGTTTCTTGCAGGAGGCAGTACAATAGAGACCAGCTGTTAGCACTTAACCGGCCCACGATGGTAACACAAAAACTCGACATACCAGGAGAAATAAGACGGAAATGGCGTGGATGTCGAGCTGGAGTAAGACAGTGGATGAGTAATATAAGGTACAGACCCATCCTCCCATCCGTTATTATGGGGAATGTTCGATTGCTACTCAGTAAGACTGATGAGCTAGCGGCTATCTCCCGCTACGAGAGCGTCTACAGAGAGAGTAGTTTGATGTTGTGTACCAAGACATGGCTAACAGAACTAGCAACAGATGCTAACATCGAACTGGAGGGTTTCCATGCAATACGGGCAGACTGGACACCAGACAATGGGAAGACAAGGGGCGGAGGAGTGATAATGTATGTCAATAATGAGTATATGTGATAAAGGCTATATAACGCCAACGTGGCATATAACGCTGATGCCACGGTGGTGGCATCAGCCATCACTTTTGGAGTGGTCTGCTGGGGCAGTGGCATTACTGCAGCCGATAGGAAGAGACTGAACAAACTGATTAAGAAAGCTAGCTCTGTCCTGGGGCAGCGCCTTGATCCGATGGAGGAGATAGGAGAGAGAAGGACGGTGGCTAAACTGTCATCTCTGCTGGAGTCCGAGTTCCACCCTATGCAGGACATACTGAATGCACTGAGGAGCTCATTTAGCAGCAGACTACATCATCCCAGGTGCACAACCGAGAGGTTTCGTAGGTCCTTCCTACCAACGGCTGTCAGACTGTACAACCTAAGCAGGGCTGCTCGCAGAGATAGCAAAAAGACGTAACAAACTAATAGTTTTTTGAATGCAAAAGATGCAATAGACTTACACAATGGTCCCCTCCGGCATACAACTAGGAACATACCGGTCGCTATGGAGGGTGAGAATATGTATGGGCACATAATCATACCATGTAGGATAACTAAGTAGACGGTTATGCTGTTTCATTCCATCTAGCAACAATGCTCTGCACTGTGTGTGTTTATATATTTGCATATTTATTCCATCTAGCTACAATGCTCAGCACTGGGTGTGTTTATATATTTATATATCTACATATTATTCCATCTAGCTACATTGCTCCGCACTGTGTGTGTTTATATACTTGCATATTTATTCCACCTAGCTGCAATGCTCCGTACTGTGGGTGTTTATATATTTACATATTTATTCCATCTAGCTACAATGCTCTGCACTGTGTGTTCATATATTCATATATTTATTCCATCCAGCTACAATGCTCTGCACTGTGTGTCTGTGTGTGTGTGTATATATATATATTTTATAGTAATACGTACATATGTTTATTAGCTGCTCTTGCTTGCTTGTTTTTTTTTCTTGCCTTCTGATTGTTGCTCTGAGTGTTGCTATCCCTGTGCTGTTGCAATCCTGGAATTTCCCCGTTGTGGGACTAATAAAGGCTTATCTTATCTTATAAAACCGATGCATTATTATTATTATTATTATTATTATAACAGCTGGTGCAGACCGGGACATATCACGGTTAAGGAACAGCACTTTAGCAAAGACCTCGAGTTGCTAGCTGTTAGCATGCGGCCTACATATCTCCCGAGGGAATACTCACACGTGATCTGCATTGTTATTTATGCAAATCCGACAGCGAACGCTGGGACAGCGCGTGACGTCATGCACTCAGTAACTGGCAGGCTGCTGACAGAACACCCAGATGCTCTTCTCCTCATCTCAGGTGATTTCAACCATATTTCACTGTCCCCCATTCTACCCACGCTCTCACAGTATGTCACATGCCACACTAGAGACAATAAAACACTGGACTTATTTTATGCAAATACTAAGGAGGCGTACACCTCATCACCACTCCCCCCACTCAGGAGATCGGATCACAACTTGGTTCATCTCTTGCCGGTGTACAAACCCCTAGTACACAGACAACCTCCGGTCATGCGCACGGTGAAGTTATGGTCTGAGGAGGCAATGGACGCTCTAAAGGACTGTTTTGAAATCACTGCCTGGGAGCAGCTCCGCGATCCACATGGTGAAGACATCGATGGCCTCACTCACACCGTCACGGACTACATTGGCTTCTGTGTGGACAACACCGTACCCACCAAGACCATGCAGTGTTGCTTGAACAACAAACCCTGGATCAACCTTGAGATAAAAACACTTCTGAGAGAGAAGAAGAGGATCTTCAGGTCGGGAACAGGGAGATGCTGAAGTCCGTACAGAGGGAGCTGAGGAGGAAGATCAGAGAAGGCAAGGACAGCTTCAGGAAGAAGATGGAGGACAAGCTGCAACAGAGCGACATCGGCGGGGTCTGGAGAAACCTTAAAACCATCTCTGGGCTCCAGAATACTTCCCCCCAGGCCACGGGGGGCAGGGAGTGGGCGAACAATCTGAACCTGTTTTTTAATAGGTTTGACCAATTGCCCTCCCCCCCGACTGCACAACAACCACTGCTGCCTCTAAAGTCATCAAGACCTGCTGTCCACACCCCACTCCACCAACACCCCCCCACTCCTAGCACACAGCCCCCCAAACTGACCCTCACTAAGACCCAGGTGAGGACAGAGCTGAGGAAGATCAAGGCGAGGAAGGCCTTGAGACCGGACGGCATCAGCGCAAAGCTCCTCAAGTCCTGTGCAGACCAGCTGTGTGGGATTGTGGAGCACATCTTCAACATGAGCCTGAAGCTGGGGAGGGTACCACAGTTGTGGAAAACATCTTGTGTGGTACCTGTACCAAAGACTTCCCACCCCAAAGATCTGAACAGCTACAGACCAGTGGCCCTGATGTCTCACATGATGAAGACCCTGGAGACCCTGCTCCTTGCTCACCTCCGCCCCCTGGTGGGACCAGTGATGGATCCACTCCAGTTCGCCTACCAGCATGGCATTGGGGTGGAGGATGCGGTGATCTTCCTCCTTCACCGTTCTCTGTCCCACCTGGAGAAGCCCGGGAATGCGGTGAGGATCATGTTCTTTGACTTCTCCAGTGCTTTCAACACCATTCAACCAATGATCCTGAAGGACAAGCTGCTGTGCGCAGGGGTGGACCAGCACCTGTCATTATGGATCCTGGACTACCTCACTAACCGGCCACAGTTTGTGAGAACCCAAGATTGTGTGTCTGATACGATCATCGGTAGCACGAGGGCCCCCCAGGGAACAGTTTTGGCTCCCTTCCTGTTCACCCTTTATACTGCGGACTTCTCACACAACACAACACACTGCCATCTACAGAAGTTCTCTGATGACTCTGCGATCGTCGGCCTCATCTCCAACGGAGATGAAGCTGAGTACAGAGGACTTATCCAGGACTTCATGGACTGGTGCCATCGAAACTGCCTCCAGATCAACGCGAGGAAAACTAAGGAGCTGGTGGTGGACTGCCGCAGGCAAGGACAGCCCCTCACAGCACCAGTAAACATACAGGGAACAGACATTGAGATGGTGACATCCTACAAGTACCTGGGTGTTCATCTGTACAATAAACTAGACTGGTCACACAATACCGACGCACTCTACAAGAAGGGACAGCGCAGGCTGTTCCTACTGAGGAGACTCAGGTCTTATGGTGTACAAGGGGTGCTCTTGAAGATATTCTACGACACGGTGGTGCCATCAGCCATCACTTTTGGAGTGGTCTGCTGGAGCAACGACATTATAGCAGCCGATAGGAAGAGACTGAACAAACTGATCAAGAAAGCTAGATCTGTCCTGGGGCAACGCCTTGACCCAGTGGAGGAGACAGGAGAGAGAAGGATGGTGGCTAAACTGTCATCTCTGCTGGAGTCCGAGTCCCACCCTATGCAGGACATATTGAACGCACTGAGGAGCTCATTTAGCAGCAGACTACATCATCCTAGGTGCGCAACCGAGAGGTTTTGCAGGTCCTTCCTACCTACGGCTGTCAGACTGTATAACCTAAGCAGGGCTGCTCGCAGAGATAGCAAAAAAACGTGACGACCTAATAGTATTGAATGCAAAAGACGCAACAGACTTACACAATGGTCCCCTCTGGTATACAACTAGGACAATATCAGTCGCTACGGAGGGTGACAATATGTATGGGTACATATTCATACTATGTAGGATAACTAAGTAGACGGTTATGCTGTTTATTCCATCTTGCTACAATGCTCCGCATTTTGTATATATATTTATATATTTATGTGTACGTACTGTATGTATATCCACTGCTCTTATTTATATTTTGCGTATCTTCTTAATTATTGCTCTGAGTGTTGCTATCCCTGTGCTGTTGCAATCCTGGAATTTCCCTGTTGTGGGACTAATAAAGGCTTATCTTATCTTATCTTACCTTATACACAATGGCACCTAGACCCACAGAGTCTAGGTCATCTAAAGAACATGAAATCTAAGACACATGAACGCTGTGAATAGTAATCAGTTATTTCCTGCCACAGACCAAAGACATGCAGGTTTGGTTAATTGGGAGCCAGGGGAAACCAAGCCGGCTCGGTTCCTGACAAACAACAACAACAACAACAACAACAACAACAACGACAACAATAATAATAATAATAATAATAACTGAGAGCCGAGCAGTGACAAATACTGTGGAAAATAGTGAGGGACACAATAATGAAAACAGACACAAAAACCAAACTTAGCCAATGAACTAAAGCAGGAATAACTATAAATGGCATGATGATAATAATATCTATAATTAACAAATAATCACACAAAGGAGAACTTAAGGCGAGGACGTGGGCTGAGACCCATGTCCTGATGATGAGAAAATATAATTTACAAAACCAGGTGAGGACATGGGGCCTGGCCCATGCCCTGACAAGCACACCATATTACAAAACCAGAAGTGAGAGCACGCGTGTGCCCTACCATCAGGAAGCACATCCTACTAGTCACACTGGCGAGTGAGCACAAAAGTTAATATTATATAGGAATCCTTAGTTAAACTCAAAACGGGTAGCTCTTGAGAGAAGGGAAGTTGCAGGCAAAATGACGGGCAGTCCCACATGGATGTTTACAGCTATCCTGTAGTCTCAGGTCCTGATCCATGTGCATATTGTACTGCAAAGCCCTTGGTTTTAGGCTAAGTTTTATAGTATTTTTTTATTTATTAAATGTTGCAGTTCGTAGGCAGAATTTAGAATTTACCCATTATAGTACATTTCAGTTGTTAATATATTAAGGAACATTTGAAACAATTTGGATGGATGGTATTTACCACCATCATAAATCCTTTTATTACAGCGTAGAAATGACATTACCCCTTCATCCTATGGCAGGGGTGTCCAACCATGTGCCATGGAGAGCCAAGACCCTGCAGGTTTTCTCTTCTACCCAGTCTCTTCAGCAGGTGTTTTCACTTATCAGCAATCAGTGGGAAGAAGTTCACTGAAATCTGCTGTTGAAGACACTGGTTGGAGGTAAAACCTGCAGGGTCTTGGCTCTCCATGGCACATGGTTGGACACCCCTGTCCTATGGGCTTTACAAATGGGCCAATGAAGAATCACTAATTAACCAAACATGAATGTTTTTGGATTGTGTGAGAAAACCTGCACACCCACACAATACACAGAGAACACATGAACTCCACATAGAATTATTATCATTTTCTCTGATATTTTATGGGTTTTATTATCTTCCTCCAATGTTATTTTAATGTCTTTGAGAGTTTTTTGCATTCAGGAACTTTTTTGCTCGGCTCCATTGTAAAGCCCCATCACACCTCGACGATTTAGGCAGCATATGCTGACGTTTAAAAAAAAATTGGAAATATTTTGGTATTCGTCTAATAAGTCAAGGGTAAGTTTTGTATAAGTTAAGAGTATGCTGAAGCACGTTGGTATATGTTGTAGTATGGCGAGGTCGTCTGAAAATATTGAGCAAGCTGAAAATTTTTCGATGTATCCAGCGTATGGCTCATACGTCCCACATACACGGGCCATAAGCTATATGTAAGTTATGTGAAAACTAATGGTGGCTGAAGCAGTTCACACACACTTGTAAGTTACTTATAAGTCAAAATAGGTTGAGATTGACATGATGCAAACCAAGACCCAAGAGCAGACATGGGCGACGACGTATACTGTAGGTAAGTGATCAATGGTCCTTACTGACAATAATACATATAATATAGTGAATGGTGGAGAGGATCTGGCAACCAGGGTAGACTGGTGGAGACTGTGGGGAAATGACAGCAAATCCTCAGATGGTGGACATCGGTGAGGGAGTCCTAGAGTGCGGGGGGCAGGGGAAAGGGGCTGGCCAAGCCTGGGAGCACAAAAGTGACAAACATTGGTAAGTCAGCTTAGTTGGAGAAGGAGAGGAGTGTACTGTCCATTCCTTTCAAAATCCAATCCGTGTGGCAATTTCTAGATTCCAAAAGTAGGCAGGGGGCAGAGCAAGGCAGGCAAGATCCGGGCAGACAAGCAATCCAATACAACAGGCAGGCACAGGGTCTAGGGGCAAGCAAGGGTCAGAACAAAACAGAATAGTTGACACGATCAATACCAATTAGTTGCAGGCAGTATGCAGGTAGGGAGAAGCTAAGATGCAACCAGACAATGTGAGGGGAGAGTCTCCTACTTATGCTGCCTCATAGATTGGCTGCAGGTGATGATTACAGGTGAGGAGAGTAAAGGGTAATTAGCAAGGAGAGAGGGTCCAGCAGTCACATAAGACAGAACCCCTTACAGTGCCTTTCCTTCAAGGGACACCTGCCAACGTCACTCGTGGCTTGTCAGGATGGTGGTGATAACAATCCCAGATAAGAGTATTGTTCATGATGAAAGACTTGGGTATCAATGACCTCTCCTCCGGACCATATCCCTGCCAATCCATGAAGAATTGGATGCCCCTTCCCTTGTGGCGAACATCCAGGATTTGGGTGACCGCATAGACCAGTCCTCCATCAACCATTTTCGGGGGCAGTGGGAGTTTGGACGGTGGGCAAAGGGAGCTGGAAAAGACTGGTTTAATGTGAGAGACATGGAAAGTAGGATGCATCTGAAGAAGGGCAGGTAGGGCCAACCTTTCTGAGGCTGGGTTAATGATCTCCACAATGGTAAAAGGCCCCACGAACCGGGGGGGTGGGGGGGTGGAGAGCTTCCTGTACTTGGCCTTCAGGGGAAAGTTCCGGGTAGAAAGCCAGACCCTCTGGCTGACCTGGCACTCAGGAATTGAACACCTCCTCTGATTAGCCTACCTGGAGTTCTCCTTTGCAATTCGAAGCAAGGCTGTCCTTGTCTCCCTCCCAAAGCACCTACACCTGGTGATGTTGGCTGCCACTGATGGTACTGCCACCTCTTCCACAATGATGGGGAGGAGCGGGGAGTGGTAGCCCAACAATGCCTCAAATAGGGAGACTCCAGTAGCTGCTGACATGGCTGAGTTGTGGGCATACTCAACCCATTGCAGGTGGGAACCCCAGGAGAAAGGATCGGTCGCTGTGACACACCGGAGCATTGCTTCCATTTCCTGGTTGGCCCTCTCACTCTGGCCACTGGTCTGCAGGTGATAACCAGATGAGAGGCTGACCGTGGCCCCAATGGCCTAACAAAAGACCCACCAGACCTTTGAGATGAACTGTGGACCATGGTTGGAAGCTATGTCATCTGGAATGCCGTACAGCCTGACCACATGTACCAACAGGAGATTGCTGTCTCCAAGGCGGATGGAAGCTTCTTCAGTGGGATAAAGTGGGCCGCCTTGGAGAATCTGTCCACAATAGTTAAGATGACTGTGTACCCGTTGGAGGGGGTAACCCAAAGTCCAGTATGATGTAATACCAAGGGCGACTTGGGATAGGGAGGGGCTGGAGAAGTCCGGCAGGGGGGTAAGTAGGGGTCTTTCCTGTGGAGCACTGGGGGCAGGCCTTTATATACTCGCGGACATACTTATCCATAGCAGGCCACCAGAAGTAGCGCTGGAGGGAGGACAGGGTGCCAGCAATCCCTTGGTGACAGGAGAGCTTAGATGTACCAACCCTACCCCCCCCCCCCTCCCCGGGTCAGGATTGGTGGATTGCGCCTCCCACACTGTCTGTTCTATGTCCCAGGTGAGGGCCCCCACAATGAACCCTACCGGGATCATGGTCTAAGCCATTGTGGTGGATGAGTCGGTGAAGAATTAGCGGGAGAGAGCGCCTGGCTTAGTGTTCTTCGACCCTGGCCTGTTGCTTATGGAAAACCAAAGCCAGGTGAAGAACAGAGTCCATCTAGCCTTGCGAGGATTAACCCTCTGAGTGTGTATGTTGCCGAACTGCGACATAACCCCTAGTGGTCAAAGTGGTAAATATTTTTTGTCAATAAAATAGTTCAGATTTCCAAGGCTATAACTTGAAAGTTGCAAGAGATAATGGCTTACTGTCAATGAGAAAGATGTAAAATATGCTTCAAAGTTTCAGATAGGAATAAATTTACGCATCTAATTTGCATAATGTCGTGGCACCTCTTTAAATTCCCCAACAGGCAAAACTGGACTTTGGACATATTTACACAAAGAATGGTTCAGTCTTTTGACACCATTTTTTTTTTTTTTTTTTTTTACAGAGGTACCTCATCATCTTATCTTCAAAGTATATGAACAAGGAATCAATACATTAAAAAAAAAAAGTCACTTACTGTTGTACAGTCTGTTGACAAAGGGGTGCTGGCGTGGTCGCTGCATTTTCACCCATTATGGTCCTTATTTTGCATTCTGTCAGTAATATAAAATATCTACCACATCTACAAAGTCTTACGATTATCTCACATAAATTTTGCTTGTATCCCACGGCTATTTTCGGCATACAAAGCCGAAAAAGTGACGTGACGATCGCGGACATATTAGCTTTCTGGGCTAAATGCTAAAACAGGAAAAAGGAAATGAGGAGTTCTTCTTCTTTGGTGTATTACGTGTCATCCACTAAATCCTCCAATGGATGTCTGCTGTGGGTAACCCCCACAACATACTGGGACAAGCAGAGCGCTCAGCTGGAGCAATTAGCAGAACAGTGAGATGTGTGTATTGAGATCAATAGGCAGCTTCTCTTTGTCTAGCTCCTTCCTGCCAGTATCCTGCTGTTATGTGTGACTCAAATGCAGATGTTCATGCTTCCTGCTCTGTACTGTGATGTTAATGTGCCATTCATGCATTGTCTGTAGTGGGGTATTTAAACTGCATATCACTCTGTAACTCTCTCTCTCTCTCTGACTACTGCTTCTGACTACACGCATTCCCTGTCTCCTGACGAGAGCCTCCGGACTCGCTCTGGCGCGCCTGCACGGCGCTGGAGTGAGTTCCATGATGGCGGAATGAAATAAAACCCACTTTTAAACCTCAGTTCACCGCTTATTATTTCATGCCGCCACATCTGCCACCTTTTGAAACTGGCAAATCAGTACAATCAGTACAAATCCCCAAGGCAGACGATCATGTCAGAGTGAGAAGAAAGGAGCAGTGCCGTGCTCTGCCACTAGGGGGCACGAAAATTCTCACACTCAAAGAGTTAACCCTTTAACTGCCCAGATTAAATGGACAGGTCACGCGCCCCCAGTGGCACAGTGCAGCAACTGCATGAGTCAACTTATTGACGTCCCCCGGCTATACTGAGAATTTGTACTAATCGCTATTGATCTAACAGTGTAGAAGATGGCAGACACGCGCTGAAGGAATCATTGCTGACATGGAATATAGCAAAGAAGGAGAAATCCTCATTATTATTCTTCCTTTTTCTACTTTGAGCTCACACACCAGTGTGTATGCCTTCACGATCGGTCATCGCGGCAGCGATGATGACAGAAACTGCATGAAAAGGGAAAAATAGCTGCGTAATACAAATGAAATTCACGTGGGATAATCATAAGAGTTTTTAGATGTGGTACACGGGTGTAAATTACTAAGTAAATGTGTTACATTGAGGTCGATGTAACAAAAAAAACTGAGCTCCCCATACCAAGATGGTGGCGCCCATGGGGGGCATGGATTCCCACAGGAAAAATGCACTTGTAGTTACATATGAAACGACGGTAAAAATTGGCAAAACCCAAAAGCCACTGGAGCTGTTTTCTGGTAGATGGTATTGGCCAGTTTGTTACTGCTTGGACCTTAGTTGAGTCAAGCTCAAAACAACAGGCTGATATGATGAAGCCAAGAAAAGTGGTGGTGGTAACGTGAAATGCGCACTTTTCTGCCCTGGGGTACCATACGGACATGGATTTGGTGCTCCTCCAATGAGCAGGAGAAAAGGAGTATGTCATCCAAGCAAACAAACACAGATATATTCAGGAAGTCTCAAAGTACATCACTGATCAACCGTTGGACTATTGCGGGGGCACTGGTGAGCCCAAATGGCATTACGCAATATTTGAACTGACCCAGGTGTGTGGAGAAAGCCATTTTCCACTCATTGCCCTCCCTCATCCTGCACGGATGAGGGAGGGCAATGGCTGCACGGTGGCGCAGTGGTTAGCACTGCGGCAGCACAGTTTACCCTTGGCCGGGGGATTGTGGGGATCGTGGGTTCGATCCCAGCCCCCGACCAACAGTGATCTGTGTGGAGTTTGCATGTTCTCCCCGTGTTGCGTGGGTTTGCTCCGGGATTTCTCCGGTTTCCTCCCACATGCCAAAGACATGCATGTTAGGTTAATTGGCTGTTCTAAATTGTCCCTAGATATCTGTTTCCTATAGGCCCTTAGAATAGAGGGTTAGTATTAATGAAAGCGCTTTGAGTGGTCTTTGTGACTAGAAAAGCGCTATATAAGTGCAGGTTAGTTAGTTAGTTAGTAGTCATCCGTAAAAGGTGATAGGTGTTCCAAATGTGACACCCACTAATGTGTGGTCGCAAGTGGGGTATTATAATTTAGTTTTTTTTAATTTAATTTTCTTATGTTTTATTCCAATGCCCACATCTACTTGCAATGTAAGGAGACCCATTAACACAGTTAAATCAGCCATCTGTTTCCAGAACAGTAGAGGGCAGTATAAGGCCGTGACTTAGAAGCAGCAGTGCTTTGGTGTAACGCCGTTTTACCTTCATTGCTATCAGAGCATTGAAGGAAAATGCAAGTAATGTCTCTGCCTCATTTTTATTTCTGCTATTTTCCAGTTTCCAGGGTCAGAGACGATAGTCAAATATAACTGTTTACATGGTCGCAGCCTTGGGACGTGTAACAGTTTCATGAGGGCTCCTCCGGGATTGACGCCATCAGTGCATCATGGGTCGTCAGTCCAGTGATCGCTGAACCTGTGGACCACGTGCAAAGATGTCAGAGCAGAGGGGCTGAGTGTGCCAAGCAGTCCCACGTCTGCCAGCCTTCAGGGAGAGGGATCCAGTGCATCCAGCGGTCCAGAACATCTGTCTACAGTCGGAGAGAGGGGCTGAGAGTGCCAAGCAGTTCCACGTCCATCAGCAGTCAGAGTGAGGGACCCAGTGTGTCCAGTTGGTCCAACGTCTGCCTATAGTCCAAGCAGGGTGGTCATTGTCGGCAGAACATCTAACAGGTGGCAAGCATGACAGCCAATGCCCGAAGGGAATTGGTCAGCTCGATAAAGAAGGGGCTTTCGTGCCTTTCTGGGGACCAGCTCTTTGAGGTTGCAAGAGCCATCTCAGTGTCACCCCAAGGGGGACCACCAAAGTGGGATAAGTGTGATGAAGATGAATGTTTTGACTATGTTTGCTCTTACATGTCCTCCCCATCTCTACTCCAGTTAGAGGATGAGGGGATGTCCCCCTTATGCAATTTGAATGATGTCATTGATGAGATGATGAGAGGTCACTCTGACAGAGGAAGGGGCAGGTGCTATGACTCACTCACAACCAAATTTAACAACAAAAACCACAAGTGCAACTGACACACAGGCTGACGTGCACAATTACTTATGATGTGGCTTCCAAGGATGCAGTTCCTGAACTACACTTTAATAATGGCCATAGTATCTTAGCCCCTTTGCCTGCCAGTTACCATGTTGATTATAACCAGTCCAGCAGCAGACGCATCACTCAGCCAGTCCGTTCAGCTGCCGAGCAGTCGCCTTCTCAGAGGGCTGAGAGTCTAGTGACTCTCAGAGATTTAGCCTTGCTTCAGAGAAAAGAGTTTAAAGTGCACAGGGATCAGATTGGTGACAACTCAGCAGACATTAGTTATGGTAACATCTGCAAACAGATACAGTACATGAGGGATTAAGAGAACAACACACAGAGAGTGAAATCATTCAAGCAGTGATGCGGGTTATAAAGCCAGGTCACTTCAAAGACATGTTGCTCAGCAAAGATGAGATGACGGTAACTGAGTTGAAGAGTTTCCTACAGTCTCATATGGGGGAGAAGGGCACAACAGAGCTTTTCCAAGAACCAATTACAGCCAGACAATCAGAAACCGAAACACCACAACAGTTCCTATATAAGATGGTGGGGCTTAAGCAGAGGGTCATTTTCGCATCAAGGCAAACCGATGCAGAAATTAAATAAGAGGCACATACAGTACAGAATGTATTTTTGCACACAATCTACCAGGGGCTAAATGACAAACATGATGACATTAGGGGGGAGTTAAAGCCTCTTCTCTCTAACCCATCAGTCGCCGATGAAGCTCTACTGAGACAAGTCATCAAAACCACCAGTGAGGAGAGTGAAAGAAGTTGTCACATGGATCGCAACGCACGCACCAAAGCCATTTATGCCCAAAGTGGTGAGGTGAGCTCAGAAAAGACAGGTGACAGTAAAGAGGACTCTCCCCGTCAAGATAAAGATGAGGAAATGCAAAAGCTGACCACACAAGTACAGGCACTGACACGAATGGTGGAATCATTAAAACAGTTAAAGCTGCAGCCTGAAACACAAGCCCAGAGTTCTCCTCAACAGTCATGTCACTGTGCCAGTACACACACAAAACAGCCACCACAGAGAAAGGGGAAACCATATGGCTGTCCTTCCTGCATTGAACAAAACCGGCCAGACTGCCATCATTGTTTTGCATGTGGTGGAGAAGGACACCATGCAGTGGGGTGTCTAAGAAGACGCAAGCTGGTGGGAAACCAGCAGCGGTCACAGACGAGGGGCGACCTGTGACCGGCACCCACACCCAGTCCCAGCCAAATGTTAGCCACACAGAGCAAATATCACACAGCCACCTTACCGTTCCCCCTCACACACCAGCCATTAACAAACCCACATCAGAGAGAGTGGCACAGTTAAATGGGAAAAAGTGTTTACTAAAATGTAATATGAATGGTTATGCCGTTACTGCTCTGTTTGATACAGGTGCCCAGGTCAGCCTGATTGATCGAGCCTGGAGGCAGAGATACTTACCCCATCAAGAGATCTGTCCATTGAATGAGCTGATAGGTGATTATGATTTCAATGTCAGAGCAGCCAGTGGAGATGCCATCCCCTATGATGGATGGATGGAAGTGAGTGTCAACCTGCCTGTTTATGATAACCCAAACTACTCCATCAAAGTCCCATTCCTTGTGAGTCGAGTCAGCCTCCTGAGACCCCGCTGAGCTTTAACGTCATCCAGGAAATCATCCTGAGTGAAGGGGATGAAACCGAAGGCCTACCTGTCTTATGCAACCTTCTTAAAGGGGCCATGCAGATCGAAACTGACAAAGTTGAGGCAATAGTCAGCTTCATCCAGATCGAGAAAAAGACTGACAAGTGTGAGCAATTGGCAGCAAAAGTAAGCCATCGTGATGTTGTTGTCCACCCAGGTCAAATTGTCCACCTAAAGTTTCCAGTCCCTGCCAGTTTCACCCATTCCCTTGCCCTCTTTGAAACCTGCCCTGATGATCCACAGCTTGAGCAGCTGGATATGGGTGACGGTGTAGTTGTGTGGTGATCCGAGTGCTGAGCTCATCCGCACTCGGGTTACTCAGTATTTTCCCTTTTTTCTCATATTATTTCTGCTTGGTTGTTATTGGTGTTCCCAAAGCTTTTACTATGACAGCGCCGCAGCCGAACTTCCGGCTGTCAAAGTCGAGCCGGCACTGTCACAGCTGATCATGATTTGTCATTACGTTTCCTCCTCTCCTGTTTGGTTCTTTGCTTTTTTATCAGCATTTAAGGGAGCAGCTGAGGCTCACTCCTCACTGCGACCTGTGCCTACCATGACTGGAGTCCCTATCCCCAGCTCCAGTCTTCCTTCCGTGTTTAATTCGTCCTCACTTCATCATCGTAAGTGTTCATTCTGTAGCGTCAGGTTCCACCCTTGCTACACTCTAGCATTGATGTTAGTGTTCTTTATTTTGTGTCCTAGTGTAGTGGATGTGTTTTTCCCCACATGGCTCTTTATTTTGTTCTTTCTTTAATAAACAAGCAAACTCTCTGTTGGCTTCTGGCACCTCATTTATGCCCTTAAAGGGGCAAACACGACAAGTTGAAGTGCACCACACTGAGAAACCATTTGTTGAAATTCCTGTGGGCAACGCAACCAAGCATGATTTATGTCTAGCCGGCTGCACAGCCCTGGGGAGCATCCAACCGATTGACAGAATAATTGAAACAGACCAAGTAAACAGTGCTCAAGTGAATGAAGTTGACACACCCTCCCTCAACCAATCAGCATTGTGGCATCCACCAGTCGACATTGCCCGCTTGCATGAGGCAGAACAGGCGGTCGTAAAGCAGTTGCTCTATGAAGAATCCAATGCATTCATTCGTGATAATGATGATATCGGCTGTATCTCAAATCTTCAAATGACCATCACCATGAAAGATGACATTCCAGTGCAATGTTCATATGCTGTTGTCCAGAGGTGTATGGAGGAGGTGTTGGACTCCATAGGGGATGAATGCTGCGTCCCTTATCTGGATGATATACTCTGTTATGCCAAATCTTTTGAGGATCATGTGGAGGGATTGAGGCGGGTCCTGAGGGCTCTCCAACAGCACGGCATCAAACGCCGGCCCACCAAATGCGAGTTATTCAAGATTTAGGTGCGGTATGTCGGGAGACGGTTGTCCGTCATGCAAGGACTTCGGGCTTACCATCAGCCTGAAGAAGACTAACGTCTTGGCGCAAGGCACGGAAGCACCACCAACAATCACGATCGACGACTACGAGGTTGAGGTCGTGAATCAGTTCATGTACCTGGGGTCCACGATCAGCAACAACCTCTCCCTTGATACAGAGATCGACAAGAGGATTGGAAAATCAGCCTTCACACTCGCTCGCCTCACCACACGAGTGTGGGAGAATCCCAAACTCTCTGTCAAGACGAAGATGGCAGTGTGCAACGCCTGCGTCATCAGCACACTGCTCTATGGGAGTGAGATGTGGACAACATACGCCCGGCAGGAAAAGAGACTGAACTCCTTCCACTTGCGCTGTATTCACCACATCCTGAACATATCCTGGCAGGACAAAGTGCCCAACACAGAAGTTCTGTCCCGCGCCGGCCTTCCCTCCATGTTCACTCTACTCAGGCAGCGAAGGCTCCGCTGGCTAGGCCACGTTCACCGTATGGAGGATGGCAGAATCCCCAAAGACGTCCTCTACGGAGAACTGGAGACTGGCAGGAGAGACGCTGGCTGCCCACAGCTGAGCTTTAGAGACGTTTGCAAGAGAGACATGAAGGCCCTGGAGATCAACACAGAGCGCTGGGAGGACCTTGCAACGGACCGCTCCAAATGGAGAGGCACCCTGACCAGACAGCTCAAGGCGGGTGAAGAGAGACTGACTGCTGCAGCAGATGAAAAAAGGACCTGCAGGAAGAACCGCCACAGACCCAGCAACACGGAGACTACCCACAAGTGCGACCTGTGTGACAGGGACTGCCGTTCACGCATCGGCCTGTTCAGCCACAGGCGGTGCTGTTCCAGCAGAGTAGACGTTTAGGATTCTCTTCCATGGTCATCATAGACCGACGGAGGTGGACGACGATGTCGGGAGACTAGTCTCAGCCAACGGCATGAGAATTGACCCAGAGACCAAGCAGCCATCCAAACATTGAGAGAGAGAGAACCCCAAGCACTGCAGGTGATGTCAGGAAGCTGATGGGCTTCTAAAGTTACTACAGGGCCTTTGTGCAGGACTTTGCCAGAATAGCAAAGCCGTTGTATGACCCCTTACAAGTGAAGGTAAGCCAGGCCACACAACTGCCACTCAAGATCAGAAAGGAGAAGGGGGGCCAGCTGTCCTCGAGCGCCCCATACAGTGGACACCAGAACATCAAGGGTTCCTTGACCATCTAATAAACATCTTGTCCAACCCACATGTGTTAGCCTATCCCAGCTTTGACCTGCCGTTCATGTTACACACAGATGCATCAGCGAAAGGCCTGGGTGCAGTGCTCTACCAACGTCAAGAGGGGAAGTTGAGGGTCGTTGCCTATGGGTCAAGAACATTGTCTGCTGCAGAGAAGAACTACCACATGCACTCAGGGAAGCTCAAATTTCTTCCACTAAAGTGGGTAGTGTGTGAGAAATTTCAAGACTACTTCTTTTATGCTCCTCATTTTACTGTGTACACGGACAACAATCCTCTGACATATGTCATGAGCACTACCAAACTAAATGCCGTAGACCACAGATGGGTTGGGGAGCTGACTGACTTCCATTTCAAGATCCGGTACAGGCTAGGAGAAGTCAACATTGATGCCGATACCCTCTCCAGACTGCCACTAGACATGGCTGAATATGTTACAGCCTGCGCAGAAGAACTGTCAGAGGAGACAGTCCAAGCAATGTGGGATGGTAGTCATGCAGCCAAGGAAAAAGATGTAGCTTGTGTTGCAGTGTTGAACTTATCCCAAGGAGGCTCAGAGTCGCACACACTTAGCTCCCAGTCAACCATCAGTCATGAAGATCTCATGAAGGCACAGAGAGAGGACACAGTAATCAATGAAGTCATCAGACCAAAGGAGAAACACACCAACCTGACAAGTCAACTCGGGAAGGGTGCCAGTGGCCCAGTAAAGAGGCTCCTCCATGAATGGGAGAGGCTTCAGCTTGAGAATGGACTGCTATCTTCTGGTGCCACACAAGTCGGCTGCCTTTTGCAACAGCGGCTCAATTCTGAGTCTTTTTTTCCTGCCTCTCTCTTTTTGATCTGTTTTTTTCTCACTCCATTTGTATCACGGACACACAGATCGTCCCAAATGTCTCCTGAGCCGGTGGACGGAGCCACTGTTTATAGCAGGAGACGATACGGCAGGGAAGAGCTGCTAGCACTCAACTGCCAACTGGTGCTAACGGAAAAACTCGACATACCGAGGGAACTGAGGTGAAAACACCGCGGTTGCCGGGCTGGAGTAAGGCGGAGGACAAAAAATATAAGGTACAGACCCTCCCTTCCATCTATTGTCATGGGGAATGTACGGTCGTTACTGGGAAAGGTAGATGAGCTAGCAGCTATCTCTCGCTACGATAGCATATACCGGGAATGCTCTCTCCTTTTGTTTTCCGAGACGTGGCTAACTGAACTAGCAGCAGATGCTAACATTGAGCTGGAGGGTTTCCACACGATACGGGCAGACCAAACACCAGACAGTGGCAAAGCAAGGGGCGGTGGAGTGATAATGTATGTTAACAACAACTGGTGCAGACCGGGACATATCACTGTTAAACAACGACACTGCAGCAAAGACATTGAGTTGCTAGCTGTTAGCATGCAGCCTACATATCTCCCGAGGGAATACTCACACGTGATCTGCATTGTTGTTTATGCAAATCCGATGGCGAACGCTGGGACAGCGCGTGACGTCATCCATTCAGTAACTGGCAGGCTACAGACAGAACACCCAGTGCTCTTCTCCTCATCTCAGGCGATTTAAACCATGTTTCACTATCTCCCATTCTACCCACGTTTACCCAGTATGTCACATGCCACACTAGAGACAAAACACTGGACTTATTCTACGCAAACACTAAGGAGGCGTACACCTCATTACAACTCCCCCCACTCGGGAGATCGGATCACAGCTTGGTTCATCTCCGGCCGGTGTACAAACCCCTAGTGCACAGACAACCTCCGGTCATGTGCACAGTGGAATTATGGTCTGAGGAGGCAATGGACACTCTAAAGGGCTGTTTTGAAATCACCGCCTGGGAGCAGCTCTGCGATCCACATGGTGAGGACATCGATGGCCTCACTCACACCATCACAGACTACCTCAGCTTCTGTGTGGACAAAACCATTCCCACCAAGACCATACGGTGTTGCTCAAACAACAAACCCTGGATCAACCCTGAGATAAAAACACTTCTGAGAGAGAAGAAGAAGATCTTCAGGTCGGGGAACAGGGAGATGCTGAAGTCCGTACAGAGGGAGCTGAGGAGAAAGATCAGAATCAGAATCAGAATCAGAATCAGAATCAGGTTTATTGCCATTGTTCATGTAGTACACAAACTAGGAATTTGTCTCGGTACAATGCTGCAACATTAAACATGATAAGATAAGAGAAATAAACTATACATGTAATAAAGTGTAGGATAAGATTAAGTGATACTGGTCAACAGTTAAAATATATATTAGCCAGCAGCAGATACTGTGGAGAACTATATAGTGCAGTCGGTAATGCAGGAAGAAAACAGTGATGATTGACATGAGTCTGGTTGAGCTGCTGTACATGGTGCACGA
This sequence comes from Pholidichthys leucotaenia, assembly GCA_020510985.1. Taxonomy (NCBI): domain Eukaryota; kingdom Metazoa; phylum Chordata; class Actinopteri; order Cichliformes; family Pholidichthyidae; genus Pholidichthys; species Pholidichthys leucotaenia. Next base: position 422,429,411 of record CM035842.1, on the reverse strand, counting down.
GAGTCAATAAGTCACTTAGTGTTCAGCAGTCTAATGGCAGAGGGGAAGAAGCTGTTCATGTGACGGGAGGTTTTAGTCTGGATGGACCGAAGTCTTCTACCAGAGGGGAGGGGGGCAAACAGTACGTGACCAGGGTGTGAGGGATCGGCTATGATCCGGCCAGCACGCCTCCGGGTCCTGGAGATGTACAGATCCTGGAGAGATGGGAGCTTGCAGCCGATCACCTTCTCAGCAGTGCGCACGACGCGCTGCAGCCTTAGTCTGTCCCTGGCAGTGGCTCCTGCGTACCACACGGTTATGGAGGTGGTGAGGATGGACTCGATGATGGCTGTGTAGAACTGCACTAACATCTTGGTGGGTAGCTTGAGCTTCCTCAGCTGCCGCAGGAAGAACATCCTCTGCTGGGCTTTTTTGATGAGTGAGCTGATGGTCAGCTCCCATTTGAGGTCCCTGGTGATGGTAGTGCCTAGGAAGCGGAAGGAATCAGCAGTGGAAGAAGAAGAAGAGAAGGAAGAGAAGGCAAGGACAGCTTCAGGAGAAGATGGAGGACAAGCTGCAACAGAGCGACATCAGCGGGGTCTGGAGAAACCTTAAAACCATATCTGGGCTCCAGAATACCTCCCCCCAGGCCACAGGGGGCAGGGAGTGGGCGAACAATCTGAATCTGTTTTTCTATAGGTTTGACCAACCGCCCTCCCCCCTGACTGCACAACAACCACTGCTGCCTCTAAAGACATCAAGTCCTGCTGCCCACTCCCCACTCCACCAACACCCCCCCCACTCCCAACACACAGCCCCCCAACCCGACCCTGACCAAGACCCAGGTGATGACGGAGCTGAGGAAGATCAAGGCGAGGAAGGCGTCTGGACCGGACGGCATCAGCGCAAAGCTCCTCAAGTCCTGTGCAGACCAGCTGTGTGGGATTGTGGCGTACATCTTCAACCTGAGCCTGAAGCTGGGGAGGGTACCACAGCTGTGGAAAACATCTTGTGTGGTACCTGTACCAAAAACTTCCCACCCCAAAGACCTGAACAGCTACAGACCGGTGGCCTTGATGTCCCACTTGATGAAGACCCTGGAGAGACTGCTCCTTGCTCACCTCCGACCCCTGGTGGGACCAGCGATGGATCCACTCCAGTTTGCCTACCAGCATGGCATTGGGGTGGAGGATGCGGTTATCTTCCTCCTTCAGGTTCAGGTTACTTTATTTGTACCCGTAGATAGATTTGTTTTGCAGTCTGGTGACATCCACATTTACAAGCCACTAATTACATTCAACATAGACACAAACACAGGCACACATGAAGCTGACTATAAACATGATAAAAATACTCAAGGCTCCATCAATCAGGGTATAAAAAGACAAAGAGATGAGGGAGAAACCAGAGGTAAGAGAGAAGGGTCATATTAAAAGTTAAAAACTAGTCAAAGAGGTTAAAAAACTCAAAGGTCTAAAACCCAATAAAATATTTAGAACCCAAGTGACATCCTACAAAAATAAGTAAATATAAAATGAAGTTACCTAAAGGTACCTAAATTATGTACAATATATTTTTACAGCTTGTTCAACTCTTTGACAGCAGCAGGGACAAAGCTGTTTTTGTAGCGCTGGGTTCTACTTTTTGGGACAGCAAACCTCCGTCTTAAGGGAAGAAGCTGAAAGCGGCAGTGCAAAGGGTGGGAGTCATCATTTAAAATGGAGGTAGCCATCCTCTGTACTTGTCTGGTGTACAGGGATGTCAGGCTCAGCTGTGACTCACCAGGCAAACGACTGGACCATCTAACTACCTGATCCAAGGACCACCGTTCTCTGTCCCACCTGGAGAAGCCCGGGAATGCGGTGAGGATCATGTTCTTTGACTTCTCCAGTGCTTTCAACACCATCCAACTGATGATCCTGAAGGACAAGCTGCTGTGCGCAGGGGTGGACCAGCACCTGTCATCATGGATCTTGGACTACCTCACAAACCGGCCTCAGTTTGTGAGAACCCTGGACTGTGTGTCCGACACGATCATTGGTAGCACGGGGGCCCCCCAGGGAACGGTTTTGGCTCCCTTCCTGTTCACCCTTTATACTGCGGACTTCTCACACAACACAACACACTGCCATCTACAGAAGTTCTCTGATGACTCTGCGATCGTTGGCCTCATCTCCAACGGAGATGAAGCTGAGTACAGAGGGCTTATCCAGGACTTTGTGGACTGGTGCCATCGGAACTGCCTCCAGATCAACGCGAGGAACACTAAGGAGCTGGTGGTGGACTGCCGCAGGCATGGGCAACCCCTCACAGCACCAGTAAATATACAGGGAACAGACATCGAGATGGTGACATCCTACAAGTACCTGGGTGTTCATCTGAACAATAAACTAGACTGGTCACACAATACTGACGCACTCTACAAGAAGGGACAGCGGAGGCTGTTCCTACTGAGGAGACTCAGGTCTTTTGGTGTACAAGGGGCACTGCTGAAGACATTCTATGACACGGTGGTGGCATCAGCCATCACTTTTGGAGTGGTCTGCTGGGGCAGTGGCATTACGGCAGCTGATAGGAAGAGACTGAACAAACTGATCAAGAAAGCTAGCTCTGTCCTGGGGCAGCGCCTTGACCCAGTGGAGGAGATAGGAGAGAGAAGGACGGTGGCTAAACTGTCATCTCTGCTGGAGTCCGAGTTCCACCCTATGCAGGACATACTGAATGCACTGAGGAGCTCATTTAGCAGCAGACTACATCATCCCAGGTGCACAACCGAGAGGTTTCGCAGGACTGCCTACCAACGGCTGTCAGACTGTACAACCTAAGCAGGGCTGCTCGCAGAGATAGCAAAAAGACGTGAAGACCTAATAGTTTTGAATGCAAAAGATGCAATAGACTTACACAATGGTCCCCTCAGGCATACAACTAGGAAAATACCGGTCGCTATGGAGGGTGAGAATATGTATGGGTACATAATCATACCATGTAGGATAACTAAGTAGACGGTTGTGCTGTTTCATCCCATCTAGCAACAATGCTCTGCACTGTGTGTGTTTATATATTTACATATTTATTCCATCTAGCTACAATGCTCTGTACTGTGTGTGTTTATATATCTACATATTTATTCCATCCAACTACAATGCTCTGCACTGTGTGTTTATATACTTATATATTTATTCCATCCAGGTACAATGCTCTGCACTGTGTTTGTGTGTATATATATATATATATATATATTTATAGTAATATGTACATATGTATATTAGCTGCTCTTGTTTTTTGTTTTTTTCTTGCCTTCTGATTGTTGCTCTGAGTGTTGCTATCCCTGTGCTGTTGCAATCCTGGAATTTCCCCATTGTGGGACTAATAAAGGCTTATCTTATCTTATCTTATCTTATCTTATCTTATCTTATACTGAAAGACACTACAGAGAAGGCAACTGGTCTTACCAGAAAAGTACAGAGCCACTGCCCTGAAACATCTCTATGATGACATGGGACACGTAGGGACAGAGAGTGTCACTAACCTTGCCAGAGACAGATATTACTGGCCTTACATGAAGAAAGGAATTGAAATGTATGTGACAAGGAAGTGTCCATGCATCAAGCAAAAGAAGCCTGTGTCTCATGTCAGTGCTCCTATTGGGTCTATTACCGCCACAGCACCACTTGAACTTGTGTCTATTGATTATTTGCTCCTAGAGCCGAGTGCTGAGGGTTCGAGTACATCTTGGTTGTTGTTGACCACTTCACTCGGTTTGCCCAAGCCTACCCTACCCGGAATAAATCAGGAAAGACTGCAGCAGAAAAGCTGTTCGATGACTTTATTCCACGCTTTGGGTACCCAAAACAACTCCATCATGACCAGGGTCGCGAATTTGAAAATAATTTATTCAAGACCTTGCAGCGGCTCTCAGGAGTTGGGCACTCTAGAACTACACCTTACTATCCTCAGTGTAACCTGTCAGAGAGGTTCAATAGGACCCTTCTATAACTACTTCGAACACTGAAAGACAAGGAAAAGCACAGATGGAAAGAGCTCTTGCCGCAGATGGTCCATGCCTACAACTGTACAAGACACAATTCCACAGGGTACTCACCCTTCTACTTACTGTATGGTTGCCATCATTGTCTGCCTGTTGACCTCCTATTTGGACTGGGAATGGAGGAAGAAGGCACATTCCCAAAGGGATATGCAGAAAAGTGGGCAGCAAGAATGAAAGAAGCCTATAAAATTGCTTCTGAAAACAGCCATCAGTCAAGTGCTAGGGGGAAACAATACTATGATTGGCATGTGAAAGGAGTGACTCTGTTGCCAGGTGACTGTGTACTGGTCCGCAATTTGGGGGAGAAAAGAGGCCCTGGAAAATTGAGATCTTACTGGGAAGACACTGTGTACATAGTCAAAGAGCAAATGAACAATGGCCCTGTGTACAGAGTGTGTCCAGAAAGAGGAGACGGCAGGACTCGTACCTTGCACCACAACCTGTTACACCTAGTAAATGACTTACCTGTTGACCTACCTTCACCATCTGTACCTGCAAAGGAAAGAAACTTATCTGAATGATCCTCATCACCACCCAAAGAGGGACAAAGGAGAAAGAGGCAGGTAAACCACAGACATCAGGATGAACTGGCTACAAACAGTGACTTATCAGAATCAGATGAAAAAGATGGCCCCAGATACTGGCTTCGGATACCCATAAGGAGAGGACTCATCAATGAACAACCAAGACTCATGCAAGGGCCAGATAGAAGCCTGGCACACTCTCTCCCTAAAGAGACATTACTTGATGGGCCAGATAATATAGCATTTAGCCCTGCGCTAGCAGATGAGGGGGAAGAGTTGGGTGATGTGGGGTTACAAGAGCAGCGCAAGCCTATGCCACCACAGCTGCCTGGTAATCAGCCAGGGCAGATGCCTAGTACAGCAGCCTCACAGAAAGACTGTACCTCACCAGGTCATCACACACAGGTACCACAGCCAAGCCAACCAGCTGCACAATCACCTCAGCCAGCTGATCACATTAATTCATCTTCATCTTCTTCCACTTAATCCTTTTTGGGTCGCAGGGGGGCTGGAGCCTATCCCAGCATCTTCGGGCGAGAGGCAGAGTACACCCTGGACAGATCACCAGTCCATCACAGGGCCAACACAGAGAGACAGACAACCTTTCACTCTCACAGTCATACCTAAGGACAATTTAAAATCCCCAGTTTTAATGCCAGTTAATCTAACTTGCATGTTTTTGGCATGTGGGAGGAAACCGGAGAAATCCCGGTGTAAACCCACGCAGACACGGGGAGAACATGCAAACTCCACACAGATCACTGTTGTTCGGGGGGTGGGATCGAACCCAGGATCCCCCGGCCAAGGGTGAGTTGCTGTGCTGCCGCAGTGCTAACCACTCCACCACTGCACTGCCCTCTGATTGTCACGCCGCGCCGCTCATCAGCGGCGCCACCTGCACGCACACCTGCACATCATCAGCGGCGAGGGATTTAAGCCGCCTCGCCCTGAGCTTCGGCCTGAAGCCGTCAGACTTCCCTACGCATCGCTGTGAGTTCCCTTTCATTCTCAGCTGATCATTCCGGTAAGAAGACCTTACCTCTTTTCTCCTCCAAGTCTGCTCCCCTGTGCACAGGTGGATTTCCCGGCGGCGGACAAACTCCTCTCCATCGCCTGTTCCTCGCTGCTGCACCGGGCTCTCCAGGTGGCTGTCTACCGGGCCTCGTCCCTTGCTGTGCCAGTCATCTGTCCAGTCCAAGTAAGCTCCTCTCTCGCTCATATATCTCCTGTGTTGGTGTGTGCCCGTCACCCTTCTCCTTGTGCTTTTCCCATAGGGTTGTCCGGCTGTACGGCCTCCTGCCTCTGTGCCCGAAGCAGACACTGCCACCAACACATTTACATCTCGCAGACACACATTCATACACTCCTGTTGTTAATAAACTATTTGAACTACTCTGAGCCTGTGTGTGTGCGTCTCCTGAGCCGTGCGTTATGTCAGTACGGCTTCAGCAGAGCGGCTCGGCGGACGGCGGGCTCGCACACCAGCTTACCACTCTCGAGGCTCGAGTGGATCAGATAGCTTATCAGCAACAGGTGATCTTCAATCAGTTGATTAATATGACTAACCGATTGGACCGCTTGGACCCCCAACAGCCGTTCCCCCCAGCTCGTCAGGGTGGCGCGGCTCCTGCTGCTCCAGCAGCCGTCCAGCAGGCTCCGGCGGCACCGGCTCGGCTCACGCCCATTCCAACCCCCGCCTGCTTTAGCGGAAAGCTCGGCGGAGCGCGGGGGTTCATAATGCAATGTGAGTCCGTGTTCCATCGTGTGCCCGGAGACTTTCCCTCAGATCATAGCCGAATTGGTTATATCGGGAATCTCCTGGAGGGGCGAGCATTAACTTGGACCTACGCCGTAATGGCGAAGCCCAGTTATGCCACCCTCACATATGACAAATTCGTGGGACGCTTCCTGGAAGTCTTTGACCATTCTCTTACCGAGACGGTCCAGGTCGATCGGCTTCTCGCCCTCCAGAAGGGAAGCCGGTTGGCAGCGGACTACGCGGTCGACTTCCGGGTAGCGGCGGAGGAATTAGGCTGGGAGGAATGCTCCCTCTGTGGCCTTTTCCTCCGCAGTCTCATTGATGATCTGAGGGATGAACTGGCTGGGCGGGATATCCCTGAGACGCTAGCGGGGCTAACATCTCTAGCCATCAGTTTGGACAACAGGCTGCGCGAGCGCTCCTCAGGACGGAAGTCGTCTTCTTCTCGCCCTCGTGGAGTCTCGCCGCGCCTGTTCCAAGCTCGCCCCCTGGCGACGCCGCCACCATCGTGCCCCGAGGAGTCGGAGCCGATGGTGACGGGGTGGACAAAGCTTTCCCCTGCGGAGAGACAATGCCGCCGTGAGTTGGATCTCTGCATGTATTGCGGAGATGACCAACACACGGTGAAGCTTTGCCCATGGAAAGCCAGTCGGCGGGGTCCGCGAGTCACTGTAGGGGGCCTCGCGGACGTCAGTCGGTTAAGTTCCCTCACACAATTGAAACTGCCCATCCGTTTCTGTCACAATTCCACTGGGCATCTCACCCACGCACTGGTGGATTCGGGCGCGGAGGGCAGCTTTATTTCTCAAAGCCTGGCAACCCAATTGGGCATCCGCTGTCAGCACTAAGGAACCCTATCTCCCTGGTCAACCTCTCTCGTGCCTCCCTCGGGAGAGTTACACACCAAACCATCCCCATCCCAGTTATTATCTCTGGAAACCACCGGGAGGAGATAACCTTTTACGTCCTGCCCAACTCTGTGTCGCCCGTCATCCTGGGGTATCCCTGGCTACGCCTCCATAACCCCGTTTTGGATTGGAAGTCCGCCGGGGTGTCGGCATGGAGCACGTTCTGCATGAGCACCTGTCTACAGTCCGCTGCCTGCTCTCCGTCCGCTTCTCCCTCACCTACGGACGCTGCGCCCCCGGACCTGTCCTTGGTGCCATTGGAATTTCACGACCTGGGTATGGTATTCAGCAAATCCAAGGCGATGTCTCTCCCTCCTCATAGGCCCTATGACTGTGCTATCAACCTCCGCCAGGGGGCACCCTTACCTTCTGGACGGCTCTACAGTCTGTCGGCGCCGGAGAAGGAGACTATGAACTCATACCTCAAGGAGTCGCTGAGTGCTGGGATAATCCGCCCATCGATTCTTCTTCGTCGGTAAGAAGGACGGATCCCTCTGTCCGTGCATTGACTATCGTGCCCTTAACGACATAACGGAGAAGGATCGCTACACCCTGCCCCTCATGGACACCGCTTTCCACTCCCTCCAGGGGGCGACTTGGTTCACCAAGCTGGATCTACGCAGCGCATACCACCTCGTCCGGATCCGGGAGGGAGATGAGTGGAAAACAGCCTTCCGTACCCCGAACGGCCACTTCGAATACCTGGTGATGCCGTTCGGGTTGACCAACGCTCCAGCCGTCTTTCAGCACCTCATCAATGACGTCCTCCGGGATTTCATCGGCCTTTTTGTGTTCGTCTACCTGGACGACATTCTCATCTTCTCCAAGTCCAGGGACGAGCACCAGGTCCACGTGAGGCGGGTCCTTCAAAGGCTGCTGGAGAACCGGTTGTACATGAAGGCCGAGAAATGCGAGTTTTACGCGAAGACAACATCCTTCCTCGGGTTCATCATCTCCCATGACCAGGTGCTTCCGGACCCAGAGAAGGTGAAGGCGGTGGTGGAATGGCCCACACCTGCGTCAAGAAAGCAGGTGCAGCAGTTCGTTGGGTTCGTGAACTTCTACCGCCGCTTCGTCCCAAATTTTGGCACCATCGTCGGCCCGCTGACCCGCCTCACATCCCCTAAGGTCCCGTTCTGGTGGACCGAAGAGGCCGCGGCTGCCTTCCAGGCGCTGAAGGCGGAGTTCTCCTCCTCCCAGGTCCTTAGCCAAGTCAACCCCGCGCTGCAGTGCATCGTGGAAGTGGACGCTTCGGACACAGGAGTGGGGGCGGTGCTATCCCAGCGGTCGCCGGATGACGGAATCAAACGGCCCTGCGCCTTCTTCTCCCGGCGCTTGTCCCCGGCGGAGAGGAATTACGACGTGGGTGACAGAGAGCTTCTCGCCATCAAGCTCGCGCTACAGGAGTGGCGTCACTGGCTAGAGGGGGCGGACCTGCCGTTCGTGGTCCTGACGGACCACAAGAACTTGGAATACCTTAGATCTGCCAAGCGCCTGAACGCCCGCCAGGCGCGCTGGTCCTTGTTCTTCGCCAGGTTCCAATTTACCATCACCTTCAGGCCTGGCTCCAAGAATGGCCTGCCCGACACCCTCTCTAGGCAATTCACCCCTGAGGAGTCGGAGGACACGGTCCACACCATCCTACCCAGGTCGTGCGTCGTGGGAGCCGTCACCTGGGACATCGAGAGCAAGATCCGGAAGGCGCAGGAAGTGGAACCTGACCCTGGCGGCGGACCGGAGGGGAGGCTGTTCGTGCCATCCACGGTTCGGGGGGAGGTCATCCACTGGTTGCACACATCCAAGCTCACCTGTCACCCTGGCTCCTCCCGGATGATTGACCTCCTCCAGCGGTCCTTCTGGTGGCCGGGCCTGCGGAGGGATGCTGCCCGCTATGCCCGGGCCTGTCCAGTGTGTGCCACCAGCAAATCGGGTAATGCCCCTCCAGCGGGTTTGCTCCAGCCCCTGCCCGTCCCTGGCAGGCCCTGGTCGCATATCGCCCTGGATTTCGTCACCGGACTCCCAGTCTCGAACACCTACGACACCGTCCTGATCATCGTGGACCGCTTCTCCAAGGTGGCACACTTCGTCCCCCTACGAGGTCTCCCAACTGCCCTGGAGACGGCAGACCTCCTCATCCAGCACGTGGTCAGGCTGCATGGGATTCCAGTGGACGTGGTCTCGGACCGAGGGCCCCAATTTTCTTCAGAAGTTTGGAGGTCGTTCTGCAACGCCTTAGGAGCCAAGGTGAGCCTCTCCTCCGGCCATCACCCCCAATCCAACGGGCAGTGTGAGCGGACCAATCAGGAGCTGGAGGCTGCGCTCCGCTGTGTAACGGCGTCCAAACCAACGTCCTGGAGTAACCATCTCGCCTGGGTTGAATACGCCCACAACACCGCTCGCTCTTCTGCAACAGGGATGTCCCCCTTCAAGGCGTCCCTGGGTTACGACCCCCCGCTGTTCCCGGCGCAGGAGAGTGGGGTAACTGTCCCCTCAGTACGGGCGCATCTCAGGCAGTTCCGCTCCATCTGGGCGTCAGCACGCAATGCGCTTTTACGCACGGCGGAGCGCAACAGAGCCGTGGCGGACCGGCACAGAAGACCTGCCCTGGCGTACAGAGTTGGTCAGCAAGTCTACGTGTCGACCCAGGACGTGATTTTAAAGGGCAAGAGGAGGAAGCTGGCACAGCGCTTCATGGGCCCATACCCCATCACCAGGATCATCAACCCGGTGGCTGTGCGGGTAGCTATTCCCCCCTCCCTCCGCATCCATCCCACCTTCCACGTGTCCAAGGTGAAGCTGGCAGTCTCCGACCCCCTTTGCCCTCCTCCTGCTGCGCAACCCGCGCCCCGGATGATTGATGGCCATCCGGCCTGGCCCGTCTCCTCCATCCTGGACTCCTGGCGCCGGGGTCGTGGGTTGCAGTACTTGGTGGACTGGGAGGGCTATGGGCCTGAACATCGGCAGTGGGTACCCTCGTCGTTTGTGTTGGACCCATCGCTCATCGCTGATTTCCACCGAGCGCACCCAGAGAAGCCATCGCCAGGAGGCGCTGCTAGAGGGGGAAGTACTGTCACGCCGCGCCGCTCATCAGCGGCGCCACCTGCACACACACCTGCACATCATCAGCGGCGAGGGATTTAAGCCGCCTCGCCCCGAGCTTCGGCCTGAAGCCGTCAGACTTCCCTACGCATCGCTGTGAGTTCCCTTTCATTCTCAGCTGATCATTCCGGTAAGAAGACCTTACCTCTTTTCTCCTCCAAGTCTGCTCCCCTGTGCACAGGTGGATTTCCCGGCGGCGGACAAACTCCTCTCCATCGCCTGTTCCTCGCTGCTGCACCGGGCTCTCCAGGTGGCTGTCTACCGGGCCTCGTCCCTTGCTGTGCCAGTCATCTGTCCAGTCCAAGTAAGCTCCTCTCTCGCTCATATATCTCCTGTGTTGGTGTGTGCCCGTCACCCTTCTCCTTGTGCTTTTCCCATAGGGTTGTCCGGCTGTACGGCCTCCTGCCTCTGTGCCCGAAGCAGACGCCACCACCAACACATTTACATCTCGCAGACACACATTCATACACTCCTGTTGTTAATAAACTATTTGAACTACTCTGAGCCTGTGTGTGTGCGTCTCCTGAGCCGTGCGTTATGTCACTGATCACATTAATGCAGTCTGGAAATCCACGCACGAGAGAAAGCCTGCTCAGACGCTAACTTATGAGTCTGTAGGTGAACCTTCTTACCAGCTCAGAGGCAAAGTTAACCTTATAAGTGCCTATGCAGTACCACATATGTCCATATGGGAAATACAGCTGCACCACATCCCATATCAACCACCCTACCTTAATACACCATACCAGTGGTTGCCTTCTTCTTTGGGGTGCACGGTGGCGCAGTGGTTAGCACTGCGGCAGCACAGTTTACCCTTGGCCGGGGGATTGTGGGGATCGTGGGATCGTGGGTTCGATCCCAGCCCCCGACCAACAGTGATCTGTGTGGAGTTTGCATGTTCTCCCCGTGTTGCGTGGGTTTACTCCGGGATTTCTCCGGTTTCCTCCCACATGCCAAAAACATGCATGTTAGGTTAATTGGCTGTTCTAAACTGTCCCTAGATATCTGTTTCCTATAGGCCCTTAGAATAGAGGGTTAGTATTAATGAAAGCGCTTTGAGTGGTCTTTGTGACTAGAAAAGCGCTATATAAGTGCAGGTTAGTTAGTTAGTTAGTTCTACTCCGTTTGTGTCTTATGGTACCACTACACAGGTGTACTGAAGAGTTGAAATGTATTTTGTATATAAGTAAGTTTTATTGGCAATGCCTGGAGCCATCTTTTCTTTGGTGGGGAGTGTGTGACACCCACTAATGTGTGGTCACAAGTGGGGTATTATAATTTGGTTTTTTTAATTAATTAATTTAATTTTCTTATGTTTTATTCCAATGCGCACATCAACTTGCAATGTAAGGAGTATGGTGCATATTTAAGGCACATATATGGCATGCTTGTATGGTACGCTCTCTCCCCCCACATGCTTCCAGTAGGCATGTCGGTGCAGACCCTACAGATCAAACGTCCATAAGAACAATGCCCCAGCAGGGACCTCGGCTAGGAGGTGGGTGCTGGAGGAAGACGGAGGTGAGAGACAATGTCCCAGCAAGAGCCCCGAGGTGGAGAAGAGAACAGAAGCGCCAGCAAGTCTCAGGGACTGTGGGTTCATGTGTTTACCAAACTTCTGTGGGGTGAAGGTGTGAGATACGTGATGTGGGGGTTTTGTATCTCTGAGTTATAAAAGCTGTGAGGAAAGTTGGGTCTGTCTCTTTTTCTGCTGAGAACTTTGATGATAGAAGATGTGACTTCCAATAAAGCTTTCCTGAGATGATACACTCAGTCTCGTTTGTAAGGCATCTTCTACAGGAGACCCTTTAACACAGTTGAATCAGCCATCTGTTTCCAGAACAGTAGAGGGCAGTATAAGGCAGTGACCGAGCAGCAGCAGTGCTTTGGTGTAACGGCCGTTTTACCTTCATTGCTATCAGAGCATTGAAGGAAAATGGAAGTCACGTCTCTGCCTCATTCTTATTTCTGCTATTTTCCAGTTTCCAGGGTCAGAGACGACAGTCAAATATAACTGTTTACATGGTTGCAGCCTTGGGACCTGTAACACTAAGATCCAACTTTGAGAAAACAGTAGGCCCCTGAAGTTTTGGGAACAGCTGATTAATGAGTGATGAAGAGAGAGATGTGCGCCACTGCTCAGTTGAGAGATCGTGAAGTCTGTTGTCCAGTTTAGTGACTGATGAAATGAGAGAGGAATGTTGGTCTGAAGGCTGCTCCAGAACACTGGGTTGGGTTGTGACCATGGCCGCTGGGTCTGCCTGCTGGTTGTGTACTGACATTACAGAAACCAAGACCCAGGAGCAGACATGGGCGACAACGTATAGGTAAGTGAACAATGATCTTTGTTGTTGACAGTAATATCCATAATACAGTGAATAGTGGAGAGGATCTGGCAAACAGGTTAGACTGGTGGAGACTTTGGGGAAATGACAGCAGATCCTCAGATGGTGGAATCAGATCTAGAAGAAGAAGAAGAGGGATATAAAGTGAAGTATGTGGCGGTAATGCACCTGTAAGCTGGTTGCCAACCGTCAATCAAATCTAAAAGAAGAAGAAGTGGACAATAGTGAGGGAGTCCTAGACTGGGGGGGCAAGAGGCTGGCCAGGCCTGGGAGCACAAAAGTGACAAACGTAAGTCAGCTTACTTGGAGAAGGAGAGCAGGGGTGGATCTAGGATTTTACGAGATCTGGGGCTTAGCCCAGACGACTGCCACCCTGGCAGTGTTATTTAACATTCATAAATTAGCATACATCAACATTAACATTGATAAATTAGCATAAATTAGCACCTGGTGGTG